>VDFB02049217.1:25011452-25258986 GCA_007258455.2 Sequoia sempervirens
GAATGTTTAAAGAGTGCTTAGGGGTCATTAAATAAGGTCTTTCAAGACCATGTTAATGTATTTGAGTCATTTTATAGGTATTTGGATAAGTTATGTAGTCATTTTGTCTAATTTGCAAAAAATGCCAAATGTTGTTAAATGGCACATGAAGAGTCAATTTTCAAATTTGTAATAAGAGTCAATGGATTTAGATGTTTTAGGGTCCATTGGGACTATCTAATAGCATTTTAATTGTTTGGAGGGTCTTTGGAGTCAAAAATGCAAAAAATGCATATTTTGTAAAAAGTTGTTATATTGTAAAAATGCAAAAAAGTGCAAATGGTGGAGTCAAGTAGTTAGGAGGTTGGTTTGGGTCAGTTAGATAGGTTGGTTTTGATGTTCAAGGATTATAAACAATGTTATGGTCGAATTCAAGAGTTAGTTGAAGATTTTGGTGAAATGAAGAAAATGAAAGTTCCATTTTTCTGTGTTTTTCAGTGAAATCTGCTGTTCCAGAGAGTTGTACGGACTTGTACAGGTTTATTACGGCCCTGAAACTTACATTTATGGAAAGATAATTCAATTTATGAAGTTTTTTGTTCTTACCAGAAATTTTTAAAAGGTCGTTTAAGTGGTCTAATGGTCGAATCTTCCCAGCAGCCCTGTTCAGAAATGAAGGTTCCAATTTTGAAGAAAAATTCATATCTTAAGTTTCCACCATTGAAAACTCTTGAAAATTGGTTTGTAGGTCTGTTTTAACATTTTATTTGAGATTCCAAAGTTACAGGGGTGTATGTAAATGTTTGATAAGGTTTCAAGGAGGCCCTAGGCTGGAAAAGAGTGATTTTGTGTGAATTTTGCATGAAAATGGTGGTTTAAAGCTAGGGTTTGTTAAAATAACATGAAAAAAGGTTGGGTGAAGGTTCCTAATGGTTGTGCAGACCTATTTATACTTGTTTCAAGTCATAACAAAGAGAAATGGCTTGGAAAATGTAAATTTGCTTGTTGAAGGGGTCTAAATAGGCCTAAATGCTGATTTGAACAATCTACTTTTAGAAGTTCACATTTTTGAGTTATCAAAGTTGGGAAATGGTTTTGGATCAGTCATTTTCTATTGTTTAATGTGTTTTTCTGATTCTACAAGAATTGTTGTGCCTTAACTCTATTTTGGTATCTTGAAATCAAGGAAATTGTCAAGAAAGTTGCCTTGTAGAATGGGTAAATGAGTTGAAACCCATTGTTGTGAAATATGTTCTAATAAGTTGAATTTTGAAATCCTCTTGCTCTCATCAATCTCTTTGAGCACTAGCACCTTTTAGATGGAGATGGGAAATCAAAACATATGATGTTGGTATGCCTAGAGAGTTTGATACATAGTGGGTGCATAGATGGCTAGTGAGATTTACCATCCCTCAAGACGTGGAGGAGTAGGAGTTCCAATGATCAGCTAGATGAGGAGAGGTGGAGCTATCAGGTGCAAAGAGGATTATCAAAGATAGAGGATCCCTCATGAGCAGTTATAAAGAGTTCAAGATTAGGACAAAATCTAGTAGCATGATGGAAAGGTACCCCAAGATCAAGGGGATGGTCAAGGAAAAGGTCAGGGTCATCAATAGCAATATGTACAAGTTCCAGAGGTACCTCCCCCTTAGGGAGACATGACTACAATGTTAGCATAGATCGTAGCTGAGAGAGATTAGGCTATGAGAGATAAGGATACTAGAGTTGGAGAGCATGTTGTTGAGAACACTTGGAGGTAGGCTATTGATGCATATATTGTGATCCTTACTATTAAAAGAGACTAGGCTAGGGCTGAGAGGGATGCCTTACATTAGGAGAGGGATACTAATTGGAGCTAGAAAATGCAGTTAGAGATAGCACAAGACTCATCCATCCCATGAGATCAGTATCATTAGGAATGGGATTAGTTCATTATTGAGGTGATATATTATAGGAAATTATACAAGTCATTGGTGCCTAAGGTTCTAAGACAACCTCAATTTGAGGTTTATTGCACAATAATAGGAATAGAATCTAGAAAGTCATGGGGAGTATTAGTGAGGTCATTGGTACAACCTTCAATTTTGATTCTACAACCTCATTAGTCACCTTCCCATAGCCACAAGTCACATCATGATGGGGAGCATCCCCATCTTGACAAAGAGGATAAAAAAGGATCACCACCATAGGATGGAAATCAAAGTTTATTTTGGATGACATGATCTTTATAGTTTTTATTACAAAATTGATGTAGACACAATTTTTGCATATATATTCATTGACCTATCTAAGGCATAAGGTTCTGAGACAACCTCGATTTGAGGTTTAGTGCACAACAATAGGAACAAAGTCTAGAAAGTCATGGGAATTATTAGTGAGGCCATTTGTACAACCTTCAGGTTTGATTCTGCAACCTCATTAGTCACCCACCCATAGCCACAAGTCACATCATGATGGGGAGTATCCCCATCTTGAAAAAGAGGATCAACAATGATCACCACTATAAGATGGAAATCGAAGTTTATTTTGGATGACATGATCTTTATATTTTTTATTACAAACTTGATGTAGATGCAATTTTTGTATATACATTCATTGACCTATTTGAGGCCTCATATATATGTATATTTTATATCTCATTCAATATTGTATCCCACATGATGTTGATGGTGTTGATGTGCTAATATTTCCATTTTTTATGTGGCCTATGATGTGTTATGATATGCTTATGGTGTGCATTATAGTTATGATATGATGATGGATGCATGATGATAATGCTCATTTTTTTTAATCTTTTTGATACTTTGACATAATATGCACTATATGGATGATTTATGATGATGCATGTATGTAATGGATGATGTTTTATGATGTATGATGCTTTATGATATGATGTATATGATATGCATTGATGGTTTTTTGGATGGAGACGTCAGTCAAGAGAAAATTTAGCAGGATTAGAGTAAAAGATATTGATGATCTTGATCTAATTTTTGAAAATTCATAGATTATGATGATAGTAGTGAATGAATGAATTCATGAATGATTGATAATGATTGATGATGAATGATAATAATGAGTTTTCTTTTTCTTCATGGAGACTAAGTAATATTTAGCAATCATTATTAATGTAGAAAATAGACATGATGCACCAAGGTATTAATGACTGAGGTGGATTTGTATCTATTGTGTTTGATTTTGAAAAGAAATGAGTATTGTTGCTCATACCAAACATACAAAAACCTTGCTATAATATATTTTGGAAGTTTAAATCATCTTAGACCAAAGCACATAGAGGTATGAGGAACCTAACATGAAATAGCAACACAAGTCACCCAAAATGACCTCCACATGCACAAGGAAAGTATTAGCCATGGTAGTATTGTAAAAATATCCAAAAATAGAGAAAACAAAATGGACTATCAATTCCCCATTCCTTCCTCACTAAATATTTATGGACATCATCGAGAGAGCTTACAAATGAGACAATAAGATAAATCATAAGATAAGATAAAAAATGATAAACAATGTTTTTGTATAACTTGAAATAGATGATTTGATGTTTCAGGATGTTATCCATTGATGGTTCCCATTGTAGGAATGATTTATCCATCAAGACACACGTCAGGATGTTGATGATGATTTTTCAATAGGTAGGTAATTAAAACTTAGGCATTGTTTTAATCTGATAATGATCCAATATTTATGATTTTTTCTTAGAAGTTTTGGATTTTGATGTTTTATTTTCTTGTTGATTGCTTTTCCAAAGGATGAATGAGATGATTTTTTAATTATGGGTGGAGAGTTTATTACAGATAGGTGATAATGGAGATAGATTTTTTTGATCATTTTTTGAATTTTTTTGTGATAATGCATTTGGTCAATTTTATTCTATCATTTCATGCAATCCCATTCTATCTACATTAATTAAATAATATTGCAATTATTTATTAATATCACTAATTTTCCCTAATTATCCTAAGGTCTTAAAGTAATTAGTCGATTAATTTCTCACCTTACCTTTTATTCCCATTCTTCCCTAAATTAAATAAATATCCCTATTTATTTTATTTTGTTAATTTATTCCCCTCATGTGAATTAAATAAAATTTATTTAATCCTCCTTTTTCTCTCACCCCTTGTCACATCCTCCATCCTTTTTTATTATCCCCTAATCATAATCCTAATTCATTCCCTAGTCATGTGCACACACTTAATCATGGCTTAAGAGGTGTCACATCCTCCAAATTTCCTACTTTCCATCTAATCACTCCTCATTAATCCTAATTCTCACCAAACTCATTCCCTAATCACTCGCACATTCCTAATCCCATGATTAGGAAAGGGCTAATCCCCTTTCCATTTACTACCTATCCACTTTGTCCTCTAAGCCTTAAATGCTTTCCCTTTATGGGAAATAAACCCCACATGGGTCCTTTCACCAAAGCACAACTAGGAATTTAAAATTCCCTTCTTCTCTTCCATCCCATACTTTTTTAATGTTGAAAAAAGAGGACCCTTATGGAAAATGTATTCCCTATCTCTCAAGCATCCACATTGCAACACTTGTCACCATAATAGGCCTTGAGAGATCACCTACTCCAATCTCCTCTCATGATGCCACTTGGAATCATCTTGTGAATACTGAAATCCAAAAATCCAAATTCATTTAAACCATAAACCTCAAATCAAAATTACAACATGACATCAATGGCATCTTTCTTGATAAAAAACATATGCAAAAGCATAAAATTAAACTATGTAAAACCAAAGTAAATTCCTTCAAACGAAATCAAACTCCATTGGTATCCAAAAAGCATAAAATTAAACTATGTACAACCAAAGAAAATGCCTTCAAAAGAAATTAAACTATGTAAAACCAAAGCAAATTCCTTCAAAAGAAATTAAATGCCACAAAATCTTGTGTTTGCTCTCAACTTTTTGTAGCAAAAGAACAAGAGATGATGTAGAATTTGTTGGAAAAACAAGGATAGACAACTAAGAGAGGGGGTGAATCAGTTGTCATAGAAACTTAAACTTTTCTAACTTAACTTTAAGTTGATCTCATATTTGATGAATAAGAAATTAACCATAAGCAATTAACACATTAGAGAGACAAGAACACAAAGATTTTTTACATGGAAACCCTGTTAGGGGAAAAACCATAGTGGAAGTCCAAAAGATTATACTCTGAGAAAAGTATAATGAAAAATAATAAGTGGAATGCACATGCATTCAAGATCACTACCTAGAGCTCACTGCTCAATTACAAAGGGACCCACTGCCCAACAATACATAATAGGATTAAAATATAGAGGGTATGAATTGAGAAAATAGGTTCTTAACAAGCCTAATTATAGTTCTAATTAATCTCGCAAAAATTTCTTCACAATTCACACAATCTTCTTCACACTCTTCTCTGCTATCGAATGATATTCGTACATACACACATAGGATCACATTCAACACACATGAAGTACTACTTCCACCACACCTTGCATCACTTATATATCTACTACATGATATTCCATTACAACTTAGTTGGCTAAGAAAAATAAAACATATTTGCAATGTCGGCCCAGATTTACAAATAAATTTTTGATGCAAATCCTCCAAAGTCAGCCACAACATAGTGGAGACTCAAATTAACATTGCCAACAAAAAAATACTTTAATTAATTTTACCTCAAGGATCCAAAACATGCTAGCACCGACATGTTGGCCAGGAACATGAAAAATTGAACATGCACAAGAAAATATCTTCAATCACGAGCTCATTGATTAATGTGGACATACCACAAAGATAGAGAATGATCTAGAGACATGACACCAAGAAACAATAGAGAAATATCTGCAAAAACTAAGATTACCAAAATCACACAATCTACATTTAGGAACACCAACAAAGACCATAGAAACACTGTCAGATCACAACACAATCAAAACTTCATGTGGACCTCTAAAAATTTTGATAGATGATCAAGATATACTAAAAAATAAACCCTTTAATCCACATTAGCTAATCTTCAATGTAGATAACATGACACCTTCATGACTTTCACTGAAGCACTGGGAACCTCAAACACTTTCTCTTATAATTATCTCAATATCCTTGACATATATAGTAACTGATACACCAAATGCTAATAGTGTTTACATCAATGATAACCACATATTAGCAACACATCCACAACATCCAACAATCACCCCCTTTGGAATTGATGGCAACACATGATGTGAAAAATACCATCAACCCAACACACTACCTTCTTTTGCACTTCTCACCTTCAAAGGATTTTTCACATTACTCTTCTCCCCATTTGACATCAATGGAAAAGGTAACCATGAACTTTCCATCTACACACTTTGAACCATATATATGCACATCTGACTACTCCCCCTGAGTAGCAGCCATGGAAACATCAATCTAGATTGAAATATAGCAACATAGCTCATAGATTGATGAAAGAAAATGCATCTTTTAGTTCTTATTAGGAGGGGTAATTACCCCTAGCATTCCTCTGAGATAATCAAAAGTATCCTTCGGAAAAGGCTTAGTAAATATATCTACAATCTATTCTTTGGTAGGCACATGTTCCAATCTGACTTCTTTCTCATTCACTTTCTCCCTCAAGAAATGAAACTTGATTGATATATGTTTAGTCTTAGAGTGTAGCACTAGATTACTTGTTATATTTATTGCACTTGAATTTTCACAGTATATGGCAATAGGCTCTTCATATATCACCTTGATATTTCTCAACATCTGCTTCATCCATATCACTTGAGTACAATTATTGGCAGAAACAATGTATTCTACTTCAGTAGTAGATAGAGAAATTGAATTTTTCTTTTTGCTTAACCGAGATACCAACTTCTTACCTAGGAAGAAAGCACCACCACTATTACTTTTACTATCATCTACATCACCAAACCAATTAGCATCAGTATATGCACACAAAGTGAGATCATCATCCTTTGGATACCAAAGTCCAAATTCAACTATTCCTTTTAGATATTTGAAGATTCTCTTGACAATAGTCACATGTGATTCCTTTGGATCAACCTAAAATCTAGCAACCATACATACAACATTCATAATGTCTAGTCTAGTCTCAGTCAAATAGAGCAATCCACTGATCATTGATCTATATCTAGTTTTATTTTCCTTTGATGAATCATCATTTTGTGTCAACTTGCATCTAGTCACCATTGGAGTACCAATAGGTTTGGACTCTTCCATCCCAAATTTCTTTAGTAGCTTTCTCACATATTTGGACTAAGATATGAAAATTCCCTTGTCTAACTAAGTAACTTACAATCATAGAAAGAACTTCATTCCTCCAATCATACTCATCTCAAATTCATTCTTCATTTCATCAACAAACTTCATCCATAAATTTTCATCTTCTCCAAAAATGATTTCATCAAAAAAAAATTCTATGATTAACTCCTTATGATTATCTAATTTGAAGTATAAGTTTCTATCAGTAGTACCTTTAGTGAATCCAAGCTTTAGTAGGTATTTTCCCAATCTAGCATACCAAGCTCTGGGGGCTTGCTTAAGTCTATATAGATCTTTCTTCAATCTGCAAACCATATCTTCCTTGTTTGTTAGCTGAAATCCATCCAGTTGTTCAATGTATACTTCTTCTTCTAGTTCTCCATTTAGAAATCCCAACTTTACATCCAATTGATAGACTTTATAGTTCTTTTGTGTAGCATAAGCAAGAAATAATCTCATAGCTTCAATTCTATCAATAGGGGAAAATGTTTCTTCAAAATCAACACCTTCCATTTGAGAGTACCCTTTACATACTAGTCTTGTTTTATTTCGGACCACTTCATCTTGTTTATTCAACTTGTCTCTAAACACCCATTTAGTACCAATCACATTTTTGTCTTTAGGCCTAGGAACCAATGTCCATGTGTCATTCTTTTCAATATGTGTCAACTCTTCCTTCATGGCTTCCAACAGATGTTCATCTTGACAAACTTCAGTGACATTTTTAGGTTCAATATTAGAAATTAGACAATATTCTTCTACAAATTTTCTTCTAGTTTGCACTCCTTTATTCTTATCTCCTATGATTTGAATTTCAGAATGATTTAGCTTTACATATCTTGGGGTTTTGGGACTTTCTTGGACTTCTGTGTCTTTTGATCTTTCTTCTATACTTACACTTGTCTGAGCTTCTTGGCTAACTTGATTTACTAGAAAAAATGAGGTTGCTTTATTGGAACATATGGAATAATTTGAAGTAGATTTTGTGTTTGAGAATTCTTCCCTTGGCTCACAAACTTGCTTTTATCACCAGTCATATGATGTGAGCATCCACTATCAATGACCCACTCATCTTTTTCTTTAATTTGGGCTACAAGACCTTTTTCATCTTTAGTGGATTCAGTAGCCATAGGATCATTTTCAATGGTAGCAATGAAATCCCAATCATCTTCTTTCCATTATCCTTATCAAACTCATCATTAGTCACTGCTTCTTCAACAAAGTAACATTTCTTTTAAAATCAAGAATTTCTAGGCTTAGATCTAGGAACTCTTTTAGGACATCTTGAAGCAAAATGACCTATTTTACTGCAAGAAAAATACTTAATAGGAAATGCATTTTCATACTTACATTTTCCGCAACTTATATCTTTGAAAATATGCTTCCAATTCTTCTACCTCTCTTTCTTTGTCTTCTAGTTGTTTCAGTTCTTCATCATACTTGGATATCTTTCTAGAACTCTCTCCCAGATTATATCTTTTCTTGTTACTTCCAGAAATAGTAGCTTTGAATGCAAGATTCATTCTTTGGTGTAGATTCAACAAATTCACTTATTTCAAAAGCAACAAGCTTCCCGATCAGTGTGTCTCTTGTCATCTTGTTTACTGATCTAAACTCTTCAATAGCATGAACCTTCATCTTATAGGAGGGAGGCAAGGATCTAAGTACCTTAGCCACAATTTCATCCTCATCCACAAAACCACTGACACATGTAATACCCATCACTATTTCATTTACTCTATGCATAAAAGAAGTGATATTTTCATCTTCACTCATCTTTAAATTCTCATACTTTCCTTTCAAACTCTATAGCTTCACCATCTTCACCTATGCATCTCCTTCATACAAGGTTTCTAGTTTCATCCAAATCTCATGAGCTATTTGTAGTCCTACCACATTAGCCATCTCTGAATTTTTCAAAGCACTTACTAAAACTTCAATATCCCTGATATTATTTTTAGCTTCTTTGATCTCATCAAGAGTTGAGGGACCATTCTGATGAATAATATATGGATCTCTTGTAATCTTCTAGAAGGCTTCACCAATACACCTTAGGTGGCAAAGTATCTTGACTTTCCATAGTGAGTAGTTAGTGCCATCAAATCTAGGGTTGTCCTTCTTGAATGTTGCCATCTCAGATCACCTCAAGCTTTTAGACTTCTTTAGAGGAACTTTCTCTAATACCAATTGTTGGAAAAACAAGGACAAACAACTAAGAGGGGGGGTGAATCAGTTGTCACAGAAACTTAAACTTTTCTAACTTAACTTTAACTTGAACTTAGATTTGATGAATAAGCAATTAATACATTAGATAGACAAAGAACACCAAGATTTTTTATGTGGAAACCTTGTTAGGGGAAAAACCATGGTGGATGTTAGTCCACAAGATTATACTCTGCTAAAATTATAATGAAAAATAATAAGTGGAATGAACATGCATTTAGGCTCACTACCTAGAGCTCATTTCTCAATTACAAAGGGACTCACTACCCAACAATATAGAATAGGATTAAAATCTGGAGGGTATGAACTAAGAGAATAGTTTCTAAACAAGCCTAATTACAATTCCAATTAAGTTCACAAAACTTTCTTCACACTTCACACAATCTTCTTCACACTTTACTCTACTATCAAATGATATTCGTACATACACACATATGAACACATTAAACACACATGAAGTACTACTTCTTCCACCACACCTTGCATCACTTATATATCCGCTACATGAGATTCCATCACAACTTAGTCGACCAAGAAAAATAAAACATATTTGCAATGCCAACCCAAATTTACAAATAAATTTTTGATACGAATCCACCAATGTTGGCCACAACATAGTGGAGACTCAAATTAACATCCCCAACACAAAAATACTTTAATTTTACCTTGAAGATTCACACCACACTACTACCAACATGTTAGCCAGGAATATGAAAAATTGAACATGCAAAAGAAAAGATCTTCAATCAAGAGCTCACTGATTAATTTGGGCATACCACAAAGATAGAGAATGATCTAGAGACATCAGAGAACACCAAGAAACAATAGAGAAAATTTTACAACAACTAAGATTACCATAATCACACAATCTACATTCATGAACACTAACAGAGACCATAGAAACACTGTCAAATCACAACATAATCAAAACATCACGTGGACCTCTAAAACTTCCACTAGATGATCTAGATATACTGAAAACTAAACCCTTTAATCCACATTAGCTAATATTCAATGTAGAGAACATAATGCCTTCATTACTTTCACTGAACCACTAGGAACCTAGAACACTTTCTTTTATAATTTTCTCCATATCCTTGACATATACAACAATTGATACACCAAATTCTAATAGTGTTGACATCAATGACAACCAAATATCAACAACACATCCACAACATCCAACAAAATTGGATTCAAGAATTATTTGTGAAATAAAAAATTGTGTATCAAAAAAAGTGAGAGGGAGGAAGTTTTTATAGCTGAATGCCTAATGTAAAAATGAGAAATGAGAAATGAGTGGAGTGATTTATGCCATGATTCATGTTTGGAATCTCAAAATGTGCAATTTTGAGCTAATTCCATGAAAGTGATTTGTGAGTTTAATGTGCAATTTTTAGCTAATTTCATGGAAGTTAATTTATGAATTTAAATTATGTAATGAAATATATGAATGCATTTTAATGATTAATGCAAATGGATTTAATGATTTATGAAAATGGATGAATTAATAGTTTTATGAACTGGTTAAATGATTTATGAATATGTTGATGATTAGTGAAACAATAAATATTTATGAAATAGGATAATGAAATATGCAAATGTATAACTAATGGATAAGTGACTAAAAGATTACGTAAATGGGTTATGGTTATGAATAAATGCTTATAATATTTTAATGGATAAATGATAAATGATTATGAGGATATTTAATGTGTACATTTTTCCCCTCTTTGAGACAATGTAGCCTGTCACATTATTTCAAAGAAAAAGATATGCCCTAGTGTAAGGAAGAATGACGAGGATGACGAGGAGGTATTGGTATGACCCCTCAAGAGGACATGCAGGTTCAAATAACATGAGTGTACTCTTGAAATCGATGAGAGGACTAGAAGATGAAGGACATAAAATGATAACGAAGGATAATGAAGAAAAGATGAAATGATGAAGGAAATGGATGAAGGAAGAAAAATAGATATGAATAGATGAAGGTGATGAAGCTTCTTGTGCTTTACAAAATGATTTTTCATCATCAAGTGGTAAAATATGACAAATGGACAACAAACACCATGGAATGTCATAAACCAAGGTGTGCAAGGTCATCCATCTGCAAAACAAATAGTCACAGAAAAAGAATGTCCTAACTCATACTTAAGAAAAGGTTTCCTTAGTCTTTTTGTCAAGAAAAAATATAGAAAACAATCAAATATAAAAGATGAGTCATGAGACATCATCTCTCCTCTAAATCCTTCATGGGACATCCTCGAGGTAGCTAGTAACATGGCCAAGGAAAATCTGAAATATAATACAAAATAGACCCACAAGGTCAACAACCATTTAGATTATTTGCAAATAAGTGTTTGTCAGTGTGTTAATGAATGAAGTGAGTGATGGGTGGTTTGGTTTGACAAGGCCTAGTTTCAAGAAAAGAAACATGTCATATAAGATGTCAAGTCTAGTTTCGATCATGCAACTACCTGTATAAGGAAAATTAAAAAGTGTGACAATGACAAGGTATAGTTTTAGGAAGGACACATCATATATAAGACCATTGGTTTTGACTAATTTGACTAGTTTGATTGATTTTACAAATGATTAGTTTGACTTGGAGAGTTGTTGGCTTGCTTGTCTTATTGATTCAAGATTTTGAAGTATAAATGATTAAGTCATGTCTAAGTTGACAATGTATGATTTATTTTGACTAACTTGACGAACCCTAAAAGACTGACCTAGGGGGCCTTGGGAGCTCATCAACAGATGGCCTTGCCTACATAGCAATGCATAGAGACCTCATAGTTTGACATGGAAATTGACTTTGTTTTGACAATAAAGGACTTAATCATTATTTGATTTGGCACACCTAAAGGATTAACCTAATGCCTCAGGGGCACATCAACAGATGGCCTTGCCTATGTCCAATCATAGTGGCAACGTAGTTTGACAATGACAAAGACTGACATGACTAACTTTGAATTTATTTTTGGAATTTTGTGAAAGCTATCTAAATGTTTTTGGGTTTTTTTGGATTTTGAAGTTTTATGATTTTTTTGGGATTTTTTAAGGACATTTTATGATTTTTTTGGATTTTTTTAGGACATTTTATGCCTTTTTGGATTTTTTAGGACATTAATCATTTTTATGTCCTTTCTTAGGACATTTTGTGATTTTTTTGGGATTTTTTTAGGAAATTTTATGATTTTTAGGGTTCTTTGAATGCTTTTATTTTTTTATTAAGATTGTGACAAATGCATGTGAATGATGTCTACAAGCAAGCGAAAGCATGCACATGAATCTAAGGACAAACATGATCTTGCCCCTAGTCAAGTAGGATACCAATTGACGGTGATGATTGTTGTACCCCAAAATTAAAATTTTTGTTACACTAGACATTTTGAAGAAATGAGTAAAAGTCTTGTTAAAATAGTCAAAAAGTCAAAATTTGGGTGTGCATGTCTTGCATGAGAGGTTAAAACACAAAAATTTTAAACTCTAATGTTCTGGGTCTGCTTAGAGCGGCTTGAACAACAAAACCCAGATCTCAGTTTTTCATCCCTAAAATTTAGGAAAATTGCTATTTTTAGAAATTTTCTAAAATTAGTAATGTTTTCTGGGTTTTTTTGGGTTTTCTTGGAAATGGATACTAGAAAAACTTTCTAAAAATAGAAAGGTGGTTCGCTAGGGTCCAAATTGATTTTGATTGGCTCAAATTATGTCCACATTAGGTTGGTGCAGTAAGAATAGATCAAAAAGATAAGTTTTTCTCTAGTGG
Source organism: Sequoia sempervirens (assembly GCA_007258455.2). Classification (NCBI taxonomy): domain Eukaryota; kingdom Viridiplantae; phylum Streptophyta; class Pinopsida; order Cupressales; family Cupressaceae; genus Sequoia; species Sequoia sempervirens. Next base: position 25,024,707 of record VDFB02049217.1, read on the forward strand.
GTCTATTTTTCCTTTTTAGAAGCATATATGGAGCTCTGAGGTCATCAATGGAGGTCAACCGGCTGCTAGGCATCAGATTCAACATCCAGAGCATTTGACAGAAGGCAAGTTGGTGAAGTTGTCACAAAGAATGAAGAAGTGAAAAATGGTGAAAATTTTCTACAACTAGTGACTTTGGGTGCCCCTAGTGAAGAAGGGCACCCATCTTTTTAGGGCATCAGATGAAAAAATTAGGGTTTATGCCCCCAGTCAAACTTGCTTAGTTCTCTACCAGCTCTGTGATAGATCCAACAATGCAGTGAATAGATCATCCAGTCAACCAAAATTTGACGTTAAACATGAGGTATTCAAACTAAAGTCAGGATGGAAAGAAATGAAAAATATCAAAATTTGACTAAGTCTGGGTAAAGTGGGCTCCCCTAGTGAAGAAGGGAGCCCATCTTTTTTGAAGGGGTAAATCCAAATTTTAGGGTTCAAGAATATGCTCATTCTTTTTAGTACTCAGCCAGCTTCGACATTCCTGTCTTCATCAAATCATCTGATTGGCCATCTTCTAACAAATTTAGAACAAAGTCAAAAGTACAGAATGAAGGTTCCAAACTCAAAGTTGAAAAATCACTTAAAATGGCTAAGTTTGGAGAAAGTGGGTACCCCTAGTGAAGAAGGGCACCCAAGTTTTAAGAGGCTCTAATAGATGATTCACCAAAATTGTCCCTAATGTGATCTCTTCATGATTGATCTAGCTTTCCAATGAGATACTTAGCACATCAATCAAATATCGTAGTTAGCAGATCTGAAGCACTGAATAGAGGGTTCGACAAAGGCTAAAAACCAAGGTTCAGAAGCAAACATGAAAAGTTTAAAAAAAGTCTAAGTTCAGTGAACTTGGGCGCCCCTAGCCAAGAAGGGCACCCAAAATTTTGAGGGTCTAAAGTTCATTATTTTTAATAGTTCATGTTAGAAGACCCCTCCACATATCTCGACAGCTTCATGATGAGCATAACCACCAGTCGATCTGATGACTGGAGCTCCAGATTTGATGAGATCGTCTATAGAAGAGTAGCTAATGAAGAAATTTGAAGATTAAAAAAATGGCTATCTCTAGGTGAAATGGGCGCCCATTGAAGGAAAAGGCTCCCGTGAATTTAGAGACCAAAATCAAGTTTTTTACTAGAGGTGCCTCTAGAACATCCTTCTTAGAATCAATCAGGCTCTGCCATGAAACCTTCAGCTTGCTTGTCGGATCAATTTGTAAATGGGAAATCAGAGGCAAAGGAGGAGGTCAGAATGATGAAAAGTTGAAAATGCCAAAAATTTTGCTAACACTGGAGGAAGTGGGCGCCCCTGGTGAAGAAGGGCACCCAACTTCTCATGCCTTAGAAGATTTTTGAGATTTTCAAAAGTTTCAAAATTGCAAGTGAAGAAGGATGGCGTCCAAATGCATTGAACTGAGGATTTAGGGTTTTTGAAATAAAAGCAAAGAAAGCAAAACCTAATTCAAGCCCTACAGTCTATTTAACATCATTCTTCCATGAAATTTTCATTATTTTTGTAGGTGGCAATCAGAGGAGAAAGTTGGAGTAGAAAGTTTGAAGAATCTTTATCATTCAAGAATTCATATTTACTGGTTTTGTATTAGATTTTTTAGATCAACAAGCATAAACCCTTTCTTTTTCAAGCTTTGTCATCCAAAAGATCAAATTTTTCAAGGAGAAGGCCAAGGCTTTCCATTTTTCAGCCATTTGGGTCTTTTCTCTTCAATCTTCTGGAGGAATTTTCAAGAACTTCATCGAGTTGCAGCAAGTGTTTTTATTTTTCATGTCAGTGAAAACGTCAGTGCATTTAGATTTCAACCATTTGGGTCCTTTCCAATTAGTCTTTTGAAGAAAACCCATATCACAACTTTTTTCAAGAAAGTTTCAAATTCTAGGGTTGGCTTCTTTTTCAATCAATCATTAGTATTTTGCAAATCTAATCAACTAGGTTCGTTTCTATTCATATTGTAAACAAAACCCAGGTGCCATCTTTTTTCGTGAAAATTTGAAGAAATTAGGGTTTTCTACTTTTTCAGGAAAAATTCAAAATTTTCAAAAGCAGACGATCTGGGTTGTCTTGCAATGAAATTCTGAGCAAAACCCATATCTCAAAAAAAATTTCAAAAAGTGTCTATTGGAGCGAGAAAATGAGCATTCTAAAAATAGAAATTGCTCAAAACTTGTCAAAACCAAGGCAAGTTTACAGTCATTCTTCAAGTTTTATGAAATGGAGTACACTCCTAATGTTTTCAAGTCTAAATTAGCTCTCTATAATGATTACATCAAAACCGCTGAGACAAATTTGCATCATGTCAAGCTAGTGTTCGATCTACACACTTTGGAGAGAGTAGACAACACCTTAATCAGAAACCTGGGACACTCTGGACTCCTCACAGTAGTGTCAATTCCTATATCAGTTTAGAGTCTTGAGTTCATAATCGCATGCATCAAGCATTACAACCTGACTACTAGGGAGATCCAATTAGCTAATGGCAGATTGATTTGCAGTCTGAACCCTAATATCATCAAGAAGTGTTTTTCCATTCCCCCATGGCCTTAAAGCATCACTGTTTCAAAGGGTGAATGTGAAAGAATATGGGAGATGCACAAAGATAAATATAATAAGAAGATTGCATAGAGATGGATGAATGAGAAACATAAAACATTTCCCAAGAATGTTGGGCAAGGAGAATTCAAAGATGAGATTTCCATTATCATCACCTTGCTCAACAGGGTCACTGGGGCAGAGGATGCTACCAAGTTTCAGCCTTGGATGTTTTATGCCATACCCCACATCATGAAGAATATTGAATTCTATGATTGGCCTACCTTGATCAGCAATAATTTACATTAACAAATAACTGAATACTTCCAATTTCATTGTTTCCATATGGTGTCTTACCTAGTCTACTTGGTGGCCTATCAAGTTCAATTCAGAGGGTTGAACACTGAGGGATCACTTTTGTTCAACACGTATATAACTACTATCCCCAATTGGAATTCACAAAATCACTGCATCACTACAAAAGAGTGAACCAGGCTTTTTTGATGTACATAGTACGAGACCTAGATAATGAGTTGCATGTTTGTATATCTTTAGTCGCCAGGGCAGCAATGGTGAAGTGGGCAGATTGGTTTATTTAGATTCCTAATTTTACCTATCTTTGAGTCTATGGCTATTCAAGCGCCCCGCTCATGTTACCAAGGTACCCATCAGATGAGGTTGTCTTCATGGAGTTCTTGAGGCAAGCCCACAAGGTTTACACAGTGTTGAGGGTCAGAAAGGAACCATCCCTCCAATTTCCATTAGGGATGGGAATTTATACATGAAGGAATATTGTTGATGCTAAGACAATGGTAGATGAGTTAGATAAACTCAGTCTCAAGCCTTATAGCAAGAGATGAGCATTTGATCCTCATGGTGTCTATGATGGTAGACTTGAGAAGAACTATGATGAGTTTGAGGTGCAGAGGCATAGTTACAATAGACTCACTCTCCATCAAATGAAAGACTGATTAAATGAAGACATAGAAGGGTTATTAGATGATGATGAGGATGTGCTTCTCCTGATGTATACTCAGAAGAAAATTGAAGATCAACCCCTTCCATAGGTCAACTAGGCCAATAAAGAGTCTCTCTCAGTAGAAGAAAGAATGAAACAAGTCCTTGAGTACAACAAGGTTTTCTTAACCCTTAAGAAGAAAAACTCTATTCCAGCAGTAGAACCACCAAGAACCATTCCCTCGTCCTCCAAAGCATAGTCAAAAGGGAAGGGTGTAAGTCAATCTCAAGAAGGCATCAAAGGCAATAGATCAAGCAAGAATTTAAGAAGGTTGGATTTCTTAGGCATAGTCATACAAGAGCAGCCTACAGTTGATTTAGAAATTCCTCCTGATGAGCCCGTACCTTAGAAAGAAGCAGAGGAGCCACCTCCAACTCATGTTTTTGTACCTTTGACAGGATCATCACTGATTCCCATTGACCTTGATATCAAAGATGATGAGCAAGTCATAGTTGTGCCTCCTAAGGAAGTTAGTAAAAATACTACCATGTCTTGGCTTGAGAACTACTTAGGAAGGGTAAGAAGAAGGCCTTCGTATCAAATAAATTTTGATGATCTTGATAAAATTTATCAAGAACCTCCTAATAAGAAAGCAAAGAAACATGTACACTTTGATAGGAGTCCTGATAATGAGATAATCATGGAGACTATGTTGCCCCTAGAAGACAAGAATAGAGATGAGGTGAATATGGATGACTTTGTCATGGTCAAGGCTAATCTTGGTAGAAATACCAGACATGTGGATTTGATTCTTTTCAGAGTTGTGTCCAAAATCCTTCAAGAAAGAGTGCTTAAGGATGGAGAAGACAAGGCAGCCCTCAAGGCTGAAAATCAGTAGCTCAGGCTTTTCATTTCTAACCTTGTCCATGGTTCTTCATAAACAACCTAGTTGTTGCCCCAAGTTTTAGAGACACCAGCTGATCACCAACAGTTGAGACAGTTGGTCATTTGTGGGAAAGAAACTCAAGAGTGGATCAAGAGTTTCATTGTCATAGGAAGGGAGATCTTGGCTTAGATGTTCCAGTTGAGAGAGAACGCTCATGAACTTCGTCAAGGCATCCAAGGATTTGAGCAAACACTAGCTGAAGCAAAACCTAGGCATGAGATCATCATTGTTGATTTAGATATAGCCTATGGTTTAGTAGTTTCAAAAGAACACAAAAGACAAATCCTTGCTTGGAGAGAGCGTCATGTTTTCAAAGTTAAAACTTATGAGAGGATATATGAAGAATTCATCATCTACAGGAAAAGGGTGATTAAAGCTCTTCTTTTCATTAGTGAGTTTGTCATAGAAATTCCTTCTCAATACAGTCTAGAAGATGGGATCTACGTCAGGCTTGATGAAGTACAAGATCAATTTCAGAGTGTTGTTCATAGTTGTGATCCAGTTGGTGGAAGGATAGGCCATATTTCAATGATGTCAGCAAAGTTTGATAAAGCGGCTAATGAGGTCAAAGATTTCCTAAGATCTATTGCAGATGCTAAAAATATTTTTGAAAAGTGGTGTTTTGCTATTGAAGGCATAGATGCACCGAACTGGGACACCATTCCAAACTTCCTAGTGGATGTGATTGAGCTTTAAAGCAACTTTCTTCTAGACGCTTTCTTTCTTGCTTTCTTTCTATTCTTTGAATAATTCTTATCCATTCTTTGAGAAGAGAAAGAAGATAAAATTTAATAGTTGTCATTTCCCACTTTTTATGCTTTCTAGTGTTTTAGTTGTTATCTTCTTTCTAGATTTAGTAATAAAGCTTGCTTGTTGAGCAAGCCCTAGATTGTAAAAGCAAGGATATTTTAGGGTTCCTTGCTCCTCTACTCATCTATAAATAAGAGCCTTTGCTCGTTAGATTTTCTTAGCCGTGCTAGTGAGAACAAAATGCTAAGCATATTTTGCCTTCTATTTGTTACTCAAGTATTGTTCAATTGTGTTGTGATAAGAAAATTGTTGAGCCTCTTTAGCCAACAAGGAGTTAGTGTGATTACTGTTTCTATTGTGTAAGAGCAAGATTGGAAGCCTCTTCAGCTACAATTTTCTCGTTCAAGCCATGTTAGAAGTGAATCCTGTTCCAAAAGTTTGAGTAATAAAATCATGAGCCTCCTTTCCCTTGGGTCGAAAATCTCAGATTTCCATTATTTGTGTTTTACTTTTATGATCTTGATTTCAGCTTACATTGAAGTGTGTAGATGTTTGTTGAGAAAGAGTTTGTTAAAGTATTTTGTCAAAAAATCAACCTTGTTAATTTCTAGCTTCTCTTGCTCTGCTATTACTTGAGAGGTTAGGAATGTCTAGTTTAAGTTAGTCATAGTTAGAGTTCATAAAATAGAAAATCTCAGCTACAGCATTTGTGTTTAATAAACCTTGTGCTCCAAGCTTATCAAAAAAGATAGGCAACTTAGTTTTAGTTTTCTTTCTTTCAAACACCATCAACAAGAGGGAGCTTCCCCTCCTAATTTGAAGAGTAGTTTATCTATGCATAGCTATTTGTTTCAAATACACATTCTAGAGGTGCAAATTTAAATGCCAACAATGATGATGATGACAATGTTGTTTTACATGGGAAGGACACATCCTGAAACAATGTGAGGATGAAAAAAATGTCACTAAAGGATCGAGGTCTACAAAAAGGCTAGGAACAAGGACAAGGAATGTTTTGGATGATGCGCTAGGATGCATAACAAAATTGTATCGATTAATCTTATTGCATTTGGCATGACTTTTTTTCAGGATTGAATGGGATGATGGAAGGATGTTAGATAGGCAGATTAGAATCCTTAGACCATTAACAAGGGAAAACCAAGAACTATAATAGGTATAAAAGGATAATAGATTGATTTTGGTATGTGGATTATGGGCTAGAAAAATTATCATTTGGTCTCCAAGGACAATGTTGCATAGGGATAATGAGGCTATGAAGGTAATGATATTTCATGGATAGTGCATGACCAAAGGATAGACATGTCAAGAGTTTTTTCCAAATCATGATTTATGTTTGTACCCCAATATTTATCAAGATCAATGTAGGTGGGAAAATAGGTGGAAAATGATATGGATGGCAATGCCATAAGAATTTTCATGTGAAGGGTATGGGAGATGATACAACTTTCCCCCAAGTGTAATGGTCCACATAGATAATTTATTTTACAAATGATGCTTTTTTGCTAGATTTTTGTCATGGTACTTATCCAAAGCACCATAAAAATGGTTTTTATTATTGGAAAAAAAATTCTCTTTACTCTTTTTCTTGACATTTTAAATTTTTTTTTTTCTATCACCAAGATGCTTGTTTGCTAGGTTTTCATCAGGGTGACCATTTTCTTAGGAATTTTTCTCATTTTTTTTGAAAATTTTTTGGGACTTTTTATGTATTATTTTTTATTTTTTCAAGACTTAATACTTTAGATGATCACTAATTGTGCGAAATAAATTGATGGTGCTGATGTAGAGACCAGTACCATGATATGCCAACAATGAACTTTATGAAGTAATTGCCTTGTCAAGATTATAACACTTGCATATAACTAATTGATGTCATTGTTATCCTTTCTGATACTAAAGTTGGATTTATCAAAATATGTGCATTGTGATAACGTACCATGAGATTCTTTACAATAAAGAGTTGCTACCAAGATGCAACAAATTTGTGAGGTATGATTTTTGGAATGATGGATGATGGTACAGGTTGAAGGATTGTTTGGATGTTTGGATGAATCACTTTTTATTTTCCAAACTTGGGATGTTGGATGAAAGAGTTTGGAATTTTGATTGGGATAGCATTTGGAACCAAAACTTTTATATGCCTTTCTTGATGACCATTTTGAAGGAGGTGGACATTTATTATATTCAAGAGTCCTCTTTTCTTATGGATCCACATTTTTATTGACTTTTACTTTTGAAATATTTTCTTTTCTTGATCCATTTTCTTTGGGATCCATATTAATTTCATTTTTCCACTCAATTTTTTGTTTAATTCAACGGCCTTTAACATTTGATTTTGAACTTTGGATTTGTAATACTTTTTTTTTTTCATTCCAAATGGAAGGTTTATTCATGTTAGAATGGTGGTTTATGATGTGGATGGTGTTGGCATATGACTTTGAGAGATAATTTTTGGATACTTGTGTTGTCATTGATGGAAACTAGAGTTAGGAATATGGTCCACATTATTGGTATTTTTCCTACTGACAAGGGAAGTTTGATTTTGTAATCTACCAAAAAAAGGGATAGAGAACAGGACATCTAGTTGATAAGCTGATTTGATCACTTCATCGAATCACTATTTTTTTGTGTAGATCCCCAGGTAAGCTTTCTTAGCACACACGCTATCCTATTGATGAGTTTTGTGGTGTTGCATTAATATGAGTTTGAGTTAAGAAGGAAGAATGATTCATGGTTTAATCTATTATTTTGGCCAACCTGTTTTGAATGGCATGTCATGGATGTATGTGTAGTATGTATTTTTCTATTTCTTATGTTTGGAACTTTAGTTTGGGTGCCTACTATAATACTAGCCAACTTGTGTAGGTACGCATAAATTATAACTTTTGATTTGGGGCTGACATAGGGAAGAATATTGCATTTTGTCTTGAAGTTGACATATAATGAAATCCTTGTAGTGGATATATAAAGGAGATTGGAAAATCATTTTGTATGTGTGAGACATAGATAGAAGTATGTATGGTTTGGGATGAGTAAAGGTATAAGTGAAAAAGAGTAAAAAAGTGTCATTTGTGGAAAGCAGAAGAGTAGAGCAGAGTAGAGCAAAAGCAAGAACTAGACAAATGATTTAGAATCTGACTATGTGCTTCATTGGAACTGATTCCAGGCATTTGTAGATGCTACATTCTCAATTCAACATTCTATTGTAATATCATATTTTTTAAGGAAGTGAACCTTCTCTTTTTGAGCAGTGAGCTATAGGCAGTGAGCCTAAATGAAAGTGCATTCCCCTTTTTATCATACTTTTAATGGAGTATACTTTGTGGATTAATCTCCATTGTGGTTTTTCACCTAACAAGGTTTCCATGTAAAAATATATAGTGTTATGGTGTTCATTAATGTGATTACTTGTTTCCATCTATTTATGTGTTGTGAATGCAATTAAAGGTTTAAATATTGTTGTTGATAGTTTTAGATCTAATTTGAAAATCAAGTATTGTGGAACATTGATTCACCCCCACTCTCAATGTTCCTAGTGTCCAACAATTAGTACCAGAGCTAGTTCCTCTTCTAAAGTTTAATAGCTTAAGGTGGATCTTGAATTACAATGGACACTGGTGGTCTTCAATAATAGCTTATAGTGGCACTTAATGATCTCGATCAATCTAAAGAAGAGGTCATGGAACTAAAAGAAAATCTTGTAGATGCCAAAAAATTCATTCAATCACTGAAGGATAAGATAAATGAGTCAAGGGAAAAGAGGAAGGAACTGTGTGATCAATTAGATCAAAAAGAGAGAAAAGGTACAAATAATGTCCATCTCAATCAAACCCTAAGAGAGATAATAGGATAATGTGAAAATCTTGCTAAGGAAAATGCAACTCTAAAGCTTGAAATGGAATTTGTGGTGATAAAGTTAACTTAAAAACTTGAGGAAAGAAAGAAGAATGAGGAGAATTTGGCCTAGTCCCTAAAAGAAAAATCTAAAGAATGAAACAAAATTAGTAGTAGATTCACTCAGTTGGAGATTGAATTGCAACAGTCTAGAAACTATGAACATGAGCTTGAGAGATAGGTAGTTATTCTTGGAAATTAGATTGCTGCTACAAATTAATTCAAGGAGAAGTTCAAGATAAGTTTTACTAAGCTTTATGAGATAACCAAAGGTCAAAATGATACAAATGATAAGCGAGGTATTTTCTATGAGAAGGGTGAGAGCTCTAGATATGGACATAAGAACTCTAAAAAGAAGAAAAAAGGAAAAAGACATCTAGTAAGGAAACCTAATGCTAAAAAATTTAATGGATATTGCTTTTCTTGTGATAAATTTGGACATATGGCTTCTTAGTGTAGAAGAAAGATAAACCATAGCACTCCATCATTTTTTGGTCAGTGTTTTAAGTGTAAGAAGTTTGTTCATAGGGCATTAGAATGCAAAAGTATGTTTATCAATAAAAGTAACATTAAATTCTATACCTATGGAAGATTTGGACATATTGTTAATCAATGTAGATCAGGAGGAAATCAATGGATTGGATGGTATAGACAGAAAAATATGGTACACTATAATTGTAACAAGCTTGGGCACATTGCAAGATTTTTTCAAAAGAAAAACATGAATAAAAGAGGTTAGGTTTATCAAGGAAGAAATTCATAGAAAGACAAGAAAGGAAAAGAAAAGGCATCTATGGAAGAGATAAGAGATCAAATGAAGAAAACATGGGTGAAGAAAAGTGAATCTAATGAAGGAGATAAGACTATACTGAAAGCTCCCTTTGGTAACTCTTTCGGTAATTTATTTTATGTCAGTGGCCTAGGTGGAGTTTTTTCATGAAAATATCTTGTCCCCCTATGTACAGTTGGCACCAAATTGTAGAATGTCATTAGTTGTTGTATTATTCATTGATGAAATTATTAACAATCATTTGTTGAGTTGGATGAAATGGTATAGGTCCATAATCAGACTCTTTGCTTGTTTTATGAGTTTGTAGAGTAATCATAACATCTAGGGAAACACACTTAAAGTGGCACAAATTAAAATATTTGATGTTATAAAAGGGCATTTGGAACCCTAATTTACCACCATCCATTGAAAGAGAATAGTTGGAGAGTCTTCTCAACAAAATTTTGAAGGTGTGAAAGGTTAATTTAGCAGTGAATTCTCTAAGTATTTATGTTGCTTATCAATTTCATATCTATTTGGTGATCAATGGAACCTTGTTCAGCATGAGAATGAAACATATCCAAGGAACATTAACCCTACATGAATATAGTAGTCAAAAATTTAGGGATGTGAGAAATTCATTGTCTCTCACTAAATTGAGGAAGCTTGGAGGATCAAAGAACAATAATTTGGATATCTAGAATGAATTCCCTCATTTCATCAATGTGGAAGTGATTTGGCTTATCTTGAACAAATTGGATGTTGATATCCTTACCCTAGATAAACCCTATCAAATTTATGAGGATGTAATAAAAAATCTAATAGGTTTGTTCAATATTGGTGAGGTTTTGAAAAAGAAATCGATTTGAAATGTTGAGGTCAAATCCCTAACCAAAATCTTTGATAATTACAACAATTAAAGATCCATTAACAAGGTATGTTGCACATGGAATTTCGTATAAGATCTTCTTCAGAAACAAAAAAGGATCAACCTCGGTAGGTGTTGTGTATATTGCTCATAAAATGATAATTTAGAAAATGAAGACTTTGACCTATATAGTCTGATGAAGGATCAATTGATGGAGAATGTACAATTGACAAAGGATATTGACTACTCTTTTAGGTTTGGCACTCTAGCAATATGCATTATGAAGTATTTCCTAAACTACTTGAATTTGAATGACAATGTAGTATGGAAGGATAATATACTAGTCTGCAAGAAAATATTTGAGCATTTCAACTCTTTTTAAAATGGTAAATGAGTCTATGAAAATTTAATTAGAAAGGTGTTAGAAAATTTTGGTGTATGTGATATTCCCCTTCCAGTAAAAATAATTAATGTTGGAGCATCCTCCAAGAAGGCAAAGAAAAAGAAAAACAGATGTTGAGATTTGGTTGGTGTCACTCCTCCAACACCCAAGTCAGCAAAAGTTGAGTAAAAAGGAAAAGGATAATTATTTGTGGATATAATGGATGAAGATTCTAGGGAATATACTCCCAAAGATCAACCAAAACTAGGTGAACTAGAAATAATAGTAGCAGAAGATAATGATGAAGAAGGTGCTATGTTTAAATCACATATAATGCAAATCATTCAAGATGAAAATGAAATGCAAAAGATAACTAATATATGGTTGAATGGACCATCCTATGAGTAGGATTTTATTGATAATACTCTAGCAAGATACTTTGTTGACAACAACATTGAATTGGAAATTCTGTAGGATGTTCTTCTAGAAGAACTAATTGAGTGTGTTAAGGAGGCTATGGAATCTGTGCCTTTGGATAAGAAAGAGGATGAAATAATTTCCCATTTGAAGATGCAATTTAGGCTATCTCTTTGCAAACTAAAGAATAAAATGAATTTGCTAAGATAGTGCATTTATTTGGCCAATAAGATATTCAATTACTGTCTAAGGTGGCCTCATGTTGGGAAGGATAAGTTGGAAGAAATTGAAAATGAGCTTGTCAAGATTAGACAAGAATACAATATAATTTTGGACAAGGATGGAAAAGTTAAGAAGAAGGTTCATGATATATAGATTTAGCATGCAAAGGTTCACTTTGCTAGGAATAATCTTATTGACACCTTATGGAAAGTAAAAGACCTAACTAAAGGGAGATTAAAGCAAATGATTAAAGTTATTAAGACAAGAGAAAAGCTAGAAGAAGCAATCACCATCCTTGAATCTCTTGTTTAGACCATCAATGGAACATCAAAGAATAACAACCTAATTTTAGCTATTGGGATTGTGGTGGAATCTTGCAAGAAATTCCTTCCAAAAATAAAAGTTAAGTATAAAATGATCTAATTTTTGCATTAGTTTTCCAAATTTTGATATGACTCTCTATTTTGATAAGGGGAGAGAATAAGAAGAGAAGTATAGTAAAACAGTACAAGGAGAGAAAAATTAATAGAAGATTTATCATTGATGTCAAAGGGGGAGAGAATGGAGTGAAAAATTTCCTCAACATGCAAAGGGGGAGCAGTAATTTTGGTTTTAAAGAGTTTTTCTTTTTAACACTTAGTCAATTTTTCACTAAGTGTTGCCATCAATGCCAAAGGGGGGATTATTGCCATATGGATTTGAGAGATTGTTTTTGGCTACTTGTGTTGTCATTGATTGCAACTGGATTTAGCAGTATGGTATGTAGTATTGGTATTGTTCCTATCGGTAAGGGAAGTAAGATTCTGTAATCTACTAGTAATCTACCAACATAAAGGATAAAGAACAGGGCATCTAGTTGATAAGTTGATCAGATCACTTCACCAAATCACTATTTTGTGGTTTGGATCCCCAAGGAATATTTCTTATCACGTACAATATCCTACTAATGATTTTTGTGGTTTCTCATTAATTGGAGTTTGAGTTAAGACATTTAGAAGAATGATTCATGGTTTATTCAATCATTCTAGCCAACCTATTTTGAATGTTGTGTCATAGATGTATGTGGAGCAAGCATTTTTCTATTTATTATGTTTGGAACTTTAGTTTGGGTCCCTAATATAATACTATCTGACTTGTGTAGGTATGCATAAATTATAGCTTGTGATTTGGGGCCGACAGATTGAAGAATATTGTATTTGTCTTGAAGCCGATATATAATGAAATTTTTGTAGAAGATATATAAAAGAGATTGGAAAATCATTTTGTATGTTTGATACATAGGTAGAAGTATGTATGGTTTGGGATGAGTAAAGTTCTAAGTGTGAAAGAGTATAGAAGTGTCAATTGTGGAAAGCAGAAGAGCAGAGCAAAGCAGAGCAGAAGTGCAAACTAGACAAATGATTCAAAATCTAATTATATGCATTATTGGAACTAAATCCAAGCATTTGTAGATGATACATTCTCAATTCAACATTCTATTGCAATATCATATTTTTTAAGGAAACAACACTTCTCTTTTTTAGTAGTGAGCTCTAGGCAGTGAGCCTCCATGCAAGTACATTCCCCTTTTTATCATACTTTTAACAAAGTATACTTTTGGATTAATCTCCACTATGATTTTTCCCCTAACAGGGTTTCCATGTAAAAATATCTAGTGTTATGGTGTTCATTAATGTGATTGGATTTTTCGATCTATTTATGTGTTGTGAATGTAGTTAAAGGTTTAATTATAGTTGTTGATAGTTTTAGATCTGTTTTGAAAATCAAGTATTGTGGAACATTGATTCACCCCCCCTTAGTGTTCCTAGTGTCCAACAGATGGAAGGATATTGGTTACAACCTTATGACAATAACTACTCATGGCCCCCATTTTAATGTTTGTATCTAATAAAGTTTCCCCCAATATTGAGTAGGTATCACTAACATCATTAGATTTGTTGATTGAAGAATAGCCAAGGCATTGATGTTTAGGATTTTTATAAAACTGTATTGGTTCTTGAATGCCTTGCTTATTTCAACGTAGTCCTTTTCCTTGATACTGCATACTCTAACAAATTCTGTTTATGATGAGGTATTTTTTATTTTGGAAAAAAGATGCTAACCCATCATTGTGTATGTAGACACTATTACTTAGTATTTTCTCATCTGCAAGAAAGCCTGCTTTGACAAAGATAGATGATCCTAGTTGATAGGATGTCTTAGCTTCATTGATATGTTGGATAGATTTTTTATTAACATCTTAGGTCTGATTTTGTGAAACATTTAATATTTTGATAGCTCCTCAAAAAATATCGGCACTTCCAAGTCGATTTAGAAACCATCCTTATGGTCATTATCATAGAGTCTAATGAATTCATCTATAGCTAGATCATTTACAAATATGTCTAGAGTAGGAGACTCTTGTTCTAGAGGAAGATCATCTATGTGTCCCATTGAGGCAAGTGTCTCATTTTGGGAAATGAATGTGTTTGGTACTTGGATAGGATCAACTTCAAAGGTTTGATCATGAATGGCATAAAGGTTGATTAGTGGATCATTTTGGATTTCTTGATCACTGGTAATGTCTTGGTCAAAGATGGGTTTGTCTTGGATGACATGATTGGGAATGGGATCTTGATCAAGAATAGGTGTATTTTGGATGCCATAATTATCTAGGACTTATTGAATGAACATAAGGATGGGATCATGGGATAGAATACTTAGATCTTGATATGAAGGTGAAGTTATGATGTCATGCCTTGGATTTTCCTTTTGACATGTATCCTTAAGTTTAGGCAATGGAATGATATGGTTTTCTTAAATGGACACAATATTTGGACAAGGAAATGATAGAGTTTCAATGGTAAGATCATTTTTGGGATTGGTGGATAATGGTAGACATGATGGTGATAGATGGTTGGATGATGTATGAGTAGAAATTTTATTGGATTGTCTAAATTTATTTTCATTTTGAAGTTGAACAAGTTTCCTTTCTAGTCATACTTGGAGAGAATTAATTGTTGTGGTCTTATTGGATGGTAGAGTAGATTGTTATGTAGTGTATTGGAATGGACTAGTTTATGAAGAGTTAAGATTGGGTGTAGGGGCTTGGAATGGATTAGTGGAAGGTTGGTTAGGATAGGATGTGGAGTCTTGGAATGGATTTGTGGAAGGTTGGTTTCCATTGTCAAGGATATGATAAATATGACTAATGGATGTGCCAAATAACTCTTGATTGTGAGGGTATATGGATGGAGGACTAGATTTCATGGGTTTTTGGTGAGAGGGACATATGGGTGGTTGACTATGGGTTATGGGTGCTTGGTATTTGGATTCAAGGTATTATCTTTTGAAGTCTATGGCTTGTTGGGCTTGACCAATCTAAAGTAATTTGTATTCAACTTGACTAGAAAGCATATCAAGGTGAATGGAAGACATGGTTGTGGATGGTATGAAGACTAAGAGATTCCAATTCAATGGAAGGTATGAACCTATGTTATGTTTTCGGATTTTTGTAATAAGTTATGCCTAAAGATAATGCAATTTTTTTTTTTTGGTATTTTGATGATGCCTAAATGTGGGTAATGACAATGTCACTAGAATATAAAGCATGACCAAGTATAAAATGGGAATGATACTAATGCAAAGCATTAATATGTTATGTAGTTGAGATGACCATGGTATGAACTATGCACCTTTTTTGTGAAACTTACGAAGGAGTTATTAGCCAAACTAAGATAGTCCAATGTTTCCTAATTAAATTATCAATAACCTCACGAAGAGTGGATGACAAGTGACAAATTTGATAAGATAAGCCTTAAACTAGAATGATGAGTTTAAAGGTTACACTGAAGTGACAAGGATTAATGTGAAAAGTGATAAGGTCAATGCTAACTTTTCTTTGTAGCAATAAGCCTATGACAAGATATGGAAAGTTTCCCTATTCCAAAGTTTTCAAAAAAGGTGTATGCAACCTAAGATTTGTTAAGTAATCCAAGTAAGCTAAATGAATGTGATGGAATGATGGGAAATGAAGTGAGAAAATATTTGCTTTAAATGGCTTGTTTGGAAAATATTGGCTTAGTTTGTATCAAAGATGAAAGGTTATATTTTGGTGTGATGTTTGATTTGATTTGACAGTTTTTTTTAATACACACATGCAAGAAACAATAGACAAAATATTTTTGAGTTTGATTTCAATCATGAATGTTGTTTGATTTTAGTAATACAAGCACAAATCCTAAGGTTGGAAAGGAAAATATTTTCTATATTCCACATGGATTTCCCCAAACACACTTATTCTTAGTGGATGTGTTAGAATTGGCTATGAATGCCAAGATCTATGGACCAAATGGAAAGCAAAAAAAGAGAGAGAGAATATGACATGACAATAATAGACTATATTCAATGTCAATAATATGAGATGATTCTTATTGTTTACAATGAGAGAGACCCCTTGGTTATATAGCCAAGGTGAGAACATAGAAGGGCATAATATTATGACAAGTGTCCTAGTCTTATGACATAAGACAACTATGAATAGCTATCAGTCCACTTAAGGTTGAGAGATAATCACATGATATATCCACAAAAGATGGAAATGATGAGATAATGACATGTCAAGTCCACCAAAAGTGGAAATTCTCCAAAAACCTCCTATGTGGTCCCTAAGTAAACTTAACTATGGTGTAATTATGACCTAGGACAAGGTACAACACATTTAATTACACCAACACTCCCCCTTAAGTGCAACTTAGGGAGTGGCAGATTATTATGCAAATGACACAAAGATGCAATGATGGGTCCTGACTACTAGGCCATGTTAGGTACCAATGTACAAAAAATGCAAAAGAAATGAATGCAATCTCTCACAAATGAGGAAAGAGAGAAAACCTCATGGGAAAAACTTCCCCTCAAATGAGAGATGAAATACAAGTAGAAATACTTTCAATGATGTATGAGAAGGTAAAAAACCCATGTGAGGAAAAAGACCCCCCATAAGAGAGAAGTAGAAGAGAGACAAGGTAGCCCCCCCTCAATGTTGAGTCTCCTGCAATGATGATAGAAGCTCAACATTGAATGTTGAAGATGATCTAATCTCATCGAACAACATTCCTCCCCTTAGGAAGAAACAAAACCAAGGATGTATGAAGGATATCATGAAGATGGATGATGGATGACGATGTCGTTGAATCATGCTCAAGTGTCTCCATGTCGATGTCAAAAGCTGACACACTCCAAATAGGCATTCTAGGCCACACTGTTGAAGAGGAAAATTCAACATCTAGTAGAGATGAATGTAGAGCACAATCCAAAGAAAAATATGTCCCCTTTGAAGACAAAGAAGCCTCCTCCAAATGTTGTCCGAAAGAATCCACACTCACACCAATCTGTGAAGAATGATCATGTAGAGAATGAACAAGAGGGTCAAAGTGTTCCCTCACAAGAACTGAAGAAGGTGCATCATCATCGAAGAGAAGATGAATGCTATCAAGAGTGTCCTCAAAATATATGAGATGAGACTCCACAAAAAAGTCTAAAATACCTATTAGGAAGTCATCCAAAGTAGCCATATCTGGAAGACTATGTATATCCTACTGCACTGAATCACTAGGAGCCAAAATTGTAGCAACACAAGCATCATCAGGTACAATATAAGATGGAGAAGATGAAATGCATGGCTCAAGTACTGGATCTGATGTGAGTATGCCCAAGTTCAAAAATCCAAATGTCTCCTCTAAATCATGGTTCATATGATCAATAGCCACATGAACAAGGTCATCATTAGAATAAAACTGTACAAAGGAATACAACCAAGATGAATGATCAACCACCCTAGTAGCAATGATATCTCTAGTCTCCAAGTCCCGAATGATGATAGATTCAGGAGTGAACTCCACAGTTCTCCCATCTCCACCATGTGTAATCTGATAAATGTAAAGAAAATTTTTCATCAAATGAGGAACACACAAGACATCCTAAAAAGTTTGTTCCCAAATGCTAATAGATCCCTTCCCTATTACACTCATGTATGTATTGTTTCCCATCAAGATAGCAGACATAGAACAAGGCTAAAATGAAGAGAAGATAGTCTGTGAAGATGTCATATGATGTAATGCTCCTGAATCTAGAAGCCATCTCCCTGATCCTAGACCTAAATGAGCACAAAGAGCTTTTCCTTTATATTCTGATGTAGATGCTTTACCTTTGTCCTTTTTAGACTACTTTGAAGTAGAAGGAGAAGAATATTTAGACATTCTAGAAGGAAAATCAATGTGATTCTTTTTGAGAAGATTCTTCAACTCATCAATATCCTTCTTATAACAATAATGTTCTTCATGTCCATCCTTCTTGTAATATGCACAAAAAGGTCTCTCCTTCTTAGATGTTTCTCCTTTTGATGATGAGGATTTTGATTCTCTATGTGGCTTGTTCTTTTTCTTCTTTTGCTTCTTATCAAGGTTCTTTGATTCTTTTTGTACCTTAGACTCAATTTCCACCAATTCTTGTGGCTTGTTCTTTTTCTTCTTTTGCTTCTTATCAAGGTTATTTTATTCTTTTGGAAGACTTGATTAGACCCATGTTCATTAACTTAGCTTCCTCTTGAATTAGGAGATTTACAAAGTCATCAAACTTAGGATTAACATATGATGCTCCCATAAAAAGTCGATGGGTATGAAAGTTAGAAACAAACACTGAATACTTAGGACCAAGCTTGTATAACACATTCAAAAATCAATTGTGAATCCTCTTTTTCAATAGTGCATTCTTTCAATTGTGTTCTCAGTTGCTTGATTTTTAAGATGTAGTCTTGGATGTGGTCAAAAATTTTAGGATCAAGATTCATCAAATCATTATCAATCTGATAGCCTCTAATGTTATCTGTTTTACCATACAACTTTTCAAAAGTCTCCCATGCCTCTTTAGGTGTATTACATGATTCAATATGAAATTACAAATCAAATGAGAATAATGAACATATGCATCCAAGTTTTTTCTCACGATCAATCTCCCACCTTGCCAATTCTTTAGCATTAGTAGGTTTTTGAATTATGTCCTTTAGATGACCTATTAGACCTTTGATCATGAGATATTTCGATACTTATTTTCTCCATGTAGCATAATTATGTGGATTTAGGGGTTCAATTTGAGATCTCCCCATTGCAGGAACACAAACCAAGCAAAAGAATGCAAGAAATCACTGCAAGATTACCCCCCAAGCAATGTTAGATTTGGCACTTTAGATTTAGTGCATTTATAATTGCCACTTGCTAAAAACAACAAAGTGGTTTTTGATCTTGGTACATGCAAATGCCAAAATAGGCCACATAATAAAGTACAATTTTTGGTAAAAAAATGAGATTAGTTTTGTCATACCATTGAGAAGTACACGAAAAATCATGCACTTTCAAAAAAAATTGCACCCAAAAATGTTGTCGTAGGAGCAAGATATGAGCTCCCAAAGGTCCCAAAATGAGGATGAAGTAGGAACACCTATGAGAATCTGAAAATTAGGGAGAAATCATACAACGAAACCAAAACTGATTGCACCAGTGTGTAGAGCATGAAAAATTAGTCCAAATAAAAAAAAATGCTTGTAAAAAGGAGTCAGAATGAGCAAGAATGGAGCTTCAAAGTTCAACTACAAAAACAAAAAGCTCAATGGTGACAGGTAGAAATTTTTTTTAGAACACTGACATACTGCTGACATTAGAATCTCTTGGGATTAAAATTGATAGTCTGTCAGCCGTAAAAAAAGAATATACTCTTCCAGCAAGAATATTTGGCTGAACCCAAGGTCAAATTTGACGTTTAGAATAATGTCACTCCTTCGCACCACTCTGCCGGTATATGTTATTCAGATGATGGAATATTCTATACAACTCACCAGATGTTTTCAATAGATTTCCATGGAATCATCTAGAATGTCGGTCAATTTGATTTGACTACTGGTGATAGATGTCAGCTATCGATGGAGAGAAAAGCCTACCGGTCAATGGAAAAGGACAACCCGATTGAATTTCTTTCGCTAAATTTCTAAAGCCCAAAGTATTTACATGGACCACCAGTTAGTGATGATTGACATATTTTTACTAGCCTATGGGCCTTGATCTGTGGAGGTACTATAGGTTTTTCACTGTGTAGAGACGTATGTAGTACCCTATGTACAACAAAATATCTGCAGACAAAAAAAAATTTTGCCCTTTTTTTATTTTGACTTTTAATATGATTTTTAAACAAAAATTTGCAGAAAATTTAATCAGAATATTTAATTTTTCTAAAAAATATTTCAAATCTTTTTAACCGATTAAATAATGATTTTCTACAAATTATACCATGATGTAATGATAACCTAGGGGGTTGTACAACTCTCCAAGCAAAATTTTTTTGCATCACTAGATGACTTGCTCCAAAATGGATGAATTGATAGTTGATCTTAGGGTTTTTGGCCCTTTTGGATATGATGGAAGGGTCAGATTTGATCCAAAATGCTCAAAAATTGCATCTACCTTCTAGATTTGGCAACCACTCTTCAGCTTCAAACCCTCATGGATTTGGCCTCATATGTCTGATTTGGATGAAACAAAAAGAAAAATTGACTATCTCGAACCTTTCAGACACAATGGTGAGCTCAATTTTGCACCAAAAAGCTTTGATTTGAACCTGCAACAAACAACCAAAAATAGAACTCCCCCAAATTTGAAATTTCTCTTCGAAAAAAGGCTCTCCAATGGCACCCAAACAGCTTTGATACCATGTTAGAATTGGCTATGGATGTCGAGATCTATGGACCAAATGGAAAGCACAAAAAGAGAGAGAGAATATGACATGAAAAGAATAGACTGTATTCAATGTCAATAATATGAGATGATTCTTATTGTTTACAGTGATAGAGACCCCTTAGTTATATAGCTAAGGTGAGAACATAGAAGGGCATAAGATTTTGATAAGTGTCATAATCTTATGAAATGAGACAACTATGAATAGCTATCACTCCATATAAGGTGGATAGATAATCACATGATATGTCCAAAAAAGGTGGAAATGATGAGGTAATGACATGTCAAGTCCACCAAAAGTGGAAATTCTCCAACAACCTCCTATGTGGTCCCTAAGTAAACTTAACTAAGGTGTAATTATGACCTAGGACAAGGTACAACACATTTAATTACACCAAAAAGATGAATCTAGAAGCTTGGCCACACGAGATCCCCCTTATAGTGCACTCACTTCTCATGTCAACCAAGCTTCCAACCACCATAAATCTCCCATGGAGGGTTGATCACCTCTACTAAGAACTATGAGAATGTGGATTCCTTCACAACAACTATTGTTGCACTAGCAAATGGAAGGGATTTTGGCTACTAACACAAGAGGGTTAGTGAATACTCGAGGATATGGCACCTTGCAAGCGTACACCAAGCCGCTTAAGACTTTAAACACTCTAATAGGGGCTCTTATACCTTTAAGCTAAAGGTACATACCTATTTTCGAATGGCACTACATGGCTAAGGCCTATATACCATGAAGATTTGACAATTTAGTCTCATCCTTTTATATACTGGCCCAAGTGAAAAACTAGTTGGAGTCATTCCCTCTTGTGAGGTAGGCCCCTCTAAGGTATAAAAACAAAAAAAATGGGTCTAGTTTCTGATCACCAAGTTTGCACAAGGTGAGAGCATACTCTCTACCATCTCAAGCATAGAAAACATTGCTCATTGAACTCTTAGCTAAATCAATGTGAGAGAAGACAATTGTTCATTTTAAAGGACCAATTGAATTTTTTTCTAATCTAAAAGACAATTGGTTTCAAAATCATGTCTTCAATGAATGTTCTGCATCAAAATATCATTAGTAGTTTCATACCTCCTTTCATCGACAAGCATATGTTTTGATTTCAAGTTTCTGTCAAATGAACCTGAAAGAAATCCAAATTAACAAAATTAGCCCTGAATCAACAATTAAACTATGAAGAAAAAAGAAATTAATCTAAATTTGAATTGGAAACTAATCTAAAGTTAGAAATTATTCTAAAAATTAAAAGCTAGTCTAGATTTTAAAATTAAAAACTAATCTAAAAAACATTTAAAAACATTATTCTAAAAGCTAATCTAAAACTAAAAATTAATCTAAATTAAAAATTAATCTAAAATAAAAAAACTAATCTAAATTAAAATTAGTCTAAAATTAAAAGTTAATCTAAAATAAAAGTTAATCTAAATTAAAGATTAGTATAAACTAAAAATTAATCTAAATTAAAAATTTAAATCTAAACTAAAAAATAAATAAATATAGATTAAATCAAATCTACATTCTAAATTAAGTCTAAATTAGAAACTAAATCTAAATAAAAAGTTAAATCTAAATTAGAAATTACATCTAAATTAAAAGATAAAAGCTAAAAAAAGTTAAAAAATAACTAAAAGTTCAAATCTAAAATTTAAATCTAAATTAAAAATCTAAAAAGAGAAAAGGTTAAATCTAAAAAGAAAATATAAATGAAAAATTTAATCTAGATTAAAGGTTAAATCTTAAAAAATTAATCTAAATTAAAATGTTTTTAATCTAAATTAAAGGTTAAACTAAATCCAAATTTAAACTAAATTAAAATCTAAACTAAATTGACTAAAATTAAAATTTAATCTTAAATTAGTTCAAACCATAGTTAGAAGCTAAAAAAAATCAAAAGGGCAACAACATCAAGAAAGTCATGATTGCAGGAAGGAAAAATGGATTATTTTGTGACTGTCGTGATTGCAGAATATATTTCAAAATGCCATGATTGCAGATACAATCAAGAGGATTGCAAAAAGAATGACATGATTGTAGAATTAAAAATGGAATTTGTTGTGATGGAAATTTTGTGATTTTTGTGACCAGATCAAATCATGCTAGAGGAATATAGTAATTACAATGATTTAAAATTTTGAAAAACCATATTTTACGCAACAAAATGGGAGTCAATCAAGCAAATTTATTGAGGAATTGCAGGTAGTGTTTAGATTATAGTTGATAAAACACATTAATAGAAAGTGTTTTAAATATGGTTAGAGTTTGAATTAAAAAGAAATGCCATTTTCTATGCAACTTTGATGGATGATTCTCAATAGCTTTTCACATCTTCCATTCAATCCATAGTTTGTGATTTCCTACTCCAACAAGATACTAGTGATTTATATTTGAAAACCAATGAAGACCTTAGGCCAAAAATTCAATACAAACTCAACCAGACAATAAATTTGAAATTCTATTCCATTTAGCCACCACTATTATAAACAAGATCATGCAAGTAGTAAAAAATATTCATGATCATTATCAAACCAATAGACCAAAAAACTTTGAGCTTTCAATAATCATCCTTGTATTTATATCAAATTTGATTAATCCAAATCAGCAAAGTGTTCACATCAGGTTCACCATTTTGTGCATACTGAAATCCAAAAAGCCAAATTCATTTAAACCATAAACCTCAAATCAAAATTACAATATGAAATCAATGGAGTCTTTCTTGATAAAAAAAATGTGCAAAAAATATTAAATTAAACGATACAAAACCAAAGAAAATGCCTTCAAAAGAAATAAAACTCCATTGTTATCCTTTTCCACAATATCTTGTCTTTGCTCTCAGATTTTTGCAGCAAAACCACAAGAGATGATGTAGAATTGGATTTGAGAATTATTTGTGAAATAAAAAATAATGTATCCAAAAAAGTGAGGAGGAGGTTTTTATAGTTGAATGCCTAATGTGAAAATGAGAAATGAGAAATGAGTGGAGTGATTTATTCCATGATTCATGTTTGGAAGCTCAAAATGTGCAATTTTGAGCTAATTCCATGGACGTGATTTGTGAGTTTAATGTGAAATTTTTAGCTAATTTCATGGAAGTTAATTTATTTAATGAAATATATGAATGCATTTTAATGATTAATGCAAATTGATTTAATGATTTATGTAAATGGATGAATTAATAGTTTTATGAAATGGTTAGATGATTTATGAATATATTGATGATTAGTGAAACAATAAATATTTATGAAATGGGATAATGAAATATGCAAATGGATAACTAATGGATAAGTGACTAAATGATTATGTAAATGGATTATGGCTATGAATAAATGCTTATAATATTTTAATGGATAAATGATAAATGATTTAAATGATTAAATGATATGAATGAATGCTTATAAATGATTTAATGGATAAATGATAAATGATTTGAATGATTTTATGAATATGGTGATATGATTATGTGGATGATTAAATGAATTATGCAATGGATAAAATGATTATGAGGATATTTTATGTGTCTACACATCTCAAGAGTTGAGATGTCTCAACCCTTCCTAGCCCTTGATCTCCATTCGATTAGTCTCCACCCTATACTCATCTCTCTTTTCATCAAATACAAAATATAGAAATTTTTTGAGGATCCTTGAATATTTGAGCAACTAGGTAAGGTTATGTTTCAAAAATTCCACCAAGCAGACATTGAATCCAATTGAACTGGGGAAATCTGCACATTGAGAGCTTCAACATACTAGGTATTAATCAAATTCCTTGTAGATTTGAGTTCTTCTATTCCCTTATCTTGATTGCTATTTTGATTTTTTGTTTCTTAGCATTTCATAGTATTTCCTTGCATTTTAAGCCTAAATCTCACTGCAAACACTTCTCATAACCGTTTAGACAAGACTTCTCCATCTAAGATGGAAAAGTGTTATGGGCTTGGATTTACAATTCTTTCTAATAATGAATATAATTAAAACATGAAAAAATGAGTTAAGGATCATGTGAAGCCTAAACCATACCTTTCTAAAGGGGGTTTAGGTTTCCAACCTTATTCTCCATCTTCATCTCATACTCCATCATCTACCAATTTTGTGACTTCTTGTGGTAAGTGAGCAAGCTTTTCTTCAAAAGGTAAAGGAGTGTATCCTACTACTCATTTTATATCTAAGAAAGAGAATTTTTAGGCTTCTCAAATCCCACTTGATTACTCTTCCTTCTCCAACACATAATAAATTTTATAATAATAAATCTTTGTATGCATATCATCAAGTGCATGGTCATTCTATGAATGAATGCCATGCCTTGAGTAATAAAATGCAACAACTTATTGATTATGGTGCTCTTCCATGTGTTGATGCACCTATTCATTCTAAATGATAAGCTTTCTTCTATGGTGGTATAATATTACATGATAAGCTTTATTAGTGATTGTTGCACTATTCCATGTGTTGATTCACCTATTCATTCTAAAATTTGAGCTTTCTTCTATTGTGGCACTTCACATGTTTTCTAATTTCCATTCATGGTGGTACAATCTTACATGTAACCATATATATTTCTATGATAGCAAAATGATAGTCTATTTCATGGTTTTCCTTGCCTTATACTTGGGTGAAAGGATAACTATTTTTGTTAGATGTGCATTATCCTTGAGGATCCCCTCTTCATTTCTTGTTTCCTTAAAATATATGCATATAGCAAGTATTCTGACATTTTAAGTATGCATATCATCCCCCATATCCATTTGCATCTTGTGAGATTTGACTTATTAACATACCATTTTGGTGGTGATGTTATTTATAATGATCCCTAAGGTTTGGTTAAAGATTCATCCCCTATGACATTAAGCCTCAATTCATCCCTTGTGACATTAAACTTTCATGTGTTCCTTGAAGAGTGATTTGTATAGTCAACTAGCATAACATAGCTTGTTGGTCCTATGAGGGAACTATCATTTTTGATGGATGGCATTGGGTGTTTGAGATAAATTTAAGATTGAATTTTCTTTACCTTATTGACTCAAATCCTTTTTCATGTACTAACATTGTGTTTTATGTTTTATTTTATATATTATGTTTTTTCCTTGCGTCTTTTGTGTGTTCACTTTGCTTTTTTGTTGTGTTTAGCCAGTGTATTTTGTATGTTTTCTCCATTCATTTTGTGTGTTTCCTCCATGTATTCTTTGTATGTATTGTGTTTTCTTTATGAAAGATATGTATGTATTCTCAATGAGTACTCTATGTATGCTTTATTTTTTCTTTATCTTACATGTGAATTATTCGCTTCATGTAGATTGATGGTATCCTAAGTTGGGGTATTATGCACCCCTCAACTTGGTGTCATCTTATCTCTTTAGAATTTTTCTCAAGAAATCTATGATATCCTTACTTTAGTGTGAGACTGAATGTAATAACATACTCTCTCTAAAGTGGGGACTAAATTTATCTTCATAAATTGTCATCCTTGACAATTTCGCACTAGGTTTAGCTCCCTCCTATATGCTTGGATCCAATTGTGCCTTTAATTTTCCCATTTTATGATAATATTTAAAAAAATAAGAGTTGAATTATGAATTAATAATTAGTTATCAATACTTATGGCCCCAAAATAGATCTAGACTAGAGTGCTAATTCCCCTTTCTATCCTTTTTTGAACCAATTTAAATATTTTATTGGAAAAATTTTAATATTTAGAAATTTGTATTCACTTGTCAATTGTTGGTAATTAATTTATGGGAAATTAAATAATTGGATATAAATACAAATATTTTTCACTAATTGAAATCCTAGAAAAATTTATTGAGAAAATTGTGCATCCTAAAATCAAACAAGGTAAAATCAAGGGAAGAATTAGCAACATTATTATAGCACTTTCATCAATCAAGATCATGCTTTCAAGGAATTGAGAAGGAGAAGAAGGAAAATATGTGTAAGGTGCTACCATGATCAATCATGCCACTTTTAAAATATTTCTACCAAGAAATCAAGGAATCCATTGATCAACACTTGTGACAACTTGTGGCATGGCATCACCTCATCAAGGATTTTACATCAAGGTAACATTATCCATTTATCATTGATTATTATCATTTTAGTTAATTATTGTCTTAGCCTCTTCCTAGATTGGGGCATGCTCTCTTGATCATCATAATTTGTTGTATGTGGAGGTATAAATACTAAAATGAGGTTTTGATGCAAGAGCATCCTTGGTTCTTGGCAATCCTGCATCAACCAAAAACATTTTCATTTCATTTTGTTCTTGTTTCAGTTCTTGTTCAGTTCAAGTTGACAGATTGAACATTTTGTCATATTTTCTCACCAGACCCTATAGATCTATATTTTCATCATGGACATGTTCATTTTCCTTATTCCAATATTTTAGGTTGAGTGGATCCTTTTCCAAAAATTTATCAGTTCTGGATTAAGTGGTAGTTTTTAGAACAAAACATCTAAGCAATTTCAATCCTAACAACTAGATTTATCTCTTGTGGATCATTCCCATAACTTGCAAATCCTTATGGTGTGTTTCAATTTTTTTCAAGGAGTGTCCCTAACCTTAATTTAGGTCCATGTCATCACATGCACTAGTTGAGGAGAAATTCAAATTTAAGGCTAACCTATTTCATGCAAACATTACATTTCCTTCATGGGGGATTGTAATGATCTTTGACCGATGCAGATGACTCTAGATCTCAATACATGATATAAATCATTGTAACCAATCATTAGAAAAGTAGTCAAGATGAATATAGGATTTTATATGTAAGACTTCATCTTGCATAAGAGGCATATAGGATCATTATATTTTGAGCATGTTGTATCAAGCCTATGAGTCTAATCTATAAACCCAAATGTTTCCAGCTATTTATAATTGAATTTTCTAATAATAAGAATGTTTGAATCTGCATTTTCCTTCATATTTTGTGTTTCTTCTATTGTGTAACTCTTGCTGCATGGTTTGGATTGTTCTTTTTTAGGACCCTCCTATCATGGTTGCACTAGATGGGTATCAGAGTGAGGTTCATTCCATGAGAGATCATCCAAGTTTGTGAAGTCTTGTTGACAATTTGTTGTGGGGTGGTGGATTGTGGATCTGACTTGCATCTATAGAGGACTTTTGTAAAGATGGTGGGAAGAATAAGTGGTAGAGGAAATAGAGCATGTGGAAATGCAAACCCAACTATAATGAGATGTTGAGAGGAATTGTTGCTAGATTAGAAGTAGTCGAAATGACCTAGAGGAGATTCTAACTAGTTGATGATGTGAGTGAGGAAGAGGTAGAAGTATAGGAAGAGAGGGAAAGAGAAGATCAACCTAGCCTCGATTAGGGAGAAGAGAGGTTCATAAGATCCATAACTAGGATGAATACTAAACCACATTTCAATCCATTGGATTATAGTGGTAAGTTGGATTCAAATGAATTTCTTGATTAGATAATGAAGATGGAGATGCATTTTGATTTTGAAGGTACCACTAAAGAAAAGAAGGTAAAATTCACTTGTAAAAAGTTGAAAGGTCATGCATCTCTTTGGTGGGAACATTTGTAGACAGATAAGCAAAGAAGGGGAAAGGAGAAGATAAAACCATGGGATCAAATGGTGAATAAGTTAAAGACAAAGTTTATGCCTGCAAACTATCATATCAGTGTTGTCCTCCTACAATGATTTAATAACTAAAACCTTATAGGCATGATTCATAGATTTGACATCTAACCTAAATAGTTATTTCAATAATCATGAAGGTACATTTAACTTGTTAACCCAGGGATGTGAACTTGAAATGGGTCATCACAGTATGTGCACTAGGAACTCAAAGTAGTCATTTCATTCTATAGCTAAGGAACTCATAATACTGAAAGTAAATTGTTTAGAGGGGAATACCCTAAATATCAATCATCAATCAACAACTAAATAAAACTAAAATGCACAACAGGAATGAAAAATTGAGCAAAAAATAAGGCACTACTCTGTCTACTTTGGCTTCAGGAACAGTTGAAGTGAGATTTCTAACTAATTACTAAAA
Organism: Sequoia sempervirens; assembly: GCA_007258455.2. NCBI lineage: Eukaryota > Viridiplantae > Streptophyta > Pinopsida > Cupressales > Cupressaceae > Sequoia > Sequoia sempervirens. The sequence continues at coordinate 25,053,307 of VDFB02049217.1, forward strand.
AAAATTAATACTAAACTAAGAAGACATATTACTCACCAAGTGGGCCCCCTTAAATAAGTATCCTATAAAACTAATAGGAAACCAGATGCTCAAACTCCAAATTTTATTTTATTCACTATAAATCATGAGTACAAAAAGAGTAATGTATCTATATTATTGAAAAATTAAGAGTGCAAGTACAATATCCAATCATGCAACCTCCTAAGGAAGGAGCATCAAATCTTTATTTATATTATCAGCTAAACAAGGTAGCCAACTCCATGACTGGGAGGATGCCATTTAGGGAAGAAAAATAAAGTGGAGTGGAAGTAGTTATGCATGCATGGAATCTAGTTAGAATTGTAGGTCCAAACATAGATTTAGCAAAATAGTAATGCCTGCGTCTACTCAATCATTAAAGTCTACTACAAGGTAGTTGCATTGTTGACCTCCTTTGATCTTGAGAAATTCCTTTATTAGACATTATGGTGGATTCCTAGCTGGCTGTGCCTTCCTCAACTTAGCATCCTCAAATTTAATCTACATGGCAATGTCAATACACACAATAACTAAACATCTATAACCACCTTAAGGATCATTCATTAACCACATGCAAAATCAATATAGATAATCCACATAATATTCCAATTTCGTTAAAACTTGTAGAGATAGGATTAATACCAATGTCTATGGTTTGAGGGAAAAATTATGAAAATATCAACATTTAACATCAAATTCCATGACAACTACCAAAAAATAAACTATAGATTCTACACAAAATTGAACCAAAAACTAGGTTCATCACTCCCCCCAACCTAACATTTTTCTAGTCCTCTTGGAGGGGAAGGGTTGTTCTTCTGCTTGGTCAAAGCTCTAAAATTTGTAACTGATAGTTGTCCAACATTAGTGGTTGTTGTGCATGAATCAAGATCCCAATAGAATTCTCCTAACTTGTCAAATATGTTCCATCTCTATTTTTCTGTAGCAATGTCATATTAGTAGAATTTGAAGTTTGGCATGGGCCACATGCTAATGGGTGGCTGAAAAGTTAGGGGGAGCCAAAATTTCCCTTGCATTCTCCCAATCTAAATATACCTATCAATCCTTTTTAGTGTTGCAGCATAATTGTGGATGGAATGAGGCTTAGCTTGCTTCAACTCATCAGTTAGGCTATTCCATCTTTGTGATAGACATCTTCTCATAGTTTTCTCCTTTATTGTTGTTGTCTTTACCTCATACTTACTATAAACTACCTCAATCGAAGGTTTAATCTTGTTGCCATAACTAGTTCTGAGAAGTAGTATGTGCCATTCTCTATAAATGTCCCTTGGGTTGCATGATTCATCCCTAATGGGCAGAGGGATGTTAGGCTTCAATTACTTATAAGCCCCATGTTGTTGTCCCCAACTAATCTCATTTTGCACCCAAGACATAAATGCCCTCAATTGGACATCCCCCACATATAATGGTGGATTGCAATCATGTTCTTGAGTTACAACATAATTATGCAAATAAAGCTCACATAGAAAATTCTTCATTTTAGGGGAGAAAATTCTATAAGCATTACAAAATTCATTAGGAGTGTCAATAGAAGGATTCAAACCTAAGGAAATCCTTGATAGCTTAAAAGAGAGATATTTTTCTTTCAGGTGTAGAGCATAGACCCTTGGAGGGGTCCTGTATTCCAAGATCTTTGGTACCAAGGTTGCCATATCATCCACCCTCTCCTTTAGGGTGGAAATTTCTACATCCTTATCTTCAATAGCCTCATATGTCTTGTGAATTTCCTTCTTCAATTTCTATTTTTCCTTTTTTCATTCTTCCTCTCTCCTTTGTATTTCTTTCCATAAATTCAAAAATTTTGTATGTACTATAAAATCAGGAGGATTATGAATTCCTACCAATCTTTGTGTTGATGGTGGCTCCTCATATAGTACTATCTACATGGACTCATGCTGCCCAATTGTGTCTGGATGCAGGGGTACTATTTCTTTTGTTTCACCTTTTTGCTTACAACTTAATATTACAACAAAGTCAATAATGGAAAGAAAATGAGTGATAAAGGAGAATTATGATGGGAAGAAATGAAAAGTATAGTTAATTTCACTTCATACATGCAAGCCATCCTCTTAGTCAGATTTCAAAATGGCTCATTTTAAATTTTCTAACATAGCCTAGTATGAATTAACACATGGGAAATATATTTGCATCTTTTTCTTTCAACCCCAACCTAAATTTTGACATGTGTCCGCACATTCAAGATGGGAGTCATGATTTGATAGGGAGAAATGACATATTATGTGAACACCTATACTAACATACAAGGATTAAATGAATTCACTTAAAATATGATTAAAAGATAGCAATTAATGTGCACATACCTGAATGTGTGGAGGATTCATTGCAAAGATTGTGGAGAATGTACCATTCACCTTTTTAGGGAATAAATTGAGCAATTAATGAAGATGAAGTGGAATGAGGTGAGGTGGAATGAAGTGATGGAAGAGAGAGAAAGATGGTGATGGATGGCTGGATGGCTGGATGGGCGAAGAAATGGACTTCCACATAAGTGAAATTCTTTATTATGAGAAGTATGTACCTTAATTAGCTAGAAGGAGGGATACTAGGTCCACTTCCTTTAGTTGCAAGAAGATCAGGTGTTGAATGCTAGGTGAACTACTGTAGGAACTCTTCTTTGGAAGCTAGCTTGTGATATAATATGAGGTGATGACCATTGAAAAGTAACTTGAATCTGACGGGGTCAATGGTAGTATGTTGAAAAAATCCATTAGGAAAGACCTCAATGACTTCATATGGTCCTAGCCACCTTGTCTAAAATTTTCCCACATTGTCTTGATATCCTAATTCATAGAGCAAGGCCCAATCTCCTGGTTGGAATTTCTTATCCTTGATAAATTTTTCATTCCATTTGATTCTTTGATTCTGCACTACCTCTATATGTTGCAAGGCTGCTCTTCTTATCTCATCCAAAGTATTTAGCTACATTTTTCTTTCTCTTTGTGCCTCAAAAATATCCATACCCAACTCTACTGCAGTCTAAAGAGTCTTATATTCAAATTCAATGGGAATCAGAGATGTATATCCATACAAAAACTCAAATGGAGTGAAGCCTATAGTTGTTTTCTAGGTTTTCCTATAGGCCCAAACATATTTTGGTAATCTTTTTTCCCAATACTTTCTATGAATAGCTACCATTTTGGTCAGAATGGCTTCAATTTATCTATTGGTTACCTCAACTTGGCCATTAGCCTTGGGGTCATATGGAGTAGACTTCATGTGCGTTATGTTGTACTCATTAACTAGTGTTGCAACAATGGTTGATGTGAATTGAGCCCCTCGATTAGTCACTATTTCTCTTGGGACTCCATATCTTGTAAAAATATCCTTGTTAAGAAATTATGCAACCTTGTTATCTCTTGCATGCTTCATAGCCTAAACTTCTACCCACTTAGTCACATAATTAATACATACCAATATATAAGACTTACTATTTGATGGAGGGTCAATGGGTCCCAAAAAATCCAATCCCCACTTTTCAAAGGGAGTGATTACTACCTAAGGGAAAAGTGACATCTCATAAGATCTAGTTTGTCTACCCATTCTTTGACATCTATCACATTTTCTAGTATACCTTCTTGCATCCTTATGGAGTGTTGGCTAGTAATATCCTATGTTTAAAATCTTAATTTTTGTTCTCTTGGTTGAAAATTTTCCTCCACATGGTTCATTATGACATGCATGAAAAATTTCATATGCCTCATCTTCTCTCATACATCTCCTCATGACATTGTCTGGTCCAATATAAAACAAACATCCAACAATCCAAGAGAAAGGAAAAAAGTTTTCAATGAGTTCCCTTTTCTCTTTTTGGAGAGAAGAAGGATCTCTACCTGTGACCAAATAATTGGCTATATCAGCATACCAAAGTGTTTGTATACTGAGGGAGAATAGATGATCATCAGGAAAATAGTCATCCATGGGCTGATCGTCTTATGATGTTGTTAGCTTTGAAAAAAATGTACAACATTGGCCTTCCCTGGCTTATCCACAATGGTTATATCAAACTCCTACATCAATAATAACCATCTTGCCAATCTACTTATGATCAAAGGTTTATTCAGGAGATATCTAGTGGCTACATGATCAATGTGCATAAATATTTGGTAGCCTATTATGTAATGTCTTAATTTGTTTAGTGCATAGATTACTGCCAACATTTCTTTCTCTGTCACTATATAATTGAATTCATCTCCTTGTAAATTTTTGCTAACAAAGTAAATTTCATTTTCAATAGCTCCTTCTTTCTATCCTAAGACTGCTCCTATGGCATAATATGATAAATCAGTATGGATGTGGAAAGGAATATCCCAATTAGGTTCTTTGAGTATAGGAACATGAGTCAAAGCTACCTTCAAGTTAGAAAATGCCTTGTCACAAGCTTCAGTCCATTGAAATTCAACATCTTTAATGAGAATATTATACAATGGTACTACTACCTTGTTGAAATCCTTGATGAAATGCCTATAATATCCCACATGAACCAAGAAACTCCTAACATCCTTATATTTTATAGGTGTGGGAAGATTTTTTATTACCTCAATCTTTGCAAGATCTACTTAAATTCCCCTATGGGAGATGTAGTGGTCAAGAATTACACCTTCCTACATCATCGTGAAACACTTTTTATTGTTTATGGAAAAATTTTAGTCTTCACATCTCTGTAGGAATCTCTTAATATTTTCCAATGCTTGATTAAAATCAACACCATAAGTGGTAAAGTCATCCATATAAATTTCCATGCAATCATGAGAAATGTCTAAGAACATGCTAATTATTGCCCTCTGAAAAGTTGCAGGTGCATTGTATAAGCCAAATGGGAGTACCAAATAGGCATAGGTCCCCCATGGATAGGTAAATGTGGGATTCTCCTAGACCTCAGGTGAAATTTGGATATGGTTGTAGTTGCTAAATCCATCTAGAAAAGAAAAGTATTTATTTCCTACAAGTGTATCCAAAACTTGATCAATGAAGGGTAAGGGAAATTGGTCCATCTTTGTGGTAGAATTAAGTTCCCTATAATCAACAAAAACTCACCATTTCCCTCATTTCTTGGTCACAATCACTAATGGAGCTACCCACTAACTATCTGAAATGGGGTAAATAAATCTTGCATCTAGTAATTTTTGTAGTTCCCCTTTTACAATTTCTCTTAGTGTAGGGTTAATTCTTCTTTGTGGCTATCTTACTGGGGTGCAATCATCTCTAATGTAAATTTTGTGTGTACAAAGTTTAGGGTCCAATCGCTTCATATCATGATAATCCCATGTAAATGCATGACCATGGGTCCTTAATAATTTTTCCAATAACAATTGTTGTTCTTCACTTAATTTATTGTTAACATTAAGCTATTTTCCCTCTGACATTTGTACTTGTGTAGTTAACTCTATCACAGTTGCTTCATTAACACATGGTGCCTTTAGTTCATATGGTAGAAATGTATGGGACATACCTATTGCTATAGGAATTTTGTCTACAAGAATAGTGGTTGCAAGAAGAGTGGTTGCAGGAAGAATGTCTATAGGAACAATGGCTACAAGAAGAGGTGTTGTAGGAAGAACATCTGCAGGAATAGTGGTTGTAGGAAGAAAAGGTAGAAGTGTCTTGAATGGAGTAGTAGAATAAAAATACGATGCTTCCTCCACTTCACAATGGTTCTAAATGATCTTAGCCAATACGTCATCCTCATCTTGAAGCTTCATAAAAGAGCCTCTGCCTAGCATCATAAGTTGTGCCACATAATTAACTTCCTCAGCCTCTTCACCAACATGTGGCCACATAGGATTGTCTTCATCATGAGATGGATGAGTAGGTGGATAAAGAATAAAAATTTTAGTGCTCTTCCCATTTGAAATGGTCATGTCACCTAAAAAACATCCAATGTATTCATCAATAGTTGCCAAAGTTGGATTTCAAAGAATAATGGGATACCTACCTAGTGTAGCTTTAGGAGAAATAATCATAAAGTTTGTTGGGTACTCCCAGGAGTCTAAAACTACCACAAAATCCTCCACTACACCATTAGGCTTAATAGTAGAGCTATCAAGCTACAAGATAGTAGTAGTCTCATGCTTACAATGTTTAGTTGCTATAGGATGTCTTTGGTCACAAGATTTATTGTTTCCCATAAATAAATCAAAGCATTCTTTACTTGGACCCTGTTTATAACAACTACTACCACAAGACTACCTGGGTCAGTATACTTGGGCATAGAAAATTTTCCTAACATGAAGTTAGCTAGTTGTCCCACCACATGAATTGTAGTTGGGTCCTTCTTTTTCCTACCTAAATTCTTGAGGCATGCTTCCTTGATTGCCTTGCCATAGATTGAAACATCCTTTATGGCCTGATATAGAGGTATTTGGACACATATATTCTTCAGTTGATCCAATATATCAAAATTTTTATCCTCCTTTTCTTCCTTCTTCTTGGAAACTTCCAATCTCTAGAAATGGTGGTTCTTTTTAAGTCTACTTGACTTGGACTAGTTTAAGATTTTTAGGTACACTTGACTAAATGGGATCATTTAGAGTTTCCTCTTCCTCTTCCATAGGAAGCTTAGTGATAATGGGCTTAGAAGGGGCTGGTAGAGTAGTTCTTGAACACAAATCATTGTTACTTATACTCACAACATATGCAAGTAATTGATTTGACTCAGTAGAGTATACAAGTTTTTATTGTGGTTTGTTATTTGGATTGGGTGTGGGTTGAGCTAATAGTTGAATAGGTTTAGGTGCATTTGAGCTTGGATTAGCAGGTGGAGGAATTATAGCAGGTTGTTGGGGCTAAAAAGGTGGTTGCATGTAACTAGTTTTCTAAGTAGGCCATTATTCTCATCCTCTTCATTGATTTGTTTGCTACCAATTTCCTAGAAGTGGCTACCAATGCCCTTGAAATTACTGCCAATTCCCTTGAGGATGATGCCACAAGGGTGGAGAAGTTTGATGATTGGGAAAAACATTTGAGGGGTTACTCCAAGACTATAGTGGATATCCCCCATAACTAGATGGATATGGAGACTACCATTGGTTACCACATGAATACAATTAAAATATGACCCAACATAAGATAGTGGATCTAGTGGCATACCTTTCCATGGAGATCAAGGATTCCTTTGTGAAACATAGTAGACTTAGTCTTCTTCAATCTGGATTGGTTTGAACTCAAGTGGAATCTACTTGCTTTCAAGGTTAGCTACCATCTTGCATCTGCAATCCCTCTTCTTTTGTCTATAGTGGGGGTAATACTCTTTCAACATTTCCTTTGCCTCCTCTTGCTTCTTCTTGGCCTAGAGTGTATCTATTTGACTAGCTAGATTATTTATAATTTCTTGCTTGAAGTCTACCAACAAATGAGTAATCTCCATTCTTGAAACTCCACTAATAGTTGACTTACACATGGAAGATTGGTAAGCTCTCCCTTTCTTCAAAGCTTCCTTAGAGTAGTTCTAGCATATTTTCTTGATATCTTCCCAAGGAACTTGGGAGATATCTCCTCCTCCCATGAGGTCCAAGGAATCAGTGTAGCTATCATTGATTCCTCTCAGTAAAAGCAACTTTTGTGAGTCTTGATTGAGTGTATGGTGTGGATATTTTTGTAGGAAAAATAGAAACATTGCAATATAATCTTCTAGGCTCTCATATTCCTTTTACCACATCTTGAAAATGTCACCTCCTCTTATGTCGTTACCCCTACTATATTCCTTGTATTTCTCAAGGAATTTTTTCTTCATTTCTTCCCAAGTTTCCATAGTATCTCTACCTAGGATCATGAACCATCTTAATGAATCCTCTTTCGAAGTGGTAGGAAATAGCTTAAGCCTATGGGAATCAATAGTATAATCATAACTCTTACCGATTATGTCAAACTCAAACAAAAAGGTATTAGGATCTTATATGAAATGTTCATAAAACTTTGGGAGTGTTGAGGTAGGAATGTTCTTGATGTTGTCATCTTCATTCTAGTGGGAAATGGGGAAAGCAAAAGAAGGTTGTTTAGGTCTATTCCCATTTGCATCATCCATTCCTGCTTGATGTAGTTATAAAGTGGAGGGATTCTCAAGCTAATTTTGATCTTTAGAGGAGGCTTCAAACCTAGTCAGATCAGGAAATGCATCAGGAAAGGGATGTGGATCTTCTTCTTCTTCTCTTGGTAGGTTTTGATATTCAACTAGATGGAATGGATTAGGAATTTTAGGAAGGAATATCCCATAAACATCCCTTCTCCTTCCTCTATGCATGTGGTATCGCTCACTATCAGCCAACTCACACAAAAAATTGGTAAAGAATAAGGGGTGTCATTACTTCCTAAATGAGGATATACTAAGAACAACTTGTAGAAACACTATAGCAAGAAAAACTACCAATGACTCCAAAAGACTCCCTAGTTTGAGACCATCCCTAACAATGACACCAAAAATGTCAGCCTCCTACAATGATTTAATAACTAATCCCTTACAACCATGATTCAAATATTGGAAATCTAACCTGAATAGCTATTTCAATCATCATGAAGGTTCATTTAACTTGTTAACCCAAGGACATGAACTTGAAATGGTTTAGCACAATATGTGCACTAGGAACTCAAAGAATCCATTTCATTCTACAAGTAAGGAACTCACAATATTGAAAGTAAATTGCTTAGAAGGGAATACCATAAATACCAATCATCAATAAAAAACTACATCAATCTAAAATTCATAATAGGAATGAAAATTTGAGCAACAAATAGGGAACTACTATGTCTACTTTGGCTATAGGAATAATCACATAATGTAATTCTAGTGGTTATAGGAATAGTTAGTGCCATATTTCTAACTAATTACTAAAAGAAAATTAATAATAAACTAATACTAAACTAAGAGGATGAACTATCAGCCAAGTGGGCCCCCTTGGATAAGTATCCTCTAAAACTAATAAGAACTTAGATGCTTGAACTCAAAACTTTATTTTATTCACTATTAATCATGAGTACAAAAGAATAATGTATCTATATTACTGAAAACTTGAGAGAGAAAGTACAATATCCAATCATGCAACCTCCTAAGGAAGGATCATCTGATCTTTATTTATACTATAAAATAATCAAGGTAGTCAACTCCACAATTGGGAGGACACCATTTAGGGAAAACAAAGTGGAGTGGTTGCAATTATGGGTGCATAGAATTTGGTCCGACATGTAGGTCCAAATGCAAATTTAGCATAGCAGTAACTCCCACATTTGTTCAATTATTAAATTCCACTACAAGGTAGTTACACTTGGTTGCATGCGGAATATTCTGTCATCGACCTCTTTGACCTTGAGTGATTCCTTTGCTAGACATTGTGGTGCATGCCCAACTAGTGGCGCCTTCCTCAACTTAACATCCTCAAATTAAATATTCATGGAAATGTTAGTACACACAATAACTACACATCTATAACCACCTTAAGGAACATTTATTAACCACATGCAAAATCAATATAGATAATCCACATAATATGCCAATGTAATTAAAACTTGCAGAGATAGGATTAAACCCAATGTCTATGGTTTGGGGGAAACATTATAAAAATATCAACATTTAACATCCAAGTCCATGACAACTGCTAGCAAGTAAACTATAGATTCTACCCAAAATAGGACCAAAAACTAGGCTCATCAATCAATTTGTTCTAGAAGTTGCAAAATTTGAAGTAGAAGGAGCTAAGTGTAATAGAGTATACTGAAGAGTTCTACAAGTTGAATATCAAATCCAAACATTCAAAGGATTAGGTCAAGCAAATAGCTAGATATGTGAATGGTTTGAATCCATCTATATAAGATGAGATGAGTTTGATCAAGTTTCTGAGTGTGGAGGAGGCATATCAATGTGCACTAAAAGAGGAAGAGAAGTTGAATAAAATACATGAGCAAAGATAGAGAGGAATAGGTAGAAGATTTCAGAGAGGAAGAACTTTTACTGGAGGAGGAAAATGAATTTTTGTAGATTAGAATAAAGCTAAGGAAGCTAGTATGAATGATAATTTGTACCGTAGATATGATGGAAACTCTTACAACAGAGGAGGATATGGTGGTTACCAAAATGAAGGTTATAGAAAAGATGATAGAGGATAGGAGAAAAGAGTTTTTAGGGGAGCTTGTTTTAAATGTGATGGAGAAGGACGTAGAGCATTTGAATGTAATCAAGGAGAGACAACAAAAATACAAAGAATAGTAGAAGAAAAACCGTTGTTGAGGAAGATCATGTTGAATCATCTATAAACCAAAAGAGGGAGAATTTTTGGTGAACATAAGAGTATTATGTCAAAGTGAGATGGAGCAGGACTTGTTGCAGAGAAAGAATTTGTTCCAAACAAGATGCAAGGTAGTTGGTAAATGTTGCAAAATGATTATTGATAGTGGAAGCTCTAAAAGCCTAGTTTTTGAAGAAATGGTGACCAAATTGAAGTTGGAAAGACTAAAACACCCAAAACCCTATCAGATAGCATGGATTCAAGATGAGCATAAGGTACTAGTAAGTGAACAATGTTTGGTGAAATTAAAGATAGGAAATTATCATGATGAAGTTTTGTGTGATATCATGCCTATGGATGTATGCCCTGTTTTGTTGGGAAGACCCTAGTAGTATGATAGATAGGCTATTCATGATGGAAAGAAGAACACATATACCATTATTGCTAATGGGATGAAGTGGACTTTATTGCCATTGGAGGATGTTCCTAAGGTTGAGATTTGTAGGAATGCTAGAATTTGTTTGGCTGATGGACAAATATTTCTAGAAGGAATGATACAAGATAACATGTGCTATTTGTTGGTTCCTAAGAAGGATGAAGAATTGAAGCATGTAGAAGAACAATTGGAGGAGATAAAAGAGTTGTTGGAAAAATATGAAGAGATCATTTCAGATAATGTACCTGATGGATTACCACCTATGAGGAGTATTATTCATTGCATGGATATTTTCCTAAAGATAGTTTTCCTAATAAAGTAGTGGACTAGATGACAGTGATAGAGAATGAAGAGTTGAATTGACAACTACAAGAGTTGTTGAGGAAGGATTTGATCAGAGAAAGCTTAATTCCTTGTGCAATAACTACTATGCTAGCACCTAAGAAGGATGGAAAATGGAGTATGTGTACTAACTCTAGAGCCATAAACAAGATCATAGTGAAGTATAGATTTCCTTTCCCCTAGGTGGATGACATTATGTATTGTTTGAGATGAGCTAAATACTTTACAAAGATAGATTTGAAGAGTGGATATCATCAGATCAAAATTAGAGAAGGGGATGAGTGGAAGACAACATTCAAGACAAATGAAGTATTGTATGAGTGGTTGGTGATTCCTTTTAGATTAAAAAATGCACTAAGTACTTTCATGAGTGAGGTATTGAAGAAATTATTGGCTAAGTTTGTGATTGTCTATTTGGATGACATCCTGATTTTGAATAAGACTAGAAAAGAACATTTGTTTCATGTAAGAAAAGTTTTGTAGAGGTTGAGGGAAGAGAAGTTGATGATAAACATTAAGAAGTGTAGTTTCATGAAGGAAAAATTGGTATATCTAGGATTTTTCATATCTTTGGATGGATTAAAGATGGATCTTGAGAAGGTAAGATAAATTTTTGAATTTCCTACATTGAACAGCATTGGAGAAGTAATATCATTTCATGGGTACAATAGTTTCTAGTGAAATTTCATTAGGAATTTTAGTTCTATTTGCAGTCCTATGATAGAAACAAGGAGAGAGGATAAGAAAGATTTTAGGTGGACATCTGGAGCAGACCAACATTTTAAGATTTTGAAATAGAAGGTGATTGAGTAACTTGTGTTGGCTTTACCAAACTTTAGTAAGCTATTTTGGGTAGATTGTGATGCAAGTGGAAATGCAATTGGAGCAATGTTAAGTCAAGAAGGAAGACTAGTAGCTTATTTTAGTGAGAAATTGAATGATGCTTGGAGAAGGTATTCATTGTATGACTAGGATTTCTATTCCATAGTTCAAGTGTTGAAGAAGTGGAGATATTACTTGTTACCTAAGGATTTTGTGTTGTATACAGATCAACAGGCATTACAATATTTGAACAGTCAGGGTAAGTTGAATTAGAGACACATGAGATGGGTGGAATTTTTGTAGAGTTATAATTTTGTTTTGAAACATAGAAGTGGAAAGCCAAATAGAGTTGTTTATGCTTTGAGTAGGAGAAGGAATTTAATAGTAGAGATGAGAGTGGAGGTATTAGGCTTTGATGAATTGAAGAACTTGTATGAGGAAGACCTAAATTTTGTTGAACCTTGGAGAACTTGTAAAGAACCAGTCTTGGAGGATAGGAGTTAGTGGTTGGATTAGTTCACTCAAGAGGCTATGTTGTTTAGAGGAAATCAATTGTGTATACCATAGAGTTTAATGAGGGATGAATTAGTGAAATAAAAACATAGTAGAGGATTGGTAGGACACTTTGGAATTAATAAGACAGTAGCCTTGGTGAGTGGGGATTACTTTTTTCCATAGATTCATAAGGATGTTAGGAAATTTTTGCAGAGTTGCAGATTTTGTCAAGCTGGAAAAGGGAGTAGTCAAAATGTGGGATTGTATAAGCCTTTGACAGTTCTAGAGAGACCTTGGGAAGATATCAACATGGATTTCATACTTGGTTTGTTGAAGACATAGAGAGGTAATGATTCTATATTTGTGGTGGTGGATAAATTTTCTAAAATAGCACATTTCATACCTTGTAAGAAGACAACAGATGCAATACATGTAGCAGACTTTATTTTCAAGGAAGTGGTCAAATTGCATGAATTACCTAGGAGTATTGTTTCAGACAAAGATACAAAGTTTTTTGGTTACTTTTGGAGGACACTTTGGAAGAAGTTAAAGATAGATTTAAAGTTTAGTTCTACTTTTCACCCATAGAAGGATGGATAGAAAGAAGTAGTAAACAAGAGTTTGGGGAATTTGTTGAGATGTTTGGTTGGAGAGAAGACTAGAAGTTGGGATTTAGTTCTTGAACAAGTAGAGTTTTCTACAATAATTTAGTGAATAGAAGTACCAAAAAAACACCTTTTGAGATTGTTACTAGAGTTCATCCTAGAGGAATATTAGAGTTGTGAGACATCAATAAGGAAGATAAAAGGAGTACAAAAGTAGAGGAATTTGTAGAACATATGAAGACAGTGCATACTCAAGTAAAGAAACAATTGGAAGATACGACCTAGAAGTATAAGTAGTGAGCTGATGAAAGGAGGAGGCATAAGGAGTTCAAAGTTAGAGATGAAGTAATGGTGTATTTGAGGAAGGAAATATTTCTAGTTGGCACATAGAATAAGCTCAAGATGAGAAAGTTTGAACTCTATAAGATTTTGAAGAAATTTGATTCAAGAAATGCATATGAGGTAGAGTTACCAGATGGAATAGGTATATCACCTATATTCAACATTAAAGATCCACATTAGTACCATGAAGCAGAATTCAATGAAGATAGTGAACAAAAATTGGAGAACCAGTTTCCTAAACAATAGTTATATGAGCTAGAATAAATTTTCGATACCAAATATGGGAGGAAAACATGTGGAAGACAGTACAAAGAATATCTTGTGAAATGGAAAGGAAATCTAGTGGAGGATTCTTCTTGGATTTCTCAGGATGAGATAAACTATATTGGTTTTAATTTAGCCCTAGGAACATGAGGGACTCAATTTTCAATCAACCCTGGATGTCTGATGCTGGAGCATCCATGGTTCTTGGAAATCCTACATCAACCAAAAATATTTTCATTTCAGTTTGGTTTTTTTCAGTTCTTATTCAATTCAAGTTGGAAGATTCAAAATTTTATCATATTTTCTCACCAAACCTTGTGGATCTATATTTAAATTTTGGAAATGTCCATTATCCTTATTCCAATATTTTAGGTTGATTGGATCCTTTTCTAGAAAGTTATCACTTTTGGATTACGTGGAAGTTTCTCGAATAGAGCATCTAAGCAATTTCAAGCCTAATGGCTGGATTTATCTCTTTTCAACCCTTCCTGTAACTTGCAGATTCTTACAGTGTGTTTCAAATTGTTCCATGAAGTGTCCCCAATCTTAATTTAGGTCCACACTTCATCACATGCACCCATCGAGGAGAAATTCAAAATTAAGGCTAACCTATTTCATGCACACATTACATTTCCTTCATGGTGGATTGTAATGATCTTTGCATGACACGAACGATTCTAGATCTCAATATATGGTATAAATCATTGTAACTAGTCATTTGAAAAGTAGTCAATATGAATATAGGATTTGATATGTAAGATTGCAGCTCACATAAGGGGCATATAGAAACATTGTATTTTGAGCATGTTGTATCAGGCCTGTGAGTCCAATCTATAAACCCAAATGTTCTCAGATGTTTGTAATTGAATTTTCTGATAACAAGAATGTTTGAATCTGCATTTTCCTTCATATTATATGTTTCTTCTATTGTGTTACTCTTGTTGCATGATCCAAACTATTCTATTTTTGGACCCTCCTATCGTGGTTGCACTAGGTTTCACTGAGGCAAGCCCCTATATAGCACTTGACATTTTCCCCTCTTTTTATTTGTGCACATTAGACCCAAAAGTTTCATTAATTGATAGTCATAAGAAACACAAAGCATACTACAACTTACATTTTATAATTTTTATATCTTGAAAAGGAAGTACCTCAAGACTAGGGTTCCCACACCGTTGTCCCTCAAATTTAGGCTCCATTTTTTATGGCAAGCTCCTCTCTATATAAATTCTCAAACCTACAACTATTGTGACCATTTTCATTTTCATGTATGTGATAAATTACATTTTTACATATAGGTTATATGTCAAATAAGCTTGTTAAAACACACATCAAAATTCTCCCCTTGGAAACTTAAAAGGACACAAACCCTATGAGATTGGATCTCCATTATGGTCTTTTACCAATCCATATATTGTTCAACATCACTTTTCCTACTTCACAACATCATTCTTAGTAATTATTGTACATGGTCTTTTACCAATCCATATATTGTTCAATCATCCAAATACACTTCCATGAAATCGTGTACAAAATATTTAAATGCATTTATGATTGTCTTACTAAATACAAAAAGTAAATTTTTTAGACTGAATCTCTTTATTTTCTAAATATATGATCCCCACTCTATTGTAAATTTGGTTTTGGGTTGATATTAATCCTTTATTTTCACTTGATGCTAGCTAGAGAAGACATAAATGAATGATTAGATCCCTCTTCCACCCACCGGTTCTAATATTTATTCAATGGACGATTTAGGGAAATGGTCATGTATGCAAGCTTTATTAAGCTCCCTGAAATCCACACATATTCTTACTTTTCTTTTCTTCTTACTTTTATAACCCTAGGGTTTATCCATTCTAAATCTTCTACTATTTTAATTATTCCTACTTCAAGCATTATTTCTAGCTCTACTTTGACTTTACATTTCATGTTTGGATTAAGTGTTTATGGTCTCTTCTATATTGGTTTAGTTCCTTAATTGAGTTGAATTTTCATGAATCGTTCTTCTTGTTTTATCCCTTTTAGGAATGTGAATGTTTTAGTGAATAATTTTTCAAATTCAGATTGGATTTTCGTATATTTTTGCAACCACTTTATCATCCCAATAATCTCTTATTTTTGCAATTTTAAGGTCCCCTTCTTTTGGTGGTATTTTCTTCTCTTAGCTTGATTGGTTGATTGTGATAATTTTTTTAGCTTCTATAGAGGACTCTAGTCCCCTTTCTCCTTGGTTGGATTATATATTTAGGTTGTGCATATCATCATCTTCCTATTGTGTTAGAGAAAATTTTCTTCCTGGGAATGTTGATTCTTTGTATAAACATTCAATATGTTTTCGTATCCTCTTTGTTTGTGGAGGTGGTGTAGGAAGTTGTGGTATCACCACTTAATTATTTGTGTCTAGGTTGAATATTATTTCTTTCATTTTAAGTAGTGTGGCATGTATATAGTTATCCTTGTCATAGGAGGAAAAGGTTTGTATGAAATCCATCTCATGTTTTCTCAACATTTAGTTTCTCCTCGTCATTCTTGGTTTATATACCAAGTTTGGAAAATAAGTGTCAGTGTCTAATAAATTATTTGGATGTATAGCCATTCACCATACTCATTGCTTGTTTTCCACCTTGTCAAATAGAAGGTGACTAAGAAACATGTATTGGATTTACTAGACTTTAGTAAGGTATTTCAAGTAGATTGTGATGCAAGTGGAAATGCAATTGGAGCAATGTTAAGTCAAGAAGGAAGAATAGTACCTTATTTCAATGAGAAATTGAATGATGCTAGGAGAAGGTATTCAGTGTATGACCATGAGTTCCATGCCATAGTTCAAGCATTGAAGAAGTTGAGACATTACTTATTACCTTAGGATTTTGTGTTGTATACAAATTATCATGAATTATAGTATTTGAACAATCAGGGTAAGTTGAATTAGAGACACACAAGATGGGAAAAATTATTGCAGAGTTGTACTTTTTTTTGAAACATAGGAGTGGAAAGTCAAATAGGGTTTTTGACTCTTTGAGTAGGATGGTGCAGGAGCACCCAAGGCTTTCAAAGAGTTGTTCAAGAACCAAGAGAGTGCAAGGGTCAGGAGGGCCTTCCAAACAAATCAAAGCATTAATTATGATGTATTGAAGCCTATAATGGCATTTGAGTTGAATAAGTGTAATGAGGGTGTTAAAAGTTCCAAGGTTCATGATAAGGGATCTAGTTTTAAAAAATGCAATGTAAGGGGAAAAATATGTTCTAGGGGTTATATTAGTGTTATTATGCTTTATATAGGTCAAATGAACTTGGATAGAGAATATCCAATAGTTTTTAGAGGGTGGGTGTTAATAAATTTCAAATTTGCAATTTCAAATTTTCAAATTTCAGTTTAGGCGGGAAAGTGAGTTTAGGGCTTTAATTAGCTTTAATGAAATGGGAACCAACTTTAGTTGGTTGGAACAGTTTTTGAATTGGTTTATAACCCTAGGAGAGTCACTTTTATGGAGGTTGATGAAGTTTTGAAGGAATTGTACGAACTGTTCTCAAGAAAAAGCAGAAAATTATAGTTTTTTTGCAATTTTTTGTGTCTTTTTGGCAGCCTATTGATTTCTATTGAAGTTTGAATCAAAGTGATGTATTAAGAATTTATATTTTCATGTTTTCAAACCTTTTAATTCTCTGAAAGTTAATAAGAATCAATTTTTTTTACGTTTTCTTGCTGACTGTGTACAGAAAAAGTGCAGATTTTACATAGTTTTGAGGGTTTTAAATGAATAAATGATCCATTTCATGGTGTGAATTGCTGAAAAACCTATGAAATGGATCAATTCTAACATGTACCATGAAAAAATAACATAGAAATGTGTAGGGAAGAGGAAATCTAACATGTGCATAGTGATTTAGCATGAGAAAATGCATGAAAGTGGACCCTAGGGTATAGCAGCAAATAATTTTCCTTAACAAGAGGTACATTTTTGAGTTGCAGTAGTTGAGCGGTGATGAATGAATGGTGAAAAGTAAAAAATTAAGTCTTGGAAGTGTTTGGAAACCCTAGAATCAAAAAGCCCTAGTTTTAAGCCAAATTAGGGAGGGCTTTATAGTTGGGTATGTTGAGAGTATCCTAGAAGATTAAAAGTGTGAAAATATTTGATTTGGGAGTGTTTTGGAAGGCTATTGAGAGTTTCAAGGCTAGGAGACAAATTTGAAGAGGGGTTGCTTTGTTAAATAGGGCTAATTAGGCCTAATTTGAAGGAAACAACAGGGTTTGAAGTGAGGTTGTTTGAAACAATTGATGCCAAGGAGTTGACATGATGTTTTTCATCACAATACACATCTGAAACCATCATTAGATTAGAGGTTCATTTGCAAAATTTGAGGAAGAAGTCAAAAAATCCATTGCCAAAGGCCTAATAGGCTAGATGGCTATGTGAGCAGCAAAAGAAAGTTTTGTACAAAATGGAGGGTTAGGGATTGAAACCCATTTGAATCAAGTTTTTTCAAGTCTTTTGAGATCATTTCAATGATTAGGAATCACAAGGGAGGTAGATAGGTCTTAAGTGCAAGGTGAAGGCCTTATCTCTAAGTTGGTGTCTAGTTGAGAGATTGAAGAACAAAACTTTGTTAATCTTAAATCTTTGTGTATCTTTTGAGATCCCTGACCATCTGCATCATAGGAGAAGTAATTTACTACCAAAGATGAGAGTGGAGGTATTAGGCTTTGATGAATTGAATAACTTGTATTAGGAAGAAAAATTTTTGTAGAAGCTTGGAGAGCTTGTAAAGAACTATTCTTGGAAGGTAAGAGTTAGTGGTTGGATTATTTCATTCAAGAGGATATGTTGTTTAGAGGAAATAAATTGTGTATACCCCAGAGTTCAATGAGGGATAACTTGGTGAAAGAAAAACATCATGGAGGATTGGAAGGGCACTTTGGAATTAATAAGATAGTAGCATTAGTGAGTGAGGATTATTTTTGGCCACAAATTAATAAGGATGTTAGGAAATTTGTGTAGAGTTGTAGAGTATGTCAAGTTACAAAAGGGAGTAGTCAGAATGTGGGATTGTATAAGCTTTTGATAGTTATGGAGAGACCTTGGGAAGATATCAACATGGATTTCATACTTGGTTTGCCAAAGACACAAAGAGGTAATGATTCTATATTTGTGGTGGTGCATAAATTTTCTAAAATGACACATTTCATACCTTGTAAGAAGAAAATAGATGCAATACATGTAGCAGACTTGTTTTTCAAGGAAGTGGTTAGATTGCATGAATTACATAGGAGTAATGTTTTAGATAGAGATATAAAGTTTGTTGGTTACTTTTGGAGGACACTTTGGAAGAAGTTAAAGACAAATTTAAAGTTTAATTCTACTTTTCACCCATAGACAGATGGATAGAAAGAAGTAGTAAACAAAATTTTGGGGAATTTACTGAGATGTTTTATTGGAGAGAAGACCAAAAGTTGGGATTTAGTTCTTGCAAAAGCAGAGTTTGCGTACAATAATTTAGTGAATAGAAGTACCAAAAAAACACCTTTTGAGATTGTTACTAGAGTTCATCCTAGAGGAATATTAGAGTTGCAAGAAATCAGTAAGGAAGATAAAAGGAGTGCAAAAGTAGAGGAATTTACTAAACATATGAAGACAGTGCATACTCAAGTAAAGCAACAATTGGAGGTTATGAACTGGAAGTATAAGGAGCGAGCTAATGAAAAGAGGAGACATAAGGATTTTGAAGCTGGAGATGAAGTAATGGTGTATTTGAGGAAGGAAATATTTCTAGTTGGAATATATAATAAGATTAAGATGAGAAAGTTTGGACATTGTAATATTTTGAAGAAATTTGATTCAGGAAATGCATATGAAGTAGAGTTACTAGATGGTGTAGGTATATCATCTATATTCAACGTTGAAAATCTACATCAATACCATGAAGCATAATTCAATGAACATAGTGAAGAAAAATTGGAGAACCAGTTTCCTAAGCAATAGTTAGGTGATATAGAAGAAATTTTGGATACTAGAGATGGGAGGAAAATGCATGGAAGAGAGTACAAAGAATATCCTATGAAAGGGAAAGTTAGACTAGTGGAGGATTCTTCTTTAATTTCTCAAGATGAGGTAGACCGTATTGGTTTAACTTTAGCCCAAAAAAAGTGAGGGACTCGCTTTTCAATAAACCCTAGATGTCTGATGTAGGAGAATCCTTGGTTCTTGGAAAACCTGCATCAACCAAAAATATTTTCATTTCAGTTTGTTCTTGTTTTAGTTCTTGTTCAGTTCAAGTTGGTAGATTCAACATTTCATCATATTTTCTCACCATACCCTGTGGATCTATATTTGCATCATTGAAATTTTCATTTTCCTTATTCTAATATTTTAGGTTGGTTGGATCCTTTTTTGACGAGTTATCACTTCCATATTCAATGGCAGTTTTTAGAATAGAGCATCTAAGCAATTTCGAGCCTAACAACTAGATTTATCTCTTGTGGATCCTTCCCATAACTTGTGAATCATTATGGTGTGTTTTGAATTATTTCATGGAGTGTCCCCAAACTTAATTTATGTCCACACTTCATCACATGCACCCATCGAGGAGAAATTCAAATTTAAGGCCAACCTTTTCATGCACAAGTTACATTTCCTTCATGGGGGATTGCAATGATCTTTGGCCAATGCAAATGATTCTAGATCTCAAGACATGATATAAATCATTGTAACTAATCATTACAAAATCAGTGAAGATGAATATAAGATTTGATATGTAAGATTTCAGCTCACATAAGGGGAATATAGGAACATTGTATCTTGAGCATGTTGTATCAAGCTTGTGAGCCCAATCGCTAAACCTGGATGTTGTTAGTTGTTTATAATTGAATTTTTTGATAATAATAATATTTGAATCTATGTTTTCCTCCATATTTTGTGTTGCTTCTATTGTGTGACTCTTGCTGCATGTTCTAGACTATTCTCTTTGTGAACCCTCCTACTGTGGCTGCACTAGGTTTGACTAAGGAAAGCCCCTATATAGCACTTGACATTCCCCCCATTTCTCATGAGTGCACATTAGACCCAAAAGTTTCATCAATTGATAGTCATAGGAAACGCAAAGCATACTACAACTTACATTTTATAATTTTTCGATCTTGAAAAGGAAGTACCTCAAGACTAGGGTGCCCACACTGTTGTCCCTCAAATTTAGGCTCCATTTTTTATGGAAGGCTCCTCTATATAGATTTCTTGAATCTGAAACTATTCTAACCATTTTCATTTTCATGTATGTGATAAATTACATTTTTATACATAGGTTATATGTCAAATAAGCTTCTTAAAACACACATCAAAATTCTGCCCTTTGCAACTTAAAAAGACACAAACCCTATAATATTGGATCTCCATTGTGGCAACATGGTCTTTTACCAATACACATATTGTTCCATCAGTTTTCCTACTTCACAACATCAATCTTAGTACTTTTACATGGTATTTTACCAATTCATATATTGTTCAATCATCCAAATACACTTCCATGAAATCATATATAACTTATTTAAATGCATTTATGGTTATCTTACTAAATACCAAAAGTGTATTTTTTAGATTGAGTGGCTTTATTGTCTACATATATGATCCCCACTCTATTGTATATTTGGTTTTGGGTTGATATTATTCCCTTATTTTCACTTGGTGATAGCTACAAAAGACATAAATGAATGAGTAGATCCCTCTTCCACCCACTTATTCTAATATTTATTCAATCAAAAATGTAGGGAAAGGATCATGTATGAAATATTTATTAAGCTCCCTAAAATCCACACATATTCTTACTTTTCTTGTCTTCTTATTTTTATAACAATAGGGCTTATCCATTCTACATATTCTAGTAGTTTAATTATTCCTACTTCAAACATTATATCTAGCTTTAAATTGACTTTACTTTTCACGTTTAGATTAAGTTTGTATGGTCTCTTCTATATTGGTTTAGTTCATTCTTTGACTTGAATTTTCATGAATCCTTCTTCTTTTATCCCTTTTAGGCATGTGAATGTTCTAGGAAATAATTCTTCAAATTCAAATTGGATTTTTTTTAGATTTGTGCAACCACTTTATCATCCCAGTAATCTCTCATGTTTTCAATTTTAGGGTCCCCTTCTTTTGTCTTATTTTATTCTCTTAGCTTGATTGGTTGATTGTAATAATTTTTTTTAGCTTCTATAGAGGATTATAGTTCTCTTTCTCCTTAGTTGGATTATATAGCTAGGTTGTGCATATCATCATCTTCTTGTTGTGTTAGACAACATTTTCTTCCTGGGAATATTAATTCTTTGTATAACCATTCAATATATTTTCATATCCTCTTTGTTTGTGGAGGTGGTGTAAGAAGTTTTGGTACCACTACTTAATTATTTGTGTCTAGGTTGAATATTATTTCTTTCATTTTTAGTAGTGTTGTATGTATATACCTATCCTTGTCATAGGAGGAAAAGGTTTGTATGAAATCCATGTCAATTTTTGTCCAACATTTAGTTTGTCTGTGTCATTCATGGTTTATATACCAAGTTTGGGAAATCAATGTTAGTGTCCAATAAAATAGTTGGATGTATAGCCATTCACCATACTCATTCCCTATTTACCACCTTGTGATACTAGTTTTTAAGTGATCCTCTTAGAATATTGTTCCATTAAATTTTGGTATCTCTTTGTATTCTCCTTCTTCGGGTAAGTATCTTATTTTTATGAGGGTTTTGAATATCTCCCATTTGGTTAGTTGTTCCTTGTGTGTGTTGTGCAACCTTTCAATATTGAAAATAAGTGTGTATTATAATTATGATTTTCAATTATAGACTTGCATAAATAGAATAAACAATCACATAATCAGATTCTTATGCAAGTTAAACAAAACATTCCCCATAAAATCCATTTAATAATGTTCAAAATAGGAATGAAAGCAAGAACACCATGAAAGAAGAAGAAAATAGATTAAATCCTATTAAGAATATGCAAAATCTTGATCTTATGGGGGATTTGGTGCCAATTTGATGTGGAAATTGGCCCTTTCCCAACTCCTATGCAAGCTTTGATGATTTGATGAAGATGTGTTCCACTTTGGTGAAGATTCAAGTATGCTCCATGATGAAAAACCTGCAATAACCTAACTCTAACTTGATGAGATTGACACAAATGCTAATGCTTGAGGATGGATTTGAGTATAGTAAGTTTTCTCAAATTGTGGATGATCAAATGAGGAGAAAACCCTCTTATTTATAGAAAAAAGGTGGAGAAATACCCAAAGTGAAGCAATGTGGGACTAACTTTCATCCAATGGATAAATGCCACTTGTCAAGATGTGAATGGGCCAAGGATGTGCATGTTTTGATGAATGTTCCCATAAATGCCTATATTTGAAATTTGAAATTTCTGAAATGAAAAAGGAGGATGGAGAGTCAAATGGAGTAATGGCCACTTGGCTAAATGAAAAAGGACTTGTAAGATGAAATAAATTCCTTGTTGGAAGGACAAAGTCCACTTGGATCTAATTTCAAATTTCAAGGAATATTCCTCTTTTATGCCATATTGAGAAAAAATATAGATTTAATAAATGAATTAAATCTATTTTCATGTGCAGGTGGCAAAAGCTAGAGGATGGGACATGAATTAGAATTAAATTAATCAAGAGTTAATTAATTTAATGAGGGATTAGATAATGTGACAAATTTGACGTAGATTAATGGGTTGATTTAAATCAAAGATAAGAAGAACATGATATAAATATTAATTAAATAAAGATTTTTTATTTATTTAATTGAAGGAGATGAAGTTAGATTAAATCAAATAAGGTTTTAATTTATTTAATTTAATGAGATAGAATTTAGAAATTAATTAAATAAAATTGATTTATTTAGTTAAATAAGGATAATTAGATCAGACTGATTGATTTAATTAACAAGAGAGAATGATTTAATCAGATAAATGATTTATTTAATTAAGAGAGGAGAATTGATGAATTTAATCAAATAAGGGTATTCAATTAAATGGTTAGACCAAGGGATGATTTAAGATGAAATGGTGTTAGTAGATTAGGATCAAGTGTGCAATGTCAATCGGTACATTTTCCATGTCTACAATAGTATGTTGAATCTTAACTCCTCTGCATTGAAGATTTTATCTTAGTGTAATACATGAGAATAAATCTCATACTCCTAAATACTTGGGGATTTTAATATGTGAAATTTTCTATGATATGTGATTTATTTGTTGCCATATTATAGGTTTGTAATCTCTACTACTTTCCATGTTTCCCCATATATTATGTGGTATGTTATCTATATATGCGATAAAATGCAGAAAATTCTCTAGTGTTCTCCTAATCATAAATACCCTTTAGAATTTGGAAATACTCTACTTCATTGTCTATGTTGTAAGCACCAATTTATATTTCAAACTATCTTTTTAAGTTTGCTTCTTCCATATTTTTGTTTAATAGTAATTTTTAAATTGTGTAGATGTTTTTGTTATTATAATTATGGTATTCTTATATGTTCATTTCCTATATGTATGATTGGTGCAGGAGCACCTTAGGTCTAGTAGGTGTAAGTTAAAATTTTGGAGTCACTTTTGTAAATATTGTAAAACTAGTAAAAAGTTGCAAAAATTTGTCAAAGAAACTTTTGCATTTTTGGGAAGTTGAATAGTTGTGGTTTGGTTTTTGGTGGGAAAATAGTTGGTTATATGGTGTAATTTCTTTAAAAATATGGGTGAACATTGGGACAAGGTACTGAGGTTATAAATTTGAATTTTGAATAAGAAAGTTCCATGTTTTCTACATTTTGAAAGCTTAATTTGCTACTACATAGACCTATATGGTTTTGTACAGCCTACGAATGTTTCAACAGTAATTGGAATTAATGGTGCATTGAATATTTTTTCTTTTGCAATTTATTTCATCTAAATTCATTAAGTTTGAAGCAAGTTAGAGTAGAGTTACTAAAATTTGCTTGAAATCATAACTAGGGTGTGTTTTGACTTAAAATCATGAATTTCTTCCCATTCCACCAGTGAACAAGCCTCAAACTCAATAGAATGGATGTATACATGTTTTTTTTGTGTTCTTAATGTTGTAGGAGTAGAGGATGGATATTGTTGCAAATTTGGTGATGCCCTATCCTAATTAACCACATGTATTGGGCATAGAAATTGCATAGGAATTAGGGTTTGAAGTAAAACTCTGAGAAAGAAAACCTACATGCAACATCCTCATGATTGATCCCTCTGTACCTGAGACAAGTCTAGAAAACCCTAACAGGACAACTAAAAGGGGATAAAAATTCTTAATTTTTGATGTAGAGGGAATGGGACTTTAGGAAAAACACAACGTTTCAGGGTTTACAATGGTGTACTCTTAAACTCTCTTCTAGGCACCCTTATGGAGATAAGGCTTCAATAGTCACTTATGACTTAGATCCTTCCCTTATGGACCCAAAATCTATGAATGATCTTAAGGAAATCAATAAATCTTGTCTTGAATGGTTACAAATCCCCAAACCTCTATCTCAGACACAAACCCACTTATCCACCTTGATTAGGCTTCTAGCCCAACTAGGTCTCTAGCAACTATTTTATGGACTTTTCTCACAAATTTCTCAAATGAATCCCCAAAATAATGACTTATTCAAATGTATTTTCTGATGCTACACAACATTCTCAAACCCTAATGGCTCTTGTTTTTGACCAATCTCTCCAAAATCTATTGTTTACAAAGAATTAAGGACTAATTAGCCCTTTTTCTCAAAGCAACCATACTCAAATCTTGTCCCCTGATTATGAAACTTTCTATAGTGTCTTGAATTGTTTCCAAACTAATAATTTTCAAGGTCTTAGACTCCATGACACCTTTAAGACCCCTAATCACAAAACCCTCAATTAAATCCCCTAAACTAGGGCTTCTTGGATACTAGCTTTCCAATCACTTCTAGAACCGGTTCCTTAACTTTTCATCAATAACTCAACATTTTCTAACAATTCCAACTCATAAAAATACCCCTTGTTTAGGTAGAACTCCTACTACTATACCTTAGGCACCATTCCTATGCACCTTGCTTTGTCATATTATGGTGTACACCTTATAATCCTTCCTTCCTACAAATTTCCCTGTTATTTATACATAATACATGTTACATATGATCCATTTCATAGGTTACAGCCACAATCTCCCATGAAATGGATCAATAATTCATGAAAACTCCCAAAAATTAGGGAAAAATCTAAACTTTCTTCAGACAGTTAGTTATATTATAGAAGAAAATGATTGATATTGCGTATTAGGACATACATGAGGTTTAAAAAAATGTAAATACAAGCACCTAATTCATCCAATTGAACAAATTACCAATATCAATCAGAATTTCATCAAGAAAACTCAAGAAAATGGAAGAAATCAGAAGTTTTATTGGTTTTCCTATAATAGTCTGTGCAATCCTTTCAATCTCAACCCCATTTTCATACAAATGACTTCTTCAACCTTAAAAACCCTTCTCCTAACTATTACAACTGATTTTGATTGGTTTGATTACATTATTATTGTTTAAACACCTAAAAAATACTTACCCGCCCAAACTAAAACTAATCATTGGATTTCAAAAATTTGAATTTCCAACTTCTAATTTGTTGATTTCTACTAACTAAAAACCTTCCAAACTATCACATCTTTGTTATTCAACCTTATTTGACATAATTTAGACCTTATATACCTATCTAGACCCCTAGGACACTATTGGTCCTAGGGTCCTTATCAAGAACCTCATGACTTTTTGATCCTTCTATTACATTTATCTACTCCAAAGGCCATCATAGGTTCCAAAATGGCATAGTTAATGCTTTGAGATGTTTGATAGGTCTTCATGACCCCTGCAACCTCCTGACCCTTCAAGTGACCCTTCAAGAGGTATCCAAATTGTTGCCATCACATTGCTCCTTGTACCTGGATGTTTGCACCTTTTGATTACAAATCATGAAATCTCCTAAAGTCACCTTCTTCCTTTTCTATCAACCTACACTCTTGTTAGAATCAAAATAGTGATTTTTTTTCCTCCTTTCTATGTGATCTTAGTCTATTCTTGTACTTTGTTCTTTCTTTCATTCCACTAAGTTCTTTGTAGGGAAACACCACCTCTGATACCCTCACTAATAGGGCATTTGATACCCCCAATCTTGATGCTTCCCAAGTCCCAAATGTTCTGACTTTTAGGACTGTATACCTCATATATCTGCTGCAACTTGTTATCTTTTACCCAACTAGTATCTTCCTTTATCTTACCCTGTATATCCACCTAAAATTTCTTCTCAAAATAGATCACACAAATTTCATTGAATTGATCCAAAGGAAAAGGATTCAACTTATACCTAGTACCTCCCTTGTGTACTAAATATGTATTATTGTATCCATCATGCATTTTCTACCTAGTATACTACCATGGTCTCCCTAAAATGATATGGCAACAAGTCATTGGAATGAAATCACAAAGAACCCTATCCTAATATGCTTAAATTGAAAAATCCACATAAGCCCTCTTAGTAATCTCTATATGTTGCAATTGGGTTACCCAAGTGGTCTTGTAGGGAGTAGGATGATCATACATTTCAATTCCTAACTTTGCTACCATATCAGATGAAACCAAATTACTATGTGATCCTAAATCTATGAGCAAGCTACATAATTTACCATGGCTGAAACATTTTTTCTTGAAAATGGTTACCTTTGGCTCTTGATGAAGTCTTTCCCCTTGCTTTACCATAAGGAACTCACCATCAATTTCAGGATCTACCATAAATGTCCTTGGCTCCTCCTTTATGTCTTCTTCTTCTTGTACCAAATTGGCCCTCCTTTCTCTGCCCTTATCATATTATTCCCATTTAGGACACTTGAAATAGGGATGTCTCAACTCATTGCATTTGCAACACCTTCCTGTGAATGTACCTCTACATTGTCTGAATCTGCCTCCTCCTCTTTGATATGAAAACACCTCTTTTCCTTTTTCATTTTTTCTTTTATCATTGTTGTCTTTCCCTTGTTCTCTATTACCTCTACCTTTGCTTGAACTACCCCCTCTTCCACCATTGCTTGACCTCTCTTGCTTCCCTTTCACCTTTTCTTCTACTCTAATAGCCAACTAAAAACATTCTCCTAATGTCCTTAGTACCTGCAAACCAATTTCATCCTCTAAGTTATACCTCAAACCATTGATATACCTGGCTACTTTTTCATCTTCTTCCTCATATCCTCCTTTGATACGAAGCTTGCAAAATTTCTCTATATATGACATCACATCCATGTCTTTTTACTTTAAATTCTACCTCATCCTCTTCACATGAATTGTATAATCAGATGGTAAGAATTGTTCCTTGACCAAACTCCTCATCCTTGCCCATGTAGAAACCTTTTCCAATCCCCTAGCCATCCTATCATTCTAAAAACTAGTCCACCATGTCAATGTTGTACCTCTCAACTTGTTTTTGGAAAACTTAACCTTCTTCTCTTCTTCCATCTCTTCAAACTCAAAATAGTTGTCTAAGGCATCAACCCATCCTAACACCTCTTCACTATCCATCTTCCCATGGTGAAAATATATGTGAATTTTACCTCCATGACCTTGTACTACTTTCAACAATCTTAATAACCTCCTTTCCTCAGGGCCTTCTATCTCATCTGCTAGTTGTTCTTGAGTTACCGACACATGCTCTTCTTCTTCATCATTGTCCTCTTTGTTTTCTTCTTCTTCTCTCCTATTTCTCTCAAGGTTTTTTATCCTATCTTGCATAGCTTCTCTCTCCCTTCTCCATTGCCTCTATTCCCTTGCTTTGGCTTTCTCTCTTGCTGCTTCTTGTTCTCTTCTTTCCCTTCTTTCTCTTTCCAAGGTTTCCCTCAACTCCTCCAACTCTCTTGCTAATTGACTTTTAGTTGCCATTGTTGAACCTTCAATCCCTAAAAGACCTACTCTCTACTCTAATACAACTTTGATGCAGAGGGAATGGGACTTTAGGAAAAACACAACATTTCAGGTTTTACAATGGTGTACTCTTAAACTCTCTTATAGGCACCCTTATGGAGTTAAGGCTTGAATGGTTCACTTATGACTTAGATCCTTCCCTTATGAACCCAAACTATAGGAAATATCTTAAGGAACTCAATCAAAATTTTCTTGAATGGTTACAAAGATATAAACCTCTATCTCAAAAACAAACCCACTTATCCACCTTGGTTAGGCTTCTAGCCCAGCTAGGTCTCCAACAACTATTTTATGGAATTTTCTCAAAACTTTCCCAAATGACTCCCAAAACTAATGATTGATTCAAATGTTTTTTCTAATGCTACACAACATACTCAAACCCTGATGGCTCTTGTTTTAAACCAATCTATCCAAAATCTATTGTTTCCATAGAATTAAGGCCTAATTAGCCCTTTTTCTCAAAGCAACCCTACTCAAATATTGTCCCCTGATTATTAAACTTTATATAGTGTCTTCAATTTTTTTGAAATGAGAATTTCAAGGTCTTAGACTCCCATGACACCTTTAAGACCTCTAATAACAAAACCCTCAATTAAATGCCCTAAAACTAGGGCTTCTTGGATACTAGACTTCCAAAACTTCTAGAACCAGTTCCTTCACTTTTCACTAATAAATCAACATGTTCTAACAATTCCAACTCATAAACACACCCCTTGTTTAGGTAGAACTCCTACTGCTATACCTTAGGAACCATTCCCATGCACCTTGCCTTGTCATATTATGGTGTACACTTTAGAATCCTTCATTCCTAAACATTACCTTATTAGTTTTGCATAATACATGTTAGATATAATCCATTTCATAGGTTACATTCATAATCTCCCATGAAATGGATCAGTCATTCGTGAAAACTCCCCAAAATTAGTGAAAAATATGAACTTTCTTCAGACAGTCAATTATATTATACAAGAAAGTGATTGCTATTGCTTATTAGGACATATAGGAGGTTTAAAAACATGGAAATGCAAGCCCCTAATTCATCCAATTGAACAAATTACCAATATCAATCAGAAGTTCATCAAGAAAACTTAAGAAAATGCAAGAAATCAAAAGTTTTATTGGTTTTCCTATAACAGTTCATACAATCCTTTCAATCTCAACCCCTTTTTCATAAAAATGACTTCTTCAACCTTAAAAACCCTTCTCCCAACTATTCCAACTGATTTGGATTGGTTTTATTACATTATTATTGTTTGAACACATAAAAAGTACTTACCTGCTGAAACTAAAACTAACCGTTAGATTTCAAAAATTTGAATTTCCAACTTCTAATTTGTTGATTTCTACTAACTAAAAACCTTCCAAACTATTACATCTTTGTTACTCAACCTTCTTTGACATAATTAAGACCTTATATACCTATCTAGACCCCTAGGACACTATTGGTCCACTTACAATTCATTTTGGTCCTAGGATCCTTATCAGGACCCTTAGGACTTTTTGATCCTTCTATTACATTTATCTACTCCAAAGGCCATTATAGGTTCCAAAATGGCATAGTTGATGCTCTGAGATGTTTGATAGGTCTTCATGACCCCTGCAACCTCTTGACCTTTCAAGTGACCCTTAAGGAGCTTGGGTGCCCTTGCACCAATTTTTAAGCTTAAATAGGCCTTGAGGGGCCACTTTCAATTCATTTTCACATTTAGCCTTGAGATATTTTTCAACCTTGAGCTTTGACACCTTGGTGATATGGCACAATGATAGCTTCTCATGCACATTTTCAACTAGGTATGGACACACCAGAGACTTCCTAACACTGGACCACCGGTGAGTCAACTTGAACCAAACTTGATTTTCAATTTTCGCATGCATTTATGATTTTTGAAAACTAGGTCCTCAGGAGCAGCACTATATAGGCCTGCTGAATTTTGAAATAGCGGTGTTTGGTGTTTAAACTACACCGTCATTGTAAAGTCCAATGCCGTGATGCAGTTTGGAATTTAAGGTTAAATTCCAAACTCCACTACCTTTGTAGATTGCACCATTCTTTTTCTCTTTAGAGTTAGGTTTTCAAATTAAACTCTGGTGCCCTTGAAAGCTTAACCACCATGGTGTAGTTTGGGAATTCAAATTCTCTAGTGGTGTATTTTGAATTTTGTAAATTGTACTACCTTCACAGGAAGTGACATTGGAGTCACTTTGAGATGTCAAGACAAGCTATGATCTAGTTTTTTCAATTATTTTTAACCTGGTGACTTTCCTAATGTAGGAGGTGAGGGAAATATACTCATGTGAGCACAAGTCTCAAGAGATTTTTGGCTTTCCAAGGGATTTGTCTAAGTGAGAGCAGGAGGGCCTAGGAGAGATGAGAATTTGGTACATCACCCATGAACTGCTCATGTAGACACACTTGGGCATGATGATGGATCTTTCCAAGAGATGGAATAGTGAGACCTCCTCATTCCACCTTCTAACAGGTGAGGCTATAGTCACATTGGAAGATGTGTGGCAGATCCTAAGATTTCCTATTCATGGTGAGCCATTCATTTATGATATGGATGTTAGGAGGGAGGCCTGTTATACCATCATGGACACTACTTGGATTGTATTTTGTGAGGGTCAGATCAAGTTGGAGTGCCACAGGCCTATTGTGTCACCCTACCATTTATTCATTACAACCATTATATCAGGTCTTGTCGCACTAGATCGGCAAGGTTGATATTTTAGTCTAGGATGGGGGATTTGCAGGGAGCGCATGGTCTAGTTGCAATCAACACTGTTTGCATGGGGGCTAATTTTACTAGGGTCACTTTATAGGGATCTACATGAGTTCACTTACTTGGATGACAGATCACTTGGGGTGGGGGTCACACTCCTGCATATCTGGGCATGGGAGCACATCCTTGTACTTTTTCCTAGAGTTTTTCTAGTTTTGTTGGAGCTAGATGATCCCATGGTCTGGAGATATAGAGGAGGCCTTTCCTTTACTCATATAGGAGAGCATGAGATTCCTCACTGGAGAAGGGTCCTTGATGATATGTAAGTGCTCACATGGAGGTCATACCTTGCACAACCCACATGGTTTGATGATGTGCAATAGTTGTTTTGCATCCACTAGGACACACTTATGCAAGGGTGAGAACATACGATGATTGAGATGTACCTACCGGGAAGGGTTAAAAAACAATTTGGAAAGGCACAAGATAGGGCTGACGATCAATACATGGCCATCTTTGTGAGTTCTATGACCCAGAGCTCCTAGGGCTAATACATACCTACCCATGAGGTAGTTTAGAGTTTCATGCAATTGGTGGCTAGGCCATGGCCATATGACCAGGGATAGGTAGATCCTTGGACCACACAAGCATACTTAGATTGGTTCAAGCCATTATTGAGGCTTATAGTTCTAGGCATACCATCTTCCTAATGCAAAGCCAGAGGAAAGGGAGTAGAATTAGGCCAGGGAGATTAGGATCAAGGAGGTAGAGGGCTAGTACTAGATCAGCTAGTTCAAGATTAGGCACTCCTAGATTAGTAGGAGGGAGAGTAGATACAAAATCCCCCCCAAAAGGATTAGGATCTAGGACATCAGGATGGGCACCAAGATAGGATCCCAACACCACCCAGAGATGGGGATCAAGATTAGTCTCATGTGCAACCTCCACTAAAAGTAGATCCCACATATGGGAAAATTTTCCAGTTGCAGGCCTAGGTACAGGCATTGATAGCTAAGAGAGATTAGCTACAAGTAGAGTGAGATCACACAGTTTTATAGAGATAGGTTACAGTGTTACAAGTAGTGGCTAAGATGGGTCATCGACAGTAGATAGAGAGCATGACCACCTCTTCCTCGCTAAACATAGTATTGCTTCGGGCATATAGGGAGGCCATCATGGAGGCTGACTATTATAGGATACATTACCACCAGGTCATGCCAACGGCAGCTCGAGTACTCAATTTTTCATAGCAAACAAGATAGAGGCTGACAAAGGAGCACAAGGAGAGAGCAGGTGGTGAGGGAAATAGCCAACAGGGTTAGGCCTATTTTAACAGATATAGGATACTTTTTTCACCTCATGGGCTCATTTTTAATAGCCTCATGGGCCATTGTACTTATTGACATACGCATGTACATTGATTCAATTTTTTTTTGTACCATGATAGTATATAATTCTGATGATATATGAGATGATGATTTTAATTAGATGGTATGCAATGTACTATATTTACTTTGATGCATTATGGATGGCTCTTATTTCTATATGTTGTACAATGATTCAATCTTATGATGCTATGATTTTTATGTGATGGATACACTATGTGATGATGGATGCATTTCTTTTTCAGTATCATTTTCTTATGCATTTTTCATGTTGTATGCAAAATGTTATGATGTGCAAATGCTTAGACTAAAAAATCTATTTTATGTCTCTAATGGATGAAATTTAATATTTTTCCTTATATTTTCTCATGCAATATATGGTGATGTATTGATGTATGATTCTTTATGATGATGTTATTTATGCATGAGGTCATGAATGTTATGATGATATTATATGATGGATGCAAATGATGTTCATGATATGTATACTTTGATATATGATATGTGATGTCGTAATGGATACTTATATGTGATTATGCAATGTTATGATAGAATGAATGCCAATGATGCTATGATAATGTACATGTATGATATGATGATGCAAATGTTTTATGATGTTATGGGATGATTAGTTTTATGCTTATGTGGAATGAATGCAATGTAATGTTTCATGAGATGCTTAGAATAATTAATCTATATTATGTATAATGGAAATGTAATGTTATGATATGATTTAATGTTTCCTATATGATGTGAAATATGTAGTGTGTTGATGGTTTGTGAATGTAGGATGGATGCAATGGTGATGATGATTTGATTAACTATCATGGTACCATGTTAGCATGAAAAGAAAGAGATAGAAGAAAGCAAGAGATTCTAACAATACACATGAGATGATAATGATGATGATTGATTTCCAAGGAGTTAGGATTTTCAAAGAGCCAATTACCTTATGTTTTATTACACACATAGGCACAATGCATCAAGGTATAAAGAACTAGGATGGTGTTGCACCTAGTGAGATGGACTTTGAATCGACCATCAGATAGGAGTATCTTTGTTCACACTTGGCATATGAAACCTTATTTAAAATGTAGTTTAGATATTCAAAAAATCTCAGGAAAAAACATAGAAAAGCAAGCCTTCCTATGTGGTCAACAAGATATTTAAAACATCCTCCCTACACCTAAACAGAGTACGCATGACCAAGTTATATTACAAAGATATCCAACAAGCACAATAGATAAAAAGTTAATGGTTATTGCCCCATTCCTATCTCTCTAAATCCTTTTGTTTGGACATCATCAAGAGGTCCTTGGAATGAGTGCAAAAAAGATAAATCAAAAGACCAAGATAAAGTAAACAAACAAGTTAATGTTCTTCAAAAACACTAGCAAAAACTAAACTACAGTGATGCCTAATGTTGATGTCCATTGTAGGAAGGATGCATCCTAGGACATGACGATATCAAATAATTTTGATATGGGACTAATTGGATGATAGGCTATTGACACAAAGAGTTGACCAACTTGTTTACGTATTGACCTAGACTTAAGATTTTGACATTTTGGTTTCACTGATGATCTACTAGACTTGTTTCCAACTGCTTTACCAAAGGTTGAGGATGACGATTGATTTATTATGAGTGATGCTTATTGCAGGTGAAAGCAAGGTGAGACAAATGGATTTTTTCAAATATTTGGATATTTTTGGAGTTTTTTAAAATGTTTTGAGGTATTTTTTATATTTTTTTAAGATTTAACAAATGTTTTGATTTTCAAAATTTCCAATGTTTTGGGGTTTTCCATGATTTTGACCAAGACCTAACCTAAAGACCTATCCTAGGGGTCTTAGGGGAGGATCAACCAGATTAGCCTTGCCTATGTTATACATGTAGAGACCACATAGTTCAACTAAACCAAACTCAATTATTTGATGAGATATGAACAAATGAATTATCATTTTATTATGACAGACTCCTAAAGGAATGACCTAAGTGTCTCGGGGGATGATCAAAGATCAACCTTGCCTATGTTCAAGGCTTAGAGACCTATAGTTCGACAAGATGAATTTGTTTTTGACTTGTTTTGGAATTTTGATATGTTTTTGGATTTTTTGATTTTTTGATGTTTTTGGATTTTTTGATGTTTTGATTTTTTTGGATTTTTTATTTTTTGATGTTTTTGCATTTTCTAATTTTTTGATATTTTTGGATTTTCTAATTTTTCTATTTTTTTTGTATTTTTTGATTTAGGGACCTCAAGAATGTACATGAATCCAATCCAATGAGAACATGCCCCTAGCATGAAACAATAGACTACTCCGATAGAGGCAAGACAAACTGATCTTGAGGATTGGCTGAGTAGTACTATGAGGGATCATGACATAGACACAAGACCAAGCTATGATGCAGATGTCGAATGGATGATGGATTTTGATATGGATGATTGAAGCTTGATGGATGGGTGATGCAAAATGAGTCATGAAGATCCTGGTGGATGGGAAGTGCTTATTTACAAAAGGTGCCTATTTGCCAAGTTTTCACCAAGGTACCTACCTAGAGTGCCATCAAAGTGGTTTTCACTAGAGGAAAAAAAAATTCTTTACTATTTTTGATCATTTTTTTCTTTTTTGATTTTATTTTTTGGGATTTGCATTTTTAATTTTTTTTGTTGTCACCAAGATGCCTATTTGCCACGTTTTCATCAAGGTGACCATTTTTTAAGGACATTTTTTTATTTTTTGGATTTTTTGGTTCTATAACTTGAAATATTTTAGGCATAAAACTTTTTGAGATGGGAGTTGTTCATGGGCTCCTGCAGAAATTCCCCTTCGGGTGTTGATAACTGATATGCCCTTGACTTATAGCTCACTATGATGATGAATGGTCCTAACCAGTTAGGCTCAAATTTTCCTTTGTTGTTTGGATTTGGGATGTTCTTCTGATTCTCCTTTAGTACCAATTCTCCAACTTGGAAGCTCTTGCTCCTAATCTTCTTATCATAACTCCTCTTTAGTTGATTCTAATAGACTTGTAAATGATTTAAAGTGTCCATACACTACTCATCCAATAGCTCTAGCTCATTGAGTCTTGATACTTTGTATTCCTCATCTATGATAAGATTTTGTAATGATATTATAGGTGATGGGAGCTTGATCTTGAAGGGAAATATGGATTTTGATCCATAGACCAAGGAGAATGGGGTGGAGCTAGTGGGTGTGTGGATGTTGGTTTGATAGGCCCAAAGGGTAGGATTCATTTGTATATGTTAGTCACTACTTGTGTCATTAACTATCTTTTTGAGGATCATTAAGATGGTTTTCTTGGTGGTTTTCCTTGGTCATTTCCTTGGGGATAATATGATGTGGAGAAGTGATGTTGGATTTTGAATTTATCACATAGGTTATGAACCTCCTAATTTTTGAAAGGTGTCCCATTATCTGAGATAATAGCTTGGGGAACACCATATCAACATATGAGGTAGTTCAAGATGAATTTTGATATCTGCTTCCTAGTTATATATATATCATTGGTATGGCTTCCACCCATTTGGTGAAGTACTTTATGGTGGTTATAATAAATTTGTGGCCACTAGATGAGGTGGGAGTGATTTTTCCAATGAGATCGAGCCCCTACTATGTAAAGGGCCATGGTGTGACAATAAGATGGAGCTTTTAAGTTGGAGCATGGATGAGGTCCCCATGAGGCTGACATTGTTGACACCTTTTGATGTAGTCATGTTCTTTCCTTTCCATAGTAGGCCAATAATACCTCATCCTCAATAATTTCTTAGCCAAGGTCATTTTGCTCAAGTGTGAACCAAAAATACCATTATGCACTTTAGTCAAGGAAGTCAATGCCTCCTCAACATTTAGGTAGTGTAATAAGGTTCCTTTTATGCTCCTACAATAAAGGGTGTTTCATAGGATGATAGATCGGGATGCTTTCTTGACAAAGGTTCTTTTTAGGCTTGAGGGTAAGTCAACAGGTAGGACCCCTATTCGCAGGTAGGTATAGATGTCATGGTAGCTGTTGATGCCAAAATTTGATGAGGTAACAGTGCCTTATGGGAAACTCAGTTCAAGGGGGACCCTTTGAGCCGAACTGAGTGACCTTCGGGTTTTAAAGAAGTCGAATTCTTCTATAATGGGTTTTTTGGAAAGGGAAAAGGAAGCAGATATAATAAAACAAATCTAAATCTAAGGCGATGCGCCAAAGCTTTCTGATAGGCACGATAAATCATAGACTTAAGGGCCTGAATGTTGTTGCTATGTTCCAAAACATCAGAAACTTAAAACTATAGCATAAACAATTCATTTAATTGACATAAAAGTATTGCATACATTCTTACTGCTAAGAAGAGTCATTAAGACATGGTTTAGGTAAGCAAGTTTGTATTCAATGCATAGAAGTCCCTTCAAATGAAATGCTTAAGACAATAAGAAGCACAATTTACAGTTTAAACAAAACATGAAAACATAAAGGCCAAACAATAGGCACAGTCTGAAAGTTTCTTGTGAATAAACATGCAAAAGAGGCCTGGTGTCTCTTGCTAAAAACCAGTATTCTTTCTAAAATCTTGGACCTCTTCTCTCCTTGACAGAGAGAGTATATATAGCTGGAGAGAAAAATTCCCACCGCTTTGGAAGCTATAATAGAAAAGATTCTCAATCTTCTGTAATGATGCCCGAATCAGAACATTCCCAATGCCGTTATAACAACAACCAGTTAGAACCTAGCATCCAGTTGATCGGTTGTAGGCATGCCCTTTGTAATGATGGTAGCTGTTCAAACCAATCTTCGAGGTGACAAGTGCCATCTACTGCCTCAGAGAACTATGACGACCAGCACCCGATAACACAATCCCGCTTTGCCAGCCCACAGCCTGCTTCGATGATCAGTGAAAGGCACACGGCAGCACGTCGTGGCCTGAATGAGAACTCCTCCTTTAGCTGTCGAAAGATTACGAAGAAGCGACACGTGTTTGAAGGGTCAAATGCTATGCTGAGGTGGGGAGAAAGCTGTGTGAGCTAGATCCGAAAGACGCTTGGCAGCATTTCGGAGTCTGTTGCGTTTTACCTCCTTGCTGTATTGAAAAGGCTGCGAAATGCTGCCATGTGGCTGAAGGTAGGGCCCGCCATGAAATAAAGAAGGCCAGCAAAAATGTTTCGCAGCCGGCAGCTACATATTTTATCCCCACAAGGAAAGCTTGTGATACGCCGCCACGTATCGAGATGTGGGCCCCTCTGACAATCTTAGGAGTGCTGAATTGTTGTGGAAGGCATAGCGACCCGAAGAAAATATAAAGCAACAAAATAAAAAATCCCCGCGGGTGAGACACGTGGACGCCCAGCGCAGCATTTCAAGAGCCGAAAGGGAAGCCAATAGCCCAAGTTGCGAAGTGAGAAATGCGCAAAGGGGAAGATCAAAATCTGCCGGGAAGCCGAACAAACTTGGAGACGCACAGGCCGGCACACGAATATCAACAAAAGGAACCCAAAGGGAGCTGTTGAATCTTTATTTTAATAGCTTTTGGCGACTATCAGGGGCGTTTCGGATAAGGAACGGAGAACCCAAAAACTCTCTGGTTCTACAGACCAGAGCCTTCACCCATAAGGCAAACAGAATCATTAGAGTTTGGAAAGTGCAGCCTGCAAAGACGACCATTCATTTTCGGATGACTTTGTCATGCTGCGCAAATTCTCTTGTGCCCCGCGGAGGTCAATAGCTTCCTTGTGAGGCAGCACCTCTGGCAGGCCAGCGCTTGCTTGGATATGGAAAAGTAACTAGGAGAGTGGATGAATGACCGCTTAGTGTACATAGTTGCAAATTTCAATTCTTGGCTGGCCTCGTCATACGAAGCCTGTTCTCTCAGCTTGGTGGGGGCATTTTCATCCTTCACTTTACGTCACCTCATTCTATTTGCACACACCTCCTTTTCACAATCGATCTGTGCTATGAACTCAGCTGGTGATGAAACCAGCCCTCCTGCAAAAGGAACACCAGAAGGCAGGACATAGGGATAGGTAATTTTCATAGGCGCACGCATTTTCTTTTTCTGGAGGGTAACCATTTGCAGGGAAAAGTGTGGCACATTCCATAGCCTGGCTTGAGGATTCTCAGCAGGGCTAGACATTTGCAGCGATTTCATTAGAGGTTCAATTGTAAGGCCCATTCGCTGAGGGAACGGAGTTACTGCCTGTGTATCGGCCTGTTGCAATGGGAAGGGATCTGTAAGCATATTGAAAAAAGAGTGGGGGCCAATAGGAGGAACATTTTCGGAAAGTGAGGTGAGGAAGGTCTGAGTGGCAGCAGCAGGCGTAAGCATGATCGGAGGAGTAATTATAAATTGTTGGGTTTGTGAATACTGGGCAAATCCAATGGAATAAGTCAGACCAGAAACAGAGGGTGGAGGGCTCGGACTAATGACAGGAGTTGCTGATTGAGCAGGGACGGACGTGAAAGAATGAGATGTAAGAGAGGAAGGAGCGAAATGTACCTGCTGACTGGTCGGCGGTGGCTTCGGGATCGTTCGGGACTTGCCCGCAACCTCTGACATTTGACTAGCAGCGGGTGTTTCTCCTTCGGCGGGTTCATGTGAAACTATCCCGATAACACCTTCCGTGCATTGCCTTTTCGCGGGCGGACACTCACTAACCTCAACAGTCGGATCCTTCTACTGGGTCATTAGCCTGATCGGTTTAGCGGCCCATGTGCGTGTAAGCGAGCCCCTTGATATGTTAAAGCACACATTAGTGCCCGCATAGGCGGCATGCTCGGAAGCATCGCCTCCTTGCGCTGATACTGTCATTTCTTCCTCCTACTCTTTGGAGCCCTCTGCTTCGCTTCTGTTAGCACTAGAGATCGGGTTGGGATGTCCTCCATCCCACCATCTTTCAAATTTCTGGTCGCCCTTCAATTGATTATAAGGAGCGTTCAACTGTCCTGTTTCTTGGCGGTATCTCTAGAAAGCTTTTATTTTTTCATCGCTCCATTCCTCGCCCACCTTCAACACATTATACATGTTGCGCTCCATTGGAAGGTTGTCCTTGGCCATGGCCATTGGAAAATAGAACTCGTGCCATGGGCCCCTGGTATTCGGCGTAGGGATTTGTGCTAATTCAACAAAAATTTTATCTTTATTAGTCCGGCAATTACGCCGCTTCTCCCAGTATGGTCGGGGAACATGTGTAACATTCATGTGTGGCTCGGGTAGATCATTGAAAGGGTTGTAATCCCACTTATCGTTTACTAGTACCAACCCTAGTTGTGCTAGTTTGTTCTCTAGCAACTCGTGCGATTGCTTTTTAACAAGTGTTATTGATTTGAAACTCTTCGGGGCAAGTGAAGAATCCCTTCTTCTTGACACTTTCGAGGCTACAGAATATGAAATCAATGATACACACCTACCGGAAAACCTCCAGCACGAGCACTCTATCGGTGACACAGGCCGGGAGCAGGAAAGGCTTACCAATAAAGCCCCGCATTTGAAGAATTATGAAATCCTTGCCCAAGAACCAGTCACAAGCGGGGTTGTAGCTTTGCAGAAATCCAGTCTGCTCAGTGTTAAGCTGGACAATATCACCCTCTTTGATCAAATCATTCAGGACCAGGGCTATGAAATAGTCCGCGAAGGCATAATAGTCATATGTTGCAGAAAGGTAGGGTGTCCATGTAGACACCGACTTTATTTTGTTCTGCTCATCAAAAATTGATAGAGGGACAAATCGGGCGAAGAAATCTAGATTCTGGTGCAGGAACATGTGGACCAGGTAGGAAAAAAATTGAAATTTCTTCTCCGCCTGATAATTCTCTATTTGGTGTATCATTTCTTCAACCATGAACTGAGCAAAATCATACTAGAAATGTTCACGCTGTTTGCGAAACTGCATCGCAGGGCCTAGCTGAAAAGCCTCAATCTTTTCATTAGAGTCTCAGCCGCAAACAAATGCTAGAATGGAGATGGGGTCTTGGAGGTCATCACAGAATGAACCATGCGATAATGGGATACTCGGTGCTTTAGTGGAGGAAACACCCTTCTTATTAGTTTCTTCTAGCAAGAACTCGGAGCTGGTTCTCATCTTTTTCCATATTTTTTCCCCTTTGCTTGGGCAGAAATGCTCGATATTCTCCTTTCTCCTTTTGGGATCAAGGATACATAACATATGCCAGATGCCCTCTGGGCTGATCTGAACCCTTAAATTTTGACCTTCAATGCAGTGGGTATCTGGGTTATAGTGTTGAACAGCCGCGTCGACCACCTCCGGGCAATAGTGCACCAGTGAGACCATGTATTGTGGAAGACCGCTAAGCCAAACTCTATTTTCCGTGACTTGGTCTGCCTTTGACGCTGATAACCTTGCACAAACCACCTCTCTGAGAGATTTAGGGTTCTTGGCAAGCTTTGGGTCGTAGATATTAGCCCACTTTTCCATAACCTTTTTCGGGTTATTCCACTCTTTCGGTCTCTTTAGCTCATCTTTGTTTGCTCTTCTTGTCTTCATGGGTATACCTGGAGTTGTATATGCTACATCGTTGTACACGTATACCTCGTTCGAGGAACGAATAGCCAAAAATAGGTCTTGGCTGATCTCTTCTTGCATCGGTTGAGCTGAAGATTCTGACATCTTTCTTTCGCTGCAGAACTTGTAAGCTTCTTGGCTTGTGAATACACTGCGCTGGATATACAGACATAAAACACTTTGCACTTTCCTTAGCTTTTGTGAAAATACTTAGAAATACCAAGTATTTTCATGCAATAATAGCAACTTTCCCAAGGTGGTAGGCGAAAGCAGGCCTTTTGCATTTAATTCGGCATGTACCGTTAACCTGACAACTTCGTGCAAGAAAAACTGATCGCTACTCCAAGGCGGCCGGATTTCATCATTGCTTGCAAAAGCTCGTGTGATACGCCCTGATCTCCTTGGAAAAGGAGCTTGCAACTGGCTTTCTCACCTTGCGTTAGCATGTACCGGCATTTAATATCTGGTCAGAATGATTACGCCAAACAAACGATCACAGCCTGAAAAGATATGAGGATCGCCTTGGGTTCCGAGATGCGTTTGAGATATGACACAATTGCATACGGCCATACGTCCCTTCACCAACAAGTGCCACCTTTTTAATGCTTACTTAATTAACTTCATTTAATTAAGCATGCCTAGAGCCATGCTATCGTGCATGTATTAGCCCAAAACGTGAGCAAACGCAGACTCGACCTTTGAAATTGCAGCCAGTATACATCACGTTTCTTACAGGCGGATTGGCATATGTCTTGTCAATTTTTCTATAAATAGCCCAGTAGAAAGCAAACAAACATACTTAGCTTTTAGGAGTGATAGGTCAGTAGCAGATTGCTTTGCAAGTCTTTTCATAAGTTAGGTGGTGAGCTGACTTGGCGTTATTTCAGCAGTCTTAGGGATAGTGTCAGGGGAAATGGATACCCCAATTCATCTCACCTCATTTAAATCACAGACGGCGTTTGTAGGTGAGATCTCCACCAGAAGGCTCAAAAGAATGATGAAGAACAAGCACTCTCTTGCTCTGGTAGCCATGAAGTGGGTCT
This sequence comes from Sequoia sempervirens, assembly GCA_007258455.2. Classification (NCBI taxonomy): domain Eukaryota; kingdom Viridiplantae; phylum Streptophyta; class Pinopsida; order Cupressales; family Cupressaceae; genus Sequoia; species Sequoia sempervirens. The sequence goes on from VDFB02049217.1 coordinate 25,095,550, forward strand.
TAGGCAAGGACTGCGTTGAATATGAAGACAAGTATAGGGTGAACACCGACGTGTGTTCACACTTTGTAGCGTCCATGCTGGACATCTGCGTCCCCCGGCCTCTTATCTTGAAGCTAGTCAAAGAGATCTTCCCGAAGAAGTACCTGAACGGGCTCGGCGAGGTTGTTACACACACCGCGTATGGGATAGGTCTGCCATCAGCCAGTGACCTATGTCGCTTTATTGAAGAAGAAGCTGTTGTGACTTGGCTACCATTTCTTAGCGGATTCCGCCTGCAGACCCATGGCCAACACCAGCAAAGGGTTACCCAAGCCCTACACTTCCTGTTCAGGAGCTACAATGTGATACCCTTCTACAACGTAGAATGGTATACCGACTTCAGGAACCTGGTGTATCCACCACCGACAACGGCCGTGTTGAATGATGCTGCTAGTGTCACCGAGGAGCTTGTTGACAAGGAAGAAGCGGACACCACCTTAAATGCGTCAGTTGCTGCCAGCCATTCCTGTGGATAGATGACCCCCTTGCCTTGCTGCCTGTTGATGTAACCCACCTGCTCCAAATAAGCCTGATAAAAGGCCGTTGTATATATAGTATGTTCTAATACTTGTACATTTTGAAAAATCAGCATTCATGCCATTTTGTAACCCAGGAACATATATATATATAAATATATACGTCTCTTTTTAAGTGAAAACAATGCTCCTATTTGCTTCTATGTGCAATTTTTTGGGCTTGCAAATCTTATATATTTTTTCTCCGTTTACGAGCATACTTTTGTGTTTGAGAAACTCCAGTGTTTTACCCACTGATGATGATGAGCGAATATGTAGCAAGTGAATTGATTTTAGCAAAAGGATAGGCCAAAAATAGGAAAGGAAATAAAAAGCGTTATTTACAACTGTACAGGGTAGAGCATTTTGCCTAATGGAATAACTTCAGATGAATCCCATTGACAGGGATTCCTAACAGCTCATGTTCCATATTTTCCAGCTCAAAAGCATTGTGTTGCATGCACTGAATGATTTTGAAAGGTCCCTCCCACAGGCTATCAAACTTACTGTGCTGACCTGGCTTTGCAGCCCTGCTGTCATATTTCAGCACTAAGTCTCCACTTTTTAGGCCTTGGTCATAAGCCTTTTTGTCGAACCACCGTTTGACCACCTGTTGACGGCCTGTCATTACTTTTAGGGAATTTTCCCTTTTTTCTTGTACTTCTAATAGTTCGGCAAGCCGAACCTCCATGGCATCATTTTGTTCTATCTCAAAATATTTCAACAACTGTATCACCGGGATCTCCATAGAGATAGGTAACAGCGCTTCCTTCCCATATACTAGCTCATAGGGTGAAGTCTTGAGGACTTGTTTAGGAGTTATGCGGTTGGTCCAGAGTGATTTTCGAAGATTTTTATGCCATTCCCTCTGGTGTTCTGAGCCAAACTTTTTGAGGAGTCGGACTAAACTTTTGTTTGTCGACTCGACTAGGCCATTTCCCTGTGGATAATAGTTTGATGATGTTTTAAGGAATATGCCATTTTTTAATGCAAAGTGACATACCTTTGTGCCTACAAATGCTCTAGCATTGTCTGAAATGATTGTCTTCGGAGGGCCGAACCTTGTTACTAGAGCCTCGAGGAAGTCTACAATCTCTGCTTCCGTCGCCTCCTTAAGGGGAACAGCCTCCGCCCACCTTGTGAAGTAGTCTGTAGTTGTTAAAATCCATTTATATTCAGAGCTAGAAACCAAGTTGATCATTCTGATAAAGTCCAGGCCTCATTGCACAAATGGTTCATCCGCCATGATGGGTTTGAGAGGCATTGCTGAATTCTTCCTTCTGTCAGAGAAGAACTGACATTTTTTACAAGTCTTTACTAGAGAGTAGGAATCATTGAAAAGCGTAGGCCAGTAATATCCAACCTGTAGGACCTTGATGGCGGTAGTTTTAGTGGAGAAATGTCCACCTTCGTCGCTATTGTGAAATGCGTCAAGGATCCTCTGTGCCTCCCCTGAAGTAACGCATCGTAGGAGCACACCATTAAAATTCCTTTTGAAAAGAACTCCTTCTATCAGCATGTATCCGCAATTCTGAAGGTGGTAATATCTTCTTTTTTGGGATGAGAGGCCTGGCAGATACTTTCCGGTTCGCATGAAGTTCATTCTATCTTTTAGCCAATCATCCTCCGATCTCGATCCATTTATCAGGACAAGCTCTGGCTATTCCTCTTTAGCAGGCATCTCCTCGTCCTGTGCCATATATTCACACAATCCTCTGCCTTTAATAGTCCTGGTAGGCCTGACCTCGATGTCATACTCCAGGATCTTGGTGATCCAATTAGCCCTTTTTTCTGTGATCTCTCCCTCCATGATGTATTCTCGCACACTAGAATGTGCGACATATACCAGAACTTTGTTACAGGAAATTAGATGGCGGAACTTTTTAAGTCCCTTTACTATTGCAAAAGCCTGTCTTTCAACGAAGTTATAATTTGCCTCATATTCCTTTAAGGTTCGGGAATAGAACGCAACTGGATGCTCTCCCTTTCCTTCTATAGCCTTTTGAGTCAGAACAGTAGCGATACTTGACTTACTACTGAAGGCATACATTATAAAATCTTTGTGTTGATCTGGATTGATTAACACCGGGGCTGAGGAGATCGCTTCCTTGACCTTTTCAAATGCCTCCCGAGCCTCCGTTGTCCACTTGAAAATTTGATCCTTTTTCAGCATTAGGGTGATCGGCCTAATTATTCCCACAAAATCAGAAATAAATTTACTGACGAAATTTACTTTGCCCAGAAAAGACTGGACACCTTTCTTATTTACCGGGAGAGGAAGCTCCTTTATAGCCCTTACTCGTTCGGGGTCAATGGAAATACCTTCCTTCGACACAACATGTCCTAATAGCTTACCCTGAGGTACCCCGAATACACATTTTCTCGGATTTAAGGAAATCCTGAACTCCTGGCACTTTTGAAACACCAACTCCAAATGATCGAAATGATCATCTTTAGATTTGGAGAACACAGTAAGGTCATCCAAATAGATCAGGATAAACTTATTGATCAGTTCGCTAAATGCGACGTCCATCACTCTTTGGAAAGTTGCCCCTGCATTGGATAAACCAAAAGGCATTTTAGCATATGAAAATGTTCCCCACTTAGTGGTGAACGTAGTCTTGTGCTGATCTTCTTCTTTTACTCGAATCTGGTTATAGCCAGAGAAGCCATCTAGCAAAGAGAACATTTCCGATCCTACGACAGTTTGGAGGATTGATTCCATAGAAGACAACGGATAGTGGTCTTTCAGAGATGCTCTGTTCAGGTCTCGGAAGTCCACGCATAAGTGGATATCACCATTCTTCTTTCGGACTGGCACCAGGTTTGATACCCAAGTACTATGTTTGATTGGGAAGACAATGCGTGACTCAATGAACTTGGTTAGCTCTTGTGCCATCAAGGCCTCAACTTTAGGGTTGACTGGCCACTGCTTCTGTCGGACTAGTTTCGCACCTTCTATTAGCTCAATAGTATGTTGGATGATGCCAGGATCATAACCTTCCAGATCATCGTAAGACCAGGCCACAACTCCATATTTTCCGCAGAAACTGATAAGTCTCCCTCTTTCTTGCTGTGAGACATCTTTTCCGACTCTGAGATTTTTGCCATCGGAAACCCGAAGATTTTCATAATCGCTTTTGTCTGCCACGAATTTCCATTTATCATTTCGGGCATCACTACAATTGAAATTTTTTTTGAGAGTAACCAATCCTTTCAGAAGCTTATTTGACTTTAGCTGCATAATTTGTCCTTCGTAGGCCTCGGCGATCTTTGGTTGGAGTTGATCAGCAAATTCCCCTGAGTGTTGAATAAACGAGGTGATATGTTCATCGCTTTCAAAGACTTGCCAACTTTGGTCATTATCGGGTATTGCTGGTCTAACAAGCACTTGCACTGAATATTTGTTCCGAAGCAAGTCGGAGACGGGATCAAACTGAGCACCGATCACCGCCATATGATCTGCATCACCATTCTGCTTTCAAGGAATGGTCAGGATGTTGAAAGCTTCAAAACTTTCTACAAGGTCCCAGATTCGATGCCGATAGGATCTCATGCGGATATTCTTTGCTGCAGAAATTCCTCGGACCTGATTAACTACCAGTTCGGAATCTCCGAACACAATCAATTGCTTGATACCCATTCGTTCCACTAGGCTTAGGCCTTGGACTAGCCCTTCATATTCAGCCTCATTATTTGAATAGGCGAATTGGAATTGGAAAGACCTCAACAACTTTTCATTCTGTGGGGATATTATACATATCCCTACTCCAGCTCCAACCTTGCTCCTTGCTCTGTCAAAATACAATGTCCACAGCTCACTCGCTTGGTTATCGTCAGGTTCTTTGACAACCTTTGGAAGAAATTGGTCTTCATCGTAAATCACATATGTGCCTAGTCCAGTAGCATGATAATTCCCGAAAGGATCATTGTTTATATGTTCACTCAACAGAGCATTTTCCGTATCACTTCGGTCTCCGCTCACTTCCTCCTCTTCTAGCAGTTCGACATTGTACTTTTCCTACTTGGTGATGGATGTATGTGCGGCTTCAAAATTGATCAGGGCCTCATTTGCCACGTGTTCCGAATGTAGAGCCTATGATTCTATCTTCATATTCACACCATGTTTGGTCCTAAGTATTATATGTGACCAATCTAAGGACAAATATCCACGCACCTTTGAAGTAAATTCTCAGGATAGACAGAGACCGAACATAGGAGGAACATCTATGATCACTGTATCTTGCGAGACTTTGATACTTGGGCAGGAAAATAGAGTTAACGGAAGCGCTTTGATGACACCCACAGTATCAACTTTATTTCCATCCAGCTGCAATACACCTTTCTTCATAGGTTCGTAGCTAAGTCCCAAAGCTTTGGCTATCAGTTTTGGCATAACTGTTGTACTAGCGCCAGAATCAATCATAGCGTTGTGTAATAGTTTCTCCCCTATAATGAGGGTCAAGAAGAAGGGTTGAGGTTTTGGCCTACCTCCGCCATGCGTATGGGATTCCTTCCCTTTGTTTGCGAGAACCTTAGTCAGTGACATTTGATAAACCGCCTCGGTACTGGCCGAAGGCTCAGTTAGTGCTGGGTCGGTCTGTTGTTGAAGCACCTTTTGGAGTATAGTTTTCTATTCCGGGATAGCTAGAATGTCCCATAAAGACACATTAGCAGATGATTTCTGCAACTGCTCTACCACATTAAAAGGTGAGGAGCTCAAAGATTTCTACTCCTTTACTATTGCTATAATAATTTCCTTCCGCGGTTGAGAAGACAAAGAGGCGATCGGAGCGCCAGGAATTTGATCCAAAACGTCTTTGCATTGCGGGTTGCCCGAAAGTGAAACAACGGGCTCACCGGTATATCTCCTCTTGGAGTGTGTGTTATAGTCGGACTGCACCTGCGACGTTTCAGCTGTGGACGTGTCATTTGTGAACACCATTTCCTCGTCCTCCATCCATAAGAAGAGCGCATGATCAGGAACAATATCGGACTCTTGCTCTAAGGACATTCCCTGTATTTGCGCGGTAATGATCGCATTCTCCATCGCCGAGGCATATGTGTACTCTTCATTCTCCGTCATAATACCTTGACTACGTTGCTCTGCTACCCTTTGTTGTAAGTTGCCACGCGGACAATTTCAGGGCATATGCGCATCGTTGCAAGGGAAGCACCATGGATTAATGTCATCAATAAGATTTTTTTGTCCTGCGGTTAATTCTCTACTAGAGCTTGGCGACGCACATGCCAACGGTGTTGGCACCGGAACAATTTGGTTTATAGCCGTTGTTGGTGAATTAGTGCGAGGCACATTCTGATATTGATTTTGATGATAGGTAGGTCGCCCACCTTGATAATTTTGATATGCAGGTCGTGGAGGAATTGCTTGGTTCCGCTTGAGAGTTGTTATATCATTCGCCATGGTCTGCAACATCTCCTTGAGGTCGCCCATCTCATTTTTGGGAGCACCCGATGTAGAGGCCAAGTTTTCAGGAGCAGTTGTATATGAGTACGCTGACTGGGGAGTCGCTGGCACATTGGTCGATGCAACTTCTTGTGCTACGTTCGATATCTTAGGGAATATCGGCATAACAGTTCGAGGAGGCAATTTCCCATAGTCTATCAAGTGATTCTCTGCTTTGATAGCGGTGGCATATGCATCTGGTAAAGTGGCTCCTCCCAAAGACTTGATCATCATAGAAATGTTGGGATTGATAGACTTCAGATAAAACATGAACGCCAATTCTGGAGTCGGGTAGATAGTTACAGGAATCCTCTGCCAACTTGAGTGAAATCGGGCATTGAAGTCCGTCAGAGCCTCTTGGGGTGCTCGTTTGATGACGGATAACTGATAATATAGCGAAGAACAATCTCCATAATTTGAAAATCTTTCATAGAATGGATCTCCGAGGTCATCCCAAGTGCGAATGGTATTAGGAGTCAGTGTTCGGTACCAATCCAGAGCTTTTCCTTTGAAGGACGTAGCAAGGAGCCTTAGGGCTACATTCTACATTGTGATGCGGTGTACCAGACATACATCTGCTACATCCTGTAAATGCTCTGCTGGAGTTTTTGTGTTATCTCCTGCAAATTTAGGAAGAGCTTTGAGGGTCGAAACCGGGATAGCACCCCAAACGGCAGGCGCTACCGGAGCTACCAGGGGACTTCCAGCATCCCATGCCACATAATTTATGTTCGCGGCTGACAACATGGTGAGAGGAAAGGGTGGTGGGAATGGAACGGTTGCTAACTGATTTGCACCTTGGACTATCCCTAATGGAGGCACTAGTAAACCTGGGTTATTTTCAGTCTGGGATCTAGTTACAGGCCGGTGGCTCATACACCCCTCTTTAAGACAATTTCATTAATCAAGGTCCCACCGGGCATGCCAGAAAAAGGGGTAAAACTGTTGATGCCAAAATTTGACAAGGTAACAGTTCCTTATGGGAAACTCAATTCAAGGGGGACCCTTTGCGCCAAACTGAGTGACCTCCGGGTTTTAAAGAAGCTGACTTTTTCTATAATGGGTTTTTTGGAAAGGGAAAAGGAAGCAGATATAATAAAGCAAATCTAAATCTAAGGCGATGCACCAAATATTTCTGATAGGCATGATAAATTATAGACTTAAGGGCCTGAATGTTGTTGCTATGTTCCAAAACATCAGAAACTTAAAGCTATAGCATAAAAAATTCATTTAATTGACATAAAAGTATCGCATACATTCTTACTGCTAAGAAGAGTCATTAAGACATGGTTTAGGTAAGCAAGTTTGTATTCAATGCATAGAAGTCCCTTCAAATGAAATGCTTAAGACAATAAGAAGCACAGTTTACAGTTTAAAAAAAACATGAAAATAGAAAGGCCGAACAATAGGCACAGTCTGAAAGTTTCTTGTGAATAAACATGCAAAAGAGGCCTGGTGTCTCTTGCTAAAAACCAATATTCTTTCTAAAATATTGGACCTCTTCTCTCCTTGACAGAGAGAGTATATATAGCTGGAGAGAAAAATTCCCACCACTTTGGAAGCTGTAATAGAAAAGATTCTCAATCTTCTGCAATGATGCCCGAATCAGAACATTCCCAATGTCGTTGTAACAACAACTAGTTAGAACCTAGCATCCAGTTAATCGGTTGCAGGCATGCCCTTTGTAATGATGGTAGCAGTTCAAACCAAGCTTCGAGGCAACAAGTGCCATCTACCGCCTTAGAGAACTATGACGACCAGTGCCCGATAACACAATCCCACTTTGCCAGCCCACAGCCTGCTTCGATGATCAGTGAAAGGCACGCGGTAGCACGTCGCGGCCCGAATGAGAACTCCTCTTTTAGCCACCGAAAGATTGCGAAGAAGCGACACGTGTTCAAAGGGTCAAATGCTATGTTGAGGTGGGGAGAAAGCTGTGTGAGCTAGATCCAAAAGATGCTTGGCAGCGTTTCAGAGCCCGTTGCGTTTTACCTCCTTGCTGTATTGAAAAGGCTGTGAAATGATACCATGTGGCTGAAGGTAGAGCCCACCATGAAATAAAGAAGGCTAGCAGAAACGTTTTGCAGCCGACAGCTGCATATTTTATCCCCATAAGGAAAACTTGCGATACCCTGCCACGTATCGAGATGTGGGCCCCTCTGACAATCTTAGGAGTGTTGAATCATTGTGGAAGGCATAGCGACCCGAAGAGAATATAAAGCAACAAAATAAAAATCCCCGTGGGTGAGACACGTGGACGCCCAACGCAACATTTCAGGAGCCAAAAAGGAAGCTGCTAGCCCAAGTTGCGAAGTGAGAAATGCGCAAAGGGGAAGATCAAAATCTGCCGGGAAGCCGAACAAACTTGGAGATGCACAGACTGGCACTCGAATATCAACAAAAGGAACCCGAAGGGAGCTACTGAATCTTTATTTTAACAGTACCCAAGGTCACCAAGACCAATGATTTTGTACACAAATTTTGACCCTGGTACCTCAAATGTGGGTATGAGAAGCTACTCTAGCAAGAATTCATGTTTTGGGACATTGTGAGGGATATTAAGTAAGGATCCAATCATTGCCATGGTGTCTAATGCTTTGTTGTTTTCTCTAGGAATCTGCTCAAATGTGATATTGATGAATGATTCTTTGAGGCTTTCTACCAACATTTTGTATGGAGTTATCTTATCATCCTTTGTTTGGTACTAATCATTAACTTGGAATTATCAGATGGGAGTCTCCATATACTCTAAGGGACATGATGTGCCATTGCACTACTATTTTGAGACCTATGGTTAAAGCCTCATATTCTATAATGTTGTTAGTGTAGGGGAATGCTAATTTGTAGGATTTAGGGATATAGTCCCCTTGTGGGGTGATGAAGAAGACACCAACTCTTGATCCATATTGCATGTAGGAACCATCAAAGTAAAGTTTCTAGTGGTTAGCTATGCTAAGATTGAAGATGGATTCATCTAGAAACTCTGATATGAGTGGAATCTCTAAATACATAGGTGCTTCTGCAAGTTCATCTGCGATGACTCAACCTTTGATTGATTTTTTATCTATGTATTCAATGTTGTACTCTGATAGTATCAAGACCCACTTGGGCATCCTTCCAGTGAGAATTACTTTTGAAAGAAGATACTTTAGGGGGTCAATCTTAGTGATGAGTTTTATTTTGTGTGCCAATATGTGGTGTCTGAATTTATGTGAACCAAACACTAATGCCAGATAGGATTTTTTGATGAATGAGTAGTTTAACTCATGCCCAACCATTGTACAACTAATGTAATAGATGGTTATTTCTATCCCATTTTCATCATGCTGAGCTAGGATAGAACTCAGGGCTGCTACCATTGTTGATACATAGAGGATGAGAGGTTTTCTTGGGATCAGTGGAATGAGGACTGACGGTGTGAGAAAATATTCTTTGATTTTGTTGAAGGATTCCTCACACTTTTCATCCCATTTATACTCTACCCTCCCTGTGGAGTAGGTGATAATGAGGGATTTTCTTATCTACCAGTTGTGCTATGAATCTGCGGATGGACTGAGGCCTACCTTGGAGGCCTCTCAACTTTTTCAATGTTTTGGGTTCCTCCATCTCTAGGATTTCTTTTACCTTTATTAGATCTATTTCAATACCCCTCATTGACACTATTATCCTAGTATCTTTTCTAAGTGTACATTGAAGATGCAGTTCTTTGAATTTAAACAAACCTTATATTCCACTAGTATGTCAAAAATGGCACTCAAGGTTGGTATGTGATCTCTCCTCTTTCTGAATTTTGCTAGTATATCATCAACGTAATATTTGAAAGTTTTTTGGATCATGTCATGAAATATTAATGTCATGGCTCTTTGGTAGGTGGCCCCAACATTCTTTAGACTGAATGGCATCATGTTCAATGGTAGGTCCCCCATGGACAAGTGAAGGCCATTTTATGTTGGTCTTCTTTAACAATCATTATTTGGTTGTATCTAGAGAAACCGTCCATCAAAGAAAGAATTCCATGTCCTAATATCATGTCCACTATCATGTCAATATTAGGCAATGTAAAATAATCTTTCAAACATGATTTGTTTAGGTCTCTAAACTTCATGCAAATTTGGATGCCCTCATTGGGTTTTGAAACAAGAACTAGATTTGATACCCACTTTGGATAGTCAATTGGTCATATCAATCTTGCATCAAGAATCTTCTTCAATTCCATTTTGACTAGTAGGGAAATTTGAGGATGCATTTTCCTAAGCTTTTGTCTAACAGGCTTTGCTTCAAAGTAGATTGCTAGATGATGGACCACAATCTTTAGGTTGAGCCTAGGCATGTCTACATAGCTCCATGAAAAGTTGATCTATCTATCTCTTAAAAAGGTTGCTAGGAGCTCATGTTCTTCTAATAGTAATGACTTAGCATAGAATGTGATGTGCAGGGTCTCCTTTGTTCCCAAATTGACTACATTGCATTTTTCAACTAGGATTGCTAATTTTTCCTTATGTAAAGATCTAAGAGGAATATTGAATCCCCATCCTTAGGTTCCTAAAAGAGGTTTTTTCCATTGTATGCATCCTTTCTTTTTACTATTTTTGGGTCAGAGAGTGCCACGATGTGGTTTTCACTCAAGGACCTAGAGATTATTCTCAGTTTTTTGCTTTTGCGACTGAGGGATTCAATTGTTTCCCCATAGTATATATGTGTTTCCAACTCAATGATAAATATTTTTTTATGATCCCCACATGGAATATTATCTTGGAGTCCCATGAATTCTAAGAGCACCTTATTTTTTTGAATGTGTTAAGAATTGGCGGTCCTAGTTGGTCACAGTCAATGAGTTGTGGGTAGACTAGGAAAATTTCATGGTTTTGACTAGGTGACTTGAATGACATGGTACTAATCATAAGAATGGTGGTGTCGTCAAAAAGTATAGGTAGGTTGGTAATGGGGTCTTTTTCATCACTACTACTACAGAAGTCAGTTATGTCAAATGTGAAGTTTTTTATGACTTGAGACCTGTAGATATAGGTAAGCGAAGTTTGACTACTGATTGATGAGGAAATCTAACCTTCTTAATCAGGGAATTCTGGCCACATATGGTTATACTCAGAGGGTTACAATCAAGGCCAATATTTTTCATTCACATCTTAGGAATGATGGCTATTAGAAGCCCATTGTCATTTTTCCCTAGTTTTTGGTTTTTGTCATAGCCCATTGTGAGCATCATTTGCAAACCTTTGCTATTGTCATCTATTGGTAGATTGGCTACCAGTCTATTATCTTCATATAGGAGATGGGATGGGTCCTCCTCTATTACTTCTCAGTTGATATATCCCCAACTTTTGAAGTTGGAATATCCTTCTGTGGATATTTGGGATGTGGAGGCTTCATGTGATTGTGGTTGTCCTCGTGATCTTGGAGTTTGTGGTAACTCTCCTACAAAAAAAGATTTTTTGGGAATTGTATAGTTTCCACAACCATTATCCTAGATGATGACTTTGATATTAGAGATGGTGGGGATGGTGGGAGTGGTGAGTGTATCTATCACAAAAGTGGAAGCGAGAGTGGTTGGATCAATGTATGGTTTTAATGGGCCTTCATCGTTCTTTGGCACTTGGGGCATTTTATAGTATTTTTCCTCTAGGTTCTTACAGTAGGAGAATGGTTTGGGATCCCCATGGATGGTGAACTCTTGGTCTTCATATGTAAATTTGACACATTAATGGAAGGTTGATGCTACTCCTTGCATTGTATGAATCCACAAACATCCCAGGAGAATGTTATAAGGCAAGTTGAGGTCCATGACCTGACAGGTGGTTTCAATGATACCTAACCCTACTTGAATAGGGAGTTGGATTATGCCCTAAGACACTCTCCTGATCATCATATTCCCTTATTGTAATGCATTTTCCTTTTTCTATGGAATCCTCTAAAATTTTTATATTCTTAATGAATTTTAGGGAGCAAATATTCAACCCTACACCCCCATCCACCAAGACCCTCTTAACTTTGTTTCTCTGCACTAAGACCTCCAAATGGAGTGCACGGTTTTGGGATGGTTGGGTGGGAAAATATTGATTGGAGAACATAAGGAGATTTGGAGTAATGATGTTTCTAACCATAGCTTGGAATTGTTCCACATCAAGATCTACAGGAATGGTGGATGAAGCCAATGCTTCCTCAAGGATTTTGTTGTGGGAAGATGAATTTTTAGCAACTCCATGATGGAGATTTGTGTTGGGGTCCTTTTTAGTTGATCACGAAAATTGTAACCATTGAGAATAGATCTTGAGTTGGAATCAAGTGCTTTGTTTGGTTGAGATGACCCTGCAATGGTAATTTTCCCACCTCTTTTGGTGACTCCATAATTAGCATGGGCTCCTTTGATGGTGATGGTAGTGCAATATTCATCCAAGAATGTGATGACATGGTTGTATACATGATTCATGCTCTTAAAGGTGCCCTTTCCCTTATCATTATTGTTGTTCCCTTTATTGCTGTGATTAGGCATTAGATTCGTATATATTTTGAGATTTTGGTTTCCAGCTGGCTGCTCCACATTTATGATTTTTTGATTAATGAGGACTTGGATTATGTTTTTTAACCTCATGCAATTGCTAGTGGTGTTCCCTTTGATTTTTTGGAAGTCATAGAGCTAGTTTTCATTATACTAGGGTGGTTTCACATCTGGTTCTTGGTAATTCTTATATGTGGGAGCCTTGATGAGGTTTTCATTTATTAGTTTCTTCATGATGACCTCAAGCGGTTCTTGATGAGGGAAAAATGTGTCATCCTTTTACCTCTTATTTGTGTCAAACCTTGTCATCTTTCCTAGTGTCTCATGTCATTCCTATCACCTTTTGTTAATGAATAGAAGGTATTTTATAAAATAGAAGAAAAGGTTAAACCTAGTGAAAATACCCATTTTGTTGACTGTTGTTAACTGTGTTTTTGATTTTGGTGATAGGAAGTGTTTGATGGTTGAAAAAGAAAATGAAGGATATTGGTGGAAGGATAACTAGATTGCTCAAGTTATATTATCATTTTGTTTTTACTCGTCAAAGATTAGTCACTTTTTTTTAGGTTGTTACGGTGTTCTTGGAAAACTTTCAAAAGGCTTTAAAACTATTTTGATTATCTTCTAGAGATTTTTGGTTGAAATCCACTAACAACCAAAAAAATTTATCGATTACATCTAAAATAATGTTAGACATATAGGTAGCTTCAACATGTATATATATGCATATATGTTGAAGCTAGAAACATATATACATAACTAAAGTAGAACCGTGGTAATTTTACACTCTATCTATGTTGTTTGGATGAATGGAAGAATTAGTAGAATAAATCTATGAGCACGAGTTTTATCACCCAATGACCGGTGAAGGAAGGGCCCACTTCCATAGTTGATTGGTGATTATTACATTAATTTTATGTTTGTGGTAATGTATGCTTTGAATTTATAAGTTGTTTAATTATTCCATTACTGTATTGCTATCTAAATCTTCTGTTTTGTGATTCATTTCCATGAAGGTATTAATTGGATCAAGTTGTAAAATTCTTATCAATACAATTTGTACCCATTCAATAGCCCTTTGATGGGTTATGTAGATCATTAAACATAAGAGCAGTTTGAATAAGTTAGTGGGATTGTTCTAAATTTTAATTTATTAGTGGAGGTTTGTTTTCAATAGTTCAACTTTAACTTTGTGAAATGTTATTTTGTAGATAGATTTCTATTTTGTTACTTTAGTACTCTTTTGTTAAGTGCCAGTAATCTCTTTCTATGCAGACTTATTTCTTGATAGGTTCGTGTCACATTTGTAACAAGAAGTTTGTTTATTCAAATTCTTCCCATAAGTAAATTATATTAGGTTGCATCCATCAACCCTTGGTTTGTTAATTGTAGCTCTTTGGCATATTTCCACAACATAGTTCAAAATCCTATGTTCCTGGATTGACACTTTAGGATGATCTAAGGAATACATTACAAAAAGTACATCAAACCCAATTTAAAGAGTAATTCAAAAACCACAGTTTTATCCAATCATTTTGCCATCATTTTTGGGGAATGGTGTTAAAGACCTACATTTCTAGTAAACCAAGTTAGGAGCATTGTGCTAAGGATAAAATCCACATGATAGTAGACCTCGTTTGGATAATTACCCTTGGTTTGCTTTGTCATAGCTCATTTAGGTGCATGAATTATAATAGGGACAATAGAGGAAGATTTATTAGAAAAGAAAAGGGAAGTAGTTCGCAACTTGAAAAATACAAAAAGAAATTTCCATCTTTTCCATCATTAGCTGCCCCACCTATTATTCCAACCCAGCCACCAAGACCTACATCAATGCCATCCCAGCCCAACCCCAACCCCAACAATAAGGCCACCCAACTAGTATATAATAATGAGACAAAAAGTTACTCCACCTATCCTGTAAATACATTAGAAATAGATGGAGTTTAGTTAAGGTTGGGGAAGGCTCTTCTAGGGCCCACCATTACCAACATCACTGAGGAATTAGAGATTGAGCTAACCAAAGACCCCCCTTTTCCTAAACAATTTCAATTTGCACCAATAGAAAGGGAGGATTCTAAACCTGAGTTTGATTTTCTTAATGAGTTGTGCAATGTTAACATTAAGATTCCTTTGTTGCAGGCCATCAAATACATTCTTTTCTATATGAAAAAAAAATCATGATCTATGTACCCAGAAGCAGCGGAAGAAGCAAGACCCAAAAATGGTTCAAGTGATTGGATAGCTGGAAAACTTTATGCTTGGAAACATTACCATTCCAAAGTATACCAATCCAGGGAGTCTAGTCATTAAGGTAACCATTGGTAAAGTAAGTATTCCTAATACCCTTGTTGATTTGGGTACTGCAATTAATGTAATGACAAACAAAATAAAAGAAAAAATTTCATTGGAAGGACTTAGGCCTACTTGTATAGTTCTTCAAATGGCAAATCAATCTTTGGTCAAACTAAAAGGTATGATTGAAGATGTAATCCTTTCTATTGATTCATGGGAATACCCAATTGACTTTGTGATTTTGCAGCCAAAAAATTAAGCTAGGAGGATACCCCCAAATTTTGGGATGCCCTTAGTTAGTAGCCACAGATGCATTTATCAATTTCCGATTAGGGAACATGGTCATTTCCAATGGCGAGCATAAAAAATAGTTGAATCTATACCCACCAGTACAACCTTTGTTGGAAATAGAGGACCCCGTTTGAATTGATAGTGACTTGGATGAGTCATTTCCAATCCTAACAATTGATAGAGCCTTAGATATGGAAGAGCCTACTGAGGATAATGTTCTTATTAGTTTCCTTTAGAATAGGTATACATTTAATGAAATATTTGAAAGAATGGTCGTCCATCTAGGTATAAATACTCAATGTCCTTTTGGGGATTTCCCATTGGTAGGTAGTTCATGCTCTCTTCAACATTTTATCACATTGCATCAATTATTACCCCATAATTGATTATATAGTTCATTATTATCTTCTAAAAATTTGAGTGATATACCATCTACCTCACTAATCTTAGGTATTGAGTCACCAACACATTTTGTCACTATGGAAATTCTACCTAATCGCACACTTAATATTAAACCACAACTAACCTCTACACAAATCCAAGATCTTATTGCCATGCTTGGAATGAAAAAAGAAGCCTTCACCTGGGATTACCAAGACATGTGTGGCATTCATCCTAATACCTATACCCATCATATCTATATTGAAGAAGGTAGTCGTCCAATTAGGCAACCACAACATTGGCTAAACCCTTCTTTGCGTGACATAGTTAAAGAGGAGTTACAAAAATTATTAAATGTTGGGTTTATATATCCTATTTATAATAGTCAATGGGTTTCTCCTTTAGTCATGGTTCCTAAGAAAAATGGTAAATGGAGAATTTGTGTTGATTATAGAGCATTAAATGAATCTATTAAGAAAGATCATTTTCCATTGCCATTTATTGACCAATTGTTGGAAACTCTTGCAGGTAAAAAGTTCTCTTTTTTGGACAAGTTCAATGGTTATAGCCAAATTCGCATAGCACTAGAAGATCAGGACAAGACCACTTTCACTTGCCCTTGGGTCACCTTTGCTTATCGCGTCTTTCCATTTGGTTTATGTAATGCCCCTGCCACTTTTCAAAGGGCAGTTTTGAGCATTTTCATAGATCTTGTCAACGATTGTGTTGAGGTATACATGGATGATTTTATTGTCCATGGTAATACTTATGAAGAGGCTAAAAAACCCTTAGACAAGGTACTTAGGCATTGTATAGACACCAACCTATCATTGAGTCATGAAAAATTCCACATACTTATGACTGAAGGGATAGTGCTTGGCCATTAGATTTCCTCCAAAGGTATTCAAGTAGATCCTAAAAAGGTCCAACTTATCCAAAACTTGCCTATACCCTATAGTCAAAGAGATGTTCAAAGTTTTCTTAGCCATGCCAGATAATACCAAAGATTTATCCAAAATTTTAGTAAAATTGTATCTCCCTTATTTACCTTGCTCACCAAAGATGTTGCTTTCTCTTGGACACCTGAGTGTCAAGAAGCCTTTGACTCCATCAAAACAAAACTTGTCACCACACCCATCCTTAGAGGACCCAACTGGGAACTACCATTCTATATCCACATAGATGCCTCTAACTATTCCATGGGAGTTGTACTTGGACAAAAAGAGGATAAATTTTCTATTCTATCTACTATGTCAGCAAGAACTTGATAGGGGCCAAGGTAAATTACACGGTAACTGAAAAAAGAGTTTTTAGCTGTTTTGTATGCCATTAATAAATTTCATCATTACATTACTGGTTATAAAGTGTTTTTCCATACAAATCATTTGGAAATTCAATTTTTAATGAATAAACCTATGGTAACGAGTAGAGTTATTAGATGGTTTCTTTTACTCTAGGAATTTGATATAACTATACTTGATAAGCCTGGTCGAGAAAACGTGGTTGCAAAATTTTTGTCATGATTACAATTTTTAGACAATGAACCTACTCCAGTTGATGATGCCTTTCTAGATGAGCACCTCTTTGCTATATCCACAAAGAGCCCCTGGTTTGCCGATATTGCAAACTATCTTGTTACATGCAAATTTCCACCACATTTCTCTTCAAGGGAATGGCAGAAGCTAGTTGGACTTAGTGGACAATATACATGGATGAATGGATTTCTCTTTCATAATGGAATTGACAATATCATGAGGCGTTGTGTACCCGAAGATGATTTCTTTGATATACTTCATGCATGTCATACAAAACCATGCAAAGGATACTTTACTGCTTAGCGAACTACCTAGAAGATTCTCACTATAGGTTACTACTGGCCAACACTCCATAAGGATTCTAAACACTATGTTCTTCATTATGACAAGTGTCAATGCATGGGCTGCCCCAAATGATTGGATGAGATGCCCTTACATCGACAGTTGTTCATTGAGGCATTCGAGAAGTGGGGCCTTGATTTTGTTGGCCCAATCAACCCGTCATCATAGACCAAGGAATACATCCTTGTATGTACCGATTATGTGACCAAATGGGTGGAAGTGATAGCCCTAAAGCATTCCAAAGATACAAAAGTAGTCGATTTCTTGTACTCTGATATTTTTACAAGATTTGGTATGCCACACAAGATAACCATTGATCAATGACCACAATTTACATTAGTGCTCATTTCTACCATGGTTCACGAATATGAAATCTACCACCGCAAGTCCACACCTTATCACTGTCAAGCCAATGGACAAGTAGAAGTCACCAATCGAGAGATTGAGAATATTCTTACTAAGAAAGTTGCTCTTCATAAACATGATTGGGCTACACGACTTCCTGAGGCCATGTGGGCCTATCAAACAACATGGAAGACCACTATTGGTTGACCCCTTATGAGCTCGTCTATGGTAAGAAGGCAGCCCTTCCCATTGAGTTTGAGATTAAAACTCTTTGCACCACACTCCAATTGGGTATGGATATTTCTAATGCACAAAAGGCACACATTGACCAACTAAATTATTTAGATGAATTTCACTAGGAAGCACTCTTCCACAACAAGATCATCCAACAACAGTGTGCTCTATGGCATGACCAACACATCCATCACCCATCATTTCAACTTGGCGATTGGGCACTCCTCTATGACTCTCACTTCAAAGACTTCAAAGGAAAGTTTCACACACGTTGGTTGGGGCCTTATGAGATTCAGACTATATATGCTAATGGCGTTGTTTGTCTTTGCATAGTTGACTCTGAAAGATGATCTCTTCTCGTCAATGGTCACCACCTCAAACTTTACAAGAAGCCTCTTTCTAAAGAAGCTTTCTTTTTAGAGGTCGCATAGGAACTTACTATTGTTCCTTTTCAGCCTCCTTTGAGATTGATCACTTCTTTATAAAAAAAAATCCAAAAAAAAAAAACAGAGCACTTAGTGGTGAAAATTGATTTCTCGGCACCATTAGGCTGGGGTGGATTGAAAACTGGACAACTAGCGGTCTATTGTTGAGAATAAAATTAAAAAAAGAAAAAGAAAAAGAGGTAGACAACACACGACCAAACAAGATCTTCAATGTTGGCACCCCACCTTCCTAGCCTAGTCTTCTTGCCACCCAACAATTGGCCTTGCCTTATTCTTGTCACCTAGTTGTTAGGAGCTCCTTTTTGTTTCCACGAGTTGATGTTGTCCTTTCTGCCTGGTTGGATTCTATGACTCTTCACATCTGTTGGTGCCCTCCGTGTCACAATGGTTGTTCATGGATTTCAACCAACAACCATTGCTCCAGCTGATTTTATGTTCCTGTCTCTCTCATGATAGACATTGATGCGGTTACCTCCTAGTCAACTTTCTAGTCTCCTCTTTTATAGGAGCCATTTTCTTGATTTGAAGACTACCACCTTGTCAATCAGCATACTCCACCTTGACACTGTTCTCATCCTTTCTTTTCCATGTGGTGTTCTCTAGCTAGTTGTTTCTATTTGACTTCATCATGCTGGTACTTCCCGCACTACACTCTTTAGCCCTATCATTGCTATGATCTAGGATCGACATCAGTACCAAATTCAATACACGTGCCACCACATCACCACTCCCATCCATCAGCAGCCATTGGTATTGGTATTTCACGTTTCATTCCTTTTCTTTTTATTTTCATTAAATATTGCTTGTTCATTTATTGATGGTGACATCACCCTCAGACAAGTAACTTGCTAAGCTTGGGGGAAGTGTCACATCTTTCATGATGTCTCATCTTTTTCATAAAATCCCTGTCCCATCATATCTACATTCAGTGATTTCTAGTATGATTTTTCATAAATAACAAAATCCTTAATACCACTCCACTGTAATCATTACAATTCGGTGCAAATAATCAATTAGAAACCTTAATTTTTTTTAACCACTTATCATAAACCCATTCTTATTGTCTACACAAAACTTCAAGTTAAAATTTGTCCTATTCCTAGTAATAACTGTCTCTGCTAGAACCATTTTCACTTTTTACCGAGTTTGAACCATCAACTATTTGGATTGCACCTCCTAGTAAAGATATGGTAGGAGAACACAAACACCACTATGAGCCAATAACTATGGGTGATTTAAGGGCTCCTGCAATGTACAAGGCCTAAAATATATTCAAGAAAGCAAGATGGGATGTGTATTTCAAGAGATTGTGGGGGTTTGATGAGAAACTAGCTCGTGAGTTCACAACAACATGCAACAATACATGGGCATGAGTTTGTGGGCTAGCAATTCCTGTCTCAGTCAAAAATATAGTAGATGTCATGGGATTTCCATTGATAGGAGAACATTATTTTCCTAACAATTTTGGGCATGAGAAAGACCTCAAATCCCTTCGTAAGAAGTTTTTGGCTCGTGGAGAATCAGTCAAAATAGTATTAGATCAAGGCACAAAGTTATCTTTACTCCCCACTCCTTGGAACAATGTGGCAAAATTTGTTATCCAGTATTTGACTTATGAAGGAAGGTATGCATATGTTTATGGAAAATAATTCCAACTGATGATACATTTGAAAAGGGGTACACTTGTGAACATTCCTTTCTTTCTACATTCTTCCCTAATGCAAATGCATAAAGAAGTTTAGAAGGGTAGTGAGAATTCATTGGCACATCATGGGTTGATTAATTTGTTAATCATAAGAGAATTGAAGAGAATTTCAACTTCTAGGGGCTGGGACTCATTTATTGTAGATGAAACCCCTGAGAACTTTGTTGAAGACACCCTCCCTACTTCAGAACACTCTGCCAAAGAAGACTCTAGAGTATAGGAAAATCTACTGACACCCTAGAGGAGGAGGAGTCTAGTTAGGAAAGCATAGAAGATAATAAACACACCAAAGGTCCGAAGCTTGAAAATTTTCTTGATAGTTCAAAGAAGTGAAAAGTACAAACCTTAGGGTCAAGTGGAAAAAAGGCTAAGGGTTCTAGTACTAAACAACCTAACCCTAAGGTTACCGTAGTCTCTACCCCTAGCCCTAGGATTGAAAAGAAACAACGTAGTGGGACTACTTCAACTACTTTGTTAAAAGGAAAAAAATTTCCACTTGATTCTATAGACAAATTAGCGAACTTGGCTAATGTAGCTAGTGGTTTAGGTTCAAAAACACCTGAGGATGTTGGGGATTTGACAATAGTGGCAATAGTCTCTCGCAAAACTAAAAGAACATAAGCTACTGCTAGGGAGTTGAGAAGAAGTAAGAGAAAGAAGCAGCAGGTGGTAGACCTTGAGGATCCCCCACAACACCAAGAGGAACCTGAACAAAATTTTGAGATGCCACCTCACCTCAAAATTCTCCTATTTTGGGGGAAGAACTTGAGCAAAATTATGAAACGTTGCCCAAGCATTCCCTATCTCAGAGAAGATGCCATGCAGTCGAGAAGATGTTCCTGATAAAAAAAATTTAGACCGAGTTTTCCCCAGCCAAGAGTTATAATGATCTTGACAATCCCAAGGATCACAAAACCACATGACACTACCTAGGAAGGAGAACATCAAGTAGAAGAAAGAGTAGGGTCTGAGGTGGATATGTAGAATCAAGAACAATGGAGTATTGAAACTCTTCACTAGGAACAACAAACCAATCAAGAGCCTAAGGTAGAAGAGAAGTATGAGGAAGAACAACCCTTTCTCAATAATGATGACATTCGTAGCCTAAAAAACTTGGTGACTAAGCTAACTAAGGAGAATGAAACTCTACAAAATCAAGTTCAAGTGGCAGAGTCACTCAACTCATCACAAGAAATTGAAATCAGTCGGTTGAAAGTAGCACTTGAGCAGGCACAAGTCCCCATGACATTAGTGATAACTATTCAGGAGCATGAGAAATAGTTGCAAGAACTTCATCAATTGTGTGTTAAAGAAGTCACCAATACCCTCGAGAAACTTGTCCCTTCTCTCTCTGGTTTGTATTCTACACTCTCTGTGCATGAGGAAATGCAAGGTCTTCAACTGGGGGGAAAATGATGAGGGAAAAATTTGTCATCCTTTTACCTCTTATTTGTGTCAAACCTTGTCATCTTTCCTAGCATCTCCTTTTGTTCCTACCACTTTTTGTTAATGAACAAAAGGTATTTTATGAAATAGAAGAAAAGGATAAACATAGTGAAAATACCAATTTTGTTGACTGTTGTTAATTTTCCTTTTGATTCTAGTGACAGGAAGCATTTGATGGTTGACAGTGCATATGAAGGATATTGGTGGAAGGATAACTAGATTGCTGAAGTTATATTGTCATTTTTGTTTTTACTCATCAAATATTAGTCATTTTGTTTTAGGTTGTTACGCTGTTCTTGGAAAACTTTCAAAAGACTTTAAAACTATTTTTATTATCTTCTAGAGGTTGTTGGCTAAAAGCCACTAACAACCAAAACATTTTATCAATTACATCTAAAAGACTATTAGACATATAACTAGCTTCAACATGTATATATATGTGTGTACACTGAAGCTAGAAACATATATACATAATTAAAGTAGAACTGTGGTGATTTTATACTATGTCTATGTTATTTGGATGAATGGAATCAATAGTAGAATAATTATGTGGGTGCGAGTTTTATCACCCAAGTTTTATCACCCAATGACCAGTGAAGGGAAGGCCCACTTCCTCAATTGATTGGTGATTATTACATTAATTTTATGTGTGTGGTAATGTATGCTTTGAATTTATAAGTTGTTTAATTATTTCCTTACCATATTGTTGTCTAAATATTATGTTTTGTGATTTATTTTCACAAAGGTATTAATTGGTTTTGAGTTGTCAAATTCTTATCAATACAATCTATACTCATTCAATAGCTCTTTGTTGGGTTATGTAGATCATTAAACATAAGAGTAGTTTGAATAAGTTAGTGGGATTGTTTCGAATTTTCATTAAGCAGTATTGGAGGATTGTTTTTAGTAGTTCAACTTTAACTTTGTGAAACATTATTTTCAAGATAGATTTCTATTTTGTTACTTTACTACTCTTTTGTTAAGTGCCAATAATCTATTTCTATGCAGAATTATTTCTTCACAAGTTCTTGTCACATTTGTGATAGGTAGTTTGTTTATTCAAATTCTTTCCATAAGTAAATTATATTAGGTTTCATCAATCAACCCTTGGTTTGTTAATTGCAGCTCTTTGGCATATTTCCCCAAAATAGTTCAAAAGCCTACGTTCTTAGATTGACACTTTAGGATGAACTAAGGAAGCCATTCCCAAAAGTACATTAAACTCAATTTAAAGAGCAATTCAAAAACCACAGTTTTATCCAATCAGTTCCCCAAGGGAAATGTACTTTTGCTTGGGGGAGTTCTTTTCTTGTTGGGGCGGCCCCCTTTGATCATTAACATTATTGATTGCTTGATTATTTGGCTGCTATGTTGTTGCATCAACTTGATGATTATTTTGATGGTGGTTTTGGGGTTGTTGTTGTGGTGCAAGTGTGTTTTTATAAGGGGAACTGATGACAACTTTGGCATCAAAAACACCATTTTTGGTAACATTTTTATTTCTTTCCCATGTCTAGGGTTTGTCATTGTAACTGGTGGATGGAAGATTGTTCTACTATTCAGTATATGGAGGTGATCCTCCAGGTTGTGTCATAAGGTCTCGTTCGATGTTAAGCACCTTGGAGATCAACTGGACATATGTGGTGATACCTTGCACTTTAAGATGAAATTCCAAGGCTTCATCGAGGTTGGATATGATAGTGCAAACTTGTTACTCTTCTAGCATTAACCATTTTCTCTGATTGGACTTGGATTTCCATCATTATAGGAATGAAGTAAATGATTCATTCTTTCCATGTTTCGAAGCTAATAGTTCCTCTAGATTGACATCCATCTTGATGTTGAAGGTGTATTTTTTAATGAATGAATATACTATCTCTTGGAAATTTTTGATGCCTAGAGGAAGGTGAGAGACCCACTCCATGGCTTGGCCTGCCAAACTTCTAGGAAATAGTCACATTAGATAGGTATCATCATATGCAACTTCCATGCAATTAACCTAGAATTCCATGATGTGATCTTTAGGGTTTCCCATCCCATGATATTTGTCAAATTTTGGGATCTCAAATCCCTTTGGGAATGGTTTCATTTCCAAGTTCCTATCAAATGTATACAAACACAAGTTGTTGGGTGTATTCATGGTTTTTCCTGACTAAAGATCAATCACTTGTTGCCAGAGAAACTTGATTTGAGTTGATACATCATCTTGTGGATCAAGGGGTGGAATGAATGTGTTTTGGAGAGGTGGAGGTGTTAGGGGAATGGGTGGATTGGTTGGTATGTTGATGGATGGTGTTTGTGTGTGTTGTTGCACCAAATATTCCTATAATTGTTGTTGTACCAATAATTCTTATTGTTGGTCCTATTGTTGTTGTGTTATTAAGGCATGTTGCTAAGCTCATTGTTACTATTGAGGTACTAATCGGGCTACTTCTTATTGTTCTTGGTATTTATTCAGTGCTTGCTGATATGCTTGTTTTTGTATGAGATATTGTACTTGTGCTTGTGCTTACTAAGTTTGGTATTGGGCTTGTGCTTGTTGAGCTTGTGCTTGAGCTCGAGCTTGGACTTGGGCTTGCGCCTGTGCCTGTGCTTATGCTTAAGCTTGTGCAGCTTGTTGTTATTGTTGTTTCAATAGGGCTTGGGATTGAGTAGCCTACTTTTCTTATTGTACTTGTTGCACTTGTAATGTAGCTTGGGTAGCTTGACTGCCTTACTAAGTAGCTAGTTGTGCAGATTTCTTATTTTGCACTTGTTGAAGTGTTTTTTGTTAGGTGGCTTCCTAGGCTACTTGTAATGCAATGCTATATTGAGTTTGTGTGTTTGATTGTGGTGGTGGTAGTGGATTGGGGATGATGCTCATTGTGGTGATGATAGGAATCATTGTATTGGTGATGGGTATTTTTATGGTGGATGGTGTGATTGATATGGTTGGTCCTTGAGAGACCATGTTTTGAGGGATGATAGATGATGTATTGGTTGCTTGTGATATGGAGATGGTTGCCATTTTTGTTGGGATATCAATGGAAAGGTGCGGGGATTTGGTATGATGCCTTGATTGATGGTTGGGGGGTGTTTTGAATGAGCGGTAGTAGCAGAGGTAGCCCCAAACCAAGAGGTGATACAAATGTTAATGTCAAGGGTGGGAGTGGTAGGAAAGCGAGTGGCATGCTCCCTTGGGGAAATGATGATGTCTGATAAAAAATTCCTCCTGGTCCAAATAGGTCACCTTCTCCTTATAAGGTTATGGGGAGAGAGGTTTGCGATGTCACATGAAATGATTACGATGATTTTTCATTGTGAAAGGTGAGGGGTAAATATGTATGTAATGGATTTTGGGGGATGGATTGAACCAAAATGGTGTTTGAATCCAAATATTGATTGTTTACAAGAGGGTGTACTTGTAATACATTGAGAAATGTACTCCCTTTGTTAACAATCAGTTGGGTTGGAGCAATTGATGATGTGATTTGTGGGATGGATTGAGTGATATTTTGGAATGGGGATGTTGATGTGATGGGGAGTGTGGATGATATGGGAAGTGTGAATGATGTTGAAGGTGGTTACATAATGGTGCTCATGTCATAATCAAAAGGGAGTTTAGTCCCTCATTTTACTAGTTTGAGCATGTATTGTTGGGGATGGAGTTTCATCATGATGTTGATAATCTTGTGATTTTAAAGATTTTGAACTATCTCATTGATCTCATCTTGGGTCATACCAAAAGGATTTTGTGTGAAGTCTTCTAATTGTCCATCCTCTTGATGATATTGATGGAGTGAAAGATTGGTTGTGGGATTTCTTGATCCAACAAGATTCATTTTAGAGTTGGTTTGACTAAAGTCACTTGAAGTTGATGTTTTTTTATGGGCTTCAATGTCCTTGTGTTGCAATCTAGTTTGCACCATAAAATAGGGATCAATTTTTAAAGAATATAAGAGATGAACCTCTAATTATTTAGAATGATATATCTTAAGGTACAAAAGAGAAATTTTTACGATAGTTTAAAGATCAAAGGGTGATAATGAGATATGTGAAAGATGAATGATTGATGGATGATTGTAACTCTTTAGAAAATATTGAAGGGTATGTTAAAACTTCAGGACTTGATTTTGATGTTTGATTTTTGATTTTGGGATTGATTTGGTTTGGATTTGGATAGTGAACTCATAAAATCTAAGAGTTTGGATGTTTTCCTAGAGTAAATTCATTCACAAGAAGATAATTTGTCTAGGTATGAGAAGAAGAATTCATCTAAACACACCTATAAAAAAAAGATGATTTGGTTTGGTTTGGTTTTTATTTTGGATAATGAACTCTTAAATCCCAAGATGTTGGATGTTATCAAGGGATAAATTTGTTCACAAGGTTTGATAATTTGATCAAATATGTAGAGAAGGATGCATCTACACACATATAATCAAACAAAATGATTTGGGTTTGATTTGATTTTTGATTTTCCCAAAGTTTTAACATGGAGGATTTTTTCAAGGTTTTTCAAGAGTTGATGGTGAAATGATTTTTTGGTTTGATGTTTTTAAGAGATGGATGAAGGTTTTTATTTTGATCCTAGGTGTACCTAAAAAGACTCTTGCTTACAAGACCTCAGTCTTGAAGAACATGCTTTACTCAAGAAAAGCTATACAAATTCCCAAAAAAGATTTGGATTATTTTTTGAACCTCTTCTATAAAAGTTGAAAAGTAATCTTCATTTGAATTTGTATAGCATTGAGAGACGATTTTGATGTTATTTTGGACTGATATTTTTTGTCTTGGGTTTCAAAACTTTGATATTTTGTGAAATCATTGGAGACACATGTGTGGGATTCAATTGATTTTTTCTTTCCTTAATGAAGTCATTTATCACAATCTCTTGAAGCTTTTGAAACTAGATGTCGAATGTCCTAATTTATTCTCATCCCACAAAGTAAATCATGTGGTACTTTGATGAAATCAAGGCAAGGGTTACCTATTGTTGACTCTAGTAAGAAAATTGAGATCTAAATCAAGTGTTTAGAAACCTTTAGAGATAGAATACAAAGGGAAAGCATTAACACCTGAATTTGGTCAATTATATTTGCTTCCTAAAATGGTTTGAAGTTTTGATGAAATTTTTTAAATGTTTGTTTCCCAATGTTTATGAACAAGAAAATTGTTTTGTAATAAAAAACAAGAATAATCCTATGGCTATGAAAAACTTTATTTGTTGAGTCTCCACTTGGAAAAGTGCAACTATTCTTATTTTTAGTGAATGATTAGATGCTTGACCCCACTGGCTCCCCTCCATGGGACTCACTTCTTGGGGCAGCCAAGCATCGCTACCTATGAAACTCCCATGGCATACTTTTCATCTCTACTAAAAACTGTAAAAGTGTGGGGCAACTTTAGAATGGTATTTCTTGCATCAACAAATAGATAGGGATTTCGACCTTTCTACAACAAGGGTTTTAATTTAGACTTTAAATTTGTAGGAGTTGATCCATCGAGCTGAGAGACCATTCCTGACCTTCTCGTCAAAACCAACCATGTGATATTGGCCTTTGTTCTAGTACCCACCTTTATATCCTAATTGAAAATACACTTGGCTTTAGCATGTTACCAGTTGGGTTGTTCCCTTGGTTGAGTACTTTTTCACACAAGGAAATCCCTCTAAGATATACAAAATAGAGCAAACATATTCATAGTTTGATCAATCTTTGTTGAGAAACAAAGAGAGAACACACGCAATATGTTCCACTCACACTTGAAAGATATTTTGTTCAATTTTAATTCCAAAATGAAGTGTGGAGGAAATCACTTTATCCCAACTTAAGACCATCAAAAATACTTTTTATTCTCAAGATCATCATGAGGAGCGAGAGAAGCGAATACATCTTGTCAATGGTGTTAATTTGAGTAAGCAATCACAAAAAAAAGTAGCACTTGCTCATTTTTTAAACCCACAAAGCAAAAGTGAATTATTTTTAGTGCACCAAACTAAAAATATGGAATTTTCCTTGTTCAATTGTTAATCCTTAAACCAAATCTAGTGAGTTTGTCCTAAAGTTCATTTTAAGCCCTTTTGTAGCAAAACTTGAAATGTTCTTTTTAAGAGCCCAAAAGAAATTTAGTAGGTCCTAAGCATGTGAAAGACAACAAATATTTTAAGAGAAATTATGACTTCTCTAAGAGTGTTAAAAAAACACTAAATTTTTCAAAAACACTTGGTATTATGAGAAAGTGATGTCATCATGCCTCTTTTCTCCTTCACTTTGATCAAGACAACCTACAAGAAAACTAACTAGATCTGCAACACAAAGGTAAAAAAACTATGTAATAACCGAAATGACCAAAATTGAAAAAGGCACATGTCATAAAAAAACTAAATTTCAATTTTTAGTTTCCCTCAATGGCGGAGTCTGCAAAGGAAGTGTAGCTTGAAGCTCTCTAGCAGTGCTATATAGCACCACTTACCAGTCAATGTCATTCTACAACAAGGACATAGAGCATGAATGTGCCACTATTTTTGTCATTGGTGGAGTATGAAATTTCAAATTTCCAATAGGTGGGAAAAAAACTAATGGTGCACTTTGGAAATTTGAATCTTGGGTGGGAACAAAAAAGCATGAAAGTTTGGAATTTGTAGTGGTGCTATATAACGACTTTGGAGTCCTAGTGGTTTTGTATCACAACACTGGTTTGCTAGTGGTGGAGTTCCCTATAGAGACACAAAAACAACAAAAAAGCATAGATTTTGATGAAAAAATGTGATTAGAACTTCTGCTCTACCCTCCTTCTAGTGCCAAAATGTGAATGTCGATTATAGATCTGCATAAACACAACAAACAATCACATAATCAGATTCTTATGCAAGTTAAACAAAACATTCCCCATAAAATGTATTTAAGAATGTTCAAAATAGGAATGAAAGCAAAAACACCATGAAAGAAGAAGAAAATAGATTAAATCCTATTAAGATTATGCAAACTCTTGATCTTATGGGGGAGTTGGTGCCAATTTTTTGTGGAAATTGGAACTTTCCCAACTCCAATGAAAGCTTTGATAATTTGATGAAGATGTGATCCATTTTGTTGAAGATTCAAGTATGCTCCATGATGGAAAACCTACAATAATCTAACAATGACTTGATGAAATTGATACAAATGCTAATGCTTAAGGATGGATTTGAGTATAGAAAGTTTTCTCAAATTGTGGATGATCAAATGAGGAGAGAAAACTTTTATTTATAGAAAATAAAGATAGAGAAATTCCCAAAATGAAGTAATGTGGGACTAACTTTCATCCAATGGCCAAATACCACTTGTCGAGATGTGAATGGGCCAAGGATGTGCATGTTTTGATGAATGTTCCCATAAATACCTTTATTTGAAATTTGAAATTTGTGAAATGATGAGCATGAAGAGTCAAAAGGAGTAATGGCCACTTGGCTCAATGCAAAAGTACTTGTAAGATGAAATATTCTTAACTTGAATTTGAATTCAAATTTGAAGGAATATTCTTCTTTTATGCCATGTTGAGAAAAAATAGAGATTTAATAAATGAAATAAATCTATTTTCATGTGCAAGCAGAAAAAGATAGAGGATGGGACATGAATTAGAATTAAATTAATCAAGAGTTAATTAATTTAATGATGGATTAGATGATGTGAAAAATTTGACTTAGATTTATGGGTTGATTTAAATCAAAGATGAGATGAATATGATATAAAGATTAATTAAATAAACTTGATTTATTTAGTTAAATAGGGATAATTAGATCAGATTGATTGATTTAATTAAAAAGAGGGAGTGATTTAATCAGATAAATGATTTATTTAATTGAGGAAAATTGATGAATTTAATCAAATACGGGTATTCAATTAAATGGTTAGACCGAGGGATGATTTAGGATGAAATGGTGTTAGTAGATTGCGATCAAGCATGCAATGTCAATCGGTACATTTTCCATGTCAACAATAGTATGTTGAATCTTAACTCCTTTGCATTGAATATTTTTTCTTAGTGTAATAAATGAGAATAAATCTCATACTCCTAACTTGGGGAGTTTAATATGTGAAATTTTGTGCGATATGTTATTTATTTGGTTTGATATTATAGGTTTACATAATCTCTACTACTTTCCAAGTTTCCCCATATATTATGTGGTATGTTATTTGTATATGTGGTAAAATGTAGAACATTCTCTAGTGTTCTCCTAATCATAAATACCCTTTAGAATTTAGCAATACTCTACTTCATTGTCTATGTTGTAAGCACTAATTTCTATTTTAGACTATCTTTTTAAATTTTCCTCTTCCATATTTTCATCTAATAGTAATTTTAAAATTGTGTAGATGTTTTTGTTATTATAGTTATGGTATTCTTATGTGTTCACTTCCTCTATGTATGATTGGTGTAGGTGAACCTTAGGTCTAATAGGTGTAAGTTAACATTTTGGATTGGGTTGATTTTTTATCCATGTAATAAGGTCTTGAAGACCATTTATTATGTTTTTGATGTATTTTGAGCCATTTTGGAGTCAATTTTGTAAATATTGTCAAAGTGGTAAAAAGTTACAAAAATTTGTCAAAGTAACTTTTGAATTTTTGGGAAGTTGAATAGTCGTGGTTTGTCTTTTGGAGGGAAAATAGTTGGTTATATGGTGTAATTTATTTAAAAATATGGGAGAACATTGGGACAAGTTTTTGAGGTTGTAAATTTGAATTTTGAATAAGAAAGTGCCCTATTTTCTGCATTTTGAAAGCTTAATTTGCTGCTACATAGATTTTCATGGTTTTGTATAGCCCATAAGTGATTCAATAGTAGTTGAAATTAATGGTGCATTGAATCTTTGATCTTTTTAAATTGGTTTCATCTAAATTCATTAAGTTTGAAGCAAGTTAGAGTAGATTTACTAAAAATTGCTTGAAATCCTAACTAGGGTGTGTTTTGACTGAAAATCATGAATTTTTTCCCATTCCACCAGTGAACAAGCCTCAAACTGAGTCGAATGGATGTATATATGTTCTTTTTTGTGTTCTCAATGTTGTAGGAGTAGAGGATGGAGGTTGGTGGAAATTTGGTGATGCCATATCC
This sequence comes from Sequoia sempervirens, assembly GCA_007258455.2. NCBI lineage: Eukaryota > Viridiplantae > Streptophyta > Pinopsida > Cupressales > Cupressaceae > Sequoia > Sequoia sempervirens. Next base: position 25,126,180 of record VDFB02049217.1, read on the forward strand.
TAATTAACCTCATGTATTAGGCATAGAAACTGCATAGGACTTAGGGTTTGAAGTAAAACTCTTAGAAAGGAAATACTACATGCAACATCCTCATGATTGATCCCTATACCCATAAGAAAAGTGTGGAAAATCTTGATGTGTTCCTCTATAGTCCTATTAGGGTTATTAACATGAAACTTAGAGTAGAAATCGTCAGGGTTCTTCGGCATAACATTGTAGTTGTTGAAGGACAAAGGAGATGGGTTGTTTGCAAAGAAAGTGATTGGTTGTGGTGGGGGTGGTAAAGGATAATTAATGATTGGTTAGGGTTGTTGATTGGGAATGGATTCAGAATCAGATGATGATGGGCTTGATGAAGGTGAGGATGATGGAGAGGACGAAAATGGTGGGGAAAACAATGATTCTCCCCTTATTTGGGACCTTCTTGACCTAGTAGGGGCTGGTAACTCTTGAAAATATTCCTCCCTTGAGGTAGATCTAGTTCTTCTTCAAAATATATGAGAAATTGTAGATAGAAATCAATCCAGCTTGCTTATTTAGCCCTCCTTCTAGCACCAATCTCTTGATGGTGTTTTTTCCAAAACAACAACTTAGATAGAATATGATATCCTATTTGTCTTGAAAGGTAAATCTCTATCAACAAACCTCAAGATATAACCCCAAGGTCTTTAATTTCAGGTATTGAAAATGAAAAAACAACTTAGTGATAATGTGAAAATGATGGTAATCACAAGGGACCTTAAAAAACAAATGTTGGAACTTTAGATTTATCGGATTTTACAATATGATGATACTTTTAAATCCTAAAACCTAACTCACATTTCAAAATAAATAACAAAAGATAAGGGTTTAATGAGATTTTCTAAAAAGTAAAGTAAACCAAAGAACAACAATGCAAATTATTAAACACTTAAAGTGGACCAATCCTTCAAAACTAATTTCTACTAAACCCAGAATAAACCTACAATCTCACAGAAATAGTGCAATCTTCTAAGGAATTAAAGATTTTCAAATAATGAAGCATTCACCTAAGTCAACCTTGTTCAATAATTGAAATGAATAAATAGCCAGAATTGAACTTAGCACACAAATTTAAGGCCTAAGCTAACTTTACACAACAAGTTACAATCAACAAGCTGCTAAAAGTATGGGCCAAGGATTGCTCAAACACTTCAAATATTAAACTATCAACACCATTGCATCATATCTAAATCTGAAATTTAACATGAAACTAATAATCTCAAAGCAATCTTAAATATATGGAACAATAAGAACCATGCAAAGTGAAAAGACACAAGAAAGAGCACCAAAGAACAATGTATTTCCTTATATTGAATCACCCAAGTTTGCAAAAAATCATGCATTCTCAATGTAGCACCATTTTCTCTTAGAAAATTCTAACTACCAACTCAACTATAGCTCTAACAACTATGTATGAACTAATTCTAACCCCTACAAGTGAAGCTTGATCCTCAATTTATAGAGAGGCGTCACTAGGTCATCCCAACAAGTCAGCCTAAAGTTTGTTTAAAATAAAATAAAATTACATTAAATATTTGCAATTAATTGGGTATGTGTAGGATCATGATGGGCCAAAAAGTGGTGATATGATGGGTATGTGTAGGGTATGTGGTTGATGACTTTTTTTTAACCCAAAATTTATGAAACGAAAAGGGTTTTTAAAGGATATTCTTAGATTTCCATCAATATAAATTATGTTTTACTTTGAATTTAATAAATAATTATTATTCATTTTCTATTTGAATTATGAATAAAGTCCTAATTGATAGGTTGATTGAAAAACAACTATAGCTTTCTAACGGTATCACATTTTTTGAATCTGAAACATGTGTCACATTCTATGCTTCACATACTATAGGATTTCAAAAAAAAAGATTTCATGAAGTTTTGACCAAGTTAAGGTGGTTAGACATACAAATTTTTATATTTTTAAAAAGATGTAATAACAAATTTATAATTAATTATTTAATTGGAAAAAAATTGCAAAAAAATATGCATCACATCGGGACATGAGTCCTCTACTTATATCTAAAATCTTATAAAAAATTATTATCATTTTATTTTGGTTAGGGTGGTCAAACAAACACGTACTTATTTTTCCCCTAAAATTTAAGGACTATTGAATTAAAATTTCCAATTTTCACCAAATAGATTTGAAAAAAAAAAACCTAGTAGTTTAGAAACTACATTCAATTTTCCACAGATTCTATTCTTACATATTTATGAAATAATATAGATAACTTATTCAGATTTTCATGTCAAGTTTCCTAACTATGATTTTTCTAAATTTATCACCACTTAAGGGCCTGCTTTTTCCATGATGATTGTATGTATACCCAGCTCTAGGTCATCCTAGATTCTTCCAGAAGTATTCTTTTTGATGGCACAAAATTTGAGGTCATCCCTATTGGCTAGCTAGAATTCACATGTCTGGAACAAAATTCTAGGTGGCTACTTGACTATTCTCCTTTTCTCCCTTCTAATTGGTCGTTGATTTATTGAATAATTCCTTAACCTTATCCAATATTTTTTTCATATCTTCTAGGTCTAGAACTGGAATAAATTTAATTCTAGTTTTATGAGTCTTATATTCTTCTAGATACTAGGGCATCACCTTGTTCCACTCAATCTATAGTTCATGATATTTATCCAATTTTGAGATGTAGATGGTTACATCTTCCAAATTTTCATTTTTAATGGGAACATTATCAGAAGGAGCATATATCTCATGCCTCCATCCTTGCAACTTGCCAATATTCATATTTTTCTAGCCAAACTTTCTCCTTCTAGTCATAATCTTTAGAAAATTAATACAACTATTGTATATCTCTTGCATTTTTCCTTGTAGTTTCATTATTTTCTTCAAAGCTATTGTAAGGGGTTCCTTCCTATAATTCTAGACCTCAATCCACTCCTTCGCTTTTCTGATTTCATCTAGAGCTAATTCTTTAGGAGGTGACTATAGAATCTCCTTCAAATTTTTAGTAGTGGATTCATCAATCTTGTTACAATCTGCAATCTTCTTCAAATTTTTAGTAGTGGATTCATCAATCTTGTGAAGTATTATCGAGGAAGTTAGAAGCATTAGTGTGCATCTTGTAATTTGTTCAATTGCTTCATCTCCTCTACTACTGACATCTTGAAACTAGTTATGTGTACAATGCATAGATGATTTTAACCTTTCAATTTTTGAAACCACCTCCTTGGGCAACAATCCCTCCGAAATAGTACCTTTACTTCGCATAGTTTGTAAAGACTTCATCAAATGTTGTACATATTTATAAACATCATTTAATTGATTTTGGTGATTTTTTTCTCCTATGTCTCCTTATCTAGCCTTCTAAGAATGGCCTGAGAAGATTTCTAGAATTACTCCTTTTCCTATTCTCTAGTTGTTGGCCCCAAATTAATAGTTTGCACTTTATAGTTAGAGGGCCTAACCTCATCTTTGAACTTGTCACTTGTAGGTATTGCCACATGTATAACCTTGTTTTTGAATTCATCCCTTGAAATCTTAGAGAATTTCCTAGCTCTTTTCCTCTGTTTAGGTTGCCCCCATTGTTCAAGAAATTTGTCTCAACTTGGGGTTTATTCTTGCAGAATTATTGGCTTCTTGCTTAGCCTTTTCTCTAACCATTTAGGAGTAATGGATTGCACAATTTTCACCTCTTTATTTGGACTATCAACCACATTTTCCTCAACATTCTTCTCTATTTTTTGTTGGTCCTCCTAATCATTTGTATCTTGTTGAGGGTTTTCAAAAAATTCTCTATTTTATCTTTCCTCAAGATGATTCTCTGGCTCATCAATGATTACTCTCTCTAGATAATTAGATGCTTTTTGACCTATAAGTAAATTGTTTCATCTTCTACACAAATTTTCTCCATTCTCCACTTTCAATAGTAGAAACCTCATCATCTTCTTCATTTGGTTGCTTAGGGTCATTAGATATGTTTCCTTCCTCATGAAATGCTTCCTCTAAAACTTGAACATTTTGATGATGAGAAGGAATGGGATAATTATTCCATGTAGTTGCTCTCTTCTCCACATCGTCGATAGGTGCATCTTCATCTTCCACTTCTTTCTCTATAGCATTCACTTGATCTACTAGAGAGACCTTATGCCTAGGAGAGTTCCTTCTAACACACACTTGGGGATTTTCCCCTAAACTTTCCAAATCAACAACCTTTGTTATAGAAGGAGCATCTGTAGCAACATCTCCTTTCCTTACTTTAGCATCCTTCTATCCTTTTGTGATTATTCTCCTCTTCCTCATTAGTTGTGAAGTTTCACCTTCTTCTACAATAGTGCTAACTTGAGGAGCCTTCTTAATTTTAGGAGATGGATTCTCCCCTTGCTTCACTTGTGTTTGGATCTGAGTTCTCCTTTTGATAGATACTAGTTTATATCTTTCTTCATGAACATCCTCCTCATGAGGTTCAACAATTTCATCACCTTTATCTACTTCAACCTCTTCTTTAGATTGAGACTCAAGGTCTCCCATCAAATCATAGGTGAGCTTGGCACCTTTAGCTTTGAGTTCCAACACCTTATTTTTTACCCATAATCTAGAATACTTTTTCATTGGCTTAGTGACCTAATCCAAATATGTTATTTCTTCCTTTGACCAATTGACTAGAGGAAAAGGCTTGTTCCTATATGGTTCCAAATCATGGTGTTGGAGCTAGTCTACATCATCATCCTATACCTAATCAAGAACTTCTACAAGTATATATAGTTTGATTGATTTCAAAGGAAACCCAAAAAAACTTCTCCTTATGGCCTCAAATTCATCCTAACAGTTGGCCCAATAATCTTCAATGTGGTCTTTATTCCTGAAGGTTTTATTTTCCTACTTCATGGCCTTACCATATGGGTGAAAATTATTCTGGTTGGTATGAGAATACAACTAAAATTGTGCCATATCCTTCTTAGAATTTTGAGAATTTTGAATAGAAGGGCAGGCCTCTAAAGTTCCCATTCTTAATGGAAATTCTAATCCCTATCCTTTCTTTTTCACCTCCTTTTGTAGGATCTCCTCAAAGCCTACCATTTGTCTTGTCAATTCTAGCTTTAGAAGTTTGTTGGTTGGATACCTAGGTAGTCTAAGAGGAACAACTAGAGATCCTTGAACTTGGATGTATGTGAACCTTTGTAATTATATGAACCATTGACCATATTGCTTAATCAAATCCATGGCATCAGAAGAAACCCTAATATGAAGAGTATCCTATAGTAGTCTAGGATATACACGAAAAAGGAATCATTAGCTCTTATATAGTTGGATGTTTTGTGTTGTAATTGTGTCTAAACATACCATATTCTATCTTTCCCTATGGTTCCTTTGTAGCTAGGACCCTTGTACTTGGTATTATGTGCCAACATAAAGACAAGATATGAGGTCATAGTGAACTTGTTGGTTTCTTTCACACTTCTCAATTGGGCATCTAGATTGTTGCTTATGATTCTTTCCCAATGATAATGCTTGTTAGCCACAATTTGAGTAATGTGGTAGAACATCTAGGTCTAAAATATTTGAGCTTCTTCTACTCCCATGACTCTACCCAAAAGAGTTATAATGTCATGATACTCCAGCTTGAAATCACTTCTATGCAGTTGTTTAGGTAGCTTGGAGTAATGTGGTTTAGGTTTCATTATCCAGGAATTGTTCATGAATTCCAAAGATCTGTTGGGGTATTCCTCATAAAACTTGATTGCTTCCCCAATGTTGATTTCCTCAATGAGCTTTTGATGTGAGGCAATGTTGAATACTTCTACAATGGACTCCTTATTTAGATTTGTCATAAATCTTCATTGTGTCCCAATTATGATTCTTGTCCTAGAGTCATAGTAATTTGCACATTTGAAGACCAACTCAAGACATAGTTATGTTGGAGGGAACCTTGTTGCTTGTACCAATCCAGTGTGACTAATGATCTATACCAATGTAGTGGGAGAATTTCCAAACATCCTTTGATGAAAGTCATCATAATCCACATGACCCATGTTTCTATCTACAATATTAGACTAGGCAGAAGCAATCTTGGTCTCTGGCCATATGCCATGGAAGTCATAATTCATTATTTTGAGTCTTCTCTTAACTTCTTCTTGCACTAAAGCAACTTTTGACTTGGTGGTTTTGTTAGGAATAACCTTAGCCTACAACTATTAGAAAAACCATAATTACCCAAATGTAAACAAGACAACATACCATTCATTCAATAAGATGATATAGGATAAATGACATGGCCAAGTGCAACTTATAACATCATTATGAGTTTTAAATGATAATGCAAGAAGAACTACTCACTTCATCAAATTGCAAAATGATACATAAATTCACACTCAAATGAATTGATATCTATCAATAAATTCCAAGAAATAATCCTATGCAAACTCATTTATTAATGATACTTGAAATCTAGAACAAATGAAGAAAGACTAGATAATCCAAGTAGGATTGAATTTTTAGGCTAGACCAAGGCGCAGCCAATCGGAGCAAGCTCAGATTCATTGAAACTAGTCTATCAACTACATTTTCACTGATAATCATGTAGAATCTATGATGGATGAAGTTCACCAACTCAATCTATCATACTCAGGCTTTGATCACCTTGAGAACACCTCACAAATTTCCTTTATCCATATTTCAAGTGATTTCATCCACGAGAAGTTCAATCATTCACAAGGCTTGGGTATTTCTAGGGACCTTGGATTACCTGAGTGAACTATCATTTGGGTAATTCGAGCTTGCTTGGAATTAGCAAATGAAAACTAAGCTTGAAAATCAACTAAGTACTCCCCTCTGAGAATGGGCCTTAGACTGGTCATGAGATTTTGGATAATTTGAGGGAGCTCAAATTCTCTGGGAAGATTAGAGCTCAAAAAATCTGAGCTACCTTAGAATTTTCAAGCTAAGCTCAAAATTGAAATTTCATAGTGTCAAATCATGATTTATTTGAATCATTAGATGATGAACACGTAATCCTCCTAATATTAAATCATTAATATTTTACAATAGATTCCAATCAACACTTAGTTTCTCAATCATCCACATCAATCCTTTTTATTAAGTTTGCAAGCTCCAAAACTAGGGTTTTGATTTTATCATTCAAAGATCATGGAGACAATCCAAATCGAGATATCAATCATGGAAAAGGAACACAATGAATGAGTTTTGAGAGTAAAAAATTTCAGTCACTAAATAATTTCAAATAAAAACCTTATTTCAACCCCCTTTAGAATAAACTCATTTAAAGAAGCATAAACCTTAGATAATAGGACAAAACCCAACCCCAAACTCAAAAAATGGATTTACCATACAAAGATTCAACAATGAAGCTCAAATGAAAAAAAACATGGAAAGAATTGAATGAATAACTTGAAATGGCATGCAACAAAGAAAAAATCAATGGAAAACTATCAATGGAAAGACTATAATGTCAAAACAATCACCAGAGAGAACAATCCCAACATTGAATCCTAGATCGAACATAAGGTGGCAAAGACTCTTCTCAACTTCAAGCATATGAGAATACAAGTGACCAATTTTGAAATGACTAAATGACCTCCCAACTCTCAATTTATTCCCAAATTGACCTTTTAAACTCATTAACATAAGGAATAAATTCCCTCCTGTACATTTGCAGGAAACTCATAAATTCAACAAGAGCTCAGATGCAAGTAATCTAGATTATCTTGGATTACCTAGCTATATTAAGGTTTGGGTAGTTTGAGGTACCTTGGAATTACCAAAATTATTCCACACTTAATCAATTTTTCCTCAATTTCAACCTTTTAAACAACGGTCAATTCCAAAGAGCTAGACAATCACATAAAGTTGCAAAATGACATCTCAAATGTAGATTTAACATTAAGCACATGTGTGAAACAAGACCAAGACCAAGAGACTTATCCCTTAAGGGGATGAAGTTAGGACCATACAAAACAAAGAAGCAAACAAAGCAATAAAATAGGCTCCCTAATTTCAACAAGGCATGTGTACAAAAATTGCACAGCAAAACCCTCAACCCTTGAAACCTTAATCCCTCAACCCATAAAACCTAATCCCTTAACCCTCCACCCTAAACCATATCCATAAAACCTAAACCCTTAAACTTTAAAATCTAAACCCTATACCCTCAACTCTTAAACACTTAAAACCTTAATCCTTGAACCCATAAACCATTAATCAATCAACCCTCAACCCTTAATCCCTCAACCCTTAACCCTTAAATCCTAACCCCTCAACCCTTAACCCTCTACCCACTACCCTATACATTAAACCCTCAACCCTAATACCTCAACCCTCAACCCTAATCCCTATCCCTAAATCCTCAACCCTCAACCATAATCCCTATCCATAAACCCTCAACTCTCAACCATTAAACCCTAAATTCTTGACCTTTAAACCCTAAAACCTATCCATAAAGCCTCAACTCTCAACCATTATACACTAAGCCCTAAAAATATCCCTAAACCCTCAACCCCCAATAATAGACCTTAAATTATAATCCCTCAAAACTCAATCCTTGAACCCTAATCCCTTAACCCTTAAACCCTTAGCCCTTAAACACTAATCCCTTAAACCCTCAACCCATAAACCCTAAACCCTCAACCCTAATACCTCAACCCTTAACCCTCAACCCTTAAACCCTCAACCATATAGCTCAAATCATCAATCCTCAACCCTAATCCCTTGATCCTATACCTTAAGCTATTAATACCTCAAATCTCAACCCTTAATCCCTCAACCCTCAACCCTCAATTTTAAGACCTTTACCATATAAATTACACCCTCAACCCTAATCCCTTAGCCCTATACCTTAAAATATAAACTATCAACACTCAACCCTAATCCCTAAACAGTCAACCCGTAAACCCTAATCCCTCAACCCTCTAACATTTACCCTCTACTCTATACATTAAACTATCAACCCTTATCCCTCAACCCTAGTCCCCCAATCCTCAACACTTAAAAAATAATCCATTAAACTCTTAACCCTAATCCTTCATCCCTTAAACCCTCAAACCTCAACCCTCAACCCTATAGCTTAAGTCCTCAACCCTAAACTATTAAACCATAAATCCTCAATCCCTCCATCCCTCAAACCTCAACCCTTAAACCCTATACCCTCAACCCTCAACTATACCCTTTACATTAAACCCTCAACCCTAATCCCTTGAACCTATGCCTTAAACCCTTAATTCATTGACCCTCAACCTTAATCCCTCAAACCGTAAACCTTTAATCTCTCAATCCTCAACCCTCAACTATAAACCCTCAAATCTAATCCCTCAACCCTATATCTTAAACTCTAAACCCTCAACCCTAATCCCTCAATATTCAACCCTTAAACCCTCAACCCTTAAAGCCTAATCCCTCAAACCTCTACACTTTACCCTATATATTAATGCCTACACCCTAATACTCAACCCTCAACCCTTAAACCCTCAAAAATTCAACACTAATCCCTTAAACTCTCAACCCTTAAATCCTCAACCTTCAACCCTCATCACTAATTCCTCAGCCCTCAAACCATTAAACCCTTAACTCTTAACCCTTATAGCCTCTTAACCATTAAACCCTAAACCTTCAAACCTCAAACCTTAAAAATATTGGAACATAAAAATCTACTAAGAGGGGGTGTGAATCAATAGATCTTAAAACTTTTGTCCTCAAAACCTTTATTTATATTACTTTCTTAGCTACAAATACTTTGTACAATTTTTTTTCTTAAACTCTTAAAGTGTAGATTGAAAACTAAAGATGTAGAAATAAAAATGTAAATATAAAATCAACAAAAACATGCCAATAAAACAATATATACATGGAAAATACAAGGGAAAAACCACAATGAGAAATGTTGCTAGGATTTGTGAGCAATGGAAAATGTGGATGCTTCTATACCTTGACCAAATGGAGTACAAGGAGAGAGATCCAATTTTTGAAATTTCCACACTCAAGGACACTTTAGAGATCTAACAATAAAGTATCCTAGGATATGATTGAGAAAAGAAAGGGATTCACCACTAAGTGTAAACATGGAAAATATGAAATATTTGAAAACAAAGTGTGATATGATAAAAGACCTCAAAATGCAAGTAAACTATAATGTAAAGCTATGAAATTTGATATGTTTACCTAAGAACTTGTTGGAGATGGAATGGAACTCTATAATTCTAAAGAATCTATTGCTAATGTCAACTAGGACTCGTACACCAAGTTTGGTGACTTAGTCTAGTTTTGGATAAACTATGTCAGAACAGGTTTCAGACAAAAGGGTACTTAGATCTACAAAAACTATTGCTATAAAAGTACAGTGGGACTCATTCACCAATAGTGGCAAATCATTCCACTTCCAAATTTCTTGAAATTCAAAATTGGAAACTATAGCCCTTAGTCTACTTTTCTACTCTTGATTTAGATCTGGGTTTGAAACTACAAGATTCAGCCTATAGGTCTTCTCCAAGCCTTTTTTGCAACTTTGAAAACCTTGAATCACTTTGATAACTTTTTGAAAACTTTTCCAATCTTTCTCCTTGAGAAATTTGCAACCTCACCCTACAAATAACATACAAAGAGATGGAAAAAATTTTGTGGGTTAGTGGATAGGGGTTTTCCTTGGTCAAACCCCTTGTTAGTAATCAAACCCTTGAAATATAATGAATTAGAATGAAGAATGATGAATAGAAAAATAATGATATTGAAACTCACCAAACCCTAGTAATAAGGTGTTGCAAACATGTAAGTAGTGGCTCCAGTGGATGTAGAGTTGAAATCTAGCTTGATGTTGATAGATATTGAATGAATTACTTACTTGAATCACACAATCCCACATCACAATTATTAGCTCTAAAAAAAGATGATGCAAATGATCTTTGACATGATGATTGAAACTTAAATGATGCTCTTGAAAGCTTGATAATCTTCCATTGAAATGCCTTGAAGACTCTTGTAAATGCACAAATGCTCTTGCGAACAAAAATTCTTGAATACTTGAATGCTAGGTATGAAAATGAGATAAATAAACTTGTATTTATACTTAATTATGCAATAATTCACAAAAAAGAAACACCACAAGCTGAACTTAGATCTTGGGGAATAAAAATCCATGAGAATTTGAAGTCAAATCTTAATTTCGAGTTAAAAAGGACTCATTCACCACCCTAGGCGAATGGATCCCCCCTAGGTGGACTCATTCACATAGAATGGAAGATGAGTCCCACCATAGGAATTTGAAGTGGGTTTCAATATTTTTGTTTTAAATGATCTTTGTTGGGACTATTCTAAAAAATACACCTAAATAAGGCCTATGGATGCAAAAGGGGGCCAATTAAAGCATAAGAAATCCCAATTATTAATGAAAATCCTAGATAAATGTGAAAGTGTATTACAACACTTTACAACACTTAGTAATAAGGCTTGGTAAATGATAAAACGAGGTTATTTAGGTCAAATACATTAACAAGACCTTAAAAAAGTATGAAAGCTTGTTACAACATTTTACAACACCTAGGTAAGGTACCATTTAAATATTTTTAGTTCACAAGGGCCCAAGACCTCATGTGAATGTGTTATCCACATTACAACACTAAATCAAGGAAAAAATAAGAAAAAATACACAAGGGCCCAAATGAGTGTGTAAATGTCTAGAGATCTATTTTTCTACCTACATTTAGCCCCCAATTTAGTGAGAGGAGGAACCTACTTCAAACTCACACTAAAGTAGATAGAGACACACATCAAGAGAGGTCCAAATGCACTAGTGCTAGAAATATGAGACAACAATGATTAAGCATGGTGATCAAGCCCCAAATTTTAATATACCATGACAAACCAACATAGGAACAAAGAAACACACATGAAAAAATGATATCAAGAGCAACAACAAGGCCAATCATACATTGCCAAAGAAAAATAAGAGAAAAAGTTGAAACGAAAGAATTAGATCAAGCTTCGACCATTTCTCCAACACGATGTGGATCAGATCTAGGCTATTTGTCCAAAAGAAATACATACTCACTCTCTGGTGACAAAAATCATGGTTGTTTGTTAGGTGAGAAGGCCTAAAAGATGAGAAACATACACTCATGGCTAGTATGCACTCACACACACACAAGTGGCTATGGAGAAAGTCATACCTTGGATTGGGATTCCCGCTCAAACCATACCAAATTTATATCTCCTGATAGCTTTAATAAGGTGCCACAAAAGAATTATTTTTGAGCTTCATGAGACAAGCAATACTTCTTATGCTGGGAACTCATGAACAAACAAGATGGATCCACATGCATGCAAGTTGTGTTATGCAAGGTGGCCATATAAATACAAATGCAAAATGTAACATGCAAAGAATGTTTAAAAGAGTCTTGCTTAGTTCATGTGAGGGATTTAACTTAGAGAGCATTTTCCTAATGTCTCCAAGAGAGGACCAATCAAAGAATAGAAAATTCACAACTTAAGGGATGCAGTGTGTCACATCAAGCCACCATGAGGAATATAATATTCTAAGATAGATCATGCTCATGAAGGAAATCACATCTAATGTCATCCTCATAGTGAAAAATGAATCGTGTGAAGCAAGAAGGCTTCACCAAGAACCATGAAAAAAAAAATGCAAAAGAATAATGCCAATGTATGCCCCCACTTTAAAAAAAATGTTGAACACCATACTATGAACAATTACTTTAAAGTATCAAATGATAAATGCTAAAAATAAAGAGGACATGAGAGCTTATTTGGAAAGCTCTACGACATGTCATATTTTTCCAAATAAATCTATCATGTGAGAGAAAAGGAAAAGAGAGGGGTTTCCCCCAAAAATAAAAAAATAAAAAACATAAGGAATCTATGGATTTTGGGTTAGTATGTTCTTTGCTGCAATGTGTTGTGAGGAGATTGGAACTATCATCATCCCCCAAATACATATAAAACTAGAAGAATGACACAAAGAGAGAAAAAATAAAGGAGAACCTTTTGGGTCAACATGGAAAAAACATGAATGTTTTGACGCCTTGTTTCATCCCCAAAAAGAAAACACAAGACAAATGATAAAGAGAAAATGAAAAAGGAAAAAGGAAAAAGGAAAAATGAAAAATAAATCCTTTTGGGTCAACATGGAAGAGACATAGGGTGTCTCGATGCCTTGCGTCATTCCCAAAAGGAAAACACAAGAAAAATGAAAAAGGAATAATGAAAAAGAAAGCCTTTTGGGTCAACATGGAAGAGACATAGGGTTTCTCAATGCATTGTGTCATCCCAAAAAGGGAAACACAAAATGAAAAATTGAAAGATAAAAAGAGATGCACGACATAGATAATAATGAACATACAAGTAGAGGAATTTCACTAAAAGAGAAAAGATCAAACAAAACATCATGGAGGATCACATTATGCACATGCAATCACACAAAAGAAAAATGAATAGGAAATAAAGAAAAAAACTAGTAAGGAAAATGCAAGTCAACCCTAAGCAAGTCATCCACCTCCCAATCATGTTCATTATATAGAAAAGGTGGGAAACTAGCGAAACGAACAAGGGAAAGTGTCAAACTAGGAGAAGCACCAGGTTTGTCATCTAAGCTCATGGAAGAGGAAAAAAATGTATTCAATTAATTTTGCACCTCTTTGTAAATTTTAGAAACCTCATCATCATCATCCAAGTTCATCACAATAGGAGGTCATATGATAATGTCTTAGGGAGAGTTCAACTCTTGTTGTGGAGGTTTTATTGGAATTTTTTTTCAGTGAAGGAGGAGGTTGGTCATGCATTTCTTGAATCTAGTTTTGAATTTTATTTTATTTATTAGGTTCATGTAACTTGCAAGCAAGAGCACGACATCTATGCCTACACTCTCTAGAACCTTTGCTTCTTCTAGTTTTGTTTCCAAGTTGCATTTGTGTAGGAGTGGGTTGGTTAACCATAGTTTTTGTTTCTTAACTAAGGGGAGGAATGGAAGAGACCTCGAGGGGTTTTTCAACCTCTTTCTCTTTGAATTTTTAAACTTGTTCAATTCTAAGAGGTGTAACGAGGTTGGTTTCATGGTTTCTTGGTTGTTTGTAGGACATGGGTGGGGTTTCTATTTTAGGTTGGTCTTGGTTGTTTAGGTTTTGTTTAGGTTCAAGCATGGTTTTGTCAAGGATGGGAGGTTCAGATGTGGATGGGGACATGTGTTAGAGGGATAGTTCAACTATTTTCTTGGATTTGAATTTTTTGTAAGATACAAAAGGGAAGTTCTCTCATTATTTGATGGGTTCCATGGGCTTGGGCCAAAATGCTTCTATTGATGAATTTTTTACTCAGACCAAAAGGGAAAATAAATTCTTCACAAATAAACCGTAAAGAGCCTATCCTTCTTGAAAGATATGGAACAAAGACAATCTAAAAGGGGAATCTACTTTAATAGGAAAAGATTGAATCGATTAAATCCCTAAGTCTCTAGTAGTTAGGTTTTGATTACACTATATTCACTCTCGGGTATAATGTGTTATTGTTGTTAATCTCAAACAAAACATGCTTGTTTAAAATTATATATGTTAGACAATGAGTTTTCAATTCTATCCTAAGAAAAAATATCATGAAATCAAAAGATTCGAAATAATATTTCATGAAAATCAACAATTTATTTGCTATCACTTAAGTAGATTTAGCATTAAGCATTCAATAATTCCATATAAAACAAAATATTTTCAATGAACTTCCATTCACCCATCTATTTTTTTGAACATTTTCAATACTTTAAAAATATTGCTATGGATGTATTTGAAGGAACTTGAGATGTGTTCTTATGCATAATTAAGAATTTTGCATCATCTACATGATATCTTCTTATTGGGATGTGTGTATATCAATGCTCATTTTTGTTTTCATTAGGTTTGGCTAGCCTAGTGTTTACAATTCATTTGAAGAATTAAATTTAATTAAGGAAGAATGTGGTTGATCTAAGACATTATTCTTTTGGTCTTGGTTAAGTATTTTTATTGGTCCACTCTCATTCCTTTCCACTTTAGGAATGTTGAGGTGCCAGCCTGATTTGAATTTATGGAATGAAGCATATGTGGCCGACCTTGGAGAAAGTTTCTAAGGTTGAAGATGATATAAATTCCATTATTTTTAATGGAAGATGGTGCTTACAATTCATTTGTAGAATTAAATTTAATTAAAGAAGCATGTGGGTGATCTAAGACATTATTATTTTTTTCTTGGTTAAGTATTTTTATTGGTCCACTCTCATTCCTTTCCACTGTGGGAATCTTGAGTTGTTGGCCTAATTTAAATTTATGAAATGAAGCATATGTGGCCGACCTTGGAGAAAGTTTCTAAGGTCACAAAGATTTATATGATGCAAAGAAATAAAGTAATTCACAAATTAAAAGAGCAGAGGTGTGCAAAAGTGAGTTGGGTCAGTAGTACTTCATTGTGTTAGATTCCTAAAGGTAATGAGCTAGAGGTTTCTAAAATTTTATGGTCAAGGCTGCGGATGTGTGTAAATTGTTATGGTGGATCTTTTTTTTTCTGTATTAGTAGGTAGTGAGCCTTTGCAATCTATTTTTCTATCTCTTTATATTGTGAGTTAATCCTCATTGTGGTTTTTCCCTCATTGGGTTTTCCACGTAAAATGTAGTGTTCATTATGTTGATTTTACTTTTTGTTATCTACATTTCATGTTCATACCTAATAACAAGATAGTTTTTTTGTGAAGCTAATAAGTATTTAAAGTTTTGAATTTGAATTTGGTGAGAACTGATTCACCCCTCCTCTTAGTTGTCTTGCGCCTTTTAATAGTGGAAACCAATTAAAAGGGCTTTCTAAAACTTGAGCCAAGGAGATGGTAAAGATGAGGAAGAAACCCTATATGATAGGTTATCATAAGAGATCGAAGGATATCCATTGACGGGGTTGGAAAGTAGAAATGATAACCATGGAACCAAAACCTCTAGTGAAGTCTCTAAGATAGAGGGAAGATTTTTCTCTTCCAAAAACCTATTTGGTATAGTAATTCCATAAAAGAATAGTAGGACCAAGATTGTGTAAAAGTATCTAACCAATTCAGTCTTCTAATTCAAGAGCTAGAAAAATTAAAAGTAAATAATTTTCATTTTGAGAGAGATAGTTCCAAAATTTCTACGCTGCAAGGGAATTAGTATAATAAGCCTGACCTAAATTCAACAATGGAGCTTGGAAAAATAAATTAAAAGAAAAGTACACAACCAACATTAGAAAATATTAGGTAAAACATAGAGATGAATAAACAAGGGAATAAATTCAAAATATGCAAGGACACAATGGAGTTCAAAGAATGCATGTTTAAAAATGGGTTCAAAGAGAATAAATTGAGTACCAAGGAGAAGACCTCAAACATTAGGAAATTTATTGATACCAATCAAACTGATGAGATTATAACACTATCTATTATAAGGAATATAGTCTCATAAATAGAACTCAAAAATTAGAATGATAGTAGCTCACAAGGTAATAGTACAAGGTTGACCTTCTCTAGCTTGAGTATGGAGTTAAACTAAAAACTCAGGACAAAAATTGAAGCATTAGTGGGGAAACCCCTTAGTTTTACCTTTGAGACTACTAACATTTTGAAAATTTAGGGAAGGGACCTATTCCTAAATAACTCCCCAAAGGCCTTGCTTGATCAAGGTAGAACTGACAGTATGGGTTGCACAAATAGCACTCCAAGCACAAACAAAAAAAATTCCAAGAAAAATTGCAAAAATAGTGAGAAACATTTGAATGAATGCCAAGTGGTTATGGTCAAACCTAGTGATAATAATTTTCTAAGGAAGGACATTGTCATACAGGAGAATGCAAAAAAATAAGGACTTAGAGTATCAACCTGGGACTAGTCTAGGTGATAAAAATAAAATAGTCTTAAAGTGAACCTTGTAGAAGATAGTGGATCTTTAAATAACAAGAAGACCCTATAAGGGTAGATAGTAACAAACATTGGCTCACCCATGTTAAAAATTTCACAAAGAAGAAAGGGAAATAAAAAAATTATTCCAATTGGTAGGGGTAGTTTACATATCATAAAAATAGAAAAATAATAAAATAAGTGTGATTGAGCTAGTGTTGAACTCCAAAGGGATAGAAAATGAAGAGAATATCCCGAATTTTTTTTCATAAATTTAGAAAAGAGAGAAGACCCCCAAATTATTGATTTCCATGAAACTTATTACATCCTTGAATGTAAGGGGACTCAAATCCCTTGATAGAATATTTCTTAACTTGGAAAATAGTAAAGATGTGGTCCTCCTTTAGAAGGTTAAAGCTATTGGCCTTACCTTGGATATTGTTATCAAATTTTCACACAGCTCAAATTGACTAAGCTGGTTATACAAGTTCATTTTTTAAGGTGGATAATTTTAGTTTGTTTATATATTTTTTTTAACAATTGCAAAAATTTGATTTGAGTTTTAAGAAATTCAATGTGTTTTGAGTTGCTTCATATGATTTACAACATTACATATTGCATTAGAAGATAAAATAAATTCTTTCATTATATTATTCATTCACAATGTTTAATACATTGTTTGCAAGAAAATAAATTACATAACTGAACAAGTATTTCACAAATGTTGTTTTTGTATTCATTGGAGTAAAAAGGAGAATCAAGTGTCCCACACAAGTCATGGGAGTAGCTAGAAAAATGAACCATAAAGAATATACTATGCTATGGAAGATTAAAAGAAAGGGAAAGAGCATGCAAGAATGAACATAATTGTCATTTCCTAATGGTGTCTTCAAGCTGCCTCTAGGGTTGACCTCTCCTTCCTTCTTTTGTGTTCCAACTAAACTTGAAAAAAAAGGATGAAAGTTTTGTTAGAGCTTGGACTATGAACATTCCTACATGGTCCATCAATAGTAATGTAGGATATTGTCTATGATGCATTGAATCAACTGAGCAGGAATAAAAGGAGTGCAAGAGAATACCAAGGAGAAAGCATCATGAGAACTTTTTGAATTTATTGTTTTAATCTAACATTATTTTTTTCCATGTTCAAGTATAGGGAAAGCCATTTTTTTTTTTAATATCATAAAGCATGTGGTGTAAAATGGGCTCCCACAAGGGTTGAGACCTGGTATGCTTTCCCTCAACATTCCAAAGAGGGGATTTCAAATAGAAAAAAATTAATGATGCTCAAAGAAATATGCATCTAAAGGAGTGCATCAAATGAGATGAAGACTCAAGCAAGTGATCACCTAGAATAGTCAAGTCTGAAAATGCAAAGAAATTAAAATAATAGTTGATCCATTTCTCAAGTGAACTAACATTAGTGCATCATCACATAGTGTAATAGTGAATAGACATACAAAATTCCTTGTTACAAATCAAGTAATGATAAATAAAGAAAATGAAGAAGCTTATAATAATCAACATCAAGTACTCTTATATTTCAAAATATTCTATGCAATGATAGCTTTCACATCATTTTGTTGTTGTCTAGAAGATAAAAATGCATGAAGAGTGTTAGAAGGAGGCTTCTCCCATCAAGAAAATAGAGTTATCCAAGGCCACAAATGAGCTACTGAAGGCATGGTGAACTAAAATGTAATGCATTAAGTGTTGGGACTAAATGAAGCATAATGTAAAACAACATTGTTTCATGGAGTTAATTTACAAAATGTGAGTTTGTTTTAGTATTTTGATACCACAATTGTGAAGGGGACTTTATTGCATAATTCTATGTTCTCAATAAAACATAATAGTGTGGTGGAAGTGAGATTAAATATGCATTGTTTTGAGCATTAAAGTGCATGAAAGAAAATATCATAAGCATCAAAGTAACCTACAAAAGCTGAAATCAAATGTTGCATAATGAGAAGTCAAAACATATCAAGGTAAAGTGCATTTGAGAATAAATTTTTGTATGACTCAATGCATTAAGTGTTGAAGTAAACAACATTATTCATGAAGGTAATTTGTAGAGCTTAAGTTGTTTTAGGAATTTGATGCCATGAATGTAAGCTTCTATGTTCTCATAAAGTA
This sequence comes from Sequoia sempervirens, assembly GCA_007258455.2. Lineage (NCBI taxonomy): Eukaryota > Viridiplantae > Streptophyta > Pinopsida > Cupressales > Cupressaceae > Sequoia > Sequoia sempervirens. Next base: position 25,145,205 of record VDFB02049217.1, read on the forward strand.
TAAAGTAGTGGTGGAAGTTATAAGAGATACAAGAACAATACAAAAAAATGAAACCTACAAAGTTTTGTTTTTGCATAAGGTCAAGAAAATGGATCCATAATAATAAGAATATACAATGCATTCTTTTTCTTCTTAAAATCGTGTGCTTATGCTACAGGAGACTAGGGTTTTAAATAAAACAAGTGCAATATGCCCAATTCAAGCCCTCAAGAAAGTTCCACATTTATTTCATTAAAGTGACTCAAATATAGAAGATAAAATATTTTGTGCTCATGCAGAATGCAAGGAAGCCCTAGTTCATGCTTTCATACCTATGGCCTTAGAAGGAATAATTTTATTCTTAGACCATAATTCCCATTTAGGATTTTGAATATAAGTGAAAATACAAGGGAAAATAGCAGGGGTTCAAACCCTGAGTTGCAAAGAATCCTTCAAATATGGTGAAATGAAAACTATAGCCCCATGGCCATGAAGGGTTCTAAAAACCCATGAAATGGAGAGCTCACACTCAGAAAAATGTTTCCATTCAACAACAATGTCATTTTTATATTGTGGGTTGAACCCCATAGGTTTTCATTCAAAAAAAGTGAAAGAATGCACATAGTATGGTCATGGCTAGAACAATGACCAAGCTCAATAATCTACAAAATTTCATATATTTTGTAAGAGAAAGCTTAAATAAGCTTTATTTAGGAGGGAAATGCATGTGGAAATAGAGAACAGAGCTTACCCTCATATTTCCTTGGAGAAGCATATCACAAGCCCATGACAAAAGCCTTCACAAATGCTCAAACAAAAGTATCTCATGGTGGAAACATCATAGCAAAAGGAGGTATCAACTCAGCAAAACCAAAAGCCATTAAAAACCACTATCAAGCCATGGCCAAAAGGCCTTGTTCTCATTAAATGGAGCCAAAAAAATTGCATTAAAATGCATACAAAGACTTACCATAGAATGCAAGAGAAAATGCATCAAAGAATCAACATGAATGGCTAAGAAAAGAGCTCAAATGGTGGCTTCAAAGCCCAAACCCTAATCTCTTGTGGCAGTGTGTAAGCAGAGCCTCATCCTTCCTCAAAAGGCTGATGCAAATAACAATCAAAAAAAATTTGGAGGTAGGTTTTTGTGTTATATTTTTTTCCCCATACTTGGTTGATGTGATTTTAATCACATTTTATTTCAATTTTTATGCCTTGCTAATACTTCATGTTGCCTATGCCGAAACCCTTAGCCTTTGGCTTTTATTTTTTCTTTGTTTTTTAAAGAAAATCAAATAAAAAAACATGCACCTTGCTCCTCTCATTACGATTTCTCCTTTGTAATGTCTTAGAAACTTTTCATGCAATCTGACTTGGTGGATCAAAATAGTGACTTCAAGTTTTTTTTTCCTAAGTCCTATAAGTTGAATTTCAATATGTGATGGAGCGTATCTTTTTATGATTTTTAATATAAAAATAAGATGTATATGAGAGCACCATATGATGTTTGATTTTTGTAAAAATAATTTTTTTGAAGATAGATGGAAAAATCAGATCAGAGGAGGAGGATTTTTATTTTACTTGTAAAACTACACATTTGTAAAAAATTAATTAAGCAATATTTCTATAAATTGCTTAATTAAATGTTATCTAAATGCAGTTAGGAGATGCAATTGAGTTCACAAAAAAAAAATTATATTTCAGAGTTGAGTCCTGGGTGGATTTGGAAGAGAGATGACAAACTAAAGTTGCCATTTTTTGTTTCCAGCTACTCTTACCTAATTTTGAGGCCTTTCTGGATCAACCCTTGGAGGATGAAAAGTTCCATCTTTTTGGAGCTATTTAGGAGGCTGATTTTTCAATATTTTTGGAGGAGCTTGAAAATGTAGAATGAATTACTTTTGGAGAGGTAGTGAGCCTAATTTTTCTATTTTGGAACTATGGAGGTCACTTAATGCCTATAAGTTGGAGAAATTTCAAATTTCTCAGGGTTCAGATTTTAGTTTCTTGCTCTCATATGCATTGTTGATAGTTTTGTAAACTTATTGAATCAATTTTTGATGCCTTGCTCCTTCAATTTCAATAAAATTAGTAGATTTTTCCTTTCACTTTGTCTTGTCATGTTCTTACAATAATGATTTGAATGATTGTTTGTGATTCAAAAGTTGAGAATCCTTCTTTTGTCTTGTTACTATGGATTGTAGGAAAGAAGTGAAATTAGTTTAGGTTGCATATTATATTGAATGGTCTACAAATCTTTATGCAAAATACTATTGAACTAGATTTCATAAGGTGATTTGTGAGAGCTAATTTTTTTCAATAGAGATTTTTGTGAGTTAAGTTATGCCAAAATCCTTTAATATCTAGTTGATCATCATTAGTTGTAGGTTCATTTTTATTTTTCCTTCTCCCTTTTTCCCTTGAAAAGTTCATAAGTTAGGTGATTAGCTAGAGGGAACCAACCCACTCTAGAGATTCACTCCCACCAATTGACTGACCCAAAAATTAGGGAGGATTTTCATGTTGCAATAGGATAACCAAGCCTAGCTTGATATAGGGTGAAATATTGGTTTCCAATAGAGACCAATCTTGAATGAATTTGGAACAACTCATCATAATTTGTCGTAGAGAATGAAAAGGGGAGGGGAGGTGTTGCTATATTAATTTTAGAAAAATGAGCTCAACTTGTAACTACTTCTAGTGTCTCACCTTGGAACAAGGAAGTTTGAATAGCAATTGATAAAGGAGACACTAAATTTTGAATTTTATCCATCTATGCTCCCAATGGATGTAGGGAAAGAAGTGAGTTGTGGAAGTGGATTGGTAGCCTAATAGCTATACCTTGGATTGTGGGTGGTGAATTTAACATGGTTGAATATAATCAAGACAAAAAATGTGGCATAGAAATGGAATGGAATGGAAATGATAATTATTTTTGGGAAAGAATGAAGGATAAACTTAACTTATTTGACCCCATTAAATGAATGGAGAAAGATAGCACCATTATATGGTACACATGCTGTAATTCCCAAAAAGGGGGTAGGAGAATTTACTGTAGGTTAGACAAATTTTATGGTAACTAGGATCATTTAAACTTTGACTTAATTAGGGATGGTTGCAAGGTTGATGTGTACCCATATTCACTACTTGATCACCATCCCGTAAGGGCTAGAATCATGATTGCTAATGGGAAAATAAAGGGAAAAGTAAGGAATTAATCTTCTTCCTCAATTCAAATCTATTACAAGATGAGGACTAAAATGCTACAATTAGTACCCTCAAGGGGATTAATAAATGGATGATCAATAAAAAAAGTACAACTAAAAAGTGGGAGAAAAATGTGAAAGAATGGAGGATAATATTGCAAACAATTGGAAAAAATAGAGCCATAGATTGAAGGAAAGAGGATAACTACCTTTAGGAAAACTTATTAAAGGTTTAAGCTAGTTTGCAAAAGGATTCATGTAATTAGGAATTTTGTGATGAGATTTCATTAGCCAAGAATTCTTTAAGAAGGCTTCAAGTTAATAAGATTCAGGGAATGAAGGTGAGACCCAAATTAAATTAGCTAAATAATGTTTACAAGGGTACAAAATTATTCTTTAGGTACATCAAGGATAAAGGTATTAAAGAAAAAATTGAACATTTATGGAATGAAGGGAATCCTATCACTAATCAAGTGTATATTAAGAGGTGATTCTCCTAGTTCTATAAAGAAATGTTTACATATGAGGGTGATAAGGAGGCAAGAAATAGTTCTAGAGCATACATAAAACAAATCACCCCCAAAAAAATATTTGAAGAGGATGCGACTTAATAATGTAAGGAGATATCCAAAGAGGAAATTTGGAAATACATCATGACCTTGAATAATGATAAATCCCTAGGGGAGGAGGGTTTCCAATAAAATTCTACAAAAAATTAATTTATTGGGATAGTGAAGACTTGTATCTTGTTTACAAGAAAGATCTTGAGAGAGGTTCATTGCAAAAAAACACTAACAAAGGAATTATTAAATTACTTCCAAAGGAAGGTGACAAAACACTAATACCAAATCAAACATGGTATCAAATCTCTTGACCTATAATCCCCTCTCCTCTTTATGATATATTTTCTTCCTTGAGTTATGATTTAGTGCTTCTTAGAGAAAATTGGTGTTTTCCATTAGTTTTAGAGCTTCTAAGAAAGTTATTTTTTCATTATGATTGGCCTGATTTGGACTCTAGATGTCAGATCTACAAGGGTTTGACATAGTTTCTTTTTTTCTAGATCTAGAGGGTATCTGCAATTTTAGATTATTTTGGGTCAAAAAATAACCTCATGGTTGCATTCAAGAGGCCAATTCAATGAATTTTAATATAAAATTTGACCTTATTTTTTGTTAGGAAATTCTAAGAATTTTTTTGCTAGGGAACCTGTATGGCCTCCCCAACACACAAATTGAGGTAAATATTTAAAAAAAAAATCCTACAATTTCTATAAAAAATTTAAAAAATTATTTACATCCCTTTTACAAGAGGTACATAGGTTTTTAATAAAAATATATATTAAATTTTTTAACCCATGACATCAGGGGGATACCCAAGGTGCCCTTAAGCCTTGGCCCACATGGGGGGAGGTAAGCTATAGGTTTTTTAACTCTAAGAATCACTAAGAAGTGGGGGGGTGAATCAGTGATTCAATAAAACCAATCACACAAACTTAATTTCCCAAAATATTAAGATATGACATTTCATGAGAAAGCATAAAGATATGCAAGTCATAACATCACATGTCAATCACAGAACAACACATCACCAAGGAAAGATGAGACACAATATTTATGAGTGGAAAACCCTAAAACGGTGAAAAAATCACTTTGAACAATTACTTTTATTATCTTCAAAGGGCACCAAAATTGATTACATTTAGTGAGCACCAACCCATTGAGAGAACCAACTCTCCTTCAAAGTACCAACTTTGAAAACACTAAATCACCAACTCAAGAAATAAATAGGAGCACCAACTTTGAATACATTGAAGCACCAACTCTAGTGGTTGAAGCACCAACTCCAAAAGAAAACAAGAGCACCAACTTCAAAAACACCAAAGCACCATCTCTAGTGACTGAAGCACCAACTTTAGTGGTTGAAGCACCAACTCTAGAATTTGAATACAAGAAAAAAGTATATTATAGAGGGTTTCTCTATTTCACTTCAAACCATATATTTGTTAAACATCTTTCCAATTAAAACTTTACAACTCCCTATCAAACCACTGAAACAATCAATTACCCTGCTTAGTTCATGATAGATTCAACATCTTAGATACCTTGATCTATTATGTTACAATCATCTTTTCTTAACATACTTCAATCGATATTTAATCTCATACTCACAAAGCACATGTCAACTTCAAATCTAATCATTCAACATACATAATTCAAAAGAGCCTCAGTCAACTTTGATATTTTCAATCACTTTGTAGAAAACATACAATAGCTTCAATCATACAATGTAGTGAATTCATTCATCTTTTAGACTCCAAGTTCATATTCATATTTTTCAAACTATAAAATTTAATTGTTTCTCCTATCACACACACACTATTTTTCACTCAAGCTAGAAAAAATGTAGTTTATTTCATCTCAAGAAATATCTCATTGATATTTATGTATAGTGCATAGTCTTTGTTCCTTTTCACATTAGAATTCTACTCTAAATTTCATACATAGTACCCAAATATTATACAAGGAAAAGAATACATTTAATAAGCCCTATTATACTGAATACTAATGAAACACTTCTAAAACCTAATATTCAAGCACTAAATACTCCCTTTACTCATAAATTTTTATCAATATATACAACCATCATCTGATAGACCATAAAACTTCAATCCTTCATACAACATCCATGCTTTATTCTTGAAATTATCTTTTCATACATGATTTCAACAAAATATGGTATCTTTTCCTTCAAAAACATCTTACAGTGCTCAAACCTCTATCAACACAGAACCCCTCACAAAGCATACTATTGTTGCACTATTTTTTATAGAAGAACATTGTGAAAATCTTCAAACTCACCTTTCACTATGCTCTCACATAAATTCCACACTTCCACATTAGAATTCAAAAAGACTTGGAAATGTTCTACATCCCATCCCTTTGTTATCTTCTAACAATTATCAAAGTTGTGAAAGGCTAAAATATAAATTTGACTACCATATGCCTATCAAAGTAGTGTCATTGAGAGATAATTGTTACCGACTTCAAACAAGGACCATCAATCTTTGAAACCAGCCATGTTTTGGTTTAAATAATAGCCATTGATAATATTTTTTGCTATGAAACATAGAATCTTAACCCACTAAACCATTAGAACCTAAGTGTAGGGTCTGATACGTAATGTATTCAAAACCCTCAAATTTTCACTTAACTGACATTTAGCTCAATATACCAAGTCACTTAACAAATATAATTAAAATTAACATTGTTAATAACTTTGTACAAACACTTCTATTTATGGTTTTATAATCAAGACGCCAACCATAAGTAAACCATAAACAATCTTAACAACTCCATAGATTTGATAGTCATGTGATTGTTCATGATTGTTTCTAGTCAACATAAGTTTTTAGATATAGAGCATATTGTTCTTGACATTGACAAAGAAGATAAAACATGAAATGAAGAACCATGTATCTTGGCCATGTAAGACATCAAACTCTCACCATCATGAGATGATTAACAAGATCTTTATTTGACTTGAAGAAAAAATTTGAATGAAAAAACTATGCAACATTGGAACAAACATTTTACCATGAAGCAATTCCTTTGCACTTTTCAACCTTTGTGTCAACATCATATGAGTGAAAAAGTATCCTTTGCATCAACCCTTGTACCATTCATCAACACAATAAACAACTCTAACCTATGAAACAAACCTTTGCTTTCCTTTGCTTTGAATACCTTGAATGATATTTGAAATACCCTAAATTATTTTTAACTTCACTTGCACCAAAATTTTCATTACCTTACTTTACACCATTGAACTAACATGTCTAACATCTATTTCCATCAAATACAAACCTTTGACATCAATGACAGAACAATGACATTGCCAATAGTAGGGTACCACCCCTACCATATATGTTGTAGAGTGATCCCTTGGGTCCTCCACCTATGGGGAGGTGTGAGGTGGCCTTCCCACCCTCACCAACCAAAAAAGAATTAAAATATTTTTTAAATTTGGAACATGGACTTTTGGGACCCACTTGCTTTCTATTGCTTCTAGGGTTTTTCACCTAGAAGGATAAAGATGGGCCAAAAATGCTTATGTTACATTCAAATTCAATGCAATATGGATAGAATAAGCTTGTAATATGCCTAGATATAATGATTGAATGCAAGAAAGGAATGAGATAGATTGAATAATGAATAGAAACTAAAGGAAAACAATTTGTTTGAAAACATATTGTGTAATCCATCAATGAACTAGGAATGAATGTAAAACTTAACATAAATGAACCAAAATGAATGTGTGCACCTAGAATGTGGATGGAGATTGGAAATTTCTTCTAAAATGTTACTAATGCCTAAATTTAGGCCTAGTGGGACTCATTCACCATTCTAGGTGAATCAGTCCCAATTCTGCCAAACTATACCAGGACTCATTTTTGAAAAAAGGGTATCTAAAAATGTAAAAATCTAAAAACTGACCTTGGGGTGGGACTTATTCACCACCCATGGAAAATCAATCCACTTTTGAATTTTTGAATTTTCAAATGTGGATTCTAAAGCTTCTGATCTACACTTTAGTGTTGTGCAGTTTTCGCACACATGCCCTGTCAAAGGCAGGGACTCTTTTTTGCTTTGGGTTTGGTGTCTTGGACCTTTCATTTTGAGGTTTTGTCTCATTTTGACATATGCTTAAATGCTTATTTTTGATTGCCTAAGTATTCCTCCTTGGTTATTCATTGAAAATACTAAGTTCTAGATAAATTTTAGGCTTTTACTCGGATTCAAGATTTTCCACCCTAGTCGGATTTTCCTGAATCCTGCTTGGACTCCAGCTGGACCTTATTGTTCAGTGATTTTTAGTATTCATGGATTTCCGCGTGGGCTGAATTCTCTCAAATTCTGCCCCGTTGTCAGATTCCTAGATTTTCTTAACTATCTTATCAATTGCATTAATGACTTTGTGCATGCTTTGGAGGATGTGTTTAACTTGATTTTTGAGGTATTTTGTACTATCATGCTTATTATTTTCCATCGTTTGAGTTGAAGAGTGTTTTCATGCAATTGATTGGTTGGGTTTTTGGGGTTTTTGGGTTTGACTTGATCGATTTAGTGGTGATTTATTGCATATTCTTGCCCCTGTTCTTTGTGGACACCATTCACTTTGCATTTACTAATTCTAGGATTGACTTCCACTTTATAATGGTATGTGTTTGATTACTTTGCTTTGAATTGATGATTATGGATAGCACATTGATGTTATAAGAGCTTCTAGGACTTGGATTCTTGAGCATTTGATTGCTTCATGACTAGGGTTGTGTAGCATTGGTTAATTTATGATATCCCAAGTAATTTATGAGTTTGTTGGTTTGTTTATATATCGGTGAAATTACTTGTGAATCTTGATTTTATCCCCTAGTATGGTGTTGGAATTTGAATTACCTTAGTCATAGGTTTCCTTTGTGTAAATGGAAAATGTATAGGGTTTAAACCTATGGGATCACCATTCATCTTAAGTTTTCTCTCAAATGGGCCTTGAATGCAAAGAAAATATTTTGAAGATCCATGCATAGCTTTTCCTAAGTTTAAATCATTGAAGTTCATGATTGGTGGGATGTTGTATGTGAAATTGCGATTTCATGTTGCAATCTGGCTTTTGGCCTCAGTCCGGGATTTCTCGTTCCTTCAGGATAACCCATCTTTGGTGGATTTTCCTAAAATCTAGTGAGGTGCAATAAATTTATCACTATCATTTACACTATCATTAAGACAAACATCCATTGGTGGGAGCTCATAGTGGACTCCATTGGTCATACCGATACTCTTTTCTATCATTAAGACTTCCATCCTTCAATGAGACCTTTTGGAAAACTCACAACTCTTGCCGAGACCTTCACTTTCAGCAAGACTACCAACGGTCGCCTATGCTTCATGACGAAGCCTTTCTTTCTTGGTGACCTTGGAATTTCTTTCAAGGAGACCATGTGTTTTCAGCCAGAGGTTATACCGATGAGACTCCATGTCAGTGTAACATAATTCGCCAAGACTTATATTGAAAACCTTGTGTCTGACTAAAATCCCCGATAGTTGGTAAGACCAAAATGAATTCGCCAAGACTTATATCAAAAACCTTGTGTCTGGCTGAAATCCTCAATAGTCGGTAAGACCAAAATGAATTCGCCAAAACTCATATCAAAAACCTTGTGTCTGGCTAAAATCCCCGATAGTCGGTAAGACCAAAACAAATTCACCAAGACTTATATCAAAAACCTTGTGTCTGGTTGAAATCCTCGCTAGTTAGTGAGACAAAGAACATTTGTTGAGACCTTACCCCAACCACCCACTAGTCATATTGGTATGTTTGTTACATTGACGTTCAGAAAGACACTACAAGTTTGTTGAGACCTCCTATGGAGAAACTTTAGTTTGGCTGAAGCATTCCCTGAACCCAGCTAGTTGGTGAGACCAAAAGCATTCACCATGACCCCACCCTGAAGAGAAAGCTTCTCATCGACATGTGTATCCCCATTGTTGATCAGCAAGACATGCCCCACTCGGTGTGACCTCATTCTAAGTGAAATTTGTTCAGCTGAAGTACATGCTCCTGCACCGATCTGTTCAAAGTTTCACCTTACTTGTGGATTTTCATCAAGCTTGGATTTATTTGAAGTCTGCTATCTCTTGGATTTTTTAAAGCCTAGAATCTAGCTCATTCCTCATAGAAATCTATCCCTCATGGGTTTTCCCGAACTCTAATGAAATGTAAAGGAACATGGGAAAAATGGATTTTTTTATGGTTTATGATGCATTTAATGATTATTTCATGTCATATTTGTATTTCCCATATGACTTATGGATAGACTATGATCAGGTTTGATGGTTAAGTAGGTGTTTCATGATTATTCTATTGGATTTAAATCAGTCAGGAATTTCCTGAAATTCCTCTCTGGCTCAGATTTTGTGGCTGGTCTTGAAACCCAAAATTTATTGTGATCATTTTATGTGAGATTTAATGACACCTTGACTATAGGAGATGCATTCTAATGGTGTATTCATGGATGGAAATTTCTTTCATGTGGTTTTACTTTGCTTTCTTGGTGAGTGTAGGCTGAATCTAGCAAGGTATCAGAGGGATCTTTAGTTTCAAAAGTAGAATAGATTAAAATTGACATCAAAAGCAAGATTCCTAAGAGAAAAATCACATCGATCTAGTTAGAGGTGACTAATACAAACATTGGAAAATGGGACTATGAAGGGTTCAAAGAAAGAATGGTAGTTAAAGATCTTCCTATGGTGGCCAGTAGGATGAAGGAGTCAGGTTTGGCACATGTGGTTGGTTTCCCTTCAATGGTGCAGTGTTATGCGCTCGTTCTTGAGTGTGCTAGACAGTATGAGGAGGGTACACAAAAGGCTATCAATCCTTAGGGGAGAGTGATTGCAAACCTCAACCCTATCTCCATTGCTCAAAATTTTGATATGCCAGATAGATCTCACGTGGTCGCATTCAACATAGGGTCAGCCAAGGAATTGTAGGAAGAGAAAACTGTTAAATCTCAACAATTCATCAAATCTTGGCTGGAGAAGCCTTTGTCTAACTACTCTAAACTACCCAAACATCTATTTAGGGAATAGTTTAAGGAGTACTATGATGCTATTACATTACTCAGCAGAGTAGTTGGATTGAGGGATGCAAGGGTGTTTGAGAATTGGATGTGCCATGCCATTGTGAGGATAGAGCAAGAATTGATTGATTATCATTAGACTGGTTTGATTAGTAAAGTACTCCATGAATAGTTATTCAATGTGTTGCAGACCAAGACTTTCACAATGACTTCATATCTGGTCTATGTGCTTGCAAGATTCCACCCCTACAAAGGATTGGATACAAAGGGAATTTTTGGGTAGGATGTTATTTATGAATTTTTCCCTCAATTGCATTTGGGAAGTTCAAACTATACGAGGGAAAATGATGCATTTACCATGCATATCACCAAAATGCTTTAGGAAGCAGAGCATGTCAAAATTTCAGATCAAGCCAAGGAGCTCATCAAGAGGTATGGAGCTTGGTTTATACAATTCCCAACCTTCTCCTACATTTGGATTGATGGATTCCAAAAGGTCCCATACAAACTTCTAAGCTATCCCACTGATCATATCATATTGTTGGAAGTAACTAGATAGATTTGTGACTTTGATGCTATTGTCAAGAAAGAAAAACACAAGATAGGATTTGGTGGAGATTTTCCCCTAAGGATTGGCACTAGAGAAGCATGTCCTTCCATTGGTTCTACTCAAGCTTCATAAGAAGAAATGAGTACTCTTGGCTTGTGTTTCCACTAGAAGAGGTCCAAATTTGATATTACAATAGAAGCTCAAAAGAAGGCCAACAAAGAGTATATCCATAAGGTGAACTTGGAGGACTATTGGGCTAATTGTAGTGATGAATTTGAGGTCAGAAAGAACATATTCTCCTAGATTATAGTTGAGTTAGTTTGATTGTATAAGGTAAAGGTAGTTCCTGATCAATTGGAAGATGATGGAAACTTGATCCAGGATCATTTTTATGAGGAAATAAAAGACAAACGAATTGGTGATGTCGATTGGTTAGAGGAGGAGAAAATAGAACTGAAACAGTTGATGGATCTTGTTATCAAAGTTACCAAGATGTGGCTCAAGCATACGATATGGGGATTGGAGAATAAATGAGTCAAATGTACATACAACCTAATGGGAGATTTATATCCTCACTCCACATCTGAGGAATCAAATGAGTAGGATCCTAAAGGTAAAGGTAAGTTGAACTCTCCATCCAAGAGTAGGATAAAAGGTGTTCAAGAAGAAGAAGTCCAAAAAATTGAAAAGCAAAGGAGGCCGGAGGCTAAGAAAAGGACAAGGACTAAAATATCTGAACATAAAGATATTGAAGAAAAAAATCCTGAGGTTGGTGCTCCTGTATTTAAGAGAAGAAGAATTATAAAGTTGGAAGAGAAAGGAAGTTCCAAAGAACAAGAAAGTATTGCCTCGCCTATGGTAGAAACAAAAATTTTAGAGGAGAAGGAAAAGGTGTACACTAGGAGATCTAGGACTCCTCCTAAGGATAGTGTACAAGTTGTAGTGGAGGACACACTAGCTGATTGGGATGAATTGCTAGCAAAGATTGGAAAGGATAAAGGTAAAAGGAAAGCTAAAGTGATCTCAAGAATTGAAAGAGATGAAGCTCATAATGTAGACACCGAAATTTGGTTTAGGCCTGTGACTTCCACATTCTTCATAATTTGTATTCCTCAAGGTCATTGATTAAATAATCTTAATTATTTAATTAATTCATCTTCTTTTATTTCTTCTATTAATTAAATAATCTTAATTATTTAATTAATTCACATTCTCTTTATTCTATCTGATTAATTAAATAAACGCTTTTTATTTAAGTATGTTACTAATTAACCTTCTTCTTGTCAAATTAAATAAATCCTTATTTAATTTACTCTTTATCATATTTCAAATATAATTAAATAAATTATTCATTTAAATCCCTTCATCATTTAATTAAATAAATCTTGTTTATTTAATTATTCTTCGAATATCGAGTTTTGAATTAAATGAATTATTTAATTCATTAATTCTATTTTAACACATTCCTCTGTATTTTAGATAATTATGTGAGTTATCTAAGTATTCACTTTTACTCGACTCGACATCTATTTTAATCGCTCAGTTAACTCTTCATTTGATGTATGAGTGGCTGTCTTTGAGTAATCTCTTCGTCAAACCATTCAAATCATCCAGTTCTAACTCATTTGCGTGCACATGCATATTAATTAAATATTATTATTTAATTAATTAAGTGTTGTGCATGTGTTCGAACAGAGAGTCATTATAATCAATCTTCATCTTTGTCGTGCAAAGATATTTCTTATGTTTTTGAATGCCAAACTGAAGATTAAATCATTCATTTAATCTTTAATTCTATTTCTAATTCAAATCACTCATGTCATCACTGTCAGTTATCAGAATGCATGTCTAATTTTTCAATCTCAATCGTCCGTTAATCTTTCAATCTTGACCTGTCGTTTGAATAATCAATTTTCTATAAATTGATTTGTCATTCTTCATTCCAATCTCTCTCACGAAATCTTATGACTTTTGAGAGAACTTAATCTTGAATCTTCAATATTTTGCTAATCTTTATCATTGGGCTATATTTGCACAAACTTACGAGAAATTTGAGGGCAATTATACTACACAAGCAAATGGAGAAGGGAAATCGAGATGAATCATGGAAATACGTTCGAAATTGGTGAGATTGTTCTAGTTTTGTTTACATTTTATCTTTCCTATGTTCTTTATTGCTTAACGAATGAATTTTCATTTTAGATTTATTGTTGTATTGTATGTGTGCTTCTAATCTTCATTTTTTTTCTATTGTGCAAGATTTTATTTGGCATTACATTTGGTGAACCCGACATGAAGACACCATCTTTGTGAATCCATAGATCTTTTAATTTTGGTTTTTGCAGATTTTTTGTATGGAACAATGCATCTGATGCTTCCTGAATGGAAATTGACTTCTTGAACCGCATCTGACAAAGGAAACACCGCATCTGTATGTTCCTAAATCGCAATTGATTTTCTGAGCCACAACTGAATAAGAAATGATGCATCTGACTGGTAATCCCGTGATGCAATTGACTGGTAAAATTTTATTTCTATTTTTGACAATTTGGAATTTTCAATTGATTTTCATGTTACTGATATCCGATTTTTAGCATGTGGCCATTTGGAGTTAACAAGCTTTTGCAGGATGATTGACGAAGACAATATTGAAAATTACTAATGAGTTTTTCTGCAAGACGCTTGTTGAAGACCCTAGTTATTTTGAAACGGATTGTTTGGTAGCTTAGAAAATCTTTCATTTGGTTAAAATTAACAAGTGTCTACTATGTTTGGTGTGTAAGCACAAGTTTGGTTACCCTTATGACTTGGTACATTGAAGTATCCTCTCCCCTTGTGCATCCATGCCATCCTAGGTGTAAGAGAAACAGTTACCAACTCTAGAACTTAGGCCTGTTCTGGTGGGAAAAAGTACTCACCCCAGGATGACTCACACCGGTAGCACCCTAAACCTAAGGGACTTCCAGCCAGTATATAAAAGTGGGTTCTTGGGGAAACCCCAAGAATCATGAGTGTGGTTCCGACGAGATGGATCCGAAAGGGGACTCGCGCCGTATGGATCACACCCCACGAACAGAATGCCCGAATTAAATACCTTTTGTTTTTAGAGACCAACCTATTTGTGGTCATTGCTTGGAATAGTGCAAGGTACAGTATCATGCCCGAAGATACTCACTACTGATCCCCTTGAGTAGAGATAGCAGTTCTTGGGAGGTCATTGCCCAAAGAATTCAGAATTGGTGTGCTTGAAAGACATTAATGAGCTATGGAGGGGAGCCAATGCCACCAAATTCCTAAGCTATCCGCTCTTGAGAAGGAAAGGTGTTCATCACCAATTTGGGGTATAATAGGTGGGCTATACCAAGTATACAAACCCTAGGCCTTTGGCCTATTAGGATGTGCTTGTCTGTTATCACTTTAAATGTTCTTTGAGTCTGAAATCAAAACTGAAAACACTTTGTCTTACGATTGTCTTTGATTGTCAGAATTTGATCATAGAAAATAGAGTCAGTTTAAATTTCATGTCACTAAAAATTCATAGAGTCGCAACTGTTCACTAGAAACTCGCATCTGATTTTTAGAGTCGCATCTATTAAATTGTCAGTCACGTCTGTTAATTTTTGAGTCGCATTTGTCATAAGAGTTGCATCTATTAAATTTTGAGTCGCATCTATAATTGTTAGTCGCATCTATTAATATTCAGTCACATCTGTCAGTTTGGATCGCATTTGCTTTGGAAAAAATGCATGCGTTATATTCTGAGTCACATCTGGTAAATTATGAGTCGCATCTATTGGTTTAGACCGCAACTGTTAAACTTGAACCACATCTATTAAATCCTGCGACGCATCTGTCTGATTATCAGAAAACCAGAATTCATAGTCACTGTCCAGTCAACACAGTTATACCAGTTTCAGGTGTCTTCACACAAACAGTCTTTGAAACATAAACCTGGAATGATTTGCTCAATTTTGCATCTTTTAGGTTCATTTAGTCATTACCATAGTTGTCTTCAGTTAGAGTTTAGCTTCATCTTAGGGTATATATCACCTTGTATTAGACTTCTAGAAAGGTCACTTTTACAAAATTTAGGATTGATTTACCATCTACAATCTAGAAAAGTCATAGTGTCAACAAAATTTGTCATTGAACCTAGTCCTATCATCTTATACTTTTTCCTATAGAGAGTCATCCTAGCTCATCAGTCTAGTTAGGAAACTCAGAATTTTCTTTGATCCTCATCCTACATTGGTTCTTTGACTTCACTAAATTGACACCTTGATTAGACTTTAGTTAGTTGGTCCTTTCGTCTTAAGGTTTATAGAATTGATCACTTTAGGGTCTTGCTTAGACTTTTCATCTTTAGAGTCTAGACTAGTGTCATCCTAGGATATTCCTTATTTTGCATACAAAAATCCCAAAACATAGACTAGAGTCATACTATTCATAGATATAGTCTTGCATATCCCGCATATTGAGCTTGTCTTACATGGTTGAAACTAGGTCTAAGAGAAGAGAGAGAAAACATGTCGAACCCAAACGAGTTCATAAATCCATTTTATTCAAGACCTCATAAGACTCTATTAGAAAAATTCACCACTAGAAACACTCAAGGACATATTGCAGTAGAGGACATAGAGGCTGCCGCACAGGACCCTGAGTTTGCCTCTTTTGTAGATGAGTACCTAGAAAATGATCATCAACGGTTCTTAGGAAAATTGCTAGATGAAGGTGCTAATTTACCTCTAGGATTTGATATCAGTACTTACAAACTCAACCTACACAAGGGACAAATACTACGACTTCTAGTACTACTATACCTCAAGTCAGCACGACTATGCCATCTAGCACATCTACACAGAGTATGACAGTCCATACGTCCCCATTTGGTACATCTAGCATGACATCGGGATTTAATTTCACTATAGGGGCTTCATCATCTACTCACTTTTATCCTCTTGTTGGGAATAAAAGGTCTAAAACCAAGTAGCGTCCACACCTTATGTCGATACCACCAGTTCACAGTCAATGACTACACCCAATCCTATTATCACGAGTACCATACCACAGTCGATGGCCATACCTAGTACTCAAGTCACCAGTACTATACCATGGATTACACAAATAGGGGGGCATTCCCTCCTTCTAATATGGAAATAAAAATCCATTCACACAGTTTTCAAGTCAGAATCTACTATCCCAAACTAGTATGCAGAATCCACTTACATCGATTCCGAATCAGAATCCCTTTTCACAGATTGGTAGGTAGAATCCGTCCACACAGATTCCAAGTCAAAACCAATTTACATCAATTCCAAATCAGAATCCTTTTGTCTAAAGTGGTACTCAAAATCCATTTACACAGGTCTTAGGTCAACATCAATTTATGTTGATTCCTGACTAGAGCACGTTTACCAACATTCTGAATCCAAATCCACCTCAGATGTCAACATTTAATCAAAACCCTTCACAAGGCTTTGGATTTTAGAATACATACTTGGATTTGAATAATCCTCCTAGCACATCTTTGACCCAAGTTGACATCTTACAAACACAAATGTAGGCATTGCAAACCCAAATGGATAACATGTCGGTGTCAACTAAGAAATCATTTTCACCAAAGGACATATGCCCCTTCCCTTTTGATAGATCATTGTACATGACCCCTTTCCCTCATGGATATGTCATACCCAATCTTCTAAAGTACAATGGAAAACAAAACCCAATAGAAAACATCAGGGAATTTTCTACCATATGCATAGATGTCGCTTAAGATCCCATGTATCTTATGAGGCTATTTCCAAGAAGTCTTGTAGGAATTGCACTAGAATGGTTTTCGGGTCTAGATTCTGGCATTAGATCTTGGGGTGAATTGGTTGAGAAATTTGTGGAACAATTCACCTTCAACATAGATCATGAGATAAACATAGCAACTTTGTGTCATACAACGCAAGACGAAGGGGAAAAATTTCTTCCAGAGATGGAGGAATATAGCTAGTCGGTGTCTCGTCAAGATACCCAAAAAACAAAAAGTTACAATGTTTCAAGAAGACCTTCATGCAAAACTCAGGAGTAACCTAAGGGTACATTGTTGTACATCTTTCTCAAAACTAGTGGAAAAAGGGGTGATAATAGAGAAGGACCTCATTGAAAAGGGTGAACTCAAGACATCAACGTCCAATAGAAACCCAATAGTACAAAACACCCCCACTGACATAAATAGATTTTGGTCTTGCAACAAAAATGTCACCAATGATGGGCTGGTTGATGTAAAACGCTATAGGTGGGACCCCTCCTCATGTTACAAGGACCTCATACTTTTGCCAACATGCTTAATGCTGTCAATCAACCTCCTAGCATTTTTCCCCTTCGTCTTGCATTGTATGACACAAAGTTGCTATGTTTATCTCATGATCTATGTTGAAGGTGAATTGTTCCACAAATTTCTCAACCAGTTCACCCCAAGATCTAATGCTAGAATCTAGACCCAAAAACCATTCTAGTGCAATTCCTACAAGACTTCTTGGAAATAGCCTCATAAGATACGTGGGATCATAAGCGACATCTATGAATATGGTAGAAAATTCCCTGATGTGTTCTATTGGGTTTCGTTTTCTATGGATAACATGTTGGTGTCAACTAAGAAATCATTTTCACCAAAGGACATATGCCCCTTCCCTTTTGATACATCATTGTACATGACCCCTTTCCCTCATGGATATGTCATACCCAATCTTCTCAAGTACAATGGAAAATGAAACCCAATAGAACACATTAGGGAATTTTCTACCATATGCATAGATGTCGCTTATGATCCCATGTATCTTATGAGGCTATTTCCAAGAAATCTTGTAGGAATTGCACTAGAATGGTTTTTGGGTCTAGATTTTGGCATTAGATCTTGGGGTGAACTGGTTGAGAAATTTGTGGAACAATTTTCCTTCAACATAGATCATGAGATAAACATAGCAACTTTGTGTCATACAACGCAAGACGAAGGGGAAAATTCTTCCAGAGATGGAGGACTATAGCTAGTCAGTGTCCCGTCAAGATACCTGAAAAACAAATAGTTACAATATTTCAAGAAAACCTTCATGCAAAACTCAGGAGTAACCTAAGGGTACATTGTTGTACATCTTTCTCAGAACTAGTGGAAAAAGGGGTGATAATAGAGAAGGACCTCATTGAAAAGGGTGAACTCAAGACATCAATGTCCAATAGAAACCCAATAGTACAAAACACCCCCACTGACAGAAATAGATTTTGGTCTCGCAAAAAAAATGTCACCAATGATGGGGTGGTTAATGCTAAAATGCTACAGGAAGGACCCTTCCTCACGTTACAAGGACCTCATACAACATGCTTAATGATGTCAATCAACCTCCTAGCATGGTCCAAAATACTCAATGTCCACAACTGAGAAGATTTCAAAAATGTGAGTTCACTCCCTTAGGGGAACCCATTGAGTCAGTGTTCAAACAATTGCTACAACATAACCTCATACAGCTGTAGGAACTAAGAAAATACAATCTAGGACAGTTTAAACTAGCTTGGTGGGATGGCAATTCCTTTTGTGACTATCAGAGGACTAAGGGGTATAATTTACAAAACTGTCGACAACTGAAGAATATCATACAGGATCTTGTTGAAAGGAGAATTATTGAAGTTAGTGGACAAAAATAAAAGACATCGAACATTGATAATCAAGTCTTTTTAGACCCACTACATGACCATGGGAAAGGAACTATCCCCAATTTGAGTACTAAGACCAATATGTTAGCCAATTATGCAAGTATCAAACATGATTATGATAGTGGAAAAATCATTCATTTCCTTCACGCTGCTAATGAAAACATCAATACCATTACTATCAATGCTAATCTTGAATGTGCAGTCAATACTCATCGTACTAAGTTCACTATCCAAGGCCCTCCATCACAGCAAACACCCCAACCTTCCAAGTTACAATATAACCTACTTGACTAATTGGGGAAGACCCCAGCCCAAATTTCACTCTTGGAATTGTTGTGTATTTCTCCTGAGCATCGATCTATCCTTGATAAAGCTTTACAAAATACCACGGTCCCTAATGATCTAGATGTCAATTGTTTCTAGGAAATGGTGGGCTACTTGACCAATAATCACCATGCCACATTTTCTAAACAAGACTATGCCACTCAAAAGATGAACCATAATGACCCTTTACACCTAGAAGTCCTCGTTGATGACACTAAGGCTAGACAAGTTTTGGTAGACGGAGGAGCAAGGTTAAATCTATGCACTTTAAAATTGATTAAGGAATTAGGTATCTCAGAAGCATGCGTAGACATGACCAAAAGTATTATCATAAAAGCTTATGATGATGAGGAATGAAAATCAAAGGGGGTGGTAACACTTCCTATCAGAATTGGTCCTACGGTGATGGAGACAAAATTCTAGGTCTTGGATCTCACCCTTCCTTATAACCTTCTACTTGGTACACCATGGATTCATGCCATGAAGGCAGTCCCTTCTACATATCATCAGTGTCTTAAATTCTCTTACAATGGCATAGAAATAACTATAGATGGTGATCCTGATCCTTTCCAATACTGCACCAATCTAAAAGAGATCCCCCAACGTCAAGTACCAGTGAACCAAGAGGCTTCATTGTCTAATCCATCTTCTTATGTTGATCCATCCACACTCACTCGAACATCTGTTTCACCCTCACTTCCTGCCACTCCTAGGGTTGAGGTCCAAGACAAGGGTTGTGGAGAGTATTACATGAAGAATTCTTATTGTGTTAGCCATTTGGTTCCTCCTAAGTCATATGGTTTACCTCCAACAGGTAGGGTATAGTCTATAATCACTATACACATTCCTCCCACAACAACTTTCACTAAATGGGGTGAATTAAGCAAAGAGGCTGTGGATGCAGAAGATGTCGCTTCCTAGCTATATAAGGAAGATAATCAGGGACCCCTTTTACTTGCTCATATTCCTACAAGTCTATATGGAAAGGGCTTCAAAATCATGCAAAGAAAAGGATATGATGGACAAAGTGGTTTAGGCTTAAACCAAGATGGCAGAATTGAACCAATATTTGTTTCTCAGTGGCCAAAAGGAGTAGGGCTAGGGTTTCAACTGATCCAAATAGGCGTTCCTAGTACTCCATTATCCTTACTTGAGGAAGTACATGCTTTAGAAGATATTAAGACATCTCACGAACCAGTGGACCAATATCATTGTAACTCCCCCGATTCTAAGGATTATGAGTGGGATTCCCTATCCTCTACTTCTTCCATGGACCTTGACAGGTTATTTGGAGAACTCGACTTGATGCTAAGTTCCTCACTGAATCCCTTAAATTCCTGTCCACCAAAGAAAATAACAAAAGAAGAGTGGTTTAAACACTACAATTGGGAATCACTTGATTCTACCTCTTGGCAATCTGAGCCACCCGTTTCCGATAGTCAAACCTTGGCATTAGGCCCACCTATCGATCCACCTAGACCCAAACCTAAGAGCAAAAAGGACTTGGTACAAGACTTTTGTAACCACATGAATAATTCAATCTTTACCTTGACTCCATTAAACTTTGATAACTCTGATGATGACATGCCCTTAGTCTATCCCCAACTTATTGATTAGGACCAACAAGACACACCCATTTTAGATATGTTTGAGAATTACGAAGCAATTGCTAAGTTCCTAGGATTACGGGAAGGCATACCAAACGATGATCATAAGGCTAGTTTTACCATTGACTTAGACAATAAAGCATACTTTGGGGAATCTGTTCAACCCTCCAGTTGCAAAAATGAGAAAAATAATAGACAAGATAAAAAGGATGAGTCTTTAGGTGAAAACCAAAAGGCACCTTTAGACAATGAAAAAGTAAAAATAAAGGACGCATCTGAAGGTGAAAACCTATCTAAGGCGCCTAAGGATGGACATTTGAAAATTCTCCCCATTGCATAGGAAAATTCACCCATGCTTGTGGAAGACTCGGTAGAAGTCAACATAGGTACCAAGGACAATCCTCAACTAGTTTATTTTGCAGCATCATTGACAATAGAAGAGTAGCCTGAGTTTCATAACTTCTTTGCACAAAGACAGATAAATTTTGCTTGGTCATATGCAGATATGCCAAGGTTAGATCCTGCACTTGTTCTACATCATTTTCCCCTACAACCAGGTGCCAAACTAGTGAAACAAAAGTTGAGAAAAATGCACCCACAGATTGCTTTATTAGTCAAGGCAGAACTCGAGAAATTGTTAGACATTGGTTTCATCAGATCTATTGACTATGCCGATTGGATCTCCAATCTAGTACCAGTCACTAAACCAATTGGGGGCATCCGCATCTGCACTGATTTTAGAGATATCAACAAAGCTTGTCCTAAGGATGACTTCCCTTTGCCTAACATAGAAATGATAGTTGACATGATAGCAGGATATGAGATGTTGTCCCTTATGGATGGATTTTCAGGATATAACCAGATTAGAATTGCTACTGAAGACCAACCTAAGACAACTTTAACTTGTCCTTAGGGAATGTATTGCTGGAATGTTATGCCCTTCAGACTCAAGAATGCAGGAGCAACCTATCAACGTGCCATGACTACTATCTTTTATGATCTAGTGCACACTCTTATGGAGGATTACATCGATGACCTTGTTACAAAATCTAAGACAAGGGCAGAACATCTACAGGTTTTAGACAAGATATTTCAGAGGCTAGAGAAGTATAATGTGATACTTAATCCAAAGAAATGTGTGTTTGGAGTCAAGTCAAGAAATTTGTTGGGTTATATCATCTCTAGACGAGGCATTGAAGTGGATCCTGCTAAGGTGAAAGCAATCATGGACATGCCACCACCCACCAATCTTAGTCAACTAAGGACATTATAGGGAAGGTTGCAATCCATCAGATGATTTATAGTACAACTAGCAGACAAGACACATCCTTTTCAACATCTACTTAAGAAAGGAGTACCCTTTGCATGGATAGCTAGATGTGAAGAGGCTTTTCAACTAATTAAAGAATATTTACTTACACCACCTGTTTTAATGCCACCTATTGAAGGAAGATTGTTGATTCTTTATATTACAACAACCCATTCATCACTCGAAGCATTGCTCGCACAGATCGACAACGAGGTCATGAAAGGGCAGTCTATTATATCAGTCAAACTTTGGTGTTATGAGCTCAACTACAGTAACATTGAACATGCCTATTTTGCAGTAGTATTTGCTACCCAAAAACTGAGGCACTACATGCTAAACCATCAAACAATGTTGATTTCTAAAATAGATCCCTCAAAATATCTTCTTAGCAAGGCAGCATTAACGGGGCGACTTGCCAAATGGGTTATGATAATTAGTGAGTATGATATCCAGTATGTAGAAAGAAAGGCTATTAAAGGATAGGTCATTGCTGATCAGCTGGCTGACACACCCACACAGGCAGATCATCCCTTAGTTGTAGAATTTCCTGATGAGTTTATATTTGCACTTGACAAAAACATAACATGGAAGCTGTACTTTGATGGCTCACATAAAAATCATGGTTTTGAGGCTGGTATCCTATTTATCACACCATAGGGTGATTCCATCCCTAAGTCATTCTGGATTGCATTCCCATGCACTAATAACATAGTAGAGTATGAAGCTCTAGTGACAGGGTTATGCATGGCAGCCAAATGGAAAATTAAGATTTTACAAGTATATGGGGATTCTCAACTAGTAATTAGACAGTTAAATGATGATTATGAGACCAAGGACGAGAAGCTTGCTCCCTACAAGCGCATGGCTGATAGCTTTAAAGAGTACTTTGACAAAGTTGAATTTCATCAAATACCTCATGTTTTAAATAGGGGAGCTGATCCTATGGCTACAATTTCATCACTTCTTGACATTCCTAACAACATGCCTAAGTTTGAGTTCTTGGTAGAACAACTTTTGGTCCCAGCCTATGATATCCCAGATTCTGAAATGGTGTGTGACATTGTTGGTCCTAATTCCCCATGGTACAAAGAAATCTATGATTATCTCCACGCTGAAGTCATACCCACTAGCCTATCAAATAACCAACGTAGGACATTCCTCCACAAGTCATCCAAACACACCATCATCGGAGACACCTTATATAGACGCGCCTTAGATAACACCCTACTAAGATGCCTTGATTCTACTGAAGCACAAGCAACCTTGCGTGGGGTGCATGAGGGTATATGTGGTTCCCATTCTAGCGGTCCTACCTTAGCCAAAAAGATTATGAGACTGGGTTATTACTGGCCTACTATGGAAAAAGACTCATATGTCTTTTTAACAAAATGCCGCCAATGCCAAGTTCATGGAGACTTGATACATGCCCCAGTAGAGGAGCTTTGTCCTATCACATCACCATGGCCCTTCGCCCAATGGGGACTCGACCTCATAGGTAAGATCCACCCTACATCATCTAATGGACACAAGTTCATTATTATTGCCACTGAGTACTTTACGAAGTGGATTGAAGCCATTCCTATGACATACATTACCGACACATAGATTTCTAGATTTATCCTGAACTACATCATCTATCGATATGGTGTCCCTCAATCCATTATCATTGATAATGGCTACCCATTTAAGAACCATGAAGTACGTCATTTGTGTGAAGAGTTTCTTATCCAACATCACTTCTCTACTCCATACTACCCACAAGGTAATGGCCAAGCAGAGGCATCTAACAAGACCATCCTTAGAATCCTCAAGAAGACTATCAATGATGCTAGTCATGACTGGCATTTACAGCTTAACCTTGCCTTATGGGCTTATCATACCATTATCTGTACTCCCATTGGTGCTACCCCATATTCACTTGTATTTGGTTCTTAAGCTATTCTGCCTATTGAGGTCGAGATTCCTTCCCTAAGGGTATCCCTGAAAGGCCACATTGATGATGAAGAGTACCGAGTGTCACAACTCCATGAGCTAGAATTCCTGGATGAGCGAAGATAGAAGGCATTAGACCATCTCCAAGCATATCAGAATCACCTTTTTCATAGCTATAACAGGAAAGTTTTGAACAAAAAAATTGGCATTGGTGACCTGGTTTTAATGGAGAACCCAAAGAATCAAGTAGAAAGAGAAAAACTAGGAAAGTTTGAACCTAACTGGTTAGGACCTTATGTTGTTACAGAAGCTTTTGGATCAGGAGCATACCAACTCTCTACTCTTGAAGGGGAACCATTGTCCTCACCAATTAATAGTATGCATATGAATAAGTTCTACGCATAGCTTCTAGGAGCCTTTGTCTTAATTGGAAAAAATAAAAAATAAAAATCATAAAATCATAAAAATCATTATCAAGGTGAAAACTTGGCAAACCGGTGTCTTGGTAACACCAAAAAAATTAGATAATTTGGAAAATAGTAAAGACAAATCATTCGTCCAATAGTGAAAACCACTTCGGTGGCACTTTGGATAAGTACCCTGGTGAAAACCTAGCAAACAAGCACCATGTGTAGTTAACTCTGCTTCTTTGTCTACTATTATTCTATACATAGTCTTTATCCTTGTCTATAATCCACTATTCTGTACATAGTCTTTATCCTTGTCTATATTCCACTACCCTTTACATACTACCTATTCCTGTACATATCCCTTATCTTTTGTATCCATCGCTTGTATATACCATTCATAATAAGTGGTAGTCCTTCCCATAAGTTGGAACGATTGACATCGAGAGCATTTCATATTCACTGTTTTATCCTATTCATAATCAATTGGTCTTATACTTGACTGGGGGAAAACACTTGACGTCAGTCATATTGGTTCTTACATTGGTTATGTTGAAGACATAAAACCATTGAAAATCCAAAAACATCACAAAATGACATGAGAAAACACAAAAACATCAGAAAAATTCAAAAAGACAAAAAAATCAAAACATTTCGAAAATCCAAAAATAGAGTCGGAGTTAGTCACACTTGTCAGTCTTTGTCGTTTGTCGAACTACGTTGCCTCTGTGATTGGACATAGGCAAGGCCATCTTCCGATGTGCCCCTGAAGCATTAGGTCAGTCTTTTTAGGTTTGTCTGTATAAAGTCTTGAGTCAATCCATATGTCTATATGACAAGGTCATTGGTCGTGTCGAACTATGAGGTCTCTGCGTGTAAAACATAGGCAAGGCCATCAATCGATGAGCCCCCAAGGCTGCACTAGGTCAGTCCTTTAGGGTTTGTCATCACATGTAGTTATTTGTCCATGTATAGTCTCAAGTCATGCATTACTCTGGTGAACAATTCAACAATGTCTCTAAGTCAAATCAAACGACTTTCCAAACAAAACAATCAAAACATATCAACTATAGTCTACTACAAGATGTGTCTATCTTGGAAATAGACGTTATCAAAATAGTCAACTTATGTCTTATTTAGGATGAGTCCTTCCTACATAATCAACAAGATCGGCCAATCAACCTATGTCTTATCTAGGATGAGTCCTTCCTGCATAATCGACAAGGTCAAACAATCAAACAGCCTTACACAGGTTATCACATCAATGGTATCGGAATCAATGTCTTATATGATACATGTCTTTCTGAAACTAGGCTTTGTCATGCCTTATACAAATAGTCACAACATCAAAACTAGACTCACAGTCTTATCTGCTATGTGTATCTCCTGAAACCAGGCTCTATCAATCAATCCTTTTATCAATCAAACAAATCAAACAAACAAGATCAAGTTTTGGAAAATTTTCTTACTGGCTTTTTGACTCTATGGCTTATTTATCTTATCATTTATCTTGAACTGATGACTGGGATTCATGTTACTAGCTTTCTCAAGGATGTCCCATGAGGGATTTAGAGAAGCAACGACATATCAAAATTCTATTTTCTTTGACTGCTATCTATCGACTATCTTTTTAAATTTGATTTTGAGTCATGTTACTAGTTTCCTCAAGGATGTCCCATGAAGGATTTAGAGGAGCAATGACGTCTCATGACCCATATTTTACTTTGTTTGTTGACTATGGTTTGTCCTGACAAAAAGACTGGGGCAACTTGTGTCCTTAGTATGAGTTAACGACAATCCTTGTATGTGACTGTCTGTTATTAGCAAGTGGATGACCTTGCACACCTTGATCTATGTCATATCATGGTATTTTTCTCCATTTGTATTAGTCCCACCCAATGATGATAAAGTGCAATACCTTTTGTGATACGGCAAAATATCAAAGATTCCTAATACTAACATTTATCTTCTATCTTTCATTTTTTGTTGATCTCTCTTTCCACACTAACAGTTCTTCTTTCTTGCATTATGACGGAGTCCTGTGACACAAAACATTATACATCCTCTTGCATCTACATACATATTAGAAACATTCATACATATAGGCATAGTTCACATCTAACTCATCATGGCATAATAGATAATCATCAAACAATACATATTATAAGCATTCCATGTACAAAGCAACTGTAAATACACGCATCACATTACATCTCTATAACATACATGTAGTATCCATCATACATATTCACATCATTTGCATCCCATAATCATAAATTGCATACATCATATAGAATCAACATTATCTCATTAGCTGCATAAAAATCATAAAATACATATACTCATCCATCACATAGGCATATCATATAAACATCACATGTATAAATAAAGACTGCATGATCAATAAATAGAAATGCATATCATGAGAATCGCCACCAAAATCATATATATATATATATCGCTCAAATGTGTCACATTACAATGTCATAATGTAACAATAATACATGGAAGCCCATAGGGTATAAGATCAAAATACAATGTCTCAATAAATGGTACCCCTATCCTGAGCTGCCACTACCATCATGCCGGGAGTGTCTCAGGGAATGATGATGTGAACCTGAGGATCTTTGCGCTGAAGGAGGTCTGTCATATGGCCCTGCTCTACATGGCTGATCTAATCCTTGTGTGCTCACAGTCCGTGTGTGGGTCCTGGTCTGGGACCTGCTACTATGTGCCACTGAAAAACTAGGAGCCCGTCTCTCTGGGGGAACCTCTGCCTCATATAGGTCCCGATAGTATCTCTCCCTCTCTCCGGCTCTGACCAACTCTCTGGAAAATGCAGCTGATGGTCCTGTGCATAATGCTCTGAGCTCTGTGAACCTCTACTTAGTCTCCTATCGCTGGGCTATGGCCTAATCCCTGTCCATCAAGACTTTGTCCCTCTCCATCTGATAGGCATCCCTCTCAGCCATCAATACTCTC
Organism: Sequoia sempervirens; assembly: GCA_007258455.2. NCBI lineage: Eukaryota > Viridiplantae > Streptophyta > Pinopsida > Cupressales > Cupressaceae > Sequoia > Sequoia sempervirens. Next base: position 25,172,829 of record VDFB02049217.1, read on the forward strand.
ATCTACTCCTCCAAGGAGGCAACTTGAGCTCGCAATATATCTGTGTCGGGCTCCTCTACCTTTATCTCATCCTGTCAGGCCCTGTCTCTTCCATCCTCCTCCTCATCTAGCTCCTCCAGGATCTGATCTTGAATCTCCCTCTTGTGATCATCCTCTTCCTCATCGTCCTCCTGGTAGGCACCTAATAGCCCCAGAGCGTCAATCTCTACCTCCTCTCTGCCTGCCACTTCGGCACTAGCCTCCTCCTCTGCTGGGATATCTGGGATGTCTAGAATGGCTACCTCCACTGGCTGCACCTCCTCACCACCTCTGGCTACCTCCTCCTCTCCACCTCTGGCCACATCTAACATAGCCACATCCTCCTCTCCTCCCTCCTCCCAGATCGGTGACAAGGCTAGTCCTCATCCTCATCGACCACGTCTCCCTCTCCTACCTCCACATTGTCCACCTCTACCATCATACCCTCCATCACCACAGCCTCCTCTATCTCCTCAACCCCTCCCTCTGCCTCGCCTGCCTCTAGGACCTATCCCACGCCGCTCTACCAGTGCTGGCTAATCTGGGTCTATCAAGGGGATTGGCTTGTGTGCTACCCACCACTGATTGTACTCTGGCGTGGTCCCTGGGTCTACTGGTCCATCCCTCCATCCCCATGGAAGTGCCTATAGACCATCAATCTCTACCTTTGTTGTGGCCACTGGAATCTCTAGCCCCCATAGTGGGACCTCTCATGAGGACCTGACAAACTCTGCTCTCCCTTGAGGTACATCCTGTACCTCTCCAAACTGTCTCAAAACCCGGTCTAGCAACTGCCACTCTATAATATGTACATGAGACACTGTCCATCCCACCAAGTACTGTGCCTGTCTGCAAAATGGAAAGTGCTCACCCTCATCTAACCACACCTCGCAGCCTAGGTATGGTCTCCATGTGAACTCCTGCATTGTGTCTATAGTATGTCTGAAGTAGCCTATGTCCCCAATATGATGTTGTGTGGTCACCCCCGCATAACAGAAGGCGTATGGAGCTCCATGAGGTAGGTCTACTATAACAGGTGGTCTAAAAATAGCGATATGCTCCCACACCCATACCATCAGGAGCATGGTACGACAGCTCATCGACTATGCTTCTCTATAGGCAATGTCATGTAGGTGGAAGTACAACATCCCAAGTAAACAGGAACCTCGAGCATACACAACTCACTGCTCGAGCATGCCCACTAACATCTCCCCCCATCCCATAGGAAACCCATGGCCTTGGCAGTCAGATAGTACTATATCGCCTATCAATGTTGCTACTACACAGTCCAACTGTCTATATCTCTGGGCCAACACCCGCCACCTAATCTCATAGTCATCAACCCCTAGTTGTCTAACGTCGGCATGGGGGTAATATCTACACATCTCAGCGATCTCCCTCTGAGTATCATAGATCACCCGTGTGCCTCTAATTGGTAGTCTAAGTATCCTATACACATCCTCTAATGTCACTGTTGCCTCTCCAGTCGGTAGGTGGAAGGATGATGTCCCTGAGTGCCACCTCTCACATAGCACTGTCAGTAGCTCCTAATTTTCTCGAATTTGGGGCATATCAGTCACATGCAACAAACCCAAATGCCATAGAGTCCATCGCTTAGGTGGCCACAAGCTGTCTCTGAATCAGAAGGTGGTGGTTCTAGACTCCCGTGTGTATATCATGTCCAATACAACCTGCAACAACATTATACATGTCTCATGTTAGCCTCAATTATCTATTCTAGTGCAACATGATTATACTACATGAAATGCAAATGCGTCGTTATTTTGCACATGCGTCATTCTTTTTCATATGCATCACTTTTCAACACATGCGGTTCATAAATTTCATATGCGTCATTACATTACATATGCGTCACACAAAAGTCATATGCGTTGCAAAATAAATTATGCGGTGCAGAAAATTCACATGCGTTTCTAAATTTACACATGCAGCTATTCTAATACAAATGCGATTGAAAAAATCAAATGCATTGCAAAAATCAACAAATGTGGTTAACTACAGATAACCTATTCTAACTGGCTAGCATTAAATTAAAAATGTGGTTTTATGCATAAAGATGCGTCATTCGCGCATGCATATGCGACTCCTAACTAAAGTGACGCATATGCAAAATCTACCATAAATGCATTAAAATGAGCAAAAATGAAAAATTTCAAAAGGAAAGTTTTAGGTCCATACCGAGGGGTCTGCGCCGGCTGGTCTCTAGAATGTCTGAATCCTGTATGCGCAATGGTGAGTGGCTGGAACTGGAGACATCCTCGCTAGAAAGTCAGAGCAAATTTTCAAATTTCTAAGCTAGGTGGGTGCAAATGAATAGCTTTTCAACCCTATTCCAATATATACCTAGGGCTTAGGTGGCATTACTGTCCTACTAGCCATGTAAACTTCCATTTTTCATCATCCCGTACCCATCCCTCCCATTTTCGAACTCTATTCTATCCACTCCACTGCATTTTTGCCTATCCTATGGACTAATCACGAGCATTTCCAAATTTTTCTGCACCTGTTGAAAATTTGTCAATTTTCTTGAGGGGGCATTTGGAGCATTAATGGGGCATGTTTTTATCGATTTTCTTTGACACAAAGCCGAAACAACATTTTATCAAAGAGGGGAAAATGTAGACACCGAAATTTGGCTTAGGCCTGCGACTTCCACATTCTTCATAATTTGTATTCCTCATGGTCATTGATTAAATAATCTTAATTATTTAATTAATTCATCTTCTTTTATTTCTTCTATTAATTAAATAATTTTAATTATTTAATTAATTCACATTCTCTTTATTCTATCTGATTAATTAAATAAACGCTTTTTATTTAAGTATGTTACTAATTAACCTTCTTCTTGTCAAATTAAATAAATCCTTATTTAATTTACTCTTTATCATATTTCAACTATAATTAAATAAATTCTTTATTTAATTATTCATTTAAATCCCTTCATCATTTAATTAAATAAATCTTTTTTATTTAATTATTCTTCAAATATGGAGTTTTGAATTAAATGAATTATTTAATTCATTAATTATATTTTAACGCATTCCTCTATATTTTAGATAATTATGTGAGTTATCTAAGTATTCACTTTTACTCGACTCAACATCTATTTTAATCGCTCAGTTAACTCTTCATTTTATGTCTAAGTGGCTGTCTTCGAGTAATCTCTTCGTCAAACCATTCAAATCATCTAGTTCTAACTCATTTGCGTGCACATGCATATTAATTAAATATTATTATTTAATTAATTAAGTGTTGTGCGTGCGTTCGAACAGAGAGTCGTTATAATCAATCTTCATCTTTGTCATGCAAAGATATTTCTTATGTTTTCGAATGTTGAACTGAAGATTAAATCATTCATTTAATCTTTAATTCTATTTCTAATTCAAATCACTCATGTCATCACTGTCAGTTATTAGAATGCATGTCTAATCTGTCAATCTCAACCGTCCGTTAATCTTTCAATCTTGACCTATCATTCAAATAATCATTTTTTTATAAATTGATTTGTCATTCTTCATTCCAATCTCTCTTGCGAAATCTTATGACTTTTAAGAGCACTTAATCTTGAATCTTTGATATTTTGCTAATCTTTATCATTAGGCTATATTTGCACGGACTTATGAGAAATATGAGGGTAATTATACTACACAAGCAAAATGGAGAAGGGAAATCGAGATGAATCATGGAAATACGTTCAAAATTGGTGAGATTGTTCTAGTTTTGTTTACGTTTTATCTTTCCTATGTTCTTTGTTGCTTAACGAATGAATTTGCATTTTAGATTTATTATTGTATTGCATGTGTGCTTCTAATCTTCCTTGTTTTTCTATTGTGCAAGCTTTTATTTGGTGTTACACATAATATAGTTGTTCGTATTGCTACCCCTACTCCAAAGAAGAATAGGAATGATGTGGTCAGGAGGGATTACAACATTCAAACTTTCAGTCTAGGACCTAGATCCGTTGAGTAGGACATTGAAGATTATGAAGGTTCTAGTGTGGTCATCTTAGACAAATTGAGGAAGGAGATAAGGACCAAGTAGGATATAAAGAAGGAAAATGAGAATCTTAGGAAGTGCTTGGAGGATTTAATGAAACCACTACAGACCATTAACGCTTCTTCCTCTGCTTCAAATCCTCTACCTCAAGAGGCCATCACTAAGCTTGGGAAGATGAAGTCCTCCACTCTTGCCACTGTGAATTAGTTGAAAGGGGTACAAATAAAGGGTGATGAAGCTATTAAGGACATCCCATCAACATGAAAGGATTCTGCAAGGACAAAAAATTGGTTGAAGAAAGTGTTAGCACAAGACAAGGAGGATACAAACCTATTGCTACAGAAAACCAAGACTGTCATGGAATACACTAAGGATATGCTAGTAAGTGACAAGATCCTTCCCTTCTCCAAAGCTAGTGAACCTTGGGAATGGTTTGAGGCACTGCAAATTAGGAAAAAGGTGTTGAAGAAGATTTACCAAAAAAGAAGGAAGATTGATGATACCCTAAGTGGTGTATATAATGGCTCTATTGCATTTTTTGAGATCATGACAGGAAGAAGGAAGATTGTTCCCAAATATTTGAGTCTGGAACATTTGAGGAAGTGGTGGTATGATGTTTATACCCTAGCTAATGATGATTGTATTTCTAAGCATCAGTTGGATGATGCAACCACATACATTGTTGTCATTGAAAAATACCTAACATACAATGTGGATTGGGATAAGTTGATCAAGTAGTCAAGAGAAGAAATTGCATCCATTAAAAATTGACTTAGGGTTTTTCCTTTGCCACTAGTAGCTAACTTGGATAGGAAACTTTTGAAAGTTCATGAAATGTTGTATTGGGATAAAGATAAGGGAGAAGGGAGTTAATGCATGCTACATCAAGATCTGTACTTCCCCATTATGTCGCCATGCTTTGGTATGAGCTGCATTGGGATCCCATGTTGACTAGGGTGGAACACATGCATTCAATGCATACTTTATTCTATTTCAAATTTCTCCTGGTAGGCTTGGCATGCCTTGTTGCTATTATAAAACTTATCCAGGATGACATATTTTTTTTAAGGGGGGGTAATTCTATATTATTGGGCATTTTCGCCTCATTTGCAGGGAGTTAGAAGATAGAAGCATAATAGAGCCAAAATAGTTAGAAGCTAATTAAGTAGGACAAGATAGTGAGTAGGAATTCTCAAGCAAATATTGTAACATAAAACTGGAATTGTTGCTACAATGGACAATTTAAATGCAAGAAATGACATTGTGATTTGGTGCCATACTTGTATACTCTTTAAAATTTCTTTAAGTGGGTTAATATTTAGATTAGATTTGACTCAATAATGTTTGTGATTTAATACTTGAATGTTGTAGCAATCCCTTAGTCCATACTTTCTGCAACCAACTGATTCTTAGTTGCTTTGCAAAGTTAGTCTGGACTTCATATTCATTGTGCTTAGTTCGATTGAGAGGATTTTTTCATTTCAACTGTGATAGGGTTGTTTGAATGAATGTTCATGATTCAAAAATCTTAACACCTTAGAATATTGCACTATTTTTTGTGAGATTGCAGATCCATCTAGGTCAAGTAGAAATTAGTTTTGAGGGATTGGTCCATTTCATTGTTTGTCATTTGCATTGTTAACCTTAGTAGTAGTATTAAGTTTAGAAATCTCTTTGAAACCCTTACTTTTCTATTTCTTTGATTATTGGGTTAAATTTAGGATTGAAGTATCATTATATTACCAGATCTAGTAAATGAAGGTTCAATATTTTGCTTGTAGTAAGGTCCCATTGTGATTACCAACATTTTCACATTCATCACTAAGTTGTTTACGCATTGTCAAGACCTAACATTAGAAACCTTAGGGTTATCTCTTGAGGCTTTCTGATAGAGATTTACCTTTCAAGAGAGATAGGATATTGCATCTTGTCTGAGTTGTTGTTGTGCAGAAAACACAATCAACATTTAGCTTCCTATAAGTGGATGCTTCTGAAACTCTAGTTTATAGGTTTGAAAATGGAATTTTATTGATATTTTGACTAGATGAATGAGGAGAAGACTTTAGCAACCTTGAAATTTTATATTCAATGATTTCCAAGCTTCCAAGAGACCTAAATTTTCAAACACGTAAGACAATAGAGAGAGATGTTGAATGTTAGGGAATGGGGGTTGCCTTGGTCAAACCCTTTTTAGGTAATTAAACAAAAATGATGAAATAATAGAATGAAACATGTAATAATGGAATAGATGACCTTTTCATGATGTTGATCTTGTATTTATCTAGAAATGGAGGAAGATTGAACCCTTGAATGTTCTTAGAAGCTTTCTTAATGACTTCCAATGGAAAAACACTAAGTTGCTTGACTTGAGATGGAAGATTGGTGGATGAATATGTGAATTAAGTTAATGGATGCAAAAATGAGTTAAGAGAGGTGATTTTATAGGTAATTCACCTTATTTTCCTATTAATTGGATCCCTAAGGCTGACATGGAGAAAAATTAAACTTAAAACCTAATTTTTCTCGCTCAGAACCCCAGAAAAATGGCTCAAATGGGACTCATTTGTGACTAATGGTGAATGGCTCCCACCTAGATGGGACTAATTCACTACTAATGGTGAATGGGTCCCATAGGGGGAATTTTTGCTAGCTAAAATTCTGAGAAGAAAAATAGGCTTATATGATGACTATGTTGATTATTTGATCAAATTATGCCTCCAAATACCCAATATGGGTTAATAGGGGATTATTAGTAATGATGTAAATATGAAATATGGCTTCGGACACAAAATTCAATGTGAAAGTGTAATTGCATATACTTTACAACACTAAAATGAGGTCCACATAGCCTAGAAAGGCACAAGAACCAATGTGAATGTGTAAGACACATTACAACACTAGTTTATCATTAAATTTAATTCAAAAACCTTCTATATTGATGTAATAATATTATTAAACACATTTTATAATGTTGAATTATGGAGAAATAGGTTAACTAAGTCTAGAAAAGTGTGAAAGTCCTTTACAAGACATCATTAAAAGCATGTTATTCAATTTACAAGGGTCCAAGAATTAATATGGATGTGTAAAATGCCTCACAAAACTATATTAAGGCCTCATTAAGTCCATTTTATCATAAATTAATCCCATTTCAAGAAAAGGGTACTTTTTTCTATGGCACATTTAGCCCCCACTTTAGTGAGAGGATGAACTTGCTTCAAACTCACATTAAAGTAGAAATTGAAGAGAGATCCATATGTAGGTCAATCCCCCAAGATACAAAATCATGCCAAGGAAAGAAAGAGAAAAATGAAAATGAAAAGGTGGATCAAGCTTCAATCATTTGTCTAGCTAGTTGTGGATCAGATCTAGGTTGTTTGTCCAAAAATAAGATGCATACTCACTCTAGGGCCACAGAATGTTTTGTTTTCCACAGGTTGAGAAGGCACAAAAGAAGTGGTTTAGTGAGAAAATTATGCTAGTGTGTCGACTTCCCACTATATAATGAGAAAGTCATGCTAGTGTGTTGGATTTCCATTATACAAACCATATGAATGTCATGATCCTGATAATATTGATAAGGCACCACAAGGTAATGCTTTTTGTAAATGTTTTTGAAAAAAAAAATTTGTTGAAGGGGACTTTTCTTTGTTTGTGTATGGTCTTCTTCTTAGGGAACATTGTCCCTAATGTCTCCAAGAGAGGAAAATTCAAGATGTCAGATCATTATCCATGGGATGCCTCATTCACATCAAGCCACTTCAGTTGATCATACACTCTTAGAAGGCATCAAGCCAATGACAACACCAAGGAGAAGTCACATCACAAGAAAACACAAATCATACCATGAAATTTGAAAAAGGAGGTTTCCCATGTATGCCTCCCACATTAAAGTAGTTGCGAACACCATTACTGTGAGAAATTTCTTCAAAGTAGAAGAAGGTATGAGAGCTTATTCAAAAATCCCTATGCCAAGTCATATGTTTTTGATAAGCTACGTCATGAAAAAGGGTAATATGTCACATGTGATTTAATATTAAGACATGCCATCCACATCCCAAGCTTTCTCTTACATGTTCATGAAAGGTTAACGATGATTCAAAAAAGACAATGAAAAGTGACATACAAGGTCAAGGCTATCAAACCCCTTGCCCTTGCTTAGTGCAAGACAAATGTGAGACTAAAATGGATGATGGTATGCTACCCCTTGCAATGGATGTAAAACATACAACTATTGCATGTCAAGGAGCAACAAATAATGTTATTTATGTGGATAAGTAAACAAATTTTTGGCTTTATTTTCTTTGATTGTATATACTTTGTTACATATTTGAGCAAGGTCATTGTAACTTGGTTGGTATGAAACATTTTGCTTGGGTGGGTAAAGGATGAGTTGGGGTTGGTGTTGAGTTTCCTGAGTGTGAGATGATGGGTAAAGGATAAGTTTGGGTTGGTATTGAGTTTGTTTCTTGTATGATGGTGGGTAAAGAATTAGAGGATTCTTTGGATGTCCCACAGGGTATGTAGGTAGCTCATTGATTGAAGGGGATCTTGTAAGAATTGGCTATGAGGGTAGCCACCCAAGATCTAGAGGCCTAATAGAAAGCACAAAAGATAGATAGAATATGACAAGAATAAACTGTATTCAATGTCAATAATATGAGATAATGATGGTACAATGCAATGTACATAGGAGACCCCTTGGATATATAGCTAAGGTGAGAATGTAGGAGGGCATAAGATTATGACAAGTGTCATAATCTTATGACATGTGACAACTATGAAAAGTTATCACTCCACCTAAAGTGGGAAAGAATAATGTGATAATCTCCACAAAAGGTGGAGAGATAATCACATGATGTGTCCACAAAAGGTGGAAGTGATGAGGAAATGAGATGTCAACTCCACCAAAGGTGGAAAATCTCCTACAACCTCCTATGTGGTCCCTAAGTAAACTTAACTAAGGTGTAATTATGACCTAGGACAAGGTACAAGACATTTAATTACACCAACACCCCCTCTTAAGTGTAACTTAGGGAGAATGTACACAAAAGAAAACAATGCAAGATGGGTCCCGACTAGTAGGCCATGTTAGGTACCCATGTACAAATGCAATGAAATCTCTCACAAGTGGAGTAAAGATAGAAAAACCCAGTGGGAAAAAACTACCCCCCAAAAGAGATGAAATACAAAAAGCTATGAACATAGCATGAGAAGGATAAAACCCCATGTGAGGAAAAATTCCCCCCCATACAAGAGAAGAAGAGAGACAAGATAGCCCCCCCTCAATGTACAATGATCACCCATGGAAGATGCTCGAGAAGGAATGAAGAAGCTACTCCAAAATTGTCAAACAACGTTCCTCTCCTTGGGAAGAAACAATACCAAAGGTGTATGAATGAAGTCTCCCCAATCCACAAGTGAAGAAGGAAGAACCCTCAAAATGTAAGAAGTTTCTAAAATCTGCTCAAGTGTCCCTATGTCGATGTTGAAAGATGCCTTTCCCAAACCATGTGAAGCTGCAATGGTGTAGTCACTTCCTGGAACCTGTGAGAACCTCATTGTAATAACACTCTCATCTACTGAAAAAGACAACTCAAGATCTAGCAAGGATGAAGATAGAACATACTCCAAAGACAATGTCTCCTCAAAAGAGAAAGTGGCCTCCTCCAACTGCTGTAAAAATGCATCCACAATCACATCAACCTCGAAAGACTGATCATGTAGAGGAGGGTCAGAGTGTTCCCTCACAACAACTGAAGAAGAATCACCTTCATCAAAGAGAAGATGTAAGGAATCAAGTGTGTCTCCCAAGTCTGCAATGTAGGATTCCACAAACAAACTACTAATTTCTGTCAAGTAGTCATCCCATGAAGCTGCTACTGGAAGACAAGGTATACGCTATTGCACTGAATCACAAGGTACCAAAACTGTCAGAACACAAGTATCATCAGTTACATCAGTCAATGTAGGAGATGGAATATCAACAATAGGTTCAAGAACCTCAGGAGTAGAGAACACTCCAAGATTCAAGTAACCATACTCGATCTCCTCAAGTGTGTCCACACTAGAGTGAACTGAATCATCAATAGGAGCAAAATATGAGAAGGTGTACAACCGAGAACGATCATCAACCTCCCCAACTACAACAAGAGCCCTGCTATGCAAATCCTGAACAATGACAGAATCTGGTGTGAACTCTACACTCTTTCCTGAACCACTATGTGTAATCTGATAGATGGAGAGGATATTCCTTGACAAAGTAGGCAAACATAGAACATCATTGAATGCTCCACCTTCAACATCAATAGAACCCTTCCCACAAACTGCCAAAGATGTGTTGTTGGCCATCAAAATGGGTGGTGATGAACAAGAATCAAATGAAGAGTCCATATCCTTGGATGAAGTCATATGATGCGAAGCTCCTGAATCAAGTATCCACTGATCTGTATTGGAATCTACAACTACAAGAAATGCTTTCCCCTTATGTTTATCAAATTGAAATGATGTAGAAGAAGGAGAAGAGCTTGATGTTGTTTCCATGAGAGTTGTGCCTTTTCCCTTAGAAGAAGTGGTAGGAGATGAGTCCTTCTCTTGATACATAGCTAGCAAGTTGATTTTGTTCTTCTTAAGGATGTTTTTCAACTCATCAATTTGCTTAACATGAAAATGATGCTCATCATGACCAATCCTTTTGCAATATGCACATGTTGGTTGCTCCCTCTTGCTTGAATTGTTGTACTTCTTTGAAGAAGATGATGTTGAGCTTTGTTGTGGAGGAGTGGATTGTTTGTTCTCTCCTTATGTCTTTAGTGAAGATTGCTTTTTGTCCTTCCCTTTTCCTTGCTTATTGTTTCCATGATTGACCACCAATGCTCTTGAAGTTGAAGAATTTAGAATGCCCATTTTCATCAACTTATTTTGCTCAAGAATCAAAAGATCTGTGAGAGCCTCAAAAGATGGTGTTGTGAAGTTACTTATTGTCAATCTTTGAGTTTGAAAACTTGAAACAAAGGCTGCATACTCAATTGGAAGTTTGTCTAACAAGTTGAAGACCAATTGATCATCTTCTTTTTCAATACCACAATATTTTAGTTGTGCTCTTAATTCATTTTCCTTAGTGACATAATCCTGAATTGTATCAAAATCTTTGGGATCAAGGCTTAAGAGATCATGTTCAAGCTTGTATCCCTTAACCTTATCAACCTTTCCATACAAAGCAGCAAGCTTATCCCAAGCTTCCTTAGCTGTAGTACATTTATCAACATGGAAAATGAGATCATCTAAAATGAACTTTCTTAATGTACCCAATGCCATAGAAGTTTTAGTGAGCCAATCCATATATGCAATTGGATCTGCCTTAGGATCTGAAGGTGCAGTTATGGTTCCATCAATGTAGTGAATTAAATCTTTTTCCATTAGTTTACTCCATGCATGTACTTTCCATGTACCATAATTATGTGCAGTTAAGAGTGGAACTTTAGATGAACCCATGATGGAATGCAAGAGCACAAGGGAGAAAATCTGAACAATCACACAAGATACACCCCCCCTAAATTCACTCAATCAAAGTACCCCCCCACAAATAGATGATTTTGGCACTTTATAATGTAGTGCGTGTACAATAGGCCACTTGCAACTTGGCTAAGTGGGCTTATGATTTCTAATTTACAACTTGCCAATAAAGAGGCTGATAACAGACTAGAACAATAAAGCAAAGACCTAAATTTAGATCTATGCAATACAAGTGCCAAAGAGGCCAAAAAAGACCATATGATGAAAGTACAAAATCCACTCAAGATCACTTCAAACTGATTGCAGATTCAAGAAGTAGACGAAAAATTATGCACTTTCAAAAAAAATGGCACTTGAAAAGGAGTTCGTATGAGCCTGAATGAAGCCTCTGAAGTTGCAGAAATGGTGACAAGATAGGTACAGTCATGAGAAACTAAAAATTCTAGAAAATATGTCCACCAAAATTAGAAACCAAGTACACCAGTGCGAAGTACACAAAAAATTAGCTCAAATAAAAAATAATTGCTTGAAAAAAAGAGCAAAAAATGAGCTAGATATGGCCTTCCAAAGTCAAAATGCAAAATTGAAAAGCTCATTCGTGAGGGGGGAAATTTTTTCAAAAACTGATGACATCATCGCTGACGCATGCTAACGTTAAAAAACTATGAGGTTAAATTTAACGGTTATTTGGCCGTTAGAAGTCTACATGAGCCTGAAATTGATGGGTAAATGGCCATCATTGTTGTCGCACCACTGGAAATATTGGGCCAGAATATTCTTTCGCGCATCAAAAAATTATCAGAATATTCTCGCTGGAATCTTTGGATGTCAGAATATTCTTTACCAGTATTCATAGATTCCCCAAAATTTTGATGGATTTCGGGGACTGCCTAGATTTTAAAAACTGTCACCGGAGTTTGATAGTAGCGACCATCGGTGGAGACTACGGCCATGTGGTGGACGGTGCAAGTGCCAGGTACAGCATACCCTGAGCAGTACCAATCCATAGACAAATGTCTATGGACAATTCTCCCCCTTTTTTTATTTTAATTTAAATATAACTTTACAAAAAAAATAGCGAATATATATTTTTGTTTTGATTTTTGAAATAACAATACAAATTTTTTTACAATTTTTACAATGCAGATTTAATCTGCGAATAATAATTTTTTATTTATTTTTTATTTATATAAAAAAAAAAATACAAACTTTTAATTTACAAAAAATTTATACTTCAAATATAATTTTTTCAAAGAAAATGAATAGGGGGGTTTTTAATTTTTCAAAAAGATTTCAAAAATATTCTAACAATTTTTTGCAGAAATATTCTAGAATTGTTTGAGAAAATATTTTTTCAAAACTATAGAAAAATTCAAAAAAATGAGAAAAATACCCAAATAGGTGATTTTTCAAATCTGGAGCTCCCGATGTCCGATTTGGATGAAATGAAAGGCAATATTGACTAAAAAAAGCCTCCTGAATGTAGTGGTGGACTTAGATTTGGCGTAGGATGCTCCAAAATGCTGTTGCAACACAGATCTAAAAATAAATCACCCTTCAAATGTACCAAGATCTCTCCAAAATGGTGATCCAAAGACACTCCAATCACTCTGATACCATGTAAGAATTGGCTATGAAGGTAGCCACCCAAGATCTAGAGGCCTAATAGAAAGCACAAAAGAGAGATAGAATATGACAAGAATAAACTGTATTCAATGTCAATAATATGAGATAATGATTGTACAATGCAATGTACATAGGAGACCCCTTGGATATATAGCCAAGGTGAGAATGTAGGAGGGCATAAGATTAGGACAAGTGTCGTAATCTTATGACATGTGATAACTATGAAAATTTATTACTCCACGTAAAGTGGGAAAGAATAATGTGATAATCTCCACAAAAGGTGGATCACCCACAAAAGGTGGAGAGATAATCACATAGGAGACCCCTTGGATATATAGCCAAGGTGAGAATGTAGGAGGGCATAAGATTAGGAAAAGTGTCGTAATCTTATGACATGTGATAACTATGAAAAGTTATTACTCCACCTAAAGTGGGAAAGAATAATGTGATAATCTCCACAAAAGGTGGATCACCCACAAAAGGTGGAAGTGATGAGGAAATGAGATGTCAACTCCACCAAAGGTGAAAAATCTCCTACAACCTCCTATGTGGTCCCTAAGTAAACTTAACTAAGGTGTAATTATGACCTAGGACAAGGTACAAGACATTTAATTACACCAACAGATCTAATGGACAATTGCACATGCATAACCTTGACAGTGTTGGTTTGATGTATCCCTAAGGAAGATATATCATTTACTTGCACCAGAATAGTCTCCCTAGGAGGATAGTTGTTAGGAGAATTCAATCCAAATGTTCTTGAAATTCAAGGATTTGTGCTTCTAAAATGTCATCACTGTAAGCAAGGGAGCTATCCATGGTTGAATTGTCTTGGTATATGATCTGTTCCCTCACAATATTCTCATAATTTTCATTGATTGGATTGTGTAATGCCATAATATCATCTTCACTAATAGGAGAGATATTAGGAGAGGGGAAATTGTCTTGTTCCATAACATCTACCATAGTAGGAGAGCTTTAAGAAAGTGACAATCAAGAGGTGCATCACATGTCAAATATTCATCACAAATAGGGGAGTCATGAAGGGGAGGACAACTAGGATTTTCATGTGTGTCAATGATTGGATCTTCTTGCTCGAATAGAGCCTTCCAATTGTAAGGAACATTAGGAAGGAGAGAAATAATGTTATAACTCTCAATCATTGGATTTCTTGATACCAACATATCCTCCTCACAAATGTGTTGGTCATGATCATTCATGAAAGTATTTTCACAAATAGGGGAAGTGTTGGGAGATGAATAGAGACTAGGTAAGGTGCTAGTAATGCATTCATCTTGTGTTGTTATACTATCTTCCCAAGGGTAATGAGGAGGAAAAACAAGACCTTCATGATTCTCAATGATTGTACCTTCTTTTGCTAAGATACCTTCATCACTAAAAGGAGATGTATTGGGAAAAGTAAAATTATGACCATCATGTTTATCTATGTTTGTATTCCCTTGTAACACATCATCCTCACAAATGGGAGAGATAGGAGGGAGTGTAATTTTAAGACAAGAACAAACATTTTCATTCCCTTGTGCTAAGATACTATCATAACTAGGGAATACGTTGAATGAATGATTAAAATTCTTATTAACTAACTTTTCATTTGAAAATTTAGAGCACATTGAAACTAACATTTTAAAATAACAATCTATGCAATGTAAAAGTTTGAAATGAAATGCAATTTTTAGATAATAATTAATTGATTATGCTATGTAAGAATATGCGAATGCAAATGGGAAATTTAAACCATGCATGAGATGAGCTAATTTAGGCTAGATTTGATGAAATTCATGTTAAAGAAATGCAACCAACTAATACAACTAGTAAATTCACTAAACAAAAGCCTAAAAGCAGGGTTTTCAGGTTTGTAAAAGGTAGTTTCAAAGGTCAAAAGGGACTAATTCGCCTAGGGTGGTGAATGAGTCCTAGTATGGACTGTTTTTAGAATTTTCAAAAAAAATTAAGTGAGTCTAATGTTTTATGAGTGCTATGATTTAGACCTAAATGAAAAATCAAAAATTTCAAAAATTTAAATGAATTTAGATGCCAAAAATGCATCCTAAATGCACTTTTTGTGAATGAAAAATTTAACACATAGCATGCAAATGAATCATGAAAAACCTAATGCAAGCTAGATATATGATGATGAAGGACTCCAAATCAGAAAAGAGTAGTATTCAAAAATCAAGTTCACCAAAATGGAACATAGATTTTTGGCACCCACTTGATTTTTATCACTTCTAGGCTTTTCACCAAGAAGGACAAAGATGGGCAAAAAATGCTTATGTTACATTCAATGTCAATGAAATATGGATAGAATAAGGATGCAATATGCCTAGATATAATGCTTGAATGCAAGAAATAAATGAGGTAGATTTACTAATGAATAGAAACTAAAGGAAAACAACTTGTTTGAAAACACATTGTGCAATGCAACAATGAACTAGGAATGAATGCAAAACTTAATAGAAATGAACCAAAGTAAAAGTGTGCACCTAGAATGTGGATGGAAACTGGAAATTATTTTTGAAATGCTAATGATGCTGAAATTAAGGCCTAGTGGGACTCATTTTCCATTCTAGGCTAATTAGTCACAATTCTGCCAAACTATACTGGAGCCCATTGTTAACAAAAGGGTATTTAGAAATGTAAAAATCCAAAAATTGACCTTGTGGTGGGAATCATTCACCACTCATGCTGAATTATTCCACTTTTGAATTTTTTAATTTTCAAAGATGGATTCTGAAGCTTCTGATCTACACTTTAGCTTCCCATAGGTGTTCGCTTCCGAAACTTTAATTTACAGGTTTGAAAATGGATTTGTGTTGATATTTTGACTTGATGAATGACAAGAAGACTTTAGAAACCTTGAAAACTTATCTTCAATGATTTCCAAGCTTCCAAGAGACCTTAATCTGCAAACACATAAGACAAGAGAGACAGATGTTGAATGTTAGGTCATGGGGATTTGCCTTGGTCAAACCCCTTTTTGGGTAATTAAACCAAAATGATGAAATAATAGAATAAAAAATGTAATAATGGAATAGATTACCTTTCCATGATGTTGATCTTGGATTTTTGTAGCAATGGAGGAAGATTGAGCCCTTAAATGTCCTTAGAAAATTTCTTAATGACTCTCAATGACAAAACACTAAGTTGCTTGACTTGAGATGGAAGATTGGTGGATGAATATGTGAATTAAGTTAATGGATGTAAAAATGAGATAAGAGAGGTTATTTTATAGGAAATTCACCTTATTTTCCTATTAATTGGATCACTAAGGCTGACATGGAGAAAAATTAAACAGAAAACCTAATTTTTCCACCTCAAAACCTTGAAAATGGTTCAAATGGGACTCATTCAACACTAATATAAAATGGGACTCATTCACCACTAATGGAAAATGGGTCCCACATAGATGGGACTAATTCACCACTAATAGCTAATGGGTCCCATAGGGGCCATTTTTGCTACCTAGAATGTCGAGAAGTAAGAAAATTAGGCTTATATGATGACTATGTCAGTTATTTGATCAAATTATGCCTCTAGATACACAATATGGGTTAATAGGGGCCTATTAGTAAGGATGTAAATATTAAATAGGGCTTGGGACACAAAATTCAATGTGAAAGTGTAATTAAATATACTTTAAAACACTAAAATGAGGTCCACCTAGCCTAGAAAGGCACAAGAACCAATGTGAATGTGCAAGACACATTAAAAAACTAGTTCACCATTAAATTTAATTCAAGAACCTTCTAGATTGATGCAATAATGTTATTAAACACATTTTATTATGCTGAATTAGGAAGAATTAGGTTAACTAAGTTTAGAAAAGTGTGAAAGTCCTTTACAAGACATCATTAAAAGCATGTTATTCAATTTATAAGGGTCCAAGAACTAATATGGATACATAAAATGCCTCACAACACTAGATTAAGGCCTCATTAAGTACATTTTATCATAAATTAATCCCATTTCAAGAAAAGGGTACTTTTTTCTATGGCACATTTAGCCCCCACTTTAGTGAGAGGATGAACTTGGATTGGAGATATTTTTTCTTAGACTACTAAAATATGTGGACCTCCAAATTTGGTAGTATTTTTTCTTAATTTGGAAAAGATCCTTTTGTGCCCTACTTAGCCCCTCTTGATCAAAATTTTTAGTTTTGCACCTCAACTTCTAGAGGCCATATCTAAGTCATACGATTGTCTTTTTCAATGTAATTTTTTTAAATGGGGTAGAATTTTGTTCTCTTTGTAGTGGTGTAGGTGGTCTTCAATTTTGGATTCCTTTTTCTTATATAATTCTATTTTCTTAGTTTTTTTGTTTATTTCTCATTCTAGAGACTTCAACTAGCTATTTCTTCTACATCTAGACTTCTCTTTTGGTACCATTTTTTTGAAAGTGCATTTTTTTCATATACTTTGTCATGGTGCTACCAATTTATATTGGCATATTGTTGGAATTGATGTAAAAAGGAGACATAAGAGGTGAAATGGAGTTGATCATATAAAGGAAGATGTTGGCATTATTGCAAGAGTTTCATTGATATAAACAAAGAGATCTGTAGTGAGATGGAATTGATCATAAAGGGAAGATTGTTGGCATGATACCAAAAAGGTGTCATTAATGTAAAAAGGAAGTTGAGTGGTGTACTTGGATGCCATGAATATTAGAGGATCAATGTATGGAAGATTTTGTGTAGAACGATGATGAAAGAAGAATGATTCTATAAATGTTGCAAATTTTCTCAAAGGTTGCATTATTGTCATACAATGTTGAAATATTTTTGTAGAGGGTTCTTCTAGATAACATAGGTGAAAATAGAGTCTAGATTTTATGTGGGTTTTTTGAGAGCTTCATATAGATCTAATTTTTAGGCCTTGATGACAAATTGTGCACTCAAAATGTAATTACTTGTGCTTTCAAATAGAATTGGGGTTTACTAGTTAAACCCTAGGTTTATAGTCATGGAAACAAGCGGGTTTTTATAATTTCACATTGACTGTGTATAGGAAATTGCCAGTTACATAATTTATAACTTATTGTTGGAAGTGGATTCAATTTGAGAGGGGGGGTGAATCAGAGTGATACAAATATTAACACTTAAAACACAAGTTAAACTTTTTACCTTTAACTAAATGCAACTTTTTTATGTGAGAGAAACTTGAGACTTGGCTTAACATTTAACACATATTAAAAGCATCATATGATATGTTCAATTAAGCTTTATGAAAAATCTTGTTCTTTTCGAAATAGAACTTAAAGACCACAAAATATAATATTGCTTTACTTTTGACATAATTTTAAACTTTCACACATGGAGTATAAAATGCAGTTTTATGAAATACTTTTAATGATTAGATTTGCACAACTTACTTTGTATTACAAACTTGAACAAATTGACATAAATATTTTGAAGAAACTCAATGTATAAGAGCATTAACCAACTTAAAGAGAACATTAACATGAAACTAAATGAAAGAAAAAACACATCACATAACACAAAGATTTATTGTGTAGATAATCTGGCTAGGAAAGTACATTGACCTAAGGCAAAGGGGGTAGTTGGGTTGAGGATTCTATATGTAACATGGGTGGGAGGTACTTCCGATGAAGCACCAGTTTCACTAGTTGTTCTATGGTCACCACCACTTAGGATGGGTGGGGAGAGTAACTGTGGGCACCACCACCCTACTCCTTCTACGAGTGGGATGGCACTACCACCCTACTCCTAATTTCCTTTCTCACTCACACTATAGTAAAGGTGACCCAACTTGATTTCCCTATAATTCCCCCCCTCCCACTCTACTCATTGATGAAAAGTCTCACTCACATTGCTGTAAAACCAACCCAACAATATTTCTCCCCTTGCATGCTTTGCACCCACCCCATGTGCCTTAGGGATAGATCAATGAATTGATCAAAATTTTGGGTCATGTGACTAAACTATAGGTTCCCACTTCATTAATCAGCTTGTTAGAGTAAGGATTCATGCCACTTGCAGTGAATAGGAGCCTATAGAATTGTAGGGATTAGTGAAAAGACAAATCCCAGGGGGTCGGAGGCCACCCCTATTTCCACCTACCCACCCTTGGCCATATGGTCAATGCCAAAGGCATGTCTTAGGTGTTTTGGCTTGCTAGTATAAGCTAGAGTAAGGCATAAAATTCTATGGGCCATTGATCCCTTCGTGCATGCAAGATTGACCTATTCACCCGTAGAATAGTAGGGGCACTTTCTCACCCTATTGCATATACCCACCCAAGGCGTGCCTTCAGCGCCGACCGTATTGGCCTTAGGTGGGGTTGGTGTTGCCTTCCTTTCATCGACAACCCCTCCATTCTAGTTCCTACCTTTGGCAACCAACCATATTGGCCTTAGGCTACCAAAGGTAGGGCTTAGGTCCAACCCCACCCCCCACCCCTCCATTATAGTTACCCATTCGTCTTAGGGTGAGAAAGCAAAGCATAGGAATATATGGTTGGTGTAGTTTCCTTTGAAATGATAGAATGTCAAGTTGATATGTATATAAGGAGACTCAATTTGGGGCTCGAAAGGGACTCAATCTCCTTCACTTCGACCACTCATAAAGAAACACATTGTTTTCCACCATTTCTATATTGGTGAGAGTCAATCTTTGAAGTTCCCTGGGTCGGTTGAACACTCTATTGACCCAGAGAACTATTAGTCAATTGAGCCTTGCATCTAGTTATGGCAGAGTCCAAGTCCCTCTATTGTTACCACCTACACATTAACTTAAAGAATCCACAAAATATAACATTTCTTTACTTTTGACATACTTTTTAACATTCACACATGGAGTATAAAATGTAGTTTTATGAAATACTTTTAATGATTATATTTACACAACTTACTTTGTATTATAGACTTGAACAAATTGACATAAATATTTTGGAAAAACTCAATGTATCAAAGCATTAACCAACTGAAAGAGCACATTAACATGAAACTGAATGAAAGAAAAAAACACATCACATAACACAAATATTTATTGAGTGGAAAAATCCTCTTGGGGTATAAAAAACCACTCGTAAATTGATCCTTTTATTCATTCAAAAGAGTACCAACTCTATTACAACGTGGAGGACCAAATCCAATAACTTTTCTGAAGCACCAACTTCATAGGAGCTCCAAATCCTCAAAAACTCAAGGTTTTGCAACCTATTAGAACCTTATAATTGCAATGACTATCTATAGTAACAAAATTACAATAGTATACAAAAATGATTTTGCAATAATCTCCCAGAGATGAAAAAAATATGAGCCCACTTTTCCTCTTTACATAATGATATTATAATGAACCATACTCTATTCAGATTATTTCACCTCATCACCACATCATGTATTTCTGTCAAGAATTTATACAAAGAATTTTAAATAGTTATTCATTTCAAAACTTGTATCCAATAACCAGGGTTTTTATGAACAATGTTTTTTTTAACCATAGAAAAATAACAATATGTCAATGAATATCCATGGAGTAATGAGCCCCTTGGGTGTAATCTCAAGTTAGTCACAACTGTAATCAATCTTTAATAAATCTCAATAAAGTCTTAACCACAAAGTCTATTATATATTTCAACCAGCAAAACATCTTCCAAATTGAAAAACTAATACCTGTCAAGGTGGCCAAAAACATTACCATTTGTTTGTGTAAAATCTTCATAAGGATCTTTCTAAAACTATTCTAGCTTTTAGCTCGAGCACCAACTATACAATATGAATTTCTATCCTCGATGGTGGCATTGTAACTTCTTTAGATTAATAACCAAACAAACATAATGAACTTTCCCTAGCTTTCATCATTACTTTAGACTTTCCTTTTCAACTTTTGATAATATTTGGAGTCTGATCCATCATTAACGAACCATAATGATGGCTTTAAATCTTCCAACAATTATTAGCAAAACACAATGATGGCTATCGATAAAGATAATAATACTACCATGTAACATAAATTCAATTGCCTTACAAATATATTGAGGCCGATAATAACCTTAGAAAGACCAATGATATATTCCCAAACAAATAAAAGAATGATATTCCCAAGGTCAATACATATGTTGTGATCACTGACAGCCATTTAAATGGATTTTATTTTAAACTCTTATAAAAGGACAATTTATCATTTAAGTTGAGTTCTTATAGAGCCTGGTGACCAATCAAATAAATATAGTCAATATGTAAGGTGAGATATAATGAAATAATACCCAATCACAATACATATATTGTGTATCAATATAAACATTTTAAGCAATAATATTCACCTCATGTATAACACAATAACCCTTGTGAAGCTATATATATAGCAAGTTATTATATGCACTAGGATAATCTAGCCATGAAGATAAGAAATGAAAAAAACCAAATGAAGAGTGTATATATACCAATGATTCCAAATGCAATATCAAACTCAAGTTTCAAGAAGAGAATTAATAAAATTCCAACCCAAAATGCCTTGTACCAAATATATTATAACCTTGGATACCAAAGAATTATAGTCAATATGTAAGGTGAGATATAATGAAATAATACCCAATCACATTACATATATTGTGTATCAATATAAACATTTTAAGCAATAATCTTCACCTCATGTATAACACAATAACCCTTGTGAAGCTATATATATAGCAAGTTAATATATAAACCAAGATAATCTAGCCATGAAGATAAGAAATGACAAAAACCAACTGAAGAGTGTATATATACCAATGATTCCAAATGCAATATCAAACTCAAGTGTCAAGAAGAGCATTAATAAAATTCCAACCCAAAATGCCTTGTACCAAATATATTATAACCTTGGACACCAAAGAATTATGAGACAACAATGAAGATAACTAATAGAATTCCATGAAGACCTAATCAAATGAATCTTTTCCATGATGCCATGATCAACCTGATAATGAGAAATTGAAATAATATACCTGATGTGCAATAAAGAAGTGCCAATTTGCCAAAATGAAATAAAATATTCCATGATGCCATGATCAATCTGATAATGAGAAATTGAAATAATATACTTGATGTGCAATAAAGAAGTGCCAATCTACCAAAATGAAATCAATTGTTACATGATGCCATGATCAACCTAATAATGAGCAATTGAAATAATATACCTAATGTGCAATAAAGAAGTGCTAATCTTCCAAAATGAAATAAACTATTCCATGATGCCTTGATCAACTTGATAATGAGAAATTGAAATAATACACCTAATGTGCAATAAAGAAGTGCCAATCTACCAAAATGAAATCAAATCTTCCATGATATCACCTGAAAACTAATGCCACCTGAATAGGAAAACTAACTTTTATCTGCACATGAAGCTCAACATGATCACTACCACAATATATGATAAATATAAATGTAATCCAAATATAGAACACTTTCCACAACCAAAATACTGAATACCAATTTCATATGTCATGATCACAAATGCCAATGGGTCATAATACCAAAGTGCAAGAACTAAACCAATGAATATTCCAAGATCATAGTGCCATATTATCATAAGATCAAAGTGCCATATTATCATTTTTTGACATCAAGGACAAATTTACACAAAGAGAAAGTCAACAAACTCCCCCTTTTTCCTTGATGTCAAAAACTTAACCATCAGAACTAACCACTGAACCATAATTTTTTCACCCTTTTTTTCACAAGGACAAAGGAAAAAGAACTATAATATGTCATGAAATACAATAGCCAATCAATATAGTAACCAGCTGCATAAACAATGTTCACAAAATAGCCTTGCTCCCCCTAAGCCACAACACTAAAAAGTCACTAAGCATAACATGCCAATCTGAAAACATATAAACTAGATGAAGACTTCATATATATCAATCATTGTATCATAGCTAGAGCATAACTAGCTCATATACCAATGATGCCAAGAAGATATAAACAAAATGAACCAAGTGCACTAATATCAGATGCCAAGATCAATATGATTAAATATTAATGAAGTTCTTATGCAATTGAATTAGTATGCTTTGTGCAAACATAAAAAGTGCCACTCACACACCATGTGAGGACAACTTACAATAAACCAAGCTAAATATACCATAAATATTATACCTAAACATGTCATGGTGATCTTTGTCATCAAGAATTGAAGATTAGTTACTTGAACATATAATTTTTTATGTTAAACTTCATCATCCATTGTCTCCTAAAAAAAATGCCTTAATTGGTACTGATACATTGAGTGAGAAGAACATCTGAGAGGATTTGTACTTTTATACTTCCAAGATAAACCATTACATCAAAACTCAAGCATCCAAAATAAGCCCATTAAATAAATACAATGTGCATTGTTACAAGAAAGAATTCCACTAGACCAAGTAGGATAGGTAACCATTATGAAAAGCATATAAAGTAGTTCATTGTCAAAAATATGTCACTATCTAGAAAGAAACATGAACCAATACCATATAATGATTTAGAGCACCAGAAATGGACAAACAAGCTTCCAAAACAAACCAATGGATCACAACAATGTTGTACCAATTATCATTGCATGAACTTATCAACTATAAACACACTGCTACATGAATAAACATATAACATGGCATTAATTATAATAGTATCAAAGATATTATGAGCTTCTCTCCCTAACAAGATTCTCACTGGAATTTTTTTTCAAGAATAGTACTATCACAATGTGACAAGCACTTGCATAAGTAAATCTCAAGATATTCTTACCAACATATTGTCTTTGAGATAACTTCTATAACTCTTCATAACTACTGCAAAGTATTGAATTTCTAAAAGATCTTATCATTTATTGTTCATTGTGTTATTTCCTTCACTTTTTAATTGGTTTAAGAAATTTTCTTTTTCCTTCTGCTGCACACCAAAAAGTTGAACCTTCTTTGTCAACATAATCCACCATAGTATGTTAGGAACAAAGGAAGATTTAACCAGATTTTGACTTCCTATAAAGATGTCAAATGTGCATGACCTCATATGACATTTGTAACTCTTTAATGGTTAAATCAAGATACAATTATACCAATATTAATGAATGATTTCAAGACATCAAAGATAAGCAACTTAAACATCTCTTGTATGTAGACAACCTGTACCTTATGAATTGAGGCATCAAAGCATCAAACTCATCAAAGGATTGTCAATATACTTGAATTTTGAACAACCTATAAAATATGATATGTAATGCACAACATAATAATCATGATTATATCCAAGGCTGTCAATATTTGAGAACTCATAAACCTCCAATATCATAAGAAAACCTTCATAATTAATACAATCAGAATAAACATAATGAAATATTTATATTTACAAACCTCTTCTTTACTTCTTTTACCACCAATAGCAAAAGCATGCTGTCATTCCTCATTCTTGACTTCACAGGGGTAAAATGTGTTACCATAATAGACTCCCACTAAATCTTTTCTTCTTCTCAAGACCTAGATGGCATCAAATGTTCCATGGATTCACCTTTATTACCAGATTGATTATGCTTCTTCTCCAAATCATACATGATCCTTTTTCTTTCTTGTCATCTTGATTGATCTTTCTTCTCCACACTTGTATAGGATTTTTCTTCTCCTTACTCAAGGTTTTCTTTTCCTTTAGTTTGAACATGTAGACTCTAGAAGGCTTTATAATATTTTTATTACATGATTGTGCTTTGTGACCAAACCCTTTACACCTATAACTTATAATGGTGTTTTCTAGACCAAAGAGAGGATACTTTCTTCTAAACATGTATTAACCTCTCTTAAAATACCTCACATGATTATGAATTTTATTCACCCAAAAATTTCTTGTATAGTTTCTTTCTCTATGTCCATAAGCATTACAACAATAGAAATAGCCATGAAATTGAGAGTGATTATACTTGATAAATGAAGATCTTTATGGTCTTTTTGTCCTTTCTTTTGTCTGAGTGGAAAAAAAATGGTAACCAAGATCAACCTTCATTCTTAGTGTTTTCTTGGTTGTGACTTTTTTCCATTTGTAGTAGCAAACACTGTCTCATGTTTAGATTCTCCTGCAAAGCTTTGTCCAACCTCATAACCCACTCCTGTAGGATTTTTAGAATGCTTTTGTATGTAAATCATCTCATTAAATACAATAGTACTATGATCAAATTTATAAATTTTATCTAATTAAGACTTGACACTTTCAAGCTCCTTTCTTAATTCAACTACTTCTTCTTCAAGTTTTAGAAAATCAATCATTTTTACTTCCTCATCAGAGCTTACAATGTCTGCTATCCTCTTACATTCTTCAATTTCAATTTTCTGACTAATAATCATATCATCTTTAAGAGTTAGTTCTTTTAACAAGGAATCATTATTTGAACATTTTCTTAAAGAAGCAATCTCATTTTCTAGTTTAATACACAACTCATACTTGTATATTAACTTGGCTTCCAATCCTTCTTCATTATATTTCTTATCAACCATCAGGGCTTTTATAATTTCAATAATCTTTTTATCACCATTACGATCTTGTATTACGGTTTTATTAACATTGACACCTTCTTGTAGGCATACCTTAAGATCCTGATTTTATTTTCTAATCCTTTTAAGTTCATCTAACGCAACAAGTAGTTTTTCCTCCAAATAAACCTCTAATTCATCACCTTCATATTCTTTTTCACTCACCAAGTGAATTTCTTCTTCTCCAACTACAAGATCACATTTAGGATTAACTAGAAGAGGTATTGCTTGAAACAAAATTTTACTAGACTTTACACTAGTGTTTTTCTTCAGACTTGTGTTTCTTTTTCACTTATCCATAGCTCTCCTCTTATCAAGAACTTGGTTGAAATTAATTTGGTTATGTTTATGCAAGGATCTTTTTACACCAACATTAACAAAAATTAGATATGTTTTCACAAAACATATAGACTATACAAACAGATAGAAATACCTTCTTGAACTTATGATATATTTGACATACTTCCAAGACTAGAATCAATCCTAGGTATGAAACCTAATGTAGGACCCCATGCTCTAATAACACTTCTTGGAAGTGAATTCACTCTAAGAGGGGGGTGAATTAGAGTGATACAAATATTAACACTTAAAACACAAGTTAAATTTTTGACCTTTAACTCAATGCAATTGTGTTTATGCGAGAGAAACTTGAGACTTGGTGTAACATTTAACACATATTAAAAGCATCGCATGATATGTTCAATTAAGCTTTATGAAAAATATTTTTGTGCTTTTCAAAATAGAACTTAAAGACCCCACAAAATATAACATTTCTTTACTTTTGACATACATTTAAACATTCACACATGGAGTATAAAATGCAACTTTATGAAATACTTTTAATGATCAGATTTTCCCAACTTACTTTGTATTATAGACTTGAAGAAATAGACATAAATATTTTGAACAAACTCAATGTATTAGAGAATTGGCCAACTAAAAGAGCACATTAACATGAAATTGAATGAAAGACAAAAAACACATCATATAATACAAATATTTACTAAATGGAAAAACCCTCTTGGGGTATAAAAAAACACTCGCAAATTGATCTTTTTTATTCATTAAAAAGAGCACCAACTCCAATAAATTTTCCAAAGATCCAACTTCATAGGAGCAACAACTTCTCAAGAACTCAAGGTTTTGCAACCTATCAGAACCTTATAAATAAAATGACTATCTATAGTAAGAAAATTACAATAGAATACAAAATTGACTTTGTAATAATCTCCCAGAGATGAAAACAATATGAGCCCACTTTTCCTCTTTACATAATGATATTACAATGAACAATACTCTGTTCAGACTATTTCATCTCATCACCACATCATGTGTTTCTTCCAAGAATTTATACAATGAATTAAAAATAGTTATTTGTTTCAAAACCCATATCCAATAACCAGGGTTTTTATGAACAATGTTGTTTTTAATCATTATACCCATCAATGGTTTTTAATTATAACCACAAAAAAATAACAATATGTCAATGAATATCACTCTAGTAATCAACCCCTTGAGTGTAATCTCAAGTTAATCACAACTATAATCAATGTTTAACAAATATCAATAAAGTCTTGTTGATGGTGTTTTCTACACAACAACAAATTAGACATAATATGTTATTGTATCTCTTGAAAGGAAAATATCTATTAGTAAGCCTCAAGAGATAACCACAAGGTCTCTAATGTTAGGTTTTGACAATGCAGAAACAACTTAGTGATAAATGTGAAAATGATGGTAATCACAAAGGGACCTTACTACAAGCAAATACTAAATCCAGGTTAAATTTATCAGATCTAGTAATATGGTGATATTTCCAATCCTGAATCTAACCAAAATGATAAATAAAGAGAAAAAGAGATAAGGTTTTAGAGAGATTCTTAAATTTAACACTAAACCTAAGATTAACAATGCAAATGATGGAACACTTGAAATTGACCAATCCCTTAGAAACTAATTTCTACTTGACCTAGATGAATCTACAATCTTATAGAAATAGTGCAATATTCTAAGGCATTAAATATTTTTAGATCATGAAAATTCTTTCAAGACAACCCTATTACAATCGAAATGAGAAAACATCCACAATTGAACTAAGCACAATGAATTTAAAGTCCAGGCTAACCTTACAAAGCAACTAACAATCAGCTAGTTGTGAAAAGTATGGACTAGATATTGCTGCAAACACTTCAAGCATCAAACCATAACCATTATTAAATCATCTAACACTAAACCTAGAACATCTATCAAACAATCTTAAGCAACTTCTAAAGATATAATAACATAAACCATGCCAAATAAAACTCAACACAAGAAAGGCACCAAATCATAGTGTCTTCACTTGAATAAAATTACCTAAAGTAGCAACAATTCCACTATTCTATTACAACACTTTCTTGCTTGAAAATAAGGATACTCCTAATTCTAACTCTTGCTATAATGCTTAGTTCACTCCAATATCAAAAACTATCTAGCCCTTACAAATGAGGAATAATGCCATTCTTATAGAAACCCTTAAGATATGTTAGCCCAATTAGGGTTTACAATAATAAATGACCACAAAACAAGTCAGCCAAGGGGAATTCAAAATTAAATAAAATATGCATTAAATGCATGTACTCCATCTAGGTCAGCCTGGGATTTCCAACATAATCTAGACCAATGCATATGAAGGAGAAGGGAAATAATGGGGAAGCACAAATTTTGATGTAGCACTGCATTAACTACTTCCCCCTTTATCCTTAGTGCACTCCATCTTATCTTGCACCATCAATAATACCTTGTCTAATTCGACCACATGAAGCATAGGTAAAATATTAACTCTCCTCTCAATGGACTTGATATCATCTCTTGAATTTTCTACCATTCTATCCCAATCTACCTTACTAGTTTGATATTTATCAATCGCTACAATGTAAGTAGTTGCATCATCCAACTAATGTTCAATGACTAGGCCCTCATTGACTAGAGAATACACATCATGCCACCATCTTTTGAACTACTCCAAGATAAGATGTTTTGGCACAAATCTCTTTCTCCCTGTCATCACCTCAAAGAAGGAAATGCACTTGTACATTTTAGTCAAGGTGTCCTCAATTTGGCTCTCTTGTTTATACACCTTCTTTAAATTTTTTTCCTTATTTGTAGAACTTCAAACCACTCCCAAGGTTCTATAGCTTTGGATGAAGGAATAATTCCATCACTTACTAATTTGTCCTTAGTATATTCCATTATGATTTTAATCTTTTGCAATATGAAATCCACATCTTCCTTATCCTAAGCCAACATTGTCCTTAGCCAATTGATTGATCTCATTGCATCTCCTCTAGTTGAAATAATTTCCTTGATAACATCATCTCCCTTGGTTTTCGCTCCTTTTAACCAACCGATTGTAGCATGTATGGTTATTTTCATTCTTTTCAACTCTGATATTGTTTCTTGTGGTAGGAAGCTTGCAGCAGATGATGAGGAGCTAATGGACCACAAGGTTCTTATCAAATATTGTAGATATCTCTTGAGTTTATCATTTTCCTTCTTCAATTCCTACTTGGTCTATACTTCTTTCCTCAACTTACCCAAGATCACTACACTAGAGCCTTCATATTCTTAAATATCTTGTTCCATGGAAATAGGCCCTAGATTGCTATTCTGCACATTGTAGTCACTTCTAGTAACATCATCCCTATTCTTATCAGGGGTAGGAGTAGCAATATGAACTACCCTATTCTTTGCTTCATCCCTCTCAATCTTGGATATGACTCTAGCTTTCTTCTTTCCTTTACCCTTTCCTATATTCACCAATAATTCATCCCAATTGGGATGAGTATCATCTATAAAAATCTATTTACTCTTTAATTCTTTACCTAACCAACCCAGAACAAAAGATGATGATTTTACTTTGTTTTGTCCAACCTCATCCTATTGATCCCTAGGTGTATTTTTTCTCAAATCTTGTTTCTCAGGAATCCCCTCAACTTTATCTTCTTTTATTTTATCATGCTCTTCTTCTTCATGCTCCAATGATCGAGTCTTAACTGGAATTTCCTCCCTATGAGGAGGTCAATCTTCTTCACTTGTAATAGGTGAAACTTCATAAGTCACCAGAGGAGACTATAATACCCTCTCTATTTCTACCTTAGCACTATAGATCTCACCTTCTTGAAATTCTTCTTCTTCTAGATCTTGATGACTTTCTGCCTCTTTGGGTTCACCTGGTTCACCCAATGCATTGCAAGCTTCATGGGAAGGAGGAATATTATCACATTATTTTATAGCAAGAATAACTAAAGGAGCATCCTTCCTTGACACACTATCCTTAGGAGAAGGAGTTCTTGATCTTCTTGTGTATACTTGTGTTCTTTCTCCTGAGCTCTCCACATCTATTACCAGTGGACTAACTTACTCCCCTACATTAGAGCTTTCCTTTTTTTTGTGACAATCTTACTATCCTTCTTCTCTTAGGCATAGAAACACCAACTTATTTATCTTCCTTTTTAGCTTCATCTTTTTCTGATCTTTTTGTCCTTGAAATATGCTTCCTCTTCTTTGCAATAGGCTTTCTTTTCTTTTTTTCCTCTTGTATTTCCTTTTCTTGAAAAATATTTAATCTTTATCTTAAAAGGAGATCTCACCTTCTCCTAACCCATGGGATCCTGATCAGTCAACTCTTTAGAAGTGGAACGACACTCCAAGTTTCCCATTAGATCATAGGTGCATTGCACACCTTCACTTTCCAGTTCCCACATCTTATAATTGAGTCATAGCTTTGTATACTTAATCACTGGAGTCATAATTTGTTCTAGCTCTATTTTCTCTTCTTCCAACCACTCTACTTCTCCCACTAGTTTATCCTTGATAGCCTCATAATCATGGTCATGAATCAAATCCCCATCATCCTAAAATTTATCTAGAATGGCCATCACATTATATAGTCATACTAAGTTCACTAGTAGCCTAGAAAGCTTATTCCTTCTTATCTCAAATTCATCATTGCAATTTCCCCAATAGTCCTCTATATCATCTTTATGAATATATTCCTTATTGGCCTTCTTCTATTCTTTTCCAGTCCTATCAAACCTAGATCTCTTGGAATGAAAAGATAAAACAAGAGTGATCATTTCTTGTTCAGAAGCATAGGCTGAATTAATAGAAGGGAATTCCTCACTAGTGCCTATCCTCATAGTAAAATCCCCACCAAGTCTATTCTTATGTTTATCCTCTTTAACAATTGCATCAAAATCACGTATTTTCCTTGTGACTTCCAGAAGTATGATGTGATCTATGGGATACCTAGAAATTTTGTATGGAGACCTCTAACAACCATCTATCCTTATATATGAAAAGGTGGGAAACTGTATGAACCAAGCCCCATACCTTTTGATTAACTCCTTGGCACTATAAAATATTCTTACATGCTTTGTAGCTTGAAGCAACCTAGTGATGTACATGGTGAATGTATCATTCACCCTCCTATACCTCAAGTTACCCAGGTGTAGCTATGGATAAACCTTTTAAATCGTATCTTTCCCAAACACACCTCTTGTACTTAGTCCCTTGTATGGATGGAATATTGAAAGCACATAAACCAAGTAGGAGGTCATTACAAAGGTCTTCATCTCGAGGGAATTGTACATTTCCTCATGAATCATGGCACTTATGACGCATGCTCAGTGGTAGTTAGTATTTTGTTCCATCCTTACAGTGACATGAAACATCCAATTTTTAAACACTCATGCACTCTTCAACCCTACCACTCCACTGAGAAGGGTTATAATATCATAGTATTCCTTCTTAAATTTAGCTTTGTATGGTTGCTTGGGTAGCTTAGAAAAGTGGGACTTAGGTTTCTCTAGCCAGGAATTGATAACTTGTTGGGACTTGATGGTATCTTCCTCATAAAAATTCTTTTCCACATCAATATCAAAACCTACCACATGAGATTTGTCTGGCATGTCAAAGGTCTGGGCTATAGACATAGGATTTAGATTTCCAACAATTCTTCCTTGGGGACCAACTATCCTTTGTGTACCCTTGTCATATTGTCTAGCACACTCGAGCACCAACTCATAACACTGCACTATAGGAGGGAATCCAACTACATGTGCCAACCCTGATTCCAATATTCTTCTAGCCAACAAAGGAATGTCATGTGATGTCATCCTTGTTTTGAACTCTTCATCATCCCACAATTCAATGTTTGTATTAGTTACCTTTGAATATATGAAAGTCATCTTGCTCTCAGGTATTCTTCTCTTTATATCCATTTTTATTCTTTTTGCCTTGTAAATAGAAGACTTGTCTACACTTGGATCCATTACTCTACCCTTGGTTCCACTTGTCACTACCTTACTTGATTCAACCTACATCCAACAAAGAAACCATAATAAAGATCACATGAAACCCAAGTTAATTAATCACAAATTGCATATTCAACCTCAATATAAGTACCATGATATAGAAAACTCTCCAAAACCTTATAAGAATTGATCATATCAAATTTTAGGTGTTTAGTCCTCTTGCAGAATCTAGGCCAAAGAAGAACTTTAGAAAATTCCCAACCAGAAAAATTTTAGTGAAATAAACACAATAAGCTTCCAATAATTATTTAATCAACTTTCACTAGCTAAGAAGTAGCATGACACATCTTTAAACAACTCAAATTGATCATATAATACATAATCACCAACTAATAAACCATGCTATCTCTTAGTTCTTCATTTTCAGTAAAGTTTTAGAGAATTCCACCTAGGATGGATATCAACAAAATTAATAACAATCTATGAATTTTGGGAAAATGAAGGTATGAAGGAAATTTTGGGAAAATCCAAAGGGAAGGGAAATCCATGAAGTAGGAAAAAATCTAGATTATTGTACATTTTAGGAAAACAAAGAGAAAATGGAAAATCAAGGAATTCTGATAGTTATGGAATTCCTCGAAGACTTTGAAATACCAAATTTCAACCTTTTCTCATGAATTTACTCAAATTGATTGAACGATCACAAATTTGAGGACCTTGGGCCTGAAACTAGCTTGAATTAACCTCCTATGGATAATCTCTAAATTTGATACTTATCTTGAAGAAAATCTATAGGGATTGGTGATGCCCTAAGCCTAAAACCCTAAAAAAATTTCCATGAATACACAGGACAAGCTTGGGCTTAGCTTACTCAATTGCTAGGTTCTCAAAATTTTCCTTATGGCATACACAAGCAAGCTACCTCATGATGAAATTGAAAGAAAAGCTCACAAACTTAATTGAGATCATCAATCTAAAAAAAATTGAGCAACCCTAGCTTCAAGATGTTCAACACCCAAACATGTAGAAATTCAGACTCTAAGCACAAGACACCAAAGAATCGATCACATTCAACAATCAAAAGAAAGGGCTATGAGCACGTACCATTGATTAAGTGAGACTCAATTACAACAATGATAGACAACAATCATTAGCGCCTTAGCAAACAACATATGATGCCTAGGAAAATCACCACCAAATCCAAGAATTCACAAATCAAACACACCAAATCCAGCCAAGCACTCAAGATTAAGCACCTCAGATCAATAGAAAGAAAATGATAAATACTTCATGTCACAAAACTCCCCAAAATCGATTAAATACCTGCTACAAAAATCATACAAATGTGCATTAATGTAGTCGACAAGACAACCTTGACAAAAATTTGAGAACCGGATAGGATGATGGCATTTTAGAGAAAGTTGGTCACCACAGAATTCTGCGAAGGACCAAAATCTCTGGATCACAGTGTGAAATCAGCTACCACTAGATTTTAGAGTATCCAAGGAATTTTTCCAGTGGAGGAAAATCCCAAAGTTGAAGGAAAACCCAAAAATTGTCTAAAACTTAAGATTTTCAATATACACCATTGAGAGATCATCAATGCAAGCAAGATAAACATTCAAGGTCATGCCAAAGCAAGGAAAATCCTTAAGATAAAAGGTCTAGAACACCAAGAATGAAAGAAAAAGAGGGTCCCTTTTTTTCAGTGGGGTGTGTGTGCGAAACACTATACAAAAAATGGTGACTCTTGCTAGGAAAATGCTCCAAAGCATTTCAGTGACAAACTGGAATCAAGAACCCAAAATCTCTAGTTTCAATCTCTACATTAGGTCATCAATTTGATAGAGTTTCAAAACTCAGAGATAAGAAAACCATTCTTGTACTAGGGTCAAAGTGTGTGCATATGGATTCATTCACATTTTGCTTGGTTGCAATGAGGATCAAATTTGGTTTGACCAGGCTACATAAATATTCTAACTCCAAAAGCAATTGGGATAGAGCCTTGCTACTAGTTAGGTCTCTATAGCCTTGATGAATTTATCATTGTGATTCCCCCAAGCATAGCTCTACTGCTAGCCAGGCATCCATAGCCCTGATAGAGATACTTGGATACCCCTGATAAGTTGAGTTTAGTTGCTTGATTTTTTATTTTTTTTGGTATCTCTTTTATTTTTACTTTTTATTTCAACCTATGAACAATGAAGTTCACACCCAAGGCTGAGAACCACAATGGCACTGAAGCAAAATATAATATTTTTCACCTAAGAAGACTTCATGAGAACCCCTTGCAACCATAGAATTTAAAAGATCTATGAAAATGTAAGACCCAAATACCTTCTAGACTTAACTTAATCCCCTACCTTATCCACTCAAAAAACTTAATACATATGACACCAAATAGAGGACTTTCACCAAATGAATCTAGAAAAAATATTTAAGTTTGTAAAAGAAATATTCAGGACAGACCCATATAATAATATGATTTCCATGCAGGTGCAACACATCTAGAAGAAAATAGGAAAACTCCCATAGGAAGAGCAAAGGGAAAAAAAACCAAACCAAAAGAAAACCTAAACTAACCAAGAACAACAAACAAACTAAACAAAGCATAAATGAAAACTTACTCTAACCAAAGCAAGGCAAAGTAGACAGAAAGGAAACCTATCCTATGTACAAGAAAGGAGTTGTAAACAACTCAAGATTGGAAATAATGCTTCAAGTACTGATCATTGATAGGAAGTGAGATATCCTCCCTAGTGAGGGTTTTCAAGTGAAAAGAATTATCTCCCAAGATCTTTGAAACTTGATAGGGGCCAAGACAAAGCTGTAAAATTTACCATTCTCCCCTTTTCGATCATGTGCTTTATCCCAGTAGAGAACCAAGCTATAGATCTAAAAAAATTTTAACTTGGCTCTCCTATCAAACCATCTTTTAACTACACCTTGATGCTTGGAAAAGATTTCTAAAGCTTTGTCTCTTCTTTCTTCAAGGTACAACAACTCTTCCATGTAGGCCTGATGCCTATTCTCTTCATTATAATATTCATTAATGAATTATAAAGTGGGTATCCTCAATTAAATAGGGAATATAGGTTCCAGGGCATACACAAGGTGGTAAGGAGAGGTCCCTAAAGAAGTCTTTTGTCTTGTACGATCTTCCCATAGAGAAAATTTAAGTTGAGTGTTCCAATCCTTGGGATTATTCTATAATAATTTATAGATGATTGTTAAGAGCTTTTTATTGGAAGACTTAGCCAAACCATTAACTTGTGGATAATAATTGGATGCAAACTTTATTACGATCCCATGATCAAAGGCCCAATTAGAAAACTTCGATGAGGAAAATGTAGGACCATTATCATAAACTAAAGATAAAGGACATCCAAAATGATTAATAATACCTATTTCAATGAAACTGATTACCACTCCAAAAGTACATTGTTTGGATGCAAGAGCCTCAATCTATCATGTAAAATAATCAATAATAGTTAGAATATACCTGTTTCCCACAAAATAAGGTGAATTGATTGGACCTATGAAGTCCATTCCCTACTATGCAAAAGGTTTTACCTCAAAGACTGGTTGAAGTGGAAGATCTGCATACTTTTCCTTGGTTGCTTCAATTTGACACACATGGAAAGTTATGACATGATTGTGTGTGTCCTTGAACAATGTGGGCCAATAATAACCTACCCTCATAATCAAGTTTGTAGTGGAAGGTGCAAATCCATGGCCAATACCATATCTATCATGAAATTCTATCATGAATCTTTCAGCCTCCTATTGTCCCAAACACCTTAAATATACACCTTCATGGTTCCTCTTGTATAAGATAGCTCCCTTCAACATGAAACTATCACTCTTCAAACATAATGTCCTTCTCTATACTACATTAAGATGGTCAATACATTGTTGAGTAAGGAGATAGTGAATGATATCATCATACCATCCCCATAGAGAAATATCTTCAAGATTGTAATGTTGGGCTGCAAGGTTATGGCCCATTTCTACCATTGTTCTCATGAGTCCTTTCCCTCTTACCAAATTCATGGGTTGAATCTCTATATTGTATTCCTGTAACATGGTCACCCACTTTGTTCGGCGTTCTCCAAGCTCATTTTGCATCAACAATAGCTTGACTACAGGATCAAGAACTATTGCAAATACCTTATTCCTAAGAATATAATGCCTCAATTTATTTACAGCTCTGACTAAGGCATAGGCTTGTTTCTCCACAATTGGATACCTTAGTTTGGCATCTTTCAATGGTACACTCATAAATGAAATGGGGTATGCATTCCCTTGATTAGACTTTTAATTCAACATGCTAGCATAGGAGTGATTAGAAGCAAGTGAATATAGTTAGAACAAATTATCATAATCAGGACTCACCAAAATTGGAGCTTCAGTAATGGCCCTTTTGATTTTTGAAAATGCTTCTTTAGCTTCTACACTCAATTAAACTTTAGCTTCTTGCTTCAACATCCCATTTAGTGGCTTGACTATTTCTACAAATCTTGTGATAAACTTACAAAATTAATTTTTCCAAATAATGACTTCATCTCTTTCTTGCTAGGTGGTGGTTGAATCTTAAGTGTGGCTTCCACTCATTTAGGATCCATTGCAATACATTTCTCTGAGATAACATGTCCCGATAATTTTCCCTTAGTAACTCCAAAGATGCACTTCTTTGGATTAAGAGATACGCCAAATTATCTGCACCTTTGAAATACTCTACATAAATTGGCTATGTGATCACCTCTCTTTTTAGAAAAGATTGTCAAATCATCCATATAAATAATTATACATTTATTGATTATATCCTTAAAAGCGATGTCCATAGCTCTCTAGAACATAGATCCATCATTAATCAAACCAAAAGGAATCCTCCTATAAGCAAAAGTACCCCATTTTGTAGTGAAAGCAATTTTATGCTTGTCTTCATACTGCACCATAACTTGCTTGTATCTAGAGTAACCATCCAAGAAAGGCATCATTTGAGACCCATTGACAATCTAAATTACTTCATCTAGCAAGGGTACTAGATAATTGTCCTTTTCTGATGCTCTATTAAGGTTCCTAAAATCCACACACAATCTGATTTGACCATTCTTTTTTCTCACAGGAACCAAGTTTGCAACCCAAGTTGAATGTCTAACTAGGAATATGATTCTGGTAGATAGCTACTTCTGCACTTTCTTTTGAATTATGGGCTCTAGCAAGGAATTAATCAATCTTTTCCTCTGCATGAAGGTTCTTACTCCTAGCTTTAGAGGGATAGTGTGAGTTATAATTGATGTGTTATATGTCTTCAAGTCTTCATAACTCCAAGCTATCACATCCTAATATGTATGTAATGCATCAATTATTCATTTCCTCTCCTCTAGGGTACATATTTTGATAATGAAGACATTCTTGATATCATCTTGAGTTCCCATATTGTATGTTTCACATTGTCCACTAATGGACTCTTTCTTGGAATCTTGTTCTTGTTCTCTAACCTTATCTAGATCAAAGATTCTTTCTAGCTACACCATTCCTCTAGGAATAGTATTAGTTTTTAAATTAATCACCCCTTCCAAATCCATCTCTACTTCTTGGGGTTTAGTTTCATCAATAATCTAAGAAGAAAAGACATCTAAACTTGTGATAAAATCCAAAATATGCTTATCATATTCAAATACCTAGAAATTGGTAACATTGTCAAGTATTGAAGGTACTAGGGTCAGTTCCACTATAAATTTCTTCAACCCAAAAAGAGACAAAGGTTGTAACATACTAGCTTCCTGAGCAAGAGAATTTTTTGTTTGGTTCTTATTACATGGTATCAAGTGAATGTTGAAGGCATTGAATCCTTCAACAAGGTCCCATACTCTATGTCTACAATTGGTCATCCTCCTATCATGACACGAGTATTGCCTCCTAAATTTTTTGACCACCAACTCATGGTCCTTAAAGACTTGAAAAATAGTAACCCTTTTCTTTAGTGCCATAAGAAATACCATGAATCAAAGCCTCATACTCTACTACATTATTAGTATAATGAAACTAAAGTCAATGAGAAACAAAGAAAGTTTTAGCTTTTAGATTGATTAACTCAAATGTTGCCCTAGCTCCTTGCTTTGATTTAGATCTGTCAAATCTTAAGGTCCAACAACCAACACTTGCAAAGTTCCTTGTTGCATATCTTGCACTATTACTATTGGAGGGCTCTTCAGATAGTATCACTTTCCTCCCTCTAGGATCCTCTTGAATATTTTGAATACTAATTTTGACTACTAGAATAGGGTTGATACATTTCTACACTTGTTCTAATGCAGTCTAGCACAAGTAACAATCCAATTCAAAGTGGTTGGAGTTATGAAATCTACATCAATTTGGAAAAAGTAATTCTCCAAAAGTCATTTCCCTACCCAATTGAATTTGATCCTCAATGCTCTTCTGAATGAATTCTTGGAAATTATCCAACAAGCTGAGTTGATGATCTTTAGGAACATCTTCATCAACTAGTTCCACTAGAACTCCTATACCACTAGATTCAACTATAAGATCCATAGGTGTAGCATGTAGCATAAGGATTTCATCCACATCAAATTCTTCAAATGGGGTTGCAAGTATGTAATTACCCATACTCACCTCTGATATCAATATTTCATTAGAAGTATTATAATATTATGCGATCATATATTTCATTATGGGTTCTCTTTCAATCTTGATTTGATTTGTCACTCCTTTCCAAGGAAGCCACATATGAGAGTGATTGGTTGATACATATCCATTTAGGGCCCTAGTAAATTCTCTTCCTAGAATCAAACTGCAAGCATCATGTATATTTTTCACCTATATATTAATAACTTCCTAAATTCTAGAGTTAGAGGAAACTTGCATATGAATCATGTTCAATTCTCCTACAACATTAACCTTTGTTCTATCCAATTGAGTAACTTTTCTTTTCAGAATTAGTAGGAGTAATACCCAAGGCTCTACATACACCAAAAGGCATTAAATTGGTAGAAGCACCTAAATCCAACAAATAATTATGTAAGTTCTTACAAAATATACAAAAAAAGATAGAAAAAATGGAGTGTCTATTTTCCCATGGAACGGAGTCAAGGGAGTATCTACTTGAGCAACTTGAGTTCTATCTTTCTCTTCCCCTTTATCTCCAAGTAGTATGTGAACCTAATTGTGAATTTGATTTTTCCCTTTTACTAGTTGAGAATTGGATGCTTTATTAACACTCTCACCAACTGATTTATCTTGTGATATTGAATTTGAATTGTAAGCTCCTAGAACTACATTTCTAATAGTTGTAGCTCTCAATAACTCAAATGTAGAGAGACTTACCTTTAGCTTCTTGAGTTATTCTACAACATATATGGCACGTTGTTCCACACTTAGATCAATAGGGGCCTCTTTGGGACATTCCACCACCATGTCCTTGTTTGCTTCAACACTCTTTCCTTTTGATGGATCAGCTTGTGCTTGTCCTTCCTTTGATAGGTATTGTTTAGGTGCATGAGGATATGGTGAATTATTATTGGAATTGGGATCTAGAGGTGTGGTGAAGTTGTTTGGAGGAATAGAGGTGGTGAAGGGGCCTCCAGCCCATGGACACCTA
The DNA here is from genome assembly GCA_007258455.2 of Sequoia sempervirens. NCBI lineage: Eukaryota > Viridiplantae > Streptophyta > Pinopsida > Cupressales > Cupressaceae > Sequoia > Sequoia sempervirens. Next base: position 25,212,443 of record VDFB02049217.1, read on the forward strand.
TGTGGCATGTCCCTCAGATCATAGTTTTTAACAGGCTGCTAGAATGTCTATACCCCTTCAATATAAGCTTCTTCTTCATCCATGGGGCCATTTTCATTCATTGGATTTTCATTGAACAACTATGTAATCTCATCTCCATTGCACACCTAATCCACCTTCTTCTTTAAGTTGGTTTGATTCTTCTTCAGACACATTCTCCTTGCTTTGTGGAAAAGGAGCATGATTTAGCACCAACATGGATGAATCATAAGGAGTAGATGGAACCATCTCCTGGCTACTTGCATTATTCTCCATCTCATAATAGAAGATTGAAGTTGTTGTCTAAAATTATGGATAGTGTAATTCAGAATGCTGACTTGTTTTATGGAGCCTACACCATCCTGATAAAGTAGCCTCGGCTAAATGTAGACCACTTGGAGGATTTTCTTGATTGATTGGTTGATCCAATGGGGTGGGGACACCTCCATTGTTAGGCCTTGTATTCCAAGTTTTGTTCTATCTAGGTGGTTATCTCCTATCAAACCCTTGTCCACTAGTCTAACCCCTATCAAAGTTTTGGCCCAAAGATTGTCCTTTATCATAATTTTGTCCTCTATCATTATTATATCCTCTTTTAGGATGCTGAACTCATTCAAAATGTTGTCCCTATTGAATTTACCAATTTTCTCTACTATGATTGGACTGCATACTTCTTTGAGTAGCCTAAAGTTTTCTATTCTAGTTTCTCAAATAAGTTACCTCCATGTTAAGCTTCTTCACTTGTTCAGTTAGTTCATCCAATCTCTCCTTGTCAAGATTTCAATAAGGAGGCTTGTTTGCATTGTTTTGAAGATATCCTACTATAGTACTAGCATTCAATGACTGGTTCAAAACTTCAAAATTCTACATTTATGTAGGAAAACTAGCTTGAGGTTGTGGATGAGAGGTTCATTCACATTTTGCTAAGGGTAACTAATTGTGGGTGGAACTTGACTCATAGGAGGTATTGGATTCATGATAGGAGTGTGATTGGTGAGAGCTTGATTAAGAGTTGGGACTTGCCCCAGGTGAGCAGTGGGTCCTAGTGATGGTAAAGACCCAGATAAACATTTTCTTAAATAAGTGCTAACCTTCACAGCCTTTGCATACGCATCAAGTAAGGTAGTAGGAGGGTTGTTTCTCCACTTCATGAAGGTGGTTGTTAGACTATCAAGACCCTCATAATAGACTTCTAAAGTAGTGGCCTCACTGACAACATAAGGGGCCTGCAATTAGGTATAGGTACGATGAAATGTATTGTTAAAGGACCCTATGGGATCATGGAATTATCTCTTAACATTGGTGAACTGAATATAAAGCTCATTGGGACTAATGGGAATCCTAAACTTCTGCAAGAATGCAGTCTCTAATTCAGTCCAATTATGAATAGACCCAGTAGGCAGATGATTGTACCAGTAGAATTCATCTTGTCCTAAAGAATAAGGAAAGAGCCTACACACTACATCTTCATGATTGATTCCTCTATCTTTAAGGAAATTATGAAAGATCCTGATGTGTTCCTCAATAGTTCTATTGGGGTTATTAACATGGAATTTGGAATAAAAATGTTATGGGTTCTTAGGCATAACATCATAATTATTGAGGGTTAAGGGAGACAGATTGTTGGAAAGGAAAGCCATTGGTGGAGGTGGGTGTGGTAATATCTAATTTATATCTTTTTGGGGCTAAGAAATATGAATGGCTTCTAAATCATATGAGGATGGACTTGATGAAGATGGAGATGATGGAGATGATGGAGGTGGTTAGGTGGATGATGATTATTCCTTTCTTCTGGTCCTTCTTGACCTAGTAGGAGCTTGCAATTCTTAAAATTCCTCTTCCCCTGGAGTAGATCTAGTCCTTCTTCTAAATATTTTAGGAGAGATGGCAAAAAGAAATTGATCCATCTTGATTATTTAGACCCTCCTTCTAGCACCAATATTTTGATGGTATTTTCTACATAGCAACAACTTAGAAAGAATATGATATTCTATCTCTCTTGAAAGGTAAATATCTATGAGCAAGCCACAAGAGATAACCCCAAGGTCTCTAATGTTAGGTCTTGACAATGCACAAACAACTCAGTGATAAATGTGAAAATGTTGGTAATCAGAAAGGGACCTTACTACAAGCAAATATCAAATCCTTCAATTTATCATATCTAGCAATATGGTGATATTTCCAATCCTAAATCTAACCCAAATGATAAAGAAAGAGAAAAAAAGATAAGATTTTAGAGAGATTCTTAAATTTAACACTAAACCTAAGATTAACAATGCAAATGATGAAAAACTTTAAATGGACCAATCCCTGAGAAACTAATTTCTGCTTGACCCTGATGAATCTACAATCTTACAGAAATAGTGCAATCTTCTAAGGCATTAAATATTTTCAAATCACGAACATTCATTCAAGACAACCCTATTACAATTGAACTAAGCAGAGCAAATTTAAAGTTGAGGCTAACTTTGATAAGCAACTAACAATCAACTAACTATGAAAATTATGGACTAGAGATTACTACAAACACTTCAAGCATAAAACCATAAACATTATCAAATCATCTAACACTAAACCTAGCACATCTATCAAAACAACTTAAGTGAATTCTAAAGATAGAATAATAGAAACCATGCCAGATAAAACTCAATAAAATAAAGGCACCAAATCACAATGTCTTCACTTGCATTAAATTACCCAAAGTAGTAAAAATTCCATTATTTTATTACATCACTTGCTTGCTTGAAAATAAGACGAGCTCCTAATTCTAACTCTTTCTATACTACTTAGTTCGCTCCAATATCAAAAACTATCTACCCCTTTCAATTGAGGCAAAATGCTATACTTATAGAAACCCTCGAAGATATGTCGGCCTAATTAGGGTTTACAATAATAAATGGCCACAAAATAAGTCAGCCAAGAGGAATTCAAATTAAAATAAAATATGCATTAAAGACATGCACTCCATCCAGGCTGGCTTGGGATTGCCAACATAATTTGGATTAATGCAGATGAAGGAGAAGGGAAATAATGTGGAAGCACAAATTCTGATGTAGCATTGCATTAACTACTTCCCCCTTTATCCTTATCACTCTCCATCTTATCCTACACCATCAAAAATACCTTGTCCAAGTTGGCCATAGGAGGCATAGGTAAAATATTAACTCTCCTCTAAATGGACTTGATATCATCTCTTGACTATTTTACTATTTTATCCCAATCTACCTTACTGGTTTGATATTTATCAATCACTGTAATGTAAGTAGCTGCATCATCCAACTAATGTTTAGTGACTAGGCCCTCATTGATTGGAGAATACGCATCCCACCACCATCTTCTCAACTACTCCAAGCTAATATGTTTTGTCACAAATCCCTTTTTCCTTATCATCACCTCAAAGAAGGAAATGCACTTGTAGATTTCAGTCAAGGTGTCCTCAATCTATTTCCCCTATTTATACACCTTCTTCGATTTTTTTTCCCTTATTTGTGAAACTTTAAACCACTCCCAAGGTTTTGTATCTTTGGAGGAAGGAATAATTCCATCACTTACTAATTTTTCATTAGTATATTCCATGATGGTTTTAATCTTTTGCAACAGAAGATCCACATCTTCCTTATCCTGAGCCAGCACATTCCTTAGCCAATCAATTGATCTCATTGCATCTCCTCCAGTTGAATGAATGTCCTTGATAGCATCATCTCCCTTGGTTTTCACTCCTTGTAACCAACCAATTGTCGCATGTGTGGTGCTTTTCATTCTTTCCAACTCTAATATTTTTTCTTGTGGTAGGAAGCTTGCAACAAATAATGAGGAGCTAATGGACTGCAAGGGTTTCATCAAATATTGTAGATATCTCTTGAGTTTAGCATTTTCCTTCTTCAATTCCTACTTGGTCTATACTTCTTTCCTCAAACTACCAAAGATCACCACACTAGATCCTTCATACTCTTCAATCTCGTGTTCCATGGAGGTAGGCCCTAGATTGATAGTCTACACATTGTAGTCACTTCGAATCACATCATCCCTATTCTTATTAGGGGAAGGAGTAGCAATATGAACTGCCCTATTATTTGCATCATCCCTCTCAATCTTGGAGATGAATCTAGCTTTCTTCTTTCCTTTACCCTTTCCTATATTCATCAATAATTCATTCCAATTGGAAGGATTAACATCTAAAAAAATAATTTTACTCTTTAATTCTTTATCTAACCAACCTAGAATAGTAGATGCTAACTATACTTTTCTTTGTCCAACTTCATCCTCTTGATCCCTGGGCATATTTTTGCTCAAATCTTGTTTCTCGGGAATCCCCTCAACTTTATCTTCTTTTCTTTTATCATGCTCTTCTTCTTCATGCATCAATGATGGATTCCTAACTGGCATTTCCTCTCTATGAGGAGGTCTATCTTTCTAATAGGTAAAAATTCATAAGTCACTAGAGGAGACTGCAACACCCTCTCTATTTTTGCCTCAGCACTATAGAGCTCACCTTCCTGAAATTCTTCTTCTTTTGAATCTTGATGACTTTCAGCCTCTTTGCGTTCACCTAGTTCACCTAGTGCATTGTGAGCTTCATGTGAAGGAGGAATATTATCATGTTGTTCTATAGTAGGAATAACTAAAGGAGCATCCTTCCTTGACATACTATCCTTAGGAGGAGTTCTTGATCTTCTTGTGTATACCTGTGTTCTTTCTCCTGAGCTCTCCACATTTATTACTGGTGGACTAACTTCCTCCCCTATCTTTGAACTTTACTTTTCCTTCTATGAAAATCTTACTATCCTTCTTCTCTTAGGCACAGAAACACCAACTTCTTTAGCTTCCTTTTCAACTTCACTTTATTTGATTTCTTTGTCCTTGAAATATGTTTCCTCTTCTTTGCAATAGGCTTTCTTTATTTTTCTACCTCTTGCACTTCCTCCTACTGAACATCTTTAATCTTTATCTTAAAAGGAGAGCTCAACTTGTCCTTACCCTTGGCATCCTACTCAATCAACTCTTCAGAAGTGGAATGAGACTCCAAGTCTTCCATTAGATCATAGGTGCATTGCACACCTTCACTTTCTAGTTCCCACATCTTATACTTGAGCCATAGCTTTGTATACTTAATCACTGGAGTCATAATTTGTTCTATCTCTTTTTTCTCTTCTACTAGCCAATCTACTTATCCCACTAGTTTATCCTTCACAACCTCATAATCATGGCCCTAAATCAAATCCCCATCATCCTCAAATTGATCTAGAATGGCCTTCACATTATGTAGTTATAATATGTTCCCTAGCAACTTGGAAAAATTCTTCCTTCTAATCTCAAATTCATCGTTGCAATTGGCCCAATAGTCCTCTATATCATCTTTATGCCTATATTCCCTATTGGCCTTCTTCTGTGCTTTTCCAATCCTATCAAACCTAGATCTCTTAGAATGAAAAGATAAACCAAGAGTGATCATTTCTTCTTTAGAAGCATAGGCCAAATTAACAGAAGGGCATGCCTCACTAGTGCCTATCATTAGAGGAAAATCCCCACCAAATCTAGTCTTATGTTTATCCTTCTTCACAATTGCATCAAAATCACATATTTTTCTTGTGACTTCTAGAAGTATGATGTGATCTGTGGAATACCTAGGAAGTCTATATGGAGCCCTCAAACAACCATCTATCCTTATATATGAAAAGGTGGGAAACTGTATGAACCAAGCCCCATACCTTTTTATTAACTCCTTGGCACTATCATATATTCTTACATGCTCTACACCTTAAAGAAACCTAGTGATTTACATGGTGAATACATCATTCACCATTCTATAGCTTGAGTTACCTAGGTGCAGTTGTGGATAAACCTCATAAATTACATCTTTCCCAAACACACCACTTGTACTTAGTCCCTTGTATGGATGGATCTTGCAAGTGTATAAACCAAGTAGGAGGTCATCGTGAAGGTCTTCGTCTGTGGGACATTGCACATTTGTTCATGAATCATGGCACTTATGATGCCTATCCAGTGGTAGTTAGTCTTTTTTTTCATCCTTACAATGACATGAAACATCCAATTTTCAAACACTCTTGCACTCTTCAACCCTACCACCTTGTTGAGAGGGGTGATAACATCATAGAATTCCTTCTTAAATTTAGCTCTAAATAGCTGCTTGGGTAGCTTAGAAAAGTGGGACTTAGGTTTCTCTAGCCAAGAATTGATAACTTGTTGGGACTTGATGGTATCTTCCTAATAAAACTTGTTTTCCACATCCATATCAAAACCAACCACATGAGATCTATCTGGCATGTCAAAGGTCTAGGCAATAGACATAGGATTTAGATTTTCCACAATTCTTCCTTGGGGACCGACTATCCTTTGTGTACCCCTATCATAGTTTCTAGCACACTCGAGCACCAACTCATAACACTACACTATAGGAGGGAACCCAACTACATGTGCCAACCTTGATTCCAATATTCTTCTCTCCAACAAAGGAAGGTCTTGTGCTGCCATTCTTATTTTGAACTCTTCATAATCCCACAATCAAATGTTTGTATCAATTACCTCTAACTAGATGGAAGTCAGCTTGCTCTTAGGGATTCTACTCTTTATATCCATTTTGATTCTTTCTTCCTCAGAAATAGAAGATCCCTCTACACCTAGATCTATTACTCTACCCATGGTTCTACTTGTCACTTCCTTACTTGATTTAGCTTGTGTCCAACCAAAAAACCATAATAAAGATCACATGAAACCCAAGTTACTTAATCACAAATGGCATATTCAACCTCAATGTAAGTCCCATGATAAGTAAAAATCTCCAAAACCTCATAAGAATTGATCATACCAAAGGTCGGGTTTCTAGTCCTCCCGCAAAATCCAATCTAGAGAGGAACTTTAGAAAATTCCCAGCCAAAAAGATTTCAATGAAATAAACTCAAAAAGCTTCCAATAATTATTTAATCAACTTTCATTAGCTAAGAAGAAACATGAAACATCTTTAAACAACTCAAATTGATCATATAATGCATAATCACCAACTAATAAACCATGTTATCTATTAGTCCTTCATTTTCAACAAAGTTTCAAGGAATTCCACCCAAGACAGATATCCATGAAAATAACAACAATCTATGAATTCTAGGAAGGGATGAGGAAATTTTTTGGAAAATCCAAAGGGATTAGAAATTCACAAAGCAAAGAAAACTCTAGATTATTGTACATTTCAAGAAAATGGAGAGACAATAGAAAATCAAGGAATTCTGATAGTTAAGGAATTCCATGAAGACTTTGAAATACCAAATGTCAATGTTTTCTCATGAATTTACTCAAATTGATCAAACAATCATGAATTTGAGGACCTTGGGCCTAAAACTAGCCCGATTTGGACTTCCTATAGAAATCTTTAAATTTGATACTTATCTTGAAGAAAATTGATATGGATTGGTGATGCCCTAAGCCCGAAACCCTAAAATATTGCCATGAATACATAGGACAAGCTTAGGCTTAGCTTACTCAATTTCTAGGTTCTTATAATTTTCCTTATGGCCTACACAAGCAAGCTACCTCAAGATGAAACCAAAAGAAGAGCTCACAAACTCACGTGAAATTTCCAATCTAACAAATCCACGCAACCCTAGCTTCAAGATAATCAACACCCAAACATGCAAAAATTTAGACTCCAAGAACACTAAAGACACCAAAGAATCATTCACATTCAATAATCAAAAGCAAGGGCAATGGGCACATACCATTGATGAAGTGAGACTTGATTACAACAATGACTGGTAACAATCTTTAGTGCCTTAGCAAACAATAGATGATGCCTAGGAAAATCACCACCAAATCCAAGAATTCACATATTGAAAACACAAAATCCAACCAAGCACTCAAGATTAAGCACATCAGATCAATAGAAAGTAAATGATAAAGACTTAATGTCACAAAACTCCCCAAAATCAATTAAATACCCACTGCAGAAACTGTACAAATGAGCATTAATGTAGTTAACAAGAAAACCCTGACCAAAACCAAGGAACTTGATAGGATGATAGAATTTTGAAGAAATCCAATCACTGCACAATTCTACAAAGGACCAAAATCTCTAGATCATAGTGTAAAAGTAGCTTCCACCAGATTTTCAGAGTATTTGGGGAATTCCACTAGTTGAGGAAAATCTCGAAGTTGAAGGAAAACCCAAAAATTGTCTAAAACATAAGATTTTCAATATACACCATAGATGGATCATAAATGCAAGCAAGATACACATTCAATCTCATACCAAAGCAAGGTGAATCCTTAAGATCAAAGGGCCAAAACACTAGGAATGAAAGCAAAAGAGGGTCCCTACTTTTAGCGGGGTGTGTGTGTGAAACACTACACACAACAAGTCTTAACCACAATGTTAGTTATATATTTCAACCAAAAAAACATTTTCCAAACTAAAAAACTAATACCTGTCAAGGTGGACAAAAACATTACCATCTATCTATGTAAAATATTCATAATGATCTTTCTGAAATTCTTCCAACTTTTAGCTTGAGAACTAGCTATACACTATGACTTTCTATCCTCCATGGCAGCATTGTAACTCCTTTAGAGTAATAACCAAACAAACATAATGAACTTTCCCTAGCTTTCATCATTACTTTAGACTACCCTTTTCAACTTTTGATAATATTTGGAGTCTGATCCATCATTAACAAAACATAATGATAGCTTTAAATCCACCAACAATCATTATAATGAAATAATACCCAATCACAATACATATATTGTGTATCAATATAAACATTTTAAGAAATAAAATTCACCTCATGTATAATGCAATAACCCTTTTGAAGCTATATATATAGCAAGTTAATATATGCACCAAAATAATCTGGCCATGAAGATAAGAAATGACAAAAACCAACTAGAAGAGAATTAATAAAATTCCAACCCAAAATTCCATTTACCAAATATATTATAACCTTAGATACCAAAGAATTATGTGATAGCTATGAAGATCACCGATATAATGTCATGAAGACCTAATCAAATGAATCTCTTCCATGATGCCAAGATCAAATGAGCAATAAAGAAGTACCAATCTTCCAAAATGAAATCAATTGTTCCATGCTACCATGATCAACTTGATAATGAGCAACTGAAATAATATACCTGATCTACAATAAAGAAGTGCCAATCTACCAAAATGAAATCAACTATTCCATGATATCACCTAAAAACAAATGCCACATAAATAGGAAAACTCACTTTTATTTTCACATGAATCTCAACCTGATTAGTACTATAATATATGATAAATCTAAATGTAATCCAAAGTTAGAACATTGTCCACAACCAAAATACTGAATATCAATGTCATATGACATGATCAAGAATGCCAATGGGTCATAATACCAAAGTGTCATAAATGAACCAATGAATATGCCAAGATCAAAGTGCCATATTATCATAAGATCAAAGTTCCATATTATCATTTTTGACATCAAGGACAAATATGCACAAAGAGAAAGTCAACACTTATGTCATTAAAGTCATGAGTATGACTAACCTCTTCACCTTATGTTTATTGGTTGCACTAATATTTATCAATTTCAATATTCCTAAGCTAAACAACAAATATTTGAGCCTACATCAGGGAGACTACACTATATAAGGAGGAGTGACTTTAGAGTCTCTTCAATGAAGTGATAAAGAAAGAGAGACAATGATACATCAAGGTGACAATGGATTTTTGAAGAGATAATGTTTTAAGTCCCCTTGACATAGAAATGATGCTTGATTAATGGTTTTGATCAAGCCCTGGACATCAAACAATGGTGATCAAAGTTGCAAGATATATCAAAGAGAACACAATATTAGTGTGACTAGTTTTAGTGTTCCTTTGAAATGGTGATGATAACTTAATCAACAATGGAGATCAAGCCTTAGCAATCAGATGATGCTTTTTGTAGAGTCTAGTGGGACTAGATTGATACAAAGTAGGGTGGAAGGACACAAACTAATTCAATCAAACCCTTGAAATATTCATAACACTTCAAAAACAATGATTTTCTTCACAACTTCACACTGTTCCTTGTAGCACAAAAAACGGGGGTTTTACAATATATCTTGTAGAAAACAACTCCTACCCACAAACAAAAAAATTTTTGAGATACCATTTTTGAAGTTTCAAAACATATAAAAATTTCAAGGGTGGTTACTTTGTAACTCAACCCTCTAATTTTTGTTGCTATGCTTCACCATAGACCTAATTAGGCTAAGTCAACTAGGTCTCAGCAAGGTCTTTCCACTCTAGGGTTCTAAACTTCAATCCAACACATCAAAAAATTCAAATATCATTTCCATCAACATTCCCAGCCATTTAAATCAACTCCCTAGTTGCCTTTCTTCAAAACCCTACTTCTATGCAACCCTTTCACCCAAAAATAGGAGGTTTTCACCCTAGGGAATCACCTATTCTTCATCAAAGCTCCTGCTTACTCCTTTAAAAACCATGAAATCAAAATTCACCCTATATAACCCAATTCCACCACTTATTAAGCATTTTCATTATTGGAATGGGTCACAAATCAATTTTTTCACTCAAACCCTCAAAACTGGGGTTTTAAGACTGTTTTCAATAAAAATGAAATTGAATCCTTCAACCTTAATTAAAATGAGTCAGACCAATTAAAAATGACATATAATTAGTGTAATCAATGGGTAAAATATTGGGATTAAGGATTAGCAATGGATAGATCAATAATAAAACCCAAAGACGTTATGAAGCACAATGGAAATTAAATAAATAACGAACGAGTATACCAAATTCGTGAAGCTTCCATGAATCACCTCCATAGCACATCCTAGCTTGCAACATATGATTGGTGCTCTCAGATCGAGTGTGTGAGCAATTCGAATATGCCATTGTCCTATGCGAGTTTTGAAGGATTTAAAAATGAAGTATGCCTATGACTATAATCAAATTAAAATAAGCTAAATGCAAAGTAAATTCTAAGCATAAAATGTCTATAATAATGAAGTGGTGTCAAATTATGAACAAAATTGTCATTTTATAGAAAACACAATTTTGAGTGGATGGATGAGATCAACTCTTGACAGAAACCTAAAATCAGAGGTCAAGATTCAATATGATAATCCCTAATTAGGGTTAGGTCAAAATCCTTAAGTGAGTGGTCAAGATGTCATAGGAGAAATTCAGATCAGTGGTGGAGAAAAGATGAGATAATTAATTTTGAAAATAAAGATTTTCAAAATTGAGAAGATAAAGATAGCCTACTTTGTAAGATTCATAAAAGATGGACTGAAAAGCAGCTTTAAAAACAAGAATCTACTTGTTTTATTTTATTTAGGAAGAAAGCTACCAATTTGAATTAAAACAACTCAAAATATGGATTTTGTGAGACAAATAGATAATCTTTTTCAGATCATTTACCAAAATGGATTGTTAGTTAAGATTGTGATGACATTTTAAATAATTTCATTTATTTAAAATGAGAGGAATATTAGTTTTGTCAATTAAATAATTAAAAATAATTATTTAATTTAGAAGATAAGATTAAGAATTAAATAAATTAATGAATTTATTTAATTATGACAATTAGTGACATTTTAAATAAATAAATGAAATTCATTTATTTAAAAATCAAGAAGAATTAATGAATAAAGATAATTAAACAAATTTAGAAATTTATTTAATTAGAGGGCTTAGGCAATTAATGAAGTATTTAATAAACAAATAGAATTTATTTATTTAATAATCGTGAAGAATAAATGGACATGAATTAATTAAATAATTATGAATTATTTAATTAATAGTCGAATGTGGACCAAGGACATAATTAAATGTCATAATTATGTAAGGACGAAACTGGTAAAAATGAAGCTTGCAGGCCTAGGTCATTTTTATGTGTCTACATTTTGCCCCTCTTTGTCATAATGTAGCATGTCACATTGTGACAAAGAAACTAAGTCAACAATATGCCCCAGTACAAAATAAGATGAGGAAGAATGATGAGGACAGTTACGGTATTCCCCCTTGAGAGGACGGACAGTTTCCAAGAACATGGGTGTGCTCTCGAAATTAATGAGAAGACTAGAATATGAAGAGACAAAGAAATGTTAGAGAAAAAGATATGGATGATGATATGGATGCAATGCCTATATGAGATGGGTGAGAGAAGATGACACAACTAAAGGAGATGCATGTTAGTTCCTAGACCAAATCCTTCAAAATATTGCCATAGGACTTTAATATTATTGCTCTTAATCATCATTGGGCAGACTGTTGTAATGGCCCACAAACACCATGATATGACATAGATCAAGGTGTGCAAAGTCGTAACATTATAGAAGACTAGCAGTCACAAACAAGGATGATCATGACTCATACTCAGAGCGTGATTGCCCCAATCTTTTTATCATAATCAACCACAAGCAGAAAAAGACAGACAAATCATGAAATGTCGTTGCTTCTCGAAATCTTGTTTCCAAGACATCCTTAAGAAACTAGCGACATGATTGCAAAAAAAATAACAAAATAGAGCCCTTATTAGGACACGTCATTGTTTTTCTAAATCCCAGAATCACAACCTTGCTGAGAAACTAGTAGTCATGCGTGTCAATCATCATGATACGTTGTTGCTTCTCTAAATATTGTTAGTGGGATCTCGCTGAAAAATTAATAACATGATAAAAAGCCAAAAGACAAGTGTCAAATTTTTGCCAAGTGCATCTGGATATCTATTGTTCTGATGTCAAGATGCCAAAATGTTTAAAGTTTTGATGTTGTTTAGATGAAAAATTTCAAGAATTGTGTAATTCAGGAAGGACACATCCTAAATAATGTTGATGTCAAGAGGATTTGATCCCTAATAGTCGGAAGGGGTTCCTCAAAATGATGACGATGCCTAGGAAGGACACATCCTAAGGCATAGATGACAGAGTTGGTTCTTCAAAAAGGCACATCTAAAGAATAATGATGTCACAAGGAGTGATCCTTAGATGTTAAGAGGATCGCTCAAAGTGTCGAATAAAAAGTACGACGCCTAGGAAAGACACATCCTAAGGCATGGATGACAAAGGTTATCGTTTAGAAAGACACATCTGAAGATTAACCAGGGGTGGATAGTTTTGACAGGTTACAGTGTTTTGACTTGTTTTGACCGAGTTTGACTCATGCTGACCAGATGCCGCTATTATCATGATAATATGTGCCGATGAGATCTATCAGGTTGTGATAAATGATTGCCAAAATTTTCTTTATGAGTTTTGTTCGTTTGGAAAAGATTTGCATTTACTTGAAGACTGTTTGACATGTGTGCTAGTGTGATGTCATGAACCCTAATGGACTGACCTAGTGTGGCCTCAGGGGCTCATCGATAGATGGCCCTACCTATGTCATACACTCAGAGACCTTGTAGTTTGACACGACCAATGACTTTGTATCGATGACCAAACCTAAAAGGACTGACCTAATGTCTTGGGGACTCGAAAATGAGTCTTGCCTACGTAGTAAATGCACAGAGACAATGTAGTTCAGAAAAATGATGAAGACTGATTGAGATGATTGACTTTGATAGGAGATGACCCTGTGTTTGCATTTTTCAAGTAGTATGATGTTTTGTTGTGGTTTTCTTCAATACATTTTATGATTTTTAGGTCTTTCTTCAGGACTTTTTATGATGTTTTTGGTCTTTTTTTAGGACATTTTCAATGTTTAGGTCTTTTTTCAGGACTTTTTATGATGTTTTTGGTCTTTTTTTAGGACTTTTTATGATGTTTTTGGTATTTTTTAAGGACTTGTTATGATGTTTTTGGTCTTTTTTAGGACATTTTCAATGTTTAGGTTTTTTTTAGGACATTTTCAATGTTTTCCAAAGTCGTATGTGACATCCACTATAGTTATATGATACAAATTTTTCCCACAGTCAGGTTCAAGACCTAGCCAACTTTAAGGAATATGGACGGGATGCTATTGGTTTACTAGACAGACAGTCGTCAGGACTCGATGTCAATCATTTTTCAACCATGAAAGGAAGGGTATAAGGTCATGTTGACTAGTGTGATAATGGCATGAGATGTCCTCCATCCTAAGTGAAGGTAGACAAAGTGATAGTAAATGGCAGAGTAATGATAGATTATGCATGACACCTGTTTGCTAGGTTTTCACCATGGTACCCATCCAAAGTGCCTGTTTGCCAGGTTTTCACTATTAGACAAATTTTTTTTCTTTACTATTTTGTCATTTTTTATTTTTTTATTTTTTTATATTTTTTCCATTCTTACCTCGATCTCCTGATGCTATGTGTAGAACTTCCAGAGATGTAAACTATTGATGGGCTCTATCAATTGTTCTCCATTTGGAGTTGCCAGCTAATAGGCTCCATAACCAAAAGCAGATTTGATAATGTAGGGACCCAACCAATTTGGTTCAAACTTTCCTGGCTTTTCTTTGTCAGCTTGGTTCTTTTGGTTTTGCATTAGGACTAACTCACCAATGTCAAATTTCCTGACCATGACCCTCTTATTGTAACTATGATAGAGATGGTTCTGATATGCTTGTAGATGGTTTAGGGAATTTTGTCTTCTTTCTTCCAGCATTTCTAGCTCATGCAGGCGTGATTTTCTATACTCTTTCTCATTAGTTAAACCCTTCAGAGAGACTCGTAACGAAGGAATTTCGACCTCAATGGGAAATATTGTCTTAGCACCATAGACCAGGGCAAATGGAGTGGCTCTTGTAGGTGTACAAATGCTAGTGCAGTAAGCCCACAGAGTAGGATTGAGTTGTATGTGCCAATCACGGCCAGCGTCATTGACCATCTTTTTGAGGATTTTAACAATGGTTTTATTCGACGCCTTAGCTTGACCATTTCCTTGTGGGTAATATGGAGATGAAAAATGATGTTGGATGTGAAATCGCTCACATAACTCCTAAACGTCCTGGTTTTTAAACAGACATCTGTTGTCCATGATGATGGATTATGGAAGGCCATACTGGCAAATGATGTAGTTAAGGATGAACTTGGATATTTGTTTGCCGGTAATATATGTCAATGGGATGGCTTCAATCCACTTTGTAAAATACTCAGTGGCAGTGATAATGAATTTATGGCTGTTGATGAGGTGGATGGATCTTACCCATGAAGTCGAGTCCCCATTGAGTGAAGGGCCAAGGAGAAGTGATCAGTTGAAGTTCCTACATTGGAGTGTGGATCAAATCATTATGAATTTGACATTTGCGACAAGTCTTAATATATTCTAATGCATCCTTTTCGATGGTCAGCCAGGGTAGGACCACTCGAATGAGATCCGCATATACCATCATGTTCTTCGTGTAAGGTTGTACCCACTTTGTTAGTGTTGAGACATCTAAGGAGGGTGTTGTCAAAGCTACGACAGTAAAGGGTGTCATTGACAATGGCATATCTTGCAGCTTTTCTAATGAAATACTTCTTCTAGTTATTGGATAGGTTCAGTGGAAGGGTTTGGGATTTAAGATAGTCATGAATATTGTGATACCAGGGAGAGTCCGGACCAACAAATTCATAAACCATCTTTGAATATGGAATGTCATAGGAAGGGACCAAAAATTGCTCTATTAGGAATTCCAGCTGAGACAAATTGCTTGGTATGTCAAGGAGAGAGCCTATTGTAGCCATGGCGTCTACCACTTTGTTTTGTGCCCCCAGAACCTGTTCAAAACTTACCATATCAAACTATGTGTGAAAATTTCCAACCATCCATTTGTAAGGCATCAACTTCTCATCCTTTGTGTCATAGTCATAATTAACCTAGTTGATGACAAGTTGAGAATCCCCGTAGACATGTAGTGTTCTAATCTTCCATTTTATTGTCATTCTTAGTCCTGTAACTAATGCCTCATATTTTGCCATATTGTTTGTGAATGGGAAGGTGATACATAAAGACTTAGGAATGGAGTCTCCTTGTGGGGTGATGAACAAAATTCTTGCCCTCGAGCCATGATTTGTGTGTGACCCATCAAAGTAGAGTCGCCAAGGTGTGAGCCATGATTTGATGTATAGAATCAATGGCTTTCCATGAATGGGAGGCATGAGGACTGGCGGTGACAGTAGGTAATCTTTGATTTGTTGAAAGGCATCTTGACATTTGTCTATCCACACAAAGGGGATACCTTTGCACAACAGATATTGAAATGGGTGACACTTGTCTGCCAATTGGGCTATGAAATGCCAAATAGATTGTACCCTACCTTGTAGAGTTCTGAGTTCACTGATTCCTCTGGGTGGAGGCATGTCTATGATGGCTTTGACCTTTCCCAGATCAACCTCAATGCTTCTTTGGGAAACTATGTATTCCAAGAGTTTACCTGATGCGACCTTGAAAACACACTTAGGATTTAGCCGGACTTTGTACTCTTCCAGTCTTTTGAAAATTGTGTCTAGTATTTTCAAATGATCTTTCTTGGTTACTAATTTGGCCAATAGGTCATCTACATAATCCTCCATTATTTTGTGCATCATGTCATGAAATATTGTTGTCATATCTCTTTGATATGTGGCACCTGCACTTTTGAGACCAAATGGCATGATGTTCCAACAGTATGTACCCCATGGGCAAGTAAATGACATTTTGTGCTTGTCTTCAAGAGCAATGCAGATTTGATTATAGTTGGAGAAACCATCCATGAGGGATAACATCTCATAGCTTGATGTAAGGTCAACTATAATGTCAATGTTTGGCAAAGGAAAGTCATCCTTTGGGCATGCTTTATTTAGGTCTCAAAAATCTATATAGATATGGATCAACCCATTTGGCTTTACGACTGGCACCAGGTTAGAAATCCATTCAGCATAGTCAATAGATTGTATGAATCCGGCATCTAGCAATTTCTTTAACTCAACTTTGACCAATAGAGCAACTTGAGGGTGTATTTTGTGTAACTTTTACTTGAATGGTTTGGCATTAGGTAGTAGTGGTAGATGGTGTAGGACTAGTTCTAGGTCCAATCCTGGCATGTCAGCATAAGAGCATGCAAAATTGATCTTTCATTCTGTGAAGAATTTATGAAATTTTGGTCTCTCTTCTTCAGTCAATGATGCCGCAAAGAGGACCATTTTGGGATCTTTTGTAGTTGATATGTTATCCTCTATTGTGTCTTTGATGAGCATAGCTGATCGCTCCTGTTGCACAGGGAGAAAGTCTAGTCCTCCATCTTTGGGTGCCTCATAGAGGTTTTCACCTGTAGATATGTCCTTTGTTTTTACTATTTTATCATCAAAAGGTTCCTTTCGGTTTTCACCTAGAGACGTTTCACTTTTTATTTTATTTTTATTTTTACTTTTGTGACTAGAGGATAGAGCAGTCTAGTCGAAGTATGCCATGCAGTCTAAATCAATTGTGAATCTTGACTTGTGGTCCCCACTGGGTATGCCTTCTTATAAACCCATAAATTCTGCAATTGCCTCATCATTCTGGAATGTGTCTAAAACTAGCGGGCCTTGTTGGTCCCAATCGACTAGCTCAGGGTAAATTAGGGAAATGCCATCGTTAGTGTTGGTAAATTATGGGGAAGATACAAAAAGCATGCAAATGGATTCAATGATATTGTAGATGAAGTTATCATCATCCAACTCCACATCAGATTCTATCCAATATTCCCCTTCACTTGTCTCATGTTCATTGTCGAAATAAGGGGTGAAGGACCTAGAGTCATGATTATCAATGTCATTTGGTAATTTAGATGGGTTGGACTAATGGGATTTAGGTAGTAGGGTTTGTAAATCATGGGGGGTGGTAATGGCAGTTTGACTATTGGGTGCCTGATCAATTTTAAATGTTTGCCAAAACCTTTGTTCAGAGGTTAGTTCCCCTTCTTCAACAAACAAATCATCTAGGCAACAATCACTTAGGGATCATTCTAAGCCAAATTCCCACTCTTGGGAGTTAGTTTTGGTGATGGTCTCCCTAGTAGTCTTGACACTATCCGAAGCATGTACTTGCTCACTTGAAAGTCCAGAGGTACGTCGATAATCATAGTCGGGCAATCCAAACCCTAATCCAAGATACTTTGGTATTTTGAAAGGTTCAATGGGCTCCCTTCATCCTTCTTTATTTCTGCCCAGGCCAGTAGTACCATTGTAGCCCTTAGCCTTCATTATATCATAACCTTTGCCATATTTTTGAACCAGTAATGGGGGTAGTGTGATAGTATCCTTATATATCCATCCTGTGATGTCAGCAAGGTCCTCATTACTCATGTTCCCCCATTTGATGAAAACTTTTTTTGGTAGAACCTTAAAAATAATTTGGGGTTCCATTCTGAAACATGGCCTACCATAGACCTTTGGCAACTTGGGTATTGTTGTTATGTTGTATGTTGTGTGTAGTTTGAATTCTCTATAGTCGAGGTCCTGGATCTTGACAGTGAATTCAGCCTTAGGGTTTGTAGAAGGTGGTGGTATGGTGGAAGATGTGGATGGAGCAGATGTGGAAGATGGAATGAGTGTGGATGGGTTGATGTATTTGGATGATGAGGAGCCAGGTCCTTCTCGGTTAATAGGCACTCAATTTTCAGAGATACCCCTTAAGTTTGTATAATATCGGAAAGGGTCGAGGTCTCCATATATAGTTATTTCTGTACTATCAAATGGAAACTTGAGGCATTGGTGATAGATGGATGGAATGGATTTTAAGGCATGTATCCATGGATATCCGAGCAAGATATTGTATGGTAGTTTCAAATCCAGGACATGGCAGGTTGTGTCCACAATGATTGGTCCTACTCTAATAGGGAGAGAAATAACACCACGTGAAGAGCATTCCTCGTCATCATATGCTTTGATCACTATACTCTTTGTTGGGTCTACACATTCATCAGAGAACCCTAGAGCCTTAACTAGTTTGAGGGAGCATATGTTCAATCCTGCTCTGCCATCTACTAAAACTCATCTGACTTTGTGTTTGTGGACAATCATTTCTATGTGCAAGGCATCATTGTGGTTGGTTTTAGGTGATGAATAGTCTTGATCTGAGAAGGTGACATGGTGAGGCATAGTGAGGTATCCCACCATGGTCTCAAACTAATTGACATCAATGTCCTTGGGGATTGACGACTCTTGCAAGGTTTTATCTAGTATATCCTTGTGCGTGGGAGAGATATGAAGCAACTCAAGTAGAGATATTTACGTGGGAGTCTTGCCTAGCTAGTCGATAAGGTTGAACTGACTTTTGGGTTCTCCCTGCTTTGTGGTTGGGGTGGGTTTTGTTTGTTTAGTAGATGGGATAGATATGGTAATTTTGGGTTTCCTAGTAGGAGATAGACTAGCTACAGTGACCTTGCCACTCTAAGTAGTAGCATTACACTAAGGTGCTCTCTTAATCATAATGGTATTGATGTATTTTTCATTAGTTTGTACATTATTTATAATTGGTCCACTAGAATAATCGTACTTGGCTCGGGCGAAGTTAGCTTGATTATTTTTTGTCTGTGGACCTGAGGTGGAGGCATTATGAGAACCATGGTCATGCAGTGGGTTCTTATGGATAGTATGATCTGAATTGGAGGCCAATTGAGATCCTCCTACTTCAATAATATGGCTTTCGATAAGATCTTGTACTAGGTTTTTCAATTGTCGAAAGTTAGAGGTTTTATGTCCTTTTGTATGATGATAATCACAGAATGCATTATCATCCCACCATGCTGGTTTGAATTGTCCTGGGTCATATGGTTTTGGTTCTTGAAGTGTGATGATGCCAGTCTAGATGCATTCCTTGAGGACATCCTCAATGGGTTCACCCAAAGAAGTATATGTGCAACCTTTAGGAAATTATCTCATTTGATGGTATTGTCCCTGATTGTTTTGACTACTTTGGTTGTTGGAAGGGACATTGGGAGGAGGTGTCAATGTCATTGTTGGTTTGTTTTGTTGTTGAACCCCTTTTAGGGCCAGTACAGGACTCACAATGTTTGCAGTCTTGGCGTCAACAATGCCGTCATTTGTAACATGTTTATTTTTAACCCAATATTTATTTTTGTCGGCGGGTGGATTGACATTTATGTTTTTTGGACTGTACCTTAGTTCTCCCTTTGCGATAAGGGCTTTCTCAATCTAGACCCCTTTTTCAACTAAGTCTATGAAGTTTGTGCAGTAATGTACTTGCAATGCATATTTTAGGGGCCCAAAAAGTGTTTGCACGAACATGTCAACCTTTTCCCTTTCGGTTATATCAATATGACATCGACTAGCTAGACTTCTCCACTTTTGAAAGAATGGGATAAAAGTCTCACCAGCATCCTCTTGCGTGAGATTGCACAAGCTAGTGATAGTGGTATCCATGTCAATGTTGTACATGTAATTTTTTATGAATTTTTGTTTAAGCTCATCCCATGTTTGGATATCCTTTTGATTGGAAAACCATTCAAGGGCAGGACTCACCAGACTTTTAGAGAAAAGTATCATCAAGTATGTTCATAAGCGATATCCATACAATTAGTTGCAAACTCACGAACATGTTCAATGGGGTTTGTCTTGCCTCTACATTTTGTGAAGTTGGGTGACACATATCCTAGAGGAAATGGAGGCATGTATAAGCTCATGCCGAATGGGTATATGTTTAGATCATATGATATTTTCAATTTCTTTCCCGATACATATATGTTTTGGATAGTTTTCTCTCAACCCATCAATCATGTTTGTAAAGCATCCATAACAGGATCATTTTTGGTCCCGTGTGTTGGGTTTCCTAGTACACCATAGGTCCCTATTTGTTGTGCATGAATATTGGTGAATTGTGGCAATATAGATTGTAGTGACATGTATGATGTGTGTGGATTGGTGTGTTGTTGGTACTGAAAGTTAGGGTTGGGTGTATGCTGGTGAGTATGAATGTGGGATGAGTAGGTTGGAATATGTCCCCCAGCCATTTGTGTTGATATTTGGGGAATATGGTGACCATGAACATTTTGATTTGTGAATGATGTCATGGGTTGTGTTTGTTGACTACCCTGTCCAAATTGTTGATTTTGTGCAAGGGGAATGTTCATATTGTGCCCTTGGGATTTGATGGTATTTGATAGTATTGACGTGTTCACATTTTGTTGCTGCCCTTGAATGAATAAATGTAGTTTTCCTCCCCCCAAAGGATTTTGCGAGATACCAATGAGAGGGTGTGTCGAAGGTGTACTCATGGTACTAGATGTGGTTGTTAAGGGGGGAGTGTTATGACTTGATGATGCCCTTGTGACATTTATCGTTGCGGTAAAGAGAGGGTTCGAATAATTTGCCCATGTTGTCGAGGGACCATAGGTGGTTCTAGATGATTGTGTCAGTGTCATGGATGTTAGGGGCATTGTGGCCAATTTTGATCCTCCAATGGATGTTGCATTTATTGAGTTGAAGGTGTTTGAGATGTTGGGAGCAGCAAGTATTGTCATTGTAGTGTCAAAGAAAGTGTTGCTCGTAGTGTTGGAAAGTTGATCACTATTTGACAAGTTATGTGTGTTATTGATCTTAGGGTCTGGGCATGTTGATCTCAACATGTCGATGTTGAATCCTTTCGGTAATTTGGCTCCTTGACTTAAGAGTATGGCCAAGTATCTGTCTCTATCGTATAGGACCATTTGTTCAACGAATTGAGAGGCCTTTGGATCTTGTGCTACTACATCTAGGTTTTCCTCAAGTATTTGACCGTATTCATCTTTACGCAAGAATAGTTCAAATGGACTGTTTGATGAGGGAGGTGTTGTTGTGAGAGGTTGGTCCTTTGTGTTGGCAAATGGATCGTCAAAAGTCTAGTTTGGATCGTATGTGGGATTGTTGACAATGGACATGGGGTCTTGTCAAAACGGAGATGACAACTAAATGCAAGGATGACACTATGTGGACTCTAAGTTCAAAATGGACTAAAATGTGTAATGTTTTTTGATTTTTGGGAATAAAATATGCAATGTCAAAAACCATAATGTAATTTAAGACAAGGATATCTAAGCAGTTCTAAACTAACTTTTTGTTTTTGATTTTGGCTACTAAAGGACTTTGCTAAAAAGAACAAGATGACAAGGACAATATGACTAGTGAGTTTTCGTAACTAGACTTTTGAGTTGGAAAAAATCTCACAAAAAGGGACAATGACTGTAAAAGATAATGATGATGAAGTCCAAGATAACCTAGTTTTGAAAATAATGACGTTTGTGAATTGGTGCTAAGATTTATCGAGTCCAAAGTATGCAATGATTTGAAGCCTAGGGACAAACTAATGTCAAATATATGCACCTAAAAATAATGAATGGTGAAACCTATGGTAAAGAATGCAAACTAATGGACAAAAGTTTTGAGCAATTTCAAAATTAGTTTCTAAAAGGATTCCTTTAGAAATATTTTTTGACAAAATGTGGACTCAGATTTGGATTTGTTTCAGGGTTTGATTCATGACATGTGAATGTGTCATTTGAAGCTTTGAATGTGCTACAGTTTGTCAAATGCAGTTTGTTTTTGCGATTACAACTTTTGGACTGTCAGATGCGACTCAGATTTGCATATGTGGCTCTGTAGTGTTCAGATGCATCACGACGCATACAAATGCAACATTTTAAATGTCAAATGTGGTTTAACAGAGCAATTGTGGTTCATAAAATTGATTGTGGTTCAACAGATGCGACACAATTTTGTTTAAAATTGATTTTCTTGTCATTTTGATGGCAAGTTTGATCTGTTTGGTGTTGAATGTTTTGTTTAGAACTGGGATGAAACCAGAAAGCACTTGACAAACACAGTGTTTTGAATGTAAGCAATCACACATAAGACAAGTACAATCCTAAAAGGCCAATAGGCCAAGGGTTTGTATACTTGATATAGCCCATTGATATACCCTGGATTGGTGATAAACACCTTTCCTTCTTGAGATCAGATAGCTTAGAATTTTGGTGGCATTGAGTCCCCTCCACAACTCATTAACGTCATTCGAGCACACCAAATTTGAATTCTTTGGGTAATGACATCCCAAGAATTGCTATCTCTACTCAAGGGGATTAGTAGTGAGTGCCTTCGGGCATGATACTGTACCCTGCACTATATCAAGCAACAGCCAAAGAGAAGTTGGACACTAAAACAAGAGGTATTTAATTTAGGCATTCCATTTATGGGGCATGATCCATGCGGCGAGAGTCTCGTTTTGGATCCATCTTGTTGGAACCACACTCATGATTCTTGGGCTTTCCCTAAGAACCCACTTTTATATACTGACTAAAAGTCCCTCGGTGTCAAGGTGCTACTGGTCTGAGTCATCCTAGGGTGAGTACTTTTTCCCACCAAAACAGACCCAAGTTCTAGAGTTAGTAACCGTTTCTCTTTCACCCAGGATCACACGAATGCGCAAGGGGAGAGGATACTCCGATATACCAAATCATGAGGCTATACAACAGATAAAATGGGTCTAGTTTTTTTATCACTAAGTTTTCACAAGGTGAGAGCATAATCACCTACCATTTGTTCAAACAAAATTAGACACTTGCAAACAAAATTCATTTTAAAGCACCAAAGAAAATGTTCCTAAATTAAAAAAATGCAAACAAGTGGTTTGAGAGAAATCTTTGACAAACGTAGCTGCAAAACCACATGTCAGTAGTTTGAATAAATGTCTTTGACCCATGAAAAACTCCAATGCCACATACTGCCAACAAAGATTAGTAACCAAAAAAACAAAATTAATGATAGTAGCAAATTAAAATAGTGATAACTTGCTCAAAACTTAACAAAAATTTAAAGCATAGATATCCATGGAAAGCTGAAAATCAAACCTTCAAAACCCAAAAAGTATTTTCCATGATTCTGCACAAAATAAAGTTATGGACAAAAGAAAAAAGTGGGTTTTAAAAGCTAAATTGAAAAAATAGTAATCACTAAAATGGCCATAACTTTCTCAAATCTTAACGAAATTTAAAATTGTTTGATGTTATTGAAAGCGGAGACCTAGATCTACAAAACTCAGAAAATATTTTAAAATGTTTTATTCATCCATTTTTCTATGCTCAAATGAAGGTGACGAGATTTCATATGACTTCTTGGCTGTAACCTACAAAACAGTGAAAACAAACAAGAAAACACACAAATTTCTATCCAAAATGTCAGGTTCACCAATGTAATCAATGGGTAAAATATTGGGATTAAGGATTAGCAATGAATAGATCAATAATAAAACCCAAAGACGTTATGAAGCACAATGGAAATTAAATAAATAATGAAACAATTATACCAAATTCGAGAAGCTTCCATGAATCACCTCCATAGCACCTCCTAGCTTGCAGTGTATGATTGATGCCCTCAGATTGAGTGTGTGAGTAATTCAACTATGCCATTGTCCTATGTGATTTTTGAAGAATTTAAAAATGAAGTATGCCTATGACTATAATCAAATTAAAATAAGCTAAATGCAATGTAAATTCAAAGCATAAAATGTCTATAATAATGAAGTGGTGTCAAATTATGAACAAAATTGTCATTTTATAGAAAACACAATTTTGAGTGGATGGATGAGATCGACTCTTGATAGAAACCTAAAATCAGAGGTCAAGATTTAATCTGATAATCCCTAATTAGGGTTAGGTCAAAATCCTTAAGTGAGTGGTCAAGATGTCATAGGAGAAAACTAGATCAGTGGTGGAAAAATATGAGATAACTAATTTTGAAAGTAAAGATTTTCAAAATTGAGAAGATAAAGATAGCCTGCTTTGTAAGATTCATAAAAGATGGACCTAAAAATAGCTTTGAAAATAAGAATCTTCTTGTTTTATTTTATTTAGTAAGAAAGCTACCAATTTGAATTAAATCAACTCAAAATATGGATTTTGTGAGACAAATAAATAATCTTTTTCAGATTATTTACCAAAATGGATTGCCAGTTAAGATTATGATGACATTTTAAATAATTTCATTTATTTAAAATGAGAGAAAGATTAGTTTTGTCAATTAAATAATTAAAAATAATTATTTAATTTAGAAGATAAGATTAAGAATTAAATAAATTAATGAATTTATTTAATTATGACAATTAGTGACATTAAATAAATAAATGAAATTCATTTATTTAAAAATCAGGAAGAATTAATGAATAAAGATAATTAAACAAATTTAGAAATTTTTTTAATTAGAGGACTTAGACAATTAATGATGTATTTAATAAATAAATAGAATTTATTTATTTAATAATCGTGAAGAATAAATGGACATGAATTATTTAATTAATAGTCGAATGTGGACCAAGGACATAATTAAATGTCATAATTATGTAAGGATGAAAGTGGTAAAAATGAAGCTTGCAGGCCTAGGTCATTTTTATGTGTCGACAATTAATAGTTTCATCAATTCCAATGCATGAGAGATCATCTGCAGGCCATACAAGGTCATATTGTTTGTTGTACCAATAATTTTTGCTTTCAAAACATAGAAAATAAGAGCTTTGTTTTTCAAAACTTCAAAATTGCATCAACCAAATATTTCCCAACATATACAAGAGTCTTTTAAAGCATTAAAAATATTAACCAATAAATTCCAACTACTTTCTAACTCCCTAATTTTTCAATTTCCAAGAAAATGCAAAAAGTGCAAAAGTTGCTTGACAACTTTGCAACTTTTTGTGCAACTTTACAAATTTGACCCTATTAAGTTTGAAATGACTCCAAACCACCTAACAACCTAATTTGACTCCAAAGAAACATAAAAAATGTCTTTAAGACCATATTCCAAACAAAAAAAACTTCTCTAACTCTTTGCATCATTTTCAAACTAGGACCTATCGTGCCCTACACCATACTCCCTGAGTAAAAGGAACTCAAGTCCCCTTGAGAATAGTGTTACAACAAAAAATCCATTCTTATCCATTATTCTCTAATATTCAAGTGCTTTTCCATTTGGTAAACCCTTCCAATGGGCCAAAAACTAAAAATTGTCATCATCCTTTGTCTTGTTGAACTCCTTGGCATCTAAGTTATGCTTCAATTTTAGTGACCTGTTTGGTAATTGATCCTTGATTCTTTCCCCATCTGAAATTTTTTTTGAACCTACTTTAGTACCTACAAATACATCTCCTCCACCGTCTTCTTCACTCCCATTATGTTCTTTACTTTTCTCTTTTTCCCTTGTAGCTTACCCTTG
The DNA here is from genome assembly GCA_007258455.2 of Sequoia sempervirens. Classification (NCBI taxonomy): domain Eukaryota; kingdom Viridiplantae; phylum Streptophyta; class Pinopsida; order Cupressales; family Cupressaceae; genus Sequoia; species Sequoia sempervirens. Next base: position 25,238,584 of record VDFB02049217.1, read on the forward strand.
ATCTCTTCACCTTTCCTGTCAATCTCTCCCATTTGATACTCTGCCCCCATAATTGTTGCTTTCTCGGATTTACCAACCTATGATATGAAAGAATTGGTATGACCACTATACTCTTTATAAAGTATTGAGTGAATCATCTCTTCTATCTTCACATAAACATACTTCTTAAGTCCTTCTTGAATCCCCAAGATGAATTCATCCTTGACCTTCAATAAAGCATATTTTAACACCAACTCAATATCATTTCCCTCCAAATTCAAATCATTCTTCAATGTTGTTGTCTTAGTATCTTCATGTTTAGAAATGGCTATAAGGTTCCTATCCTCCTTTTCATCTACCCTTATAAAATTTTTTCCTACCAACCATCATCATAGTAGCTTGCTTATTTTTCCTTTTATCCTCCTCTTTCAAGGGTTTCAAAGTATAGGAAATACCATTTTTGTTTATCTCATAAGTATTATTCCTACCATCATAAAAAGCATGCATATCAAATTGCTAAGTCATATCTAGAAGAAAATGGTAGACATCCATAGGTAACAAATCACATAAAATTTTATCCTTATACCCTCCTACATTGAACTCCACCCAAGCTTTCTCATTAAAAAAAATAAATTGTCCCTCATTAAACCAATAAACTTTATAATGAGTATCATGTGGTATTCTAGGAAATCTAATTTTCTCAACCATCTCATTAGACACCATGTTATTTGTGCTTCCTGAATCAATTACAACCTTACATACCTTACTCATGCACTTGCAAGTGGTTTTGAAGAGTGTTCTTCTTTGTGATGGTTCATTTTCCTATGATGCTTTGATGAGTGTTCTTCTTACCATTAGTGATTCTCCAAGTTCTGGAGCAACATGTTGTGATGGAGAGTTTACACTCTCAGTATCCTATTCTTTCACCAATTGTGTTCTTCTTTCACCTCCATGTGAACTAGAAGCTTGACCTTCATTGCATTGCCATGCTTAGTGTTCAAATTTTTTGCATTTATAGCACATTCCTATGAATCCTTGTGAACCTCTTCCTTGACCTCCAATTTTTCCTCTAAAACTTGATCTATCACCTCTAAATCCACCTCTTTGATCAACAACTTGTTCTTGAACTTTGCTTGCATCTTCTTGACTTTCATAGTGTACTGTAGAAAAATGGATCTTTGACATTTTCATGGTCATCTAAGTCTTTTTCTTGTGATGCTTGGATTATTTTTCTTAGATTTAATGTTGTAACATAACTTATACATTCACATTAGGTCTTGAATATTCAAATTATTAAGACTTTATGATGTCTTGTGAAGGTGTTGTGAAGTGTTGTAGCACATTTATGCACTTTTCTAGACTCCTCTTATTATAATTCATATAAATATTATGTTTTTATTCCTTACCAAGTATTATTTTAAAGTGTTTTAAAGTCTTGTAACAAAATTTCATTCTTTTCTAGGCTTACCACAACTAAATACATTTTTCTTATGCTTTATTTGGTCCTTTTTTGCACTTATAGTCCTTCATTAAGTGAGTTTTTGAATACAAACCCAACAAAAAAATTAAATACAACTTAATCCTTGACACCCACTTGATTTCCTTGAGTGGGACCCATTTTCCATGGGTGGCGAATGAATCCCTCTTGGCATAAAATTCAAAAAAAATTCAAACTTCTTTCTAGTTTTTATTCATTAAGACCTTAGGTTGGACTATGCTGTATTTTTGGGAAATTAGCACATAAGTGTGTATAAATAAGTATTTTTCTATCCATTTTAACCCCCATTCATCTTATTCACCTAATCATCTCATACACTCAAGCATTCAAGCATTTTTCATCAATCAATCAAGAAATTATCAAGAATCTTGGAACAACCATTGAAAAATCTTCAAACTTTATCAAGTGTTTGATTACCAAAGTGGGATCTGACCAAAGCAAATCCTTATACTCTAACCCTTAACCATTTTTCCTCTCTTTGCAGTATTTTTGCAAGTATTGTAGGTAGATTTTTCAAAGAGATAGGTGTTGAAAAGTGGTCAAAAATTAGTCAAAGCTATTCAAGTTAACAAAGACCTAATTCAAGCTTGGAGACATCATTCAGCCCATTTTCTATAGTTTTAGTTCTATCAACTTGACAAGAAGACAAGTATAGATCTTGACCCACAGAGTTGATTTTAGACTTTTCAAATTTCTATAGGTGGAATTATTTTCCATTAGTGGAAAATGAGTCCCACTACTAAGCTGGAGAAAGTGATTTCTTAGGATTTCAATTTTTGGCATCCTAAAACCTGTTTTAACAGAATTTACCAAAACATTGACTGATTCACCATCTATGGAAAATGATTTTGAGTGGTCATCAATAGTGATTTATGAAACACTCTACAACCTTCTAGCATCAAAATTCTATCTCTAGGTGCACTCCATTCAATCTCATTATTTTTTTTCATTTTAGCATGTTTCTAGTTCATTTCTGTATATCACACTATGTTTTCAAAAATTTCATATTACTTAGGTTTTGCATAAATAATCAATCCATTTGATCAATTTTTTGCATTTAGATCATTTAATTTAGGCATATTTTCATTTTAGTTGCATTAGTTTGAGCGAACCACCTAGATCTTGTGTGGGATCTATCTCTTTTCCCTTAGGTGAAAAAACCTAATTGAGCAAGAGAGTCATAGCATCCTAAACCAAAAAAATATTTGGTTCTGTTAGAACTGTAAAAGTTTGAAATTTTTATAGTCTATTACATTTAAGAGTTCCAGCATTGAGTCCTCATCATAAACATAGAATTCCCTCTTTGTATTATCTTGCTTATTTTTTGTCATGTGATCCATTTGAATCCATCTAGTCCTTCATATTTCATTAAAAGACCCAAATCAACAAGACATAGTAAAAGTCTCCCAGACCTAATTTTTCACTAATGTATGTTTGTTGTAGACTATCAATAGGACAATTTTCTTGTTTCGGCGACAAAAGGAGTCATTTCAGCAAAGGGAATCATTGTTAGAGTGAAGTCATAGCGAATAAATTGTGTTTCGCCAACCGGTGCATGTGGAAGTATATCGGTCAAGCTAAAAGTATTCGGGAGAATGTCTTAGCGAAGTATTTTTTCTTGCCGATAGGCATATATAAAAAATATATCGGCATATGTTGGGGTATCGATGTATTGTCAGGGAAAATACAATATGTCATACCGACTAATGCACAAAGGGGTTTTTTGGCTAGACTAATTGGTATCGGCATGAACTCATAACGAAAGCATTTTTTCTTACCGGTTGACTTGCAAACAAATGTCTTGGTAAGACTTATGTGCATCAGGGAAGGTCTTAGCAAAGTGGTTATTGTTTGGCCAAACCAAGTTCAAGGGTATTCAAAAGTTATCGATGAAAAGTTATAGAGTCTTGCTGATTCAAAAGTTATGCCAATAGAGATGTGCATTGCCAGGAGAGGAAGTTTTCTGTATGAGCTTCACTGAGGTTTAAAAGATATACTGACAGAATACTTTGAGGTGAGTCTTGCCAAATGGAGTAATCTAGAGGAATGGATTCGGCCAGACATTTGGTGTTGGTATGAGTCTTTTCGAGTTCTCAGAGTCTTCCTGATGGAATTTATTTCATTGGTAGGATTATTTTCATCGGCGAAAGGGTGTTCTTGTCATAGTGACTGGAGAATACATTAAAGAGTACATATCGGTAAGATGCAAAGATATCTATGAGATATCTCCCCAACTTGAAATTGTCACAGCGACATGAAAAATAGAATCAATAGTCATCAAGTTGATTCTTGGACCACAGAGTATCTTGGCAAAAGGTTAAGTAAACGTTGCAAAAGGACTTTGCTCTAGATTTGAAAATCTCTCATCGACAGGATGTTTGATGCGACAGTGCCAGTTTCAAATGAGCCTTCATTCATGCTTCATTAATGGCACGATGGGATAAAATAGTAATTTTTTAATCAATTCCTCATTTCTGAATTGATTGTTGGTGAATTGGCATGCTGAATAGAGAACCGGGACATTTTTCAGTCTGAGTAGCTCGAGTAGAATACTGTAAGTAATTATTTCTTTATTTTTCATATTTTGATTTTGTAAGCTTGAAAATGGAGTCTTCTGGTTCTAGAAAGGGTAAGGGTAGAAAGCTTGGTGAGTGTAGTCAGTCGAAGGGAAAGAAACAAAAGAATGATACAGAGCATGAAGGCACTGAAAGTAGGTTGAACCAAGACCTTATTGATCAACTACCTAGCTCGGGGCATAAAGCTAGAAGGTCCACATAGCTTAGGGCAGAAGTTGATAAGCTGGATGATAAATGCAAGTTCATAGGTGATGTCTGGACCACTGTAAGAGGGTATGAGCTTTTCAATTTCCACTACCATAGGAGAAACTGTTTTGAGCTGGTTTGTAATCCATGGAAGTTGAATGTAGGGAAATTGGTGTGCCCTAATGTATTCATAAATGCAGAATTGGGAAAATTGCTTGTTGATCATTCTGATCCAAAACATAAAGCTATATGTGATCCTTCTGGAAAACCACAGATACATGTGTCAAAAGAAATAATAGGTGAATCTTTCAAATTGGAAGGGTTTTGCAATGAGGAAATCAACTATGAGGAGTTTCAAAAGGAATTTTCAAGAATGGATACAATTTATAAGGGTTGGAGGTTACCAATTCATAGAGATAAACATGGCAACAAGCCAGAATCTCTGGAAGATAGTGAGGGGCCTCCTTATCATGTAGATTTGTTTGAGCCCTATATGAAATACACATATTTCTTAGTGTGTCAGGTGTTAGAGATGGATGCCCCATAATTCATGTCAATATTGCCAATGATTATCATAGCAGATATCCAATATCACAACTCCAGGCCATTTGACTATGCTTCATATATTTCTAAGGAGTTTGATTCAGGATTGATGGCTATAAAGGGTGGAGCTTCTATTGTTCATCTAAGAAACTACTCATTGTTGATGCATTTAGTGTATATTTCGGATAGGAGTTAGGGGTATGGCCTCCTGAAATGAGAGTTTCTCAAATTGGTAAAGAAGGTGAAGCATTGCCTATTTAGTTGTGGACTGCTATTTGGGATAGCAGGTTTGCTTGTTCTAGTTTCATTCATTTTGTAAAGAAATTGTATAAATTGTATCATTTTCCTTGTAACTATTCATTGACTGATGAGATCAAGAGATTCCTTCAGCCAAAAGACTTCAATGGGCCAATTGATCATAACTGGGGAGACTAGTATTGTTTGGAGGGACCTACAATAATCAGAGTATATGCATTTGAAGATGCTCCTTTCATTCTGCCAAGGACAGTTCCAAACAGGGTTGCATATTTGGAAATTGTCAGATAGATGGATTACTATAGTGTGATGCATTTTAGTTCTTTTGGGGAGCAAGCTTTTATGCCTAGTACTTTGTGTTTTGGCGATTTCACTATGTTGGCTAAAGAGGGATATAATTCAATCCTTGATAGATTGTTGCATTATAATATGAAAAGAGGACCAACCAGAAAAAGCTTTGACCTTGAAGGATATATCAATTTAGCCAAAGAAAGGATTAACTTTGGAGGGTATTAACATGTACCCTATCCTTTTGATGATATGATCAACAATCTGTATGAAGATGAAGTAGAAATTACAGTTGAAAGATATAACTAGGGGCTACAGGATATTAAGATATTGTCTTCTGGAGATGAGGAAACACCAAGAGTTAATGTGTCATAGGGTAAAATAGAAAAGGTATTTAGGATGAGGACTCAACAATATGTCTGCCCAGTTAGAGAACAGAGTATTGAAAGTGGTGGTGTTGATGCAACATGGAATATAGATCATTTGTCTCTGATGATGAGTTTATACATTCCCCAGAGTTCAAAGCATTTTTGTACAAGCAGAAGGGGAAGGAAATAAGAGAGAATGATGATGATGTTACTTCAAGAAATGAGGAACAATTGCTGGCTCAATTGAGAAAATGTGTGGATGATGAAATGACAAATATGACTCCTAAGGTGGGGAGGAAAACTTTGGAGAGTGTTGGTGTCATGATCTTTCCTGGCCTTGATTTGAAATCTACATTAGTTTTTGATAGTTTCTTGAAGGGCAGTAATGCTACTCACAAGCTTGATAAGGAAAAGGTGACATAAGTGTATGCAGGCTCCAAGTATAATACTGATGAGGGATCATTGCTGATATGGGCTTTGTACCCACCCCATAGGAAATCAGTGGTAATTGATACAAAGAAGGAATTTGGCCATTTAATGACTCTAAAAGCTAGAGAAGTTGATCCTATAGCTACTGTAGATATTGGGGTAAATATTACAAAGTTGAATAAAGCACAAATTTAGTTATTGATAAAAGAAAGAGAAATGTACAAAGCAAATAATGAAAATTTGTTGAGAGAAAATGATAGACTCAAAGACTTAGTTGGTGTTTCAATGGGAACAACCAAAATGATCACTCAAGGAGAAAGCTCTCAGGCGAAAGACCACTGAGTAGGATCAAGTGCTTATTCTTAGGGAAAGCGTGATGCAATTGTTGCAACTGTCAAGAAGAGGCAAAATCATTTGACATCTTGGTTGAATAAATTGTGGGGAAAATACTCTGATACTCTTGCTGCATTGAAGGAGCACACAAGGATGGATGGATGAATCATGGAGAATTTTCATGAACTGGCCTAAACTAATGAGGCTAGCAGTTCTACACTTGAAGCTGCAAATCATATTATTAATCACCAGCAAAAATTTTATGATGAATTGCAAGGTGATGAACATGGGTTAATTGTAGCTGCCAAGAAAACTATGATTACATTCTCTGATGATAAAGGTGAATTGAAGGGTGTTGTTAGATGAAAAAATGAATGTGATTCAATGTTGAATGAAATCATGAAGACAACTTCTGTAGAGGATACAACATTGGAAGAAGTGAGCGAGTAAAATGAGGAAATGGTCAAGATGGAAATCACAATCTGGAATGTTGTTGGAAATGTGGACACATATGAGCACCAGGATTATTTAGATCACCTCACTAAGAATCACTTGTGGCTAAATAGAGCCTAATTATTCTCTATCTTTTGTGTTATAATTTGTATTTTCTATTTCTGAAAGGATGCATCCTTTCGTATTCTCAATGTATAAATGTCCATTTTGAAAACAATATGTGGGGGTAGGTAGAATAGGATAGAGAATAGAAAATACGATTGAATGCCATGTTTCACAAGGCTTAGACTTTGATGTATGTTTTGAAGCCATGGAGATATCAATGAAAGTCATCTAATTTGCTGGCATATTCTAGTGTCAGTTGTTGTGTTTCGCCAATTGAAAGAATTATTTAAGTTGTCTCTGAGATTGATATTGCCTAATTATATAAATTAACACAACATGTTTATGTTTGGTTTACCAGTACGTATTTTCTGTATCTATGTGATTGGTTGATAGATTCTTTCAAGGAAGGATTAAACCCTTTTAATTAATCACAGTAATCAAGGAATTTCATTTACATCAGTAAGAAGAACTTAATAATCACAATCTTGCACGTTTATACTAGTTATAAACAAGATATGCCAAACAATTTGAATTTCCTCTAGAAAGAAGTCACTCATTTAAGATTTCATTTGACTTCATATATTATATAAGGCACTGGTCTTGCTGTTTCCATCATTTTTTTTTGTTCATACTATTTTACATCTATTGATTAAGTATCTTAGGGTTTATTCATCATTTTAGTATACAATATATATACCAAATTTGTTTTATTTTGTCCATTTCAATATACCATCATGGACAAATCATGGCATGAAGAGAAGATCAATAGTCAAATCTACTTCATTTGTTATAGGTACACCTGCCTAGGTCTAGCATCACCTAAAGGGTAGAATGTTTAATTGTTTCAAACCTTGTTCTATTACCCTAAAAAGTTGTGAAAGCTTGGCAGCCTTTCATGGTTCAAACCTATTTTTTTGAGAGCTAACAAATTAGCGACTCTACTGGGGATAACAAAGAATTTGTGCCTTAATCATAGAGTCAGAAGTCCTATATACAGATTCTACTGGGAATAATAAGTAACAATCTTTTTCTCACTTTTAAAAAGTGAGTGGCGACTCTGATCAAACATTGCAATATGAATGGAAGAAGATCTCAGTTTAGGGGAGGTCATTCTGGAGCTCCTCCTAGCAATAGTAGATGGAAACATAAAGATGATAAGGCTGACAAGGGTAAGGGGAAAAGTGAGGACATGTGCTTCACAAACAAAGACAAATCATCAATACCTTATGGTGAGAATTGTTTTGACACATGGAAAGATAGTTCAACAGAAGAGCCTTGTACCTCAGAAGATTAGAAATATCCTTTTTACAACCCTCAGAAACATGTCAAATTTGAAGCTAGAAAATAGGCTGAGTTTGAAGCCAGACTCAAAGCTGAATGACTTAGAGTTCAATATGAATATGACCAAAAAATGGAAGGTAATCAGAATGGACCTGCTAATCAGGAAATTCATCAAAAAGATTATGAATCTTTAACTTATGAAGAAGTTAAAGCATGGTTTGAATCTCAGAAAAAGGAGAGGGAAGAGTAGGAAAAGGCCCAAATGATTCAAGCAATGAGAGAATTCAAATTGCAGAGAGCTTAGAACATTCCTCACACATCTGGTTTTCCCCAAAATATGCACCACCCCATAAACAGGGTAATCATGGTGCTGGGTATTCTGAACCACCAAGGATTCCTCACCATCAAATTGGGAATCAATATAGACCACCAAATCATCCACCTTATATTCCCACACAACATACAAATAATTATCCACCTCATGGTCAGCATCATGTGCCATAGTAGAATATGCAGTACAATAACCCTATGTACCAATATCAGCACCCACCTAATCCTCCTCCTTATCAATATACAACCATGATTAGACAATTTGATCTAGAAGAGTTTCAATTATACCCTTATCCCTTGGACAACAGTTGGAGAGGTTTAGTACCCAATTTTATAGGAAGTAATGCAATCACAACTAAGGATCATTTAAGAAATTTCAATGCCTTCATTCAGGATTTAGATGTACCTTATGAAGATTTGCATATGAGATTATTCATGATGTCCCTTATTGAGGAAGCTATGGATTGGTTCAATAGCCTGGCAACAGCTTCTATTTATTCTCTCCAGATATTTCAGGATCAATTCCTTGAACAATTTGAGAAACTGAGTAAACCAAATGCTGCTCTCCATGAACTAATGCAAATTCAGAAAGGTCAGAATGATTCAATCTTTTATTTTAACAGAAGATTCAATAAACTACAGAATATAATACCTCCTGGATCAAAGTTACTAGACTCTATAGTATTAAGTGTTTACCTGAATGCATTCGACCCTAAAACAAGGTATGAGCTGAGAAATAGGTTCCCAAGGGACTTAGCTGAAGAACAAAAGATAGCATTAACAATTGAGAATAATAGAAAGGCTGCTAGAATAATGAATAAGAGAGACAACCCTAAAGCTCCTCAACAAAACAATAATTATCAATATAAGCAGGAGAACACATATAGGAATGAAAGGCCAAGGTTGAGGTTGCATGACACGCGCTATAACACAAACTAGAAGGATGGAAAACTTGTAATAGATAGGCCTGTAAGCAAAGAAACTCCTGATCCATTGAAGAAGAAGGGAACATATATGGTGAATAGTAATTATTTTTGTGAAGTTTGTGATAAACCACACTCCCCTAATTATTGTGTAGTAGTTGAGAGAATGCAAGAAGAACGGGTGCTAATTGGAGATGATGGAGAAGACCACAAGGTCTATTTAACTTCAAATGCTTTTCACTGTGTTGAGGAAAGGTATTCATCTTCAGAGGAGGGAAGTTATGAATATGATATTTCAAAATAGAGGTATAATGTCCATATGGCTGAGTAGCAGGTCTTTTCTGATTCTGAGGACGAATGTGCAGACCAAGAACCTCTTGAGGTGCCTACTCAATGTAATGTGAGGAGACTCACTAAAGAGGAGATGGAAAGGTTAACTATTGCTATAGTAGAAGAAGCCAAGAGTAAATACTGGTTGAGGAATAGGATAGTAAATGAGAAGAAAGGTGTCCTTAGGGGTAATTTTTATGAAAGATCAGAAAGTTGTACAAGGAGTTTCAAAGAAAACTGAAAACAAACAATGTGAAGAAAGAAAACATAATCCTATTCAAAAGGATATAGTAAAAAGATTACACAAGGAAATTCAAACGACAGATCAGTCAGGTAGAAGGGAAAAAGAAGAGAACAAAGGGGAAACATCAAAACAAAAGAAAGTGATTAAGACAAAAGGTTCTTTTTATTTCACTCAAGCCTTGTCTCAGGTAAAGATATCTATCCCACTTCTTGAAATGGTGAAAATTAAAGAATACAGGGATAGTGCAGTGCAATTGATAACAAATGAAAGCGAAAAACATGTAAGTTCTAAAAATAAAATGGCTGCTAAAAATAAGCAGTATAAAGTAAACATCCCAGAAATCTGCTTAAGTAATGTATTGACAAGTCTGCCACAGGTTGATCCTTTCTTTATCACATTACTCATAAATAACAAATTATTGAGGAATTGCATGATAGATTCTAGTGCTTCCATGAATATTATGCCAGTAGGAGTTGTAGACATTGAAAATATACTGATTGACTTTGTGCATTTGATCCTAACTTACTAACATCGTTTCTTCCTAAATCATCCCTCGGTCTAAACACTTAATCAAATTCCCCTATCTGATTAAATTCATCAATATTCATCTCTTAATTAAATAAATCATTTTATTTGATTAAGTCAATTCCTTCTATTAATTAAATCAACCTATTTGATTTAATTATTCATATTTAATTTAATTAATCAATTATTTGATTAAAACTCTAATCTTCATCCATTAAATTGAATAAATTAAGACCTTATTTGATTTAATCTAATACCATCCCTTTTAATTAAATAAATCAAATATTTATTTAATTAACCTATTATCATATTCTTCTCTTATCTGATTTAAATAAATCAACAAATCTAAATCAAATAAGTCACATCATTTAATCTCTAGTTAAATTAATTAACCCTTGATTAATTTAGTCTCATGTCAAACCCTATGGATTTTCCAACTTGCACAATTAAATCATTTATTTGATTTTATAATTCCCTATTTTCTTTCAAAATGGCATCAAAAAGGGAATATTCTTCCAAGTTTGAAATCTCCCCCCCATAAATGACATGTCTCTCCAACAAGACATTTAAAATTCTTACAATGTCTCTTTCTTGTCCCCCACTCATGTTGCCTCTAAAATTCAAATTTGAATCTCCCTCTCATGGGCACACTTCCCAAATCTTGCACAACCATTGGCCTATCATGGTTTGACAAGTGGCATCATGCCATTGGATGAATGTTAGTCCCATATTGATCAAATTGGGACATTCATCCTTCTATTTCATCCATAAATAAGGAGCTCCTCTCCTCATTTCATCATCCACTCTCCAAACAAAGTCACTATACTCAAATGTATAGCAAGTTTCATCTATCTTTATTCAATCTTAGCTAGGTTATGCAGATTTTCATCTTGGAGCACATTCAAAGTCTTCATCAAGTGGATCACTCTCTTCTCATTCTTCTTCATTGATTCATCATCAAGCTTGCAAAAGGAGTTGGGAAAGGGCCAATTTCCACATCAAATTGGCACCAACTCCCTCAAGAGATCAAGAGTTTGCTTGCATTAGATAGGATTTAATTGTTTCATTTGTGTTCTTCATTTTCATTCCTTATTTTTTGCAAATTTCAAATGGATTTCTTGAGGAATCATTTGTTTCTAACCTTGTGTTTGATCTAATTGTTTGCATGTTTATTGTGTTTGTGCAAGGTATAGATTCGATTGGTTCACATATTGGTGCTAGAAGGAGGGCAAACCAAAGTTTAAATCATGTTTTTTCATCAAAATTTTGTGTTTTTCTATTTTTTTGGTGTTTACAACAAACAAAACCGCTCACAGTCCAGCGTCACCATAGAGAACCACTCAAAAAACTCAACCAGCACTGCTGAGATCAAATTGCACCACTTAAAACTCAAACTGTGCCGTTGAGAGCTCCAACGTTGCTATATAGCGCCATTGGAAGCCCAAACATCACTGCCATCACAAACAGAGCCACTGGGATTTTTTGATTTTTCATGCAAATTTAAAACGGCCATATCTTGGTCATTTTTTGGTCTTTTTTGAAGCTTTTTTTTTTTGAAATGGGGTAGAATTTCGTAATCTATCCAATGGTGTAGGTTATTATTAACTTTGGTAGAGTTTAATTTTTTAATTTTTTATTTAATGTCAAATCACAATGAAACTTGGTCTAAATTTTAGGATTTTTATGCTTAATCATTTATCTAACCTTCATATCTTTTTGTTCCTTGATGTAATCTAATATTTTGATCTTGTATTTCAGGCTTTAAAGGATCATGGAGCATGGAATTCAAAGAAAAATCATTATCACATCATTGTAACAAGTGTTTTTAAACACTATAGTGTTTGTTTAACACTTTTTGAGGATTCATTATTCTTCTTAAGGAAAATTTGTAATCATTTTCATGCTTATGATATAATAAATTCATTTGGGCTTTAAAATAAACTTTTGAATTCTTGTTGCAAAGGGGATTAAAAAGACCCTTAGGATCAACAACTTACTAGATTTGGTTTTGGACTAACAATTGAACAAGGCAAATTTTCACACTTCATTTGGTGCTTTAAAATGTACTCACATTTTTCTTTGAGGGTTTAAAAGAACAAGTGTAGTTGTGTTTTCGTGAGGGCTTACTTAGACTAAATGCATTGGAAAAGGATGTATGCGCTTCTCTCGCACTTTATAGCAATCTTGAGAATCAAAAGGTCTTTTCCATGACTTTGGGTTGAGATAAAGCAATCACCCCCACACTTCAATTTGGGCTTACAATTGAACAACATATTATGCGAGTTTGATTAAACATATGGCATGTGTTCTCCCTTTGTTTCTAAACAAAGGTTGATCAAACTATGAGTGTGTCTTTTCGCTATTGTTTGTCCTAGAGGGCCTACCTTGGGGAAAAAGTACTCACCCAAGGGAATGACTCAACCGGTAACACTCTAAAGCCAAGAGTATTTCCAGCCGAGATATAAATGTGGGTATTGGTTAAATGCCAGTATCATACGGTTGGCTTCGACAAAATGGATCTAAAAGGGGACTCTTGCTGTATGGGTCAATCTCCACGAACAAAAAGTCCTTACTAGAACCCATGTACTAGAATTTTCCAAAATCCTATCTGTTTGTTGGTGCAAGAATGGTCGTTCTGAAGCTGCCCCACAATTTTATGACTTTTAGTAGAGATGGAAAGCATGCCATGGGAGTTTCATGGGTGTTGGTGCTTGGCTGCCCCGTATAAGTGAGTGTCGTGGAGGGGAGCTAGTGGGGTTAGGCATCTAACCATTTGCTAAAAGTAGGCGTAGCTAAACTTGTCCAAGTGGGGACTCAACAAACATTGTCTATCACATCCATAGGATTGTACATGGTTTTGGGTTACAAAAACACATGCCTGTTTGTAAACATTGGAAAACAAACACTTAAACATGATCATGCAAATTTCAAACCCCTTTTTGATAGAGCAAATACATTTTTGAAAAATTTAAGTGTTCTAGCTTGCCCTTGGGATTATATCCTTAGAGGTTTCTTAGCACTTGATTTTCTATCGTCATTTGCTCTAACTAGGGTTAACCTAGGAAATCCCTATGCCTAAATTTCTTGGAACTCCCACACAACACTTTGTGGGAAGAAAAAGAATTTTGACATATGACATCTTTAGTTTGAAACCAAATCAAGAAATGTGTTTGTGGTAAAAAGAACTCATTAAGCAAAGATAACAAATTAGACCCCACACATGTGTTTGATATCTTTTGGTCATATGATTTTCATGCAAAACATTGGTCTTTTGAGTTTGAAATTACTCTTAGTGAAAAGTGTGTTCTTCAATACCTTGGCCTAGTAAACAAAGTCTCTCTAAGTCTCTTAGGATCAAAATCAAACACTTCATCTAACTCAAACATTTATCAAAATTCATCCATCCAAAAAAATTTAGAGCTTTTGAAAACATCATTCTAGACTTAGGCACATCATCAAAATCAAAATCACCTTTCTTTAGTTAGAGGGAATGGGAATGCATCCTTCTCATACCTCTAGTTAAATTAGATTTCCTTTGAACAAAGTTCATCCTAAGATCACATCCAACATCTTAGGGTTTACAATTTCATCATCCAAATCAAACAATCAAAATCAAGCCCTAAGTCTAGCATTGATCCAAAGCCCCTAAATGTTCAACACTCTCATCATTCACCCCATTCATTCTTCATATCATCATTGGTCCTATAACACCTTAGAGGTCATCAAGTTCAAAACACAAGGAGAACATGGAATACAAACTTGATCCATACATCTTGAGTAATCCAAATCAATTGAATTTTCAAAGCCTTATAATGCCTATTGATTATCAAAACTCACACTTATACAATCTATACATAGGATCATTACGTTCTACAAATTTCAATAGAACAAGTGTGAGTATGCCCAAATCAATGATTGGAACACATTTATCGATGGTAGATCCAAGTCCAAACCAACAAGTTTTCCAACCGAACAATCAATGCATGAGCTTTCAAACAAACAATGTCATCCCACCAAATCCCTACAAGCCAAAGGAGAATGTACCAAGCATAAGTTTTTAAAACATGAATCAAGAAAACTTTGGGAGGGATACATTTGCAAATCATACAAATATCCCAAACGTGAACAATGGTCAATTTCAACCTATCATACCAGATCTGAGTGTCATCCCAAATTGGAATATTGTCCAAAATCAAACACAACTACGCACTCCAAATCTGCTTATACAAAAGCCAAATCAACTATATCATGGGAGTCAAGATAGAAATCAAGAACAAATTTGGCGAGATCAAATTGTTGCACTTTCCAAAATAGTTGAGTCATTGCACCAAGAGACATCTCCGCCACCATTACCCATATCAACATCATTCCTTGGTTTAGGGCTTCCCCCTTTACCTAGCACCAATGAATCCATCCAAATCAATCCACCTAACATCATTCAAACCATCATGACAAATCCTTTGAATATACCATCGACATCACACCAATGGATGGTATCTAATCAAACAATAACGTTGATCCCAACCCATCAAAATATGGTCTCCCAAGGGCCTAGCACCTCGTTCATTCCAACCATCCCCATCACTTTGATCACTCCAACCCCTATCACACCCATCATATCTCAAACCCTCACAATCACTCCAAATGTATCTCAACAACTTGTCACTACATCCAACATAATTCCAAAACCACCATTTCCATCATCACCCACACCACTCCTTGGCTTAGGGCTTCCCCCTTTACCAAGTATCAACCAAACCAACATCCCAAACATCACACCAAACTTTCAGAACGTGTCATCGACATTGCAACAACAGATGAAAAATGCACTATCAATCACAATATCATCAACCACCCCCATAATATCTTAAAACATGGTCTCTCAAGGACCAATCATATCAATTACACCATCCACCCCTCAAATTCCAATCATCAATATGATGGCACCTCTTATCACTCCATCCAACACAATTCTGATCCCACCACCACCACCATTGCGACCAAGCCAAGAAAGCCATCACAATGATGCATTCAAAGCATATGAACAATTGCTCCAACAATATCAAACAATTCAGCAAGCGCCTATAACCACACACGCTTCTCAAGCTTCACAAAAAAATCAAGCTCAAACATCATTGCAACAACAACAAGTACAACAAGCGGCACAAGCCCAAGCTTTGTTGCAACAATAACAATGAGCTACACAAGATACACAAGCTGCACTACAAGCCCAACAAGCACAAGCCCAAGCTCAAATGCAAGTGCAAGATCAAGCCCAATACCAAGCCCAACAAGAAAATGTTGTTCAAAATCCCAACAAAATGTTAACAACTCCATGTATCAATCCAAGTCAATGATCACATGATCAAGACCTATCCATCAATGAACACATGGAAGATGTTTCCACCCCATCTGATGATCAACTCACCATACATCACATAATGCATGATCCGTTGACCTATAATCATGTTGAAAATGTCTCTACATCACCTTATGAGTTAGAGGACATATCTCAAGAATTTATGCCAAAGCATGATCAAAATATTTCACCAAAGTCTAGCAATGGTGCCTTCCAAGACATGTTGACCTCCTTTGACCTCATGGTTACATATACTAAAAGAACCTTGAACTCAACACTTGAGGATATGGAACCACTTACCATTTCTAATGATGACATCCAATAACCCTTTGTAAGAAATCCATCCTTTGAAATTGACCTATGTCAAGAACTTGATCCAAAACATGTTGAAAGCAACTCCAAAAACATTCAAGATCAAGAATTTGTGTCTTCAAGATACTACAATAATCTAATGGACACTCTCCTATCTATGGAAGATGATCACATCCAAATAGCACATACTCCTCCATCTACCCATGAGATTCTTTCTATGGATGGACACGTAGGTGATTTGTAGCTAGAACAAGATTCTATTACACAAAGAGAGCAGGTTATTGATCCATATAGTCAAACAGAGTTGTCAACATTAGGATCAAATATATCCCAAATTTAGACTGAGGACATCATGAATAAATATATCGAACATTATCCACTCAAGGAAGAAAATCAGATAGAACAGTATACTCCAGAGTTAGCAAAGCAGCAAATTGAAATAACATCATCTACAATTGTCATTTGTTAGAGCATGTTTATTGAACGAAACATCTCAAAATAGGTGGAATCAAAGCATGAAGGTACTACTACCACCATATTGGGGGAAAATTCGTCTCAAGCAAGCATCAACATAGGGAGCACGAAGAGTCCTTATGATGAAACTGATGCCAATACTACAACCAGCCACGTCACGAATCTTCATCCACCCATCACCCCATTTATGAATTGGGACCAATGTCAAAGGAAAGAATTGAATCAAAGAATGAATAACGCTATCAAAGAAAACGAAGAAAATCATAATGGATAAATCAAATACATATGGATACCAAAGAATACAAAGAAAGATCATCCCTATCAAACTCCATCAGTCAAAGAAACTATGGGGCCAAATAAAAAAGGGAAAAGCATCCATCAAATATGTCCACAAAAGCAAAAGTAGGATTTTCAAGCAACATACAAAGTATATCAAGCAGTTGGTCCTAATTCCACGCACATTTCCGTATCCACCCATCATTGCCCATCTTCCCAAGTTTGGAGAGTCGAAGATTCCAAACCGTCAACCAATCCATCTCTTATCCCTAAACACACTCCATCATAAGGATTCTAAAGGAACTTTATCGCGATGTACGTGCAAAGACAAAGTTAACTCCGATATCGACAAAGCAGATTAAGAATCACAAAAGTTGTATTCAAGTGCACATATCTTAGCAAAGTAGCTTCTTCAAGCAGGATACTAATGGCACATTATGACAAAAGCATCTACATTGGAAACACCTTGAGATTCAACATGAGCTTAAAATATTTCAAAAAAAATAAAATATATATATATATATAAATCCAAAAAAAATAGAAAAAGGATTGAAAACAGTAAAGAGAAAATCATCCTCTAGTGAAAACCACTACGGTGGCACTTTGGGCTAGACCATGATGAAAACCTAGCAAATAGGTATCATGTGTGGAATCGAGAATCTACGTTTGCCACTTCCGGTGAAAGCATCTCATCCCATCCATAATAAATTCAACATTCCCTCCATCTTATTCATAATAAAGCCATTCATCCATGAACCATTTATCCAATCCATTCGCATATATTTGCATCCATTGTCTTAGTTATCTTGATCTTGATGGAAAATTTTGGTGCACACTTTACACTTTCTTATGGTAAAAATCTTGACATAGGTCATTTTTCATTGATCCTATCCTACCTAGCATTATCTGAGCCATGAAGCATTATCCAAATGAGCATCCTTTATCTGAACACCTTATCTTATCACAAGATAATCCATATCCATCCATCTATACAACTATCTGAGCATCCATCCATGGAATTCCATACATTGCTAGACACTAGGGGCAGATATTTACATCTTGCTTTGAGAATAAATCTTGGTCTATATCCTGTAACTTATGTGGCAAACATGAAATCAAATTGGTCAAGCATTTGTCTTCATCTAAGTCGATCCTTCAAATGTTTCATCAAATCATTCAAATAGAATGTTCCAATCAAGTCATCAAATTTGATCAATGAACTTAATCAATCCATAATCTTGAGATAATCCTTCCCATCATTGTGTTTCTAAATAATATCACTACTGTTGTATCATCAATAATGTTATCATCATCATCAATCCATTGATCGACTAAACAACCTAGTTTACCAAAAAAAAAATCTCAAAACAAACCACTGATATTGTCACATGTATCCATATCCAAATTGTCAAAATAATGCAAAAAATCTAAAAACATTCAAAACATATCAAAAATCCAAAAAAATCTATAAAACTGAAAACATAAAAAAAAAACATTTGAATTTGAACTATGTCATCTCTGAGCTTAAACGTAGGCAAGGCTCATCTTTGATCAACCACTAAGACATCAAAATCCAAAAACATCCAAAATCACATCAAAATCCAAAAACATCCAAAACACCAAACCCCAAAACATCAAAATTAACCTCAAAAAATACCAAAAATAGCCCCAAAACATTTCAAAACATCAAAAACATCCAAATATTTTTAAAAAAAAAATCTATCTCACCTCATCTTGCTTTCACCTAAAATAATAAGCAATCTCTCAATCATCCATAATAAATCAACCATCACACTCACCCTTTGGCAAAACAAATAGAAACAACCACAACAATCAGCAAAAGAAAGCTTCAATCGTAAAACCAAAAGCAAACAAAAAATCTTTAAAACAAAATCAAAGTCTTGATCATTTTCAAACATGTTAGTCAACCTTATATCAATAGCCTATCAAACAACTTATCAAACCATTATCATCCTATAAAATGCATGTCCTAGGATATATCATTCCGACAATGGGCATCATTTTGGATATCACCTTGGATTCTTATCCTATCAAAACACATCCCTTTGGCTGAAGGTATGAAGAACATTGGCTTGTTTGTGTACTTGATCTTTCTTTTTGGTTTATCTTACTTTTCTCATTCCAAGGACCTCTCAATGATGTCCCCAATGAAGGAATTTAGAGAGATAGGAATGGGGCAACGATCATTATCTTTTTATCTACTGTGCTTGTTGGACATTCTTGTAATATAACTTGGCGAATACTTGCTTTGTTAGGTATGTCCTAGCAAGGTTTTTGTATGTCAAGTGTGAACAAGAATACTCCTATCTATTTTTTGAGTCAAAGTCCATCACACTAGGTACAATTACATCTTGGTTCTTTATACCGTGATGCATCATTCCTATGTTGGTTATCAAACATAAGGTAATTGGCCCTTTGAAAATCCCAACTCCTTGGCAAGTAATCATCATCATCATCACCATCTCATTTCTTGTTAGAATCTCTTGTTTTCTTCTATCTCTTTCATGCTAACATGGTACCATGACAATTAATCATAAATAATCAATAATGCATCCATCTTGCATCCACAAATCATCAGCATACTACATATTTCATATCATATCATATAGAAAGCATTAATCATACCACATGCATTCATCCCCATCATTGCATAATATAGATTGGTTATTCTAAACATCTCATAAACCATACATTTATCATCCACTACATAATCATAAAAGCATCATCATACCATATCATGTGCATCCATATCATCCATGCATCATCATATCATCCATTACATATAAGCATCATAATTATCTCATCATCAATAATGTAACTATCATGGTACAAATCAGGATCAAGTGTATGTAATATTCAAAATAAGCATGAGGCTACCAATGGCTGATGACTGTCTACATCATCAAATCTGTCCACATAAAATATTTGAATTGAACTAACCTTGAACATCTCTATCGAGAGATTGACCCTCAAAACAAACCTTTTGGCCTGATCTCTTGAGGGGGTAGTATACCAGCATAATTCTTTATTCGTTGGGGCAGCAGTGGGGCATCTAAAAAAATCAGAGAATTTTTGAATTTTGATCTCAGCAAGATTATTCTTTGAACTAATGCAACAAGTGCATCACTTCAAAGAGGGGCAAAATGTAGACATTGAAAATATACTGATTGACTTCGTGTATTTGATCCTAACTTACTAACATCATTTCTTCCTAAATCATCCCTTGGTCTAAACATTTAATCAAATTCCCCTATCTGATTAAATTCATCAATATTCGTCTCTTAATTAAATAATTCATTTTATCTAATTAAGTCA
>VDFB02049217.1:25259086-25321233 GCA_007258455.2 Sequoia sempervirens
TTTTCTTCTCCTTACTCAAGGTTTTCTTTTCCTTTAGTTTGAACATGTAGACTCTAGAAGGCTTTATAATATTTTTCTTACATGATTGTGCTTTGTGACCAAACCCTTTACACCTATAACATATAATGGTGTTTTCTAGACCAAAGAGAGGATAATTTCTTCTAAACATGTATGAACCTCTCTTGAAATTCGTCACATGATTATGAATTTTATTCACCAAAAAATTTCTTGTATAGTTACTTGCTCTATGTCCATAAGCATTACAACAATAGAAATAGCCATGAAATTGAGAGTGATTATACTTGATAAATGAAGATCTTTATGGTCTTTTTGTCCTTTCTTTTGTCTAAGCGGCAACAAAATGGTAACCAAGATCAACCTTCATTCTTAGTGTTTTCTTGGTTGTGATTATTTTTCCATTTGCAGTAGCAAACATTGTCTCATGTTTAGATTCTCCTGCAAAGATTTGTTCAACCTCATAACCCACTCTTGTAGGATTTTTAGAATGCTTTTGTCTGTAAATCATCTCATTAAATACAGTAGTACTATGATCAAATTTATAACTTTTATCTAATTAAGACTTGACACTTTCAAGCTCCTTTCTTAATTCAACTACTTCTTCTTCAAGTTTTAGAAAATCAATCATTTTTACTTCCTCATCAGAGCTTACAACATCTACTATCCTCTTACATTCTTCAATTTCAATTTTCTGACTAATAATCATATCATCTTTAAGAGTTAGTTCTTTTAACAAGGAATCATTATTTGAACATTTTCTTAAAGAAGCAATCTCATTTTCTAGTTTAATACACAACTCATACTTGTATATTAACTTGGCTTCCAATCCTTCTTCATTATATTTCTTATCAACCATCAGGGCTTTTATAATTTCAATAATCTTTTTATCACCATTACGATCTTGTATTACAATTTTATTAACATTGACACCTTCTTGTAGGCATACCTTAAGATCCTGATTTTATTTTCTAAGCCTTTTAAGTTCATCTAAAGAAACAAGTAGTTTTTCCTCCAAATCAACCTCTAATTCATCACCTTCATATTATTTTTCACTCACCAAGTGAATTTCTTCTTCTCCAACTACAAGATCACATTTAGGATTAACTGGAAGAGGTATTGCTTGAAACAAAATTTTACTAGACTTTACACTTGTGTTTTTCTTCAGACTTATGTTTCTTTTTCACTTATCCATAGCTCTCCTCTTATCAAGAACTTGGTTGAAATTAATTTGGTTATGTTTATGCAAGGATCTTTTTACACCAACATTAACCAAAATTAGATATGTTTTCACAAAACATATAGACTATACAAACAGATAGAAATACCTTGTTGAACTTATGATATATTTGACATACTTCCAAGACTAGAATCAATCCTAGGTATGAAACCTAATGTAGGACCCCATGCTCTAATACCACTTGTTGGAAGTGGATTCACTCTAAGAGGGGGGTGAATCAGAGTGATACAAATATTAACACTTAAAACACAAGTTAAATTTTTGACCTTTAACTCAATGCAATTGTGTTTATGCGAGAGCAACTCGAGACTTGGCATAACATTTAACACATATTAAAAGCATCGCATGATATGTTCAATTAAGCTTTATGAAAAATATTTTTGTGCTTTTCAAAATAGAACTTAAAGACCCCACAAAATATAACATTTCTTTACTTTTGACATACATTTAAACATTCACACATGGAGTATAAAATGCAACTTTATGAAATACTTTTAATGATCAGATTTTCCCAAGTTACTTTGTATTATAGACTTGAAGAAATAGACATAAATATTTTGAACAAACTCAATGTATTAGAGAATTGGCCAACTAAAAGATCACATTAACATGAAATTGAATGAAAGACAGAAAACACATCATATAACACAAAGATTTACTAAATGGAAAAACCCTCTTGGGGTATAAAAAAATACTCGCAAATTGATCTTTTTATTCATTAAAAAGAGCACCAACTTTGTTACAATGTGGAGCACCAACTCCAATAAATTTTCTAAAGAGCCAACTTCATAGGAGCAACAACTTCTCAAGAACTCAAGGTTTTGCAACCTATCAGAACCTTATAAATAAAATGACTATCTATAGTAAGAAAATTACAATAGAATACAAAATTGACTTTGTAATAATCTCCCAGAGATGAAAACAATATGAGCCCACTTTTCCTCTTTACATAATGATATTATACTGAACCATACTCTGTTCAGACTATTTCATCTCATCACCACGTCATGTGTTTCTTCCAAGAATTTATACAATGAATTAAAAATAGTTATTTGTTTCAAAACCCATATCCAATAACCAGGGTTTTTATGAACAATGTTGTTTTTAATCATGATACCCATCAATGGTTTTTAATTATAACCACAAAAAAATAACAATATGTCAATGAATATCACTCTAGTAATCAACCCCTTGAGTGTAATCTCAAGTTAATCACAACTATAATCAATGTTTAACAAATATCAATAAAGTCTTGTTGATGGTGTTTTCTACACAACAAAAAATTAGACATAATATGATATTGTATCTCTCTTGAAAGGAAAATCTCTATCAGCAAGCCTCAAGAGATAACCACAAGGTCTCTAATGTCAGGTCTTGACAATGCAGAAACAACTTAGTGATAAATGTGAAAATGATGGTAATCACAAAGGGGCCTTACTACAAGCAAATACTGAATCTAGGTTAAATTTATCAGATCTAGTAATATGGTGATATTTCCAATCCTAAATCTAACCAAAATGATAAATAAAGAGAAAAAGAGATAAGGTTTTAGAGAGATTCTTAAATTTAACACTAAACCTAAGATTAACAATGCAAATGATGGAACACTTGAAATTGACCAATCCCTTAGAAACTAATTTCTACTTGACCTACATGAATCTGCAATCTTATAGAAATACTGCAATCTTCTAAGGCATTAAATATTTTCAGATCAAGAACATTCATTCAAGACAAACCTATTACAATAAAAATAAGAAAACATCCACAATTGAACTAAGCACAATGAATTTAAAGTCCGGGCTAACCTTACAAAGCAACTAACAATTAGCTAGTTGTGAAAAGTATGGACTAGATATTGCTGCAAACACTTCAAGCATCAAACCATAACCATTATTAAATCATCTAACGCTAAACCTAGAACATCTATCAAATAAGCTTAAGCAACTTCTAAAGATAGAATAACATAAACCATGCCAGATAAAACTCAACACAAGAAAGGCACCAAATCACAGTGTCTTCACTTGAATTAAATTACCTAAAGTAGCAACAATTCCATTATTCTATTACAACACTTGCTTGCTTGAAAATAAGGATACTCCTAATTCTAACTCTTGCTATACTGCTTAGTTCACTCTAATATCAAAAACTATCTAGCCCTTACAAATGAGGAATAATGCCATACTTATAGAAACCCTTAAGATATGTCAGCCTAATTAGGGTTTACAATAATAAATGACCACAAAACAAGTCAGCCAAGAGGAATTCAAAATTAAATAAAATATGCATTAAATGCATGTACTCCATATAGGTCAGCCTGGGATTTCCAACATAATCTAGACCAATGCATATGAAGGAGAAGGGAAATAATGGGGAAGCACAAATTTTGATGTAGCACTGCATTAACTACTTCCCCCTTTATCCTTAGTGCACTCCATCTTATCCTGCACCATCAATAATACCTTGTCTAATTCGACCACATGAAGCATAGGTAAAATATTAACTCTCCTCTCAATGGACTTGATATCATCTCTTGAATTTTCTACCATTCTATCCCAATCTACCTTACTAGTTTGATATTTATCAATCACTACAATGTAAGTAGTTGCATCATCCAACTAATGTTCAGTGACTAGGCCCTCATTGACTAGAGAATACACATCATGCCACCATCTTCTGAACTACTCCAAGATAAGATGTTTTGGCACAAATCTCTTTCTCCTTGTCATCACCTCAAAGAAGGAAATGCACTTGTTGTAGATTTCAGTCAAGGTGTCCTCAATTTGTCTCCCCTGTTTATACACCTTCTTTAAATTTTTTTCCTTATTTGTAGAAATTCAAACCACTCCCAAGGTTCTACAGCTTTGGATGAAGGAATAATTCCATCACTTACTAATTTGTCCTTAGTATATTCCATTATGATTTTAATCTTTTGCAATAGGAAATCCACATCTTCCTTATCCTAAGCCAACATTGTCCTTAGCCAATTGATTGATCTCATTGCATCTCCTCTAGTTGAAAGAATTTCCTTGATAACATCATCTCCCTTGGTTTTCACTCCTTTTAACCAATCGATTGTAGCATGTATGGTTCTTTTCATTCTTTTCAACTCTGATATTGTTTCTTGTGGTAGGAAGCTTGCAGTAGATGATGAGGAGCTAATGGAATGCAAGATTTTTATCAAATATTGTAGATATCTCTTGAGTTTATCATTTTCCTTCTTCAATTCATGCTTGTTCTATACTTCTTTCCTCAACTTACCCAAGATCACTACACTAGAGCCTTCATATTCTTAAATATCTTGTTCCATGGAAATAGGCCCTAGATTGCTAGTCTGCACATTATAGTCACTTCTAGTCACATCATCCCTATTCTTATCAGGGGTAGGAGTAGCAATATGAACTACCCTGTTCTTTGCTTCATCCCTCTCAATCTTGGATATGACTCTAGATTTCTTCTTTCCTTTACCCTTTCCTATATTCACCAATAATTCATCCCAATTGGGATGAGTATCATCTATAAAATTCTATTTACTCTTTAATTCTTTACCTAACCAACCCAAAATTAAAGATAATGATTTTACTTTGTTTTGTCCAACCTCATTCTATTGATCCCTAGGTGTATTTTTGCTCAAATCTTGTTTCTCAAGAATCCCCTCAACTTTATCTTCTTTTATTTTATCATGCTCTTCTTCTTCATGCTCCGATGATCGAGTCTTAACTGGAATTTCCTCTCTATGAGGAGGTCAATCTTCTTCACTTCTAATAGGTGAATCTTCATAAGTCACCAGAGGAGACTATAATACCCTCTCTATTGCTACCTCAGCACTATAGATCTCACCTTCTTGAAATTATTCTTCTTCTAGATCTTGATGACTTTCTGCCTCTTTGGGTTCACCTGGTTCACCCAATGCATTGTGAGCTTCATGGGAAGGAGGAATATTATCACATTATTTTGTAGCAAGAATAACTAAAGGAGAATCCTTCCTTGACACACTATCCTTAGGAGAAGGAGTTCTTGATCTTCTTGTGTATACCCGTGTTCTTTCTCCTGAGCTCTCCACATCTATTACTGGTGGACTAACTTCCTCCCCTGCATTAGAGCTTTCCTTTTTTTTGTGAAAATATTACTATCCTTCTTCTGTTAGGCATAGAAACACCAACTTCTTTATCTTCCCTTTTAGCTTCATCTTTTTCTGATTTTTTTGTCCTTGAAATATGTTTCCTCTTCTTTGCAATAGGCTTTCTTTTCTTTTTTTCCTCTTGTACTTCCTTTTCCTGAAAATATTTAATCTTTATCTTAAAAGGAGAGCTCACCTTCTCTTGACCCATGGGATCCTGATCAGTCAACTCTTTAGAAGTGGAATGACACTCCAAGTTTCCCATTAGATCATAGGTGCATTGCACACCTTCACTTTACAGTTCCCACATCTTATAATTGAGTCATAGCTTTGTATACTTAATCACTGGAGTCATAATTTGTTCTAGCTCTATTTTCTCTTCTTCCAGCCAGTCTACTTCTCCCACTAGTTTATCCTTGATAGCCTCATAATCATGGTCATGAATCAAATCCCCATCATCCTAAAATTTATCTAGAATGGCCATCACATTATACAGTCATACTAAGTTCACTGGTAGCCTAGAAAGCTTCTTCCTTCTTATCTCAAATTCATCATTGCAATTGGCCCAATAGTACTCTATACCATCTTTATGACTATATTCCTTATTGGCCTTCTTCTATGCTTTGCCAGTCCTATCAAACCTAGATCTCTTGGAATGAAAAGATAAAACAAGAGTGATCATTTCTTCTTCAGAAGCATAGGCCAAATTAATAGAAGGGAATTCCTCACTAGTGCCTATCCTCATAGTAAAATCCCCACCAAGTCAATTCTTACGTTTATCCTCTTTAACAATTGCATCAAAATCACATATTTTCCTTGTGACTTCTAGAAGTATGATGTGATCTGTGGGATACCTAGAAATTTTGTATGGAGCCCTCTGACAACCATCTATCCTTATATATGAAAAGGTGGGAAACTGTATGAACCAAGCCCCATACCTTTTTATTAACTCCTTGGCACTATCAAATATTCTTACATGCTTTGCAGCTTGGAGCAACCTAGTGATGTACATGGTGAATGTATCATTCACCCTCCTATACCTCAAGTTACCCAAGTGTAGCTATGGATAAACCTTGTAAATCATATCTTTCCCAAACACACCTCTTGTACTTAGTCCCTTGTATGGATGGAATATTGAAAGCACATAAACCAAGTAGGAGGTCATTACGAAGGTCTTCATCTCTAGGGCATTGTACATTTTCTCATGAATCATGGCACTTATGATGCATGCTCAATGGTAGTTAGTATTTTGTTCCATCCTTACAGTGACATGAAACATCCAATTTTTAAACACTCATGCACTCTTCAACCCTACCACCCCACTAAGAAGGGTTATAACATCATAGTATTCCTTCTTAAATTTAGCTTTGTATGGTTGCTTGGGTAGCTTAGAAAAGTGGGACTTAGGTTTCTCCAGCTAGGAATTGATAACTTGTTGGGACTTGATGGTATCTTCCTCATAAAAATTCTTTTCCACATCCATATCAAAACCTACCACATGAGATCTGTCTAGCATGTCAAAGGTCTGGGCTATAGACATAGGATTTAGATTTCCAACAATTCTTCCTTGGGGACCAACTATCCTTTGTGTACCCTTGTCATATTGTCTAGCACACTCGAGCACCAACTCATAACACTACACTATAGGAGGGAATCCAACTACATGTGCCAACCCTGATTCCAATATTCTTCTAGCCGGCAAAGGAATTCCATGTGATGTCATCCTTGTTTTGAACTCTTCATCATCCCACAATTCAATGTTTGTATCAGTTACCTCTGACTATATGAAAGTCAGCTTGCCATCAGGTATTCTTCTCTTTATATCCATTTTTTTCTTTCTGCCTTGTAAATAGAAGACCTATCTACACTTGGATCCATTACTCTACCCTTGGTTCCACTTGTCACTACCTTACTTGATTCAACCTACATCCAACAAAGAAACCATAATAAAGATCACATGAAACCAAAGTTAATTAATCACAAATTTCATATTCAACCTCAATATAAGTCCCATGATAAAGAAAACTCTCCAAAACCTTATAAAAATTGATCATATCAAATTTTAGGTGTTCAGTCCTCCCACAGAATCTAGGCCAGAGAAGAACTTTAGAAAATTCCCAACCAAATTTTTTTTAGTGAAATAAACACAATATGATTCCAATAATTATTTAATCAACTTTCATTAGCTAAGAAGTAGCATGACACATCTTTAAACAACTCAAATTGATCATATAATACATAATCACCAACTAATAAACCATGCTATCTCGCAGTTCTTCATTTTCAGCAAAGTTTTAGGGAATTCCACCTAGGATGGATATCAGCAAAATTATTAACAATCTATGAATTTTGGGAAAATGAAGGTATGAAGGAAATTTTGGGAAAATCCAAAGGGAAGGGAAATCCATGAAGTAGGCAAAACTCTAGATTATTGTACATTTCAGGAAAACAAAGAGAAAATGGAAAATCAAGGAATTCTGATAGTTAAGGAATTCCTCAAAGACTTTGAAATACTAAATTTCAACCTTTTCTCATGACTTTACTCAAATTGATTGAACGATCACAAATTTGAGGACCTTGGGCCTGAAACTAGCTTGATTGAACCTCCTATAGATAATCTCTAAATTTGATACTTATCTTGAAGAAAATCTATAGGAATTGGTGATGCCCTAAGCCTAAAACCCTAAAAAATTTCCATGAATACATAGGAAAAGCTTGGGCTTAGCTTACTCAATTGCTAGGTTCTCAAAAATTTCCTTATGGCCTACACAAGCAAGCTACCTCATGATGAAATTGAAAGAAAAGCTCACAAACTCAATTGAGATCGTCAATCTAAAAAAAATTGACCAACCCTAGCTTCAAGATGTTCAACACCCAAACATGTAGAAATTTAGACTCTAAGCACACTCAAGACGCCAAAGAATCTATCACATTCAACAATCAAAAGCAAGGGCTATGAGCACATACCATTGATTAAGTGAGACTCAATTACAACAATGATAGACAACAATCTTTAGCGCCTTAGCAAACAACATATGATGCCTAGGAAAATCACCACCAAATCCAAGAATTCACAAATCGAACACACCAAATCCAGCCAAGCACCCAAGATTAAGCACCTCAGATCAATAGAAAGAAAATGATAAAGAATTAATGTCACAAAACTCCCCAAAATCGATTAAATACCTGCTACAAAAATCGTACAAATGTGCATTAATGCAGTCGACAAGACAACCTTGACCAAAAATTGAGAACCAGATAGGATGATGGCATTTTAGAGAAAGTTGGTCACCATAGAATTCTGTGAAGGACCAAAATCTCTAGATCACAGTGTGAAACCAGCTGCCACCATATTTTTAGAGTATCCAAGGAATTTCGCCAGTGGAAGAAAATCCCAAAGTTGAAGGAAAACCCAAAAATTGTCTGAAACTTAAGATTTTCAATATACACCATTGAGGGATCATCAATGCAAGCAAGATAAACATTCAAGGTCATGCCAAAGCAAGGAAAATCCTTAAGATAAAAGGTCTAGAACACCCAGAATGAAAGAAAAAGAGGGTCCCTTTTTTTTAGTGGGGCGTGTGTGCGAAACACTATACAACAAATGGTGACTCTTGCTAGGAAAATGCTCCAAAGCATTTCAGTGACAAACTGGAATCAAGAACCCAAAATCTCTAGTTTCAATCCCTACATTAGGTCATCAATTTGATAGAGTTTCAAAACTTAGAGATAAGAAAACCATTCTTGTAATAGGGTCAAAGTGTGTGCATATGGATTCATTCCCATTTTCCTTGGTTGCAATGAGGATCAAATTTGGTTTAACTAGGCTATATAAATATTCTAACTCCAAAAGCAACCGGGATAGAGCCTTGCTACTAGTCAGGTGTCTATAGTCTTGATGAGGTTATCATTGTGATTCCCCCAAGCATAGCTCTACTGCTAGCCAGGCATCCATAGCCCTGATAGAGATACTTGGATACCCCTGATAAGTTGAGTTTAGTTGCTTGATTTTTATTTTTTTGGTATCTCTTTTATTTTCACTTTTTATTTCAACCTATGAACAATGAAGTTCACACCTAGGGCTGAGAACCACAGTGGAACTGAAGCAAAATATAAGATTTTTCACCTAAGAAGACTTCATGAGAACCCCTTGCAACCCTAGAATTTAAAAGATCTATGTAAAATGTAAGACCCAAATACCTTCTAGACTTAACTTAATCCCCTGCCTTATCCACTCAAAAAACATAATACATATGACACCAAATAGAGGACAGACCCATATAATAATATGATTTCCATGCAGGTGTAACACATCTAGAAGAAAACAGGAAAACTCCCATAGGAAGAGCAAAGGAAAAAAAAAACAAACCAAGAGAAAACCTAAACTAACCAAGAACAACAAACAAACTAAACAAAGCATAAATGAAAACTTACTCTAACCAAAGCAAGGCAAAGCAAACAGAAAGGAAACCTATTCTAACTATGTACAAGAAAGGAGTTGTAAACAACTCAATATTGGAAATAATGCTTCAAGTACTACTCATTGATAGGAAGTGGGATATCCTCCCTAGTGATGGTTTTCAAGTGAAAAGAATTATCTCCCAGGATCTTTGAAATCTGATAGGGGCCAAGCCAAAGTTGTAAAATTTACCATTCTCCCCTTTTCGATCATGTGCTTTATCCCAGTAGAGAACCAAGCTAGAGATCTAAAAATATTTTAACTTGGCTCTCCTATCAAACCATCTTTTAACTACACCCTGATGCTTGGAAAAATTTTCTAAAGCTTTGTCTCTTCTTTCTTCAAGGTACAAAAACTCTTCCATGTAGGCCTAATGCCTATTCTCTTCATTATAATATTCATTAATGAATTGCAAAGTGGGTATCCTCAATTAAATAGGGAATATAGGTTCCAGGGCATACACAAGGTGGTAAGGAGAGGTCCCTAAAGAAGTCTTTTGTCTTGTACGATCTTCCCATAGAGAAAATTTAAGTTGAGTGTTCCAATCCTTGGGATTATTCTATAATAATTTATAGATGACTGTTAAGAGCTTTTTATTGGAAGACTTAGCCAAACCATTACCTTGTGGATAATAATTGGATGCAAATTTTATTACGATCCCATGATCAAAGGCCCAATTAGAAAACTTCAATGAGGAAAATGTAGGACCATTATCATAAACTAAAGATAAAGGACATCCAAAATGATTAATAATACCTATTTCAATGAAATTGATTACCACTCCAGAAGTACATTGTTTGGATACAAGAGCCTCAATCCATCATGTAAAATAATCAATAATAGTTAGAATATACCTATTGCCCACAAAATAAGGTGAATTGATTGGACCTATGAAGTCCATTCCCCACTATGCAAAAGGTTTTACCTCAAAGACTGGTTGAAGTGGAAGATCTGCATACTTTTCCTTGGTTGCTTCAATTTGACACACATGGAAAGTTATGACATGATTGTGTGTGTCCTTGAACAGTGTGGGCCAATAATAACCTACCCTCATAATCAAGTTTGCAGTGGAAGGTGCAGATCCATGGCCAATACCATATCTGTCATGAAATTCTATCATGAATCTTTCAGCCTCCTATTGTCCCAAACACTTTAAATATACACCTTCATGGTTCCTTTTGTATAAGATAGCTCCCTTCAACATGAAACTATTATTCTTCAAACATAATGTCCTTCTCTATAGTACATTAAGATGGTCAAGACATTGTTGAGTAAGGAGATAGTGAATGATATCATCATACCATCCCCATAGAGAAATATCTTCAAGATTGTAATGTTGGGCTGCAAGGTTAGGGCCCATTTCTGCCATTGTTCTCACAAGTCCTTTCCCTCTTACCAAATTCATGGGTTGAATCTCTATATTGTATTCCTATAACATGGTCACCCACTTTGTTCGACATTCTCCAAGCTCATTTTGCATCAACAATAGCTTGACTACAGGATCAAGAACTATTGCAAATACCTTGTTCCTAAGAATATAATGCCTCAATTTCTTTACAGCTCTAACTAAGGCATAGGCTTGTTTCTCCACAATTGGATACCTTAGTTTGGCATCTTTCAATGGTACACTGATAAATGAAATGAGGTGTCCATTCCCTTGATTAGACTTTTAAGTCAACATGCTAGCATAGGAGTGATTAGAAGCAAATGAATATATTTAGAACAACTTATCATAATCAGGACTCACCAAAATTAGAGCTAGTAATGGCCCTTTTGATTTCTGAAAATGCTTCTTTAGCTTCTACACTCAATTAAACTTTAGCTTCTTGCTTCAACATCGCATTTAGTGGCTTGACTATTTCTACAAATCTTGTGATAAACTTACTTAAAAAATTAATTTTTCCAAATAATGATTTCATCTCTTTCTTGCTAGGTTGTGGTTGAATCTTAAGTGTGGCTTCCACTCATTTAGGATCAATTGCAATACCTTTCTCTGAGATAACATGTCCCAATAATTTTCCCTTAGTAACTCCAAAGATGCACTTCTTTGGATTAAGAGATATGCCAAATTATCTACACCTTTGAAATACTCTACATAAATTGGCTATGTGATCACCTCTCTTTTTAGAAAAGACTGTCGAATCATCCATATAAATAATTATACATTTATTGATTATATCCTTAAAAGCGATGTCCATAGCTCTCTAGAACATAGATCCATCATTAATCAAACCAAAAGGCATCCTCCTATAAGAAAAAGTACCCCATTTTGTAGTGAAAGCAATTTTATGCTTGTCTTCATACTGCACCATAACTTGCTTGTATCTAGAGTAACCATCTAGGAAAGGCATCATTTGAGACCCATTGACAATATAAATTACTTCATCTAGCAAGGGTACTAGATAATTGTCCTTTTCTGATGCTCTATTAAGGTTCCTAAAATCCACACACAATTTGATTTGACCATTCTTTTTTTCTCACAGGAACCAAGTTTGCAACCCAAGTTGAATGTCTAACTAGGAATATGATTCTGGTAGATAGCAGCTTCTGCACTTTCTTTTGAATTATGGGCTCTAGCAAGGAATTAATCAATCTTTTCCTCTACATGAAGGTTCTTACTCCTAGCTTCCGAGGGATAGTGTGAGTTATAATTGATGTGTTATATGTCTTCAAGTCTTCATAACTCCAAGCTATCACATCCTAATATGTATGTAATGCATCAATTATTCATTTCCTCTCCTCTAGGGTACATATTTTGATAATGAAGACATTCTTGATATCATCTTGAGTTCCCATATTGTATGTTTCACATTGTCCACTAATGGACTCTTTCTTGGCATCTTGTTCTTGTTCTCTAACCTTATCTAGATCAAAGATTCTTTCTAGCTACACCATTCCTCTAGGAATAGTATTAGTTTTTAAATTAATCACCCCTTCCAAATCCATCTCTACTTCTTGGGGTTTAGTTTCATCAATAATCTAAGAAGAAAACACATCTAGACTTGTGATAAAATCCAAAATATGCATATCATATTCAAATACCTAGAAATTGGTAACATTGTCAAGTATTAAAGGCACTAGGGTCAGTTCCACTATAAATTTCTTCAACCCAAAAAGAGACAAAGGTTGTAATGTACTAGCTTCCTGAGCAAGAGAATTTTTTGTTTGGTTCTTATTACGTGGTATCAAGTGAATGTTAAAGGCATTGAATCCTTTAACAAGGTCCCATACTCTGTGCCTATAATCAGTCATCCTCCTGTCATGACACGAGTATTGCCTCCTAACTTGTTTGACCACCAACTCATAGTCCCTAAAGACTTGAAAAATAGTAACCATTTTCTTTAGTGCCATAAGAAATCCATGAATCAAAGCCTCATACTCTACTACGTTATTAGTATAATGAAACTGAAGTCAATGAGAAACAAAGAAAGTTTTACCTTTTAGATTGATTAACTCAAATCTTGCCCCAACTCCTTGCTTTGATTTAGATATGTCAAATCTTAAGGTCCAACAACCAACACTTGCAAAGTTCCTTGTTGCATCTCTTGCACTATTACTATTGGAGGGCTCTTCAGATAGTATCACTTTCTTCCCTCTAGGATCCTCTTGAATATTCTAAATACTGATTTTGACTACTGGAATAGGGTTGATACATTTCTACACTTGTTCTAATGCAGTCTAGCACAAGTAACAATCCAATTAAAAGTGGTTGGAGTTATGAACTCTACATCAATTTGGAAAAAGTAATTCTCCAAAATTCATTTCCCTACCCAATTGAATTTGATCCTCAATGCTCTTCTAAATGAATTCTTGGAAATTATCCAACAAGCTGAGTTGATGATCTTTAGGAACATCTTCATCAACTAGCTCCACTAGAACTCTTGTACCACTAGATTCAACTATAAGATCCATAGGTGTATCATGTAGCATAAGGATTTCATCCACAATAGATTCTTCAAATGGGGTTGCAAGTATGTAATTACCCATACTCACCTCTAATATCAATATTTCATTAGAAGTATTATAATATTATGTGATCATATATTTCATTATGGGTTCTCTTTCAATCCTGATTTGATTTGTCACTCCTTTCCAAGGAAGCCACATATGAGAGCGATTGGTTGATACATATCCATTCAGGGCCCTAGTAAAGTCTCTTCCTAGAATCAAACTGCAAGCATCAGGTATATTTTCCACCTATACATTAATAACTTCCTAAATTCTAGGGTTAGAGGAAACTTGCATATGAATCATGTTCAATTCTCCTACAACATTAACCTCTGTTCTATCCAATTGAGTAACTTTTCTTTTCAGAATTAGTAGGAGTAATACCCAAGGCTCTACATACACCAAAAGGAATTAAATTGGTAGAAGCACCTAAATCCAACAAATAATTATGTAAGTTCTTACAAAATATACAAAAAAAGATAGAAAAAATGGAGTGTCTATTTTCCCATGGAATGGAGTCAAGGGAGTATCTACTTGAGCAACTTGAGTTCTATCTTTCTCTTTCCCTTTATCTCCAAGTGGTATGTGAACCTAATTGTGAATTTTATTTTTCCCTTTTACTAGTTGAGAATTGGATGCTTTATTAACACTCTCACCGACTGATTTATCTTGTGATATTGAATTTGAATTGCAAGCTTCTAGAACTACATTTCTAATAGTTGTAACTCTCAATAACTCAAATGTAGAGAGACTTACCTTTAGCTTCTTGAGTTCTTCTACAACATATATGGCTAGTTGTTCCACACTCAGATCAATAGGGGCCTCTTTGGGACATTCCACCACCCTGTCCTTGTTTGCTTCAACACTCTTTCCTTTTGATGGATCGGCTTGTGCTTGTCCTTCCTTTGATAGGTATTGTTTAGGTGCATGAGGATATGGTGAATTATTATTGGAATTGGGATCTGGAGGTGTGATGAAGTTGTTTGGAGGAATAGAGGTGGTGAAGGGGCCTCCAACCCATGGACGCCTATGTGGCATGTCCCTCAGATCATAGTTTTTAACAAGCCGCTAGAATGTCTATACCTCTTCAATATAAGCTTCTTCTTCATCCATGGGGCCATTGTCATTCATTGTATTTTCATTGAACTATGTAATCTCATCTCCATTGCACACCTAATCCACCTCTTCTTTAAGTTGGTTTGATTCTTCTTCAGACACATTCTCCTTGCTTTGTGGAAAAGGAGCATGATTTAGCACCAACACGGATGAATCATAAGGAGTAGATGGAACCATCTCCTGGCTACTTGCATTATTCTCCATCTCATAATATAAGATTGAAGCTGTTGTCTAAAATTATGGATAGTCTAATTTAGAATGCTGACTTGTTTTATGGAGCCTACACCATCCTGATAAAGCAGCCTTGGCTAAATATAGACCACTTGGAGGCTTTTCTTGATTGATTGGTTGATCCAATGGGGTGGGGACACCTCCATTGTTAGGCCTTGTATTCCAAGTTTTGTTCTATCTAGGTGGTTATCTCTTGTCAAGCCCTTGTCCACTAGTCTAACCCCTATCAAATTTTTGGCCCGAAGATTGTCCTTTATCATAATTTTGTCCTCTATCATTATTATATCCTCTTTTAGGATGTTGAACTCATTCAAAATGTTGTACCTATTGAATTTACCAATTTTCTCTGCTATGATTGGACTGCATACTTCTTTGAGTAGCCTAAAGTTTTCTATTCTTGTTTCTCAAATAAGTTACCTCCATGTTAAGCTTCTTCACTTGTTTAGTTAGTTCATCCAATCTCTCCTTGTCAAGATTTCTATAAGGAGGCTAGTTTGCATTGTTTTGAAGATATCCTACTATAGTACTAGCATTCAATGACTGGTTCAAAACTTCAAAATTCTAGTATTCAATGGCTAGTTTGCATTGTTTTGAGGTTGTGGATGAGAGGTTCATTCACATTTTGCTGAGGGTAACTAATTGTGGGTGGAACTTGACTCACAGGATGTCCTGGGTGAGGAACCAAAGGAAACTAAGGTATTGGATTCATGATAGGAGTGTGATTGGTGAGAGCTTGATTAAGAGTTGGGACTTGCCCCAGGTGAGAAGTGGGTCCTAGTGATGGTAAAGACCCAGATAAGTGTTTTCTTAAAGAAGTGCTAACCTTCACAGCCTTTGCATACGCATCAAGTAAGGTAGTAGGAGGGTTGTTTCTCCACTTCATGAAGGTGGTTGTCAGACTATCAAGACCCTCATAATAGACTTCTAAAGTAGTGGCCTCATCGACAACATAAGGAGCCTACAATTAGGTATAGGCACGATGAAACCTATTGTTAAAGGACCCTATGGGATCATGGAATTATCTCTTAACATTGGTGAACTGAATACAAAGCTCATTGGAACTAATGGGAATCCTAAACTTCTACAAGAATGCAGTCTCTTATTCAGTCCAATTATGAATAGACCCAGTAGGCAGATGATTGTACCAGTAGAATGCATCTTGTCTTAAAGAATAAGGAAAGAGCCTACACACTACATCCTCATGATTGATTCCTCTATCTTTAAGGAAATTATGAAAGATCCTGATGTGTTCCTCAATATTTCTATTGGGGTCATTAACATGGAATTTGGAAAAAAAATGTTTTGGGTTCTTAGGCATAACATCATAATTATTGAGGGTTAAGGGAGACAGATTGTTGGAAAGGAAAGCCATTGGTGGAGGTGGGCGTGGTAATAGCTAATTTATATCTTGTTAGGGCTAAGAAATATGAATGGCTTCTGAATCATATGAGGATGGACTTGATGAAGATGGAGATGATGGAGATGATGGAGGTGGCTAGGTGGATGATGATTCTTCCCTTCTTTTGGTCCTTCTTGACCTAGTAGGATCTTGCAATTCTTGAAATTCCTCTTCCCTTGGAGTAGATCTAGTCCTTCTTCTAAACATTTTAGGAGAGATGGCAAAAATAAATTGATCCATCTTGCTTATTCAAACCCTCCTTCTAGCACCAATCTTTTGATGGTCTTTTCTGCATAGCAACAACTCAGAAAGAATATGATATTCTATCTCTCTTGAAAGGTAAATATCTATCAGCAATCCACAAGAGATAACCCCAAGGTCTCTAATGTTAGGTCTTGACAATGCACAAACAACTCAGTGATAAATGTGAAAATGTTGGTAATCAGAAAGGGACCTTACTACAAGAAAATATTGAATCCTTCAATTTATCAGATCTAGCAATATGGTGATATTTCCAATCCTAAATCTAACCCAAATGATAAAGAAAGAGAAAAAGAGATAAGGTTTTAGAGAGATTCTTAAATGTAACACTAAACCTAAGATTAACAATGCAAATGATGAAAAACTTTAAATGGACCAATCCCTGAGAAACTGATTTCTGCTTGACCCTGATGAATCTACAATGTTACAAAAATAGTGCAATCTTCTAAGGCATTAAATATTTTCAAATCATGAACATTCATTCAAGACAACCCTATTACAATTGAACTAAGCAGAGTGAATTTAAAGTCCAGGCTAACTTTGCAAAGCAACTAACAATCAACTAGCTGTGAAAAGTATGGACTAGAGATTACTACAAATACTTCAAGCATAAAACCATAAACATTATCAAATCATCTAACACTAAACCAAGCACGTCTATCAAAACAAATTAAGTGAATTCCAAAGATAGAATAATAGAAACCATGCCAGATAAAACTCAATAGAATAAAGTCACCAAATCACAATGTCTTCACTTGCATTAAATTACCCAAAGTAGTAAAAATTCCATTATTCTATTACATCACTTGCTTGCTTGAAAATAAGACTAGCTCCTAATTCTAACTCTTGCTATACTACTTAGTTCACTCCAATATCAAAAACTATCTACCCCTTTCAATTGAGGAAAAATGCTATACTTATAGAAACCCCCGAAGATATGTCGGCCTAATTAGGGTTTACAATAATAAATGGCCACAAAACAAGTTATCCAAGAGGAATTCAAATTAAAATAAAATATGCATTAAACACATGCACTCCATCCAGGTTGGCTTGGGATTGCCAACATAATCTGGACTAATGCGTATGAAGGAGAAGGGAAATAATGTGGAAGCACAAATTCTGATGTAGCATTGCATTAACTACTTCCCCCTTTATCCTTATCACTCTCCATCTTATCCTACACCATCAAAAATACCTTGTCCAAGTTGGAAACATGAGGCATAGGTAAAATATTAACTCTCCTCTAAATGGACTTGATATCATCTCTTGACTATTTTACTATTTTATCCCAATCTACCTTACTAGTTTGATATTTATCAATTACTGCAATGTAAGTAGCTGCATCATCCAACTAATGTTTAGTGACTAGGCCCTCATTGATTGGAGAATACGCATCCCACCACCATCTTCTCAACTACTCCAAGATAATATGTTTTGTCACAAATCCCTTTTTCCCTATCATCACCTCAAAGAAGGAAATGCACTTGTAGATTTCATTCAAGGTGTCCTCAATCTGTTTCCCCTATTTATACACCTTCTTCAAATTTTTTTCCTTATTTGTGAAACTTTAAACCACTCCCAAGGTTTTGTATCTTTGGAGGAAGGAATAATTCCATCACTTACTAATTTTTCATTAGTATATTCCATGATGGTTTTAATCTTTTGCAATAGAAGATCCACATCTTCCTTATCTTGAGCCAGCACATTCCTTAGCCAATCAATTGATCTCATTGCATCTCCTCCAGTTGAATGAATGTACTTGATAGCATCATCTCCCTTGGTTTTCACTCCTTGTAACCAACCAATTGTCACATGTGTGGTGATTTTCATTCTTTCCAACTCTAATATTGTTTCTTGTGGTAGGAAGCTTGTAGCAAATGATGAGGAGCTAATGGACTGCAAGGGTTTCATCAAATCTTGTAGATATCTCTTGATTTTATCATTTTCCTTCTTCAATTCCTACTTGGTCTATACTTCTTTCCTCAACCTACCAAAGATCACCACACTAGATCTTTCATACTCCTCAATCTCATGTTCCATGGAGGTAGGCCCTAGATTGATAGTCTGCACATTATAGTCACTTTGAATCACATCATCCCTATTCTTATTAGGGGAAGGAGTAGCAATATGAACCACCCTATTATTTGCATCATCCCTCTCAATCTTGGAGATGAATCTAGCTTTCTTCTTTCCTTTACCCTTTCCTATATTCATCAATAATTCATTCCAATTGGGAGGATTAACATCTAAAAAAATAATTTTACTCTTTAATTCTTTATCTAACCAACCTGGAACAGCAGATGCTAACTATACTTTTCTTTATCCAACTTCATCTTCTTGATCCCTGGGCATATTTTTGCTCAAATATTGTTTCTCGGGAATCCCCTCAACTTTATCTTCTTTTCTTTTATCATGCTCTTCTTCCTCATGCACCGATGATGGATTCCTAACTGGCATTTCCTCTCTATGAGGAGGTCTATCTTTCTAATAGGTAAAAATTCATAAGTCACTAGAGGAGACTGCAACACCCTCTCTATTTTTGCCTCAGCACTATAGAGCTCACCTTCCTGAAATTCTTCTTCTTTTGGATCTTGATGAATTTTAGCCTCTTTGCGTTCACCTAGTTCACCTGGTGCATTGTGAGCTTCATGGGAAGGAGGAATATTATCATGTTGTTCTATAGTAGGAATAACTAAAGGAGCATCCTTCCTTGACATACTATCCTTAGGAGGAGTTCTTGATCTTCTTGTGTATACCTATGTTCTTTCTCCTCAACTCTCCACATTTATTACTGGTGGACTAACTTCCTCCCCTATCTTTGAACTTTACTTTTCCTTCTATGAAAATCTTACTATCCTTCTTCTCTTAAGCACAGAAACACCAACTTCTTTAGCTTCCTTTTTAGCTTCACTTTATCTGATTTCTTTGTCCTTGAAATATGTTTCCTCTTCTTTGAAATAGGCTTTCTTTATTTTTCTACCTCTTGCACTTCCTCCTACTGAACATCTTTAATCTTTATCTTAAAAGGAGAGCTCAACTTGTCCTTACCCTTGGCATCCTACTCAGTCAACTCTTCAGAAGTGGAATGAGACTCCAAGTCTACCATTAGATCATAGGTGCATTGCACACCTTCACTTTCTAGTTCCCACATCTTATACTTGAGCCATATCTTTGTATACTTAATCACTGGAGTCATAATTTGTTCTATCTCTTTTTTCTCTGCTACTAGCCAGTCTACTTATCCCACTAGTTTATCCTTCACAACCTCATAATCATGGCCCTGAATCAAATCCCCGTCATCCTAAAATTGATCTAGAATGGCCTTCACATTATGTAGTTAGAATAAGTTCCCTAGCAACTTGGAAAAATTCTTTCCTTCTGATCTCAAATTCATCGTTGCAATGGCCCAATAGTCCCCTATATCATCTTTATGCCTATATTCCCTATTGGCCTTCTTTTGTGCTTTTCCAATCCTATCAAACCTAGATCTCTTACAATGAAAAGATAAACCAAGAGTGATCATTCTTCTTTAGAAGCATAGGCCAAATTAATAGAAGGGCATGCCTCACTAGTGCCTATCATCAGAGGAAAATCCCCACCAAATCTAGTCTTATGTTTATCCTTCTTCACAATTGCATCAAAATCACATTTTTTTCTTGCGACTTCTAGAAGTATGATGTGATCTATCGCATACCTAGGAAGTCTATATGGAGCTCTCTGACAACCATCTATCCTTATATATGAAAAGGTGGGAAACTGTATGAACCAAGCCCCATACCTTTTTATTAACTCCTTGGCACTATCATATATTCTTACATGCTCTACACCTTTGAGAAACCTAGTGATTTACATGGTGAATACATCATTCACCCTTCTATAGCTTGAGTTACCTAGGTGTAGTTGTGGATAAACCTCATAAATTACATCTTTCCCAAACACACCACTTGTACTTAGTCCCTTGTATGGATGGATCTTGCAAGTGCATAAACCAAGTAGGAGGTTATTGTGAAGGTCTTCTTCTGTGGGACATTGTACATTTGTTCATGAATCATGACACTTATGATGCCTACCCAATGGTAGTTAGTCTTTTTTTTCATCCTTACAATGACATGAAACATCCAATTTTCAAACACTCTTGCACTCTTCAACCCTACCACCTTGCTGAGAGGGTTGATAACATCATAGCATTCCTTAAATTTAGCTCTAAATAGCTGCTTGGGTAGCTTAGAAAAGTGGGACTTAGGTTTCTCTAGCCAAGAATTGATAACTTG
The DNA here is from genome assembly GCA_007258455.2 of Sequoia sempervirens. NCBI lineage: Eukaryota > Viridiplantae > Streptophyta > Pinopsida > Cupressales > Cupressaceae > Sequoia > Sequoia sempervirens. The sequence goes on from VDFB02049217.1 coordinate 25,280,144, forward strand.
TTGGGACTTGATGGTATCTTCCTAATAAAACTTCTTTGCCACATCCATATCAAAACCCACCACATAAGATCTGTTTGGCATGTCAAAGGTTTGGGCTATAGACACATGATTTAGATTTTCCACAATTCTTCCTTGGGGACCAACTATCCTTTATGTACTCCTATCATAGTGTCTAGCACACTCGAGCACCAACTCATAACACTGCACTATAGGAGGGAACCTAGCTACATGTGCCAACCCTGATTCCAATATTCTTCTCTCCAGCAAAGGAAGGTCCTGTGCTGCCATTCTTATTTTGAACTCTTCATAATCCCACAATCAAATGTTTGTATCAGTTACCTCTGACTAGATGGAAGTCAGCTTGCTCTTAGGGATTCTACTCTTTATATCCATTTTGATTCTTTCTTCCTTAGAAATAGAAGATCCCTCTACACCTAGATCTATTACTCTACCCATGGTTCCACTTGTCACTACCTTACTTGATTTAGCCTGTATCCAACCAAAAAACCATAATAAAGATCACATGAAACCCAAGTTACTTAATCACAAATGGCATATTCAACCTCAATATAAGTCCCATGATAAGTAAAACTCTCCAAAACCTCATAAGAATTGATCATACCAAAGGTCAGGTTTCCAGTCCTCCCGCAGAATCCAATCTAGAGAGGAACTTTAGAAAATTCCCAGCCAGAAAGATTTCAATGAAATAAACTCAACAAGCTTCCAATAATTATTAAATCAACTTTCATTAGCTAAGAAGAAACATGAAACATCTTTAAACAACTCAAATTGATCATATAATGCATAATCACCAACTAATAAACCATGTTATCTCTTAGTCCTTCATTTTCAAAAAAGTTTTAGGAAATTCCACCCAAGACAGATATCCATGAAAATAACAACAATCTATGAATTCTAGGAAAATGAAGGGATGAGGAAATTTTTTGGAAAATCCAAAGGGATTAGAAATTCACAAAGCAGACAAAACTCTAGATTATTGTACATTTTGGGAAAATGGAGAGAAAATAGAAAATCAAGGAATTCTGATAGTTAAGGAATTCCATGAAGACTTTGAAATACTAAATGTCAACGTTTTCTCATGACTTTACTCAAATTGATCGAACGATCATGAATTTGAGGACCTTGGGCCTGAAACTAGCCTGATTTGGACCTCCTATAGATCATCTTTAAATTTGATACTTATCTTGAAGAAAATTGATATGGATTGGTGATGCCCTAAGCCCGAAACCCTAAAATATTGCCATGAATACACAAGACAAGCTTAGGCTTAGCTTACTCAATTTCTAGGTTCTTATAATGTTCCTTATGGCCTACACAAGCAAGCTACCTCAAGATGAAACCAAAATAAGAGGTCACAAACTCACGTGAGATTGCCAATCTAACAAATCCAAGCAACCCTAGCTTCAAGATATTCAATACCCAAACATGCAAAAATTTAGACTCCAAGAACACTAAAGACACCAAAGAATCATTCACATTCAATAATCAAAAGGAAGGGCAATGGGCACATACCATTGATGAAGTGAGACTCGATTACAACAATGACTAGCAACAATCTTTAGCGCCTTAGCAAACAATAGATGACGCCTAGGAAAATCACCACCAAATCCAAGAATTCACAAATTGAAAACACAAAATCCAACCAAGCACTCAAGATTAAGCACCTTAGATCAATAGAAAGTAAATGATAAAGACTTAATGTCACAAAACTCCCCAAAATCAATTAAATACCCACCACAGAAACTATACAAACGAGCATTAATGTAGTTGACAAGAAAACCCTGACCAAAGCCAAGGAACTCAATAGGATGATAGAATTTTGAAGAAATCCAATCACCGCAAAATTCTACAAAGGACCAAAATCTCTAGATCATAGTGTAAAAGTAGCTACCATAAGATTTTCAGAGTATCTGGGGAATTCCGCTAGTTGAGGAAAATATCGAAGTTGAAGGAAAACCCAAAAAATTGTCTAAAACATAAGATTTTCAATATACACCATAGATGGATCATAAATGCAAGCAAGATACACATTCAAGCTCATACCAAAGCAAGGTGAATCCTTAAGATCAAAGGGCCAAAACACTAGGAATGAAAGCAAAAGAGGGTCCCTGCTTTTAGCAGGGTGTGTGTGTGAAACACTACACACAACAAGTCTTAACCACAATGCTAGTTATATATTTCAACCAACAAAACATTTTCCAAACTGAAAAAACTAATACCTGTCAAGGTGGACAAAAATATTACCATCTATTTGTGTAAAATATTCATAATGATCTTTCTAAAACTCTTCCAACTTTTAGCTTGAGAACTAGCTATACACTATGACTTTCTATCCTCCATGGCAGCATTGTAACTCCTTTAGAGTAATAACCAAACAAACATAATGAACTTTCCCTAGCTTTCATCATTACTTTAGACTACCTTTTTCAACTTTTGATAATATTTGGAGTCTGATCCGTCATTAACAAAACATAATGATAGCTTTAAATCCACCAACAATCATTATAATGAAATAATACCCAATCACAATACATATATTGTGTATCAATATAAACATTTTAAGCAATAAAATTCACCTCATGTATAATGCAATAACCCTTGTGAAGCTATATATATAGCAAGTTAATATATGCACCAAAATAATTTGGCCATGAAGATAAGAAATGAAAAAAACCAACTAGAAGAGCATTAATAAAATTCCAACCCAAAATTCCATTTACCAAATATATTATAACCTTAGATACCAAAGAATTATGTGATACCTATGAAGATCACCGATAGAATGTCATGAAGACCTAATCAAATGAATCTTGTCCATGATGCCATGATCAAATGAGCAATTGAAATAATATACCTAATGTGCAATAAAGAAGTACCAATCTGCCAAAATGAAATCAATTGTTCCATGATACCATGATCAACTTGATAATGAGCAATTGAAATAATATACCTGATCTGCAATAAAGAAGTGCCAATCTACCAAAATGAAATCGACTATTCCATGATATCACCTAAAAAAAAATTTCACCTAAATAGGAAAAATCACTTTTATTTTCACATGAATCTCAACCTGATTAGTACTACAATATATGATAAATCTAAATGTAATCCAAAGTTAGAACACTGTCCACAACCAAAATACTGAATACCAATGTCATATGACATGATCAAGAATGCCAATGGGTCATAATACCAAAGTGCGAGAAATGAACCAGTGAATATGCCAAGATCAAAGTGCCATATTATCATAAGATCAGAGTTCCATATTATCATTTTTGACATCAAGGACAAATATGCACAAAGAGAAAGTCAACACTTATGTCATTAAAGTCATGAGTATGACTTACCTCTTCACCTTATGTTTATTGGCTGCACTAATATTTATCAATTTTAATATTCCTAAGCTAAACAACAAATATTTGACCCTACATCAGGGAGACTACACTGTATTAGGAGGAGTGACTTCAGAGTCTCTTCGATGAAGTGATAAAGAAAGAGAGACAATGATACATCAAGGTGACAATGGATTTTTGAAGAGATAATGTTTTAAGTCCCCTTGACATAGAAATGATGCTTGATTAATGGTTTTGATCAAGCCCTGGACATCAAACAATGGTGATCAAAGTTGTAAGATATATCAAAGAGACAACACAATATTAGTGTGACTAGTTTTAGTGTTCCTTTGAAATGGTGATGATAACTTAATCAACAATGGAGATCAAGCCTTAGCAATCAGATGATGCTTGTTGTAGAGTCTAGTGGGACTAGATTGATACAAAGTAGGGTGGAAGGACACAAACTAACTCAATCAAACCCTTGAAATATTCATAACACTTCAAAAACAATGATTTGCTTCACAACTTCACACTGTTCCTTGTAGCACAAAAAAGGGGGTTTTTACAGTATATCTTGCAGAAAACAACTCCTACCCACAAACCAAAAAAAATTTGAGATACCATTTTTGAAGTTTCAAAACATATCAAAATTTCAAGGGTGGTTACTTTGGAAATCAACCCTCTAATTTGTGTTGCTATGCTTCACCATAGACCTAATTAGGCTAAGTCAACTAGGTCTCAGTAGGGTCTTTCCACTCTAGGGTTCTAAACTTCAATCCAACACATCAAAAAATTCAAATATCATTTCCATCAACATTCCCAGCCATTTAAATCAACTCCCTAGTTGTCTTTCTTCAAAACCCTACTTCTATGCAACCCTTTCACCCAAAAATAAGAGGTTTTCACCCTAGGGCATCACCTATTCTTCATCAAACCTCCTCCTTACTCCTTTAAAAACCATGAAATCAAAATTCACCCCATATAACCCCATTCCACCAATTATTAAGCATTTTCATTATTAGAATGGGTCACAAATCATTTTTTTGCACTCAAACCCTCAAAACTAGGGTTTAAGACTGTTTTGAATAAAAATGAAATTGAATCCTTCAACCTTAATTAAAATGAGTCAAACCAATTGAAAATGACATATATTTAATGTAATCAATGGGTAAAATATTGGGATTAAGGATTAGCAATGAATAGATCAATAATAAAACCCAAAGACGTTATGAAGCACAATGGAAATTAAATAAATAATGAAATGATTATACCAGATTCGTGAAGCTTCCATGAATCACCTCCATAGCACCTCCTAGCTTGTAACGTATGATTGATGCTCTCAGATCGAGTGTGTGAGCAATTTGACTATGCCATCGTCCTATGCGAGTTTTGAAGGATTTAAAAATGAAGTATGCCTATGACTATAATCAAATTAAAATAAGCTAAATGCAAAGTAAATTCTAAGCATAAAATGTCTATAATAATGAAGTGGTGTCAAATTATGAACAAAATTGTCATTTTATAGAAAACACAATTTTGAGTGGATGGATGAGATCGACTCTTGACAGAAACCTAAAATCAGAGGTCAAGATTCAATCTGATAATACCTAATTAGGGTTAGGTCAAAATCCTTAAGTGAGTGGTCAAGATGTCATAGGAGAAAATTAGATCAGTGGTGGAGAAAAGATGAGATAATTAATTTTGAAAATAAAGATTTTCAAAATTGAGAAGATAAAGATAGCCTGCTTTGTAAGATTCATAAAAGATGGACTGAAAAGTAGCTTTGAAAACAAGAATCTACTTGTTTTATTTTATTTAGGAAGAAAGCTACCAATTTGAATTAAAGGAACTCAAAATATGGATTTGTTGAGACAAATAGATAATCTTTTTCAGATTATTTACCAAAATGGATTGTCAGTTAAGATTGTGATGACATTTTAAATAATTTCATTTATTTAAAATGAGAGGAGTATTAGTTTTGTCAATTAAATAATTAAAGATAATTATTTAATTTAGAAGATAAGATTAAGAATTAAATAAATTAATGAATTTATTTAATTATGACAATTAGTGACATATTAAATAAATAAATGAAATTCATTTATTTAAAAATCAGGAATAATTAATGAATAAAGATAATTAAACAAATTTAGAAATTTATTTAATTAGAGGACTTAGACAATTAATGACGTATTTAATAAATAAATAGAATTTATTTATTTAATAATCGTGAAGAATAAATGGACATGAATTAATTAAATAATTATGAATTATTTAATTAATAGTCGAATGTGGACCAAGGACATAATTAAATGTCATAATTATGTAAGGACGAAAGTGGTAAAAATGAAGCTTGCAGGCCTAGGTCATTTTTATGTGTCTACATTTTGCCCCTCTTTGTCATAATGTAGCATGTCACATGGTGACAAAGAAACTAAGTCAACAATATGCCCCAGTACAAAATAAGATGAGGAAGAATGATGAGGACGGTTACGGTATTCCCCCTTGAGAGGACGGACAGGTTCCAAGAACATGGGTGTGCTCTCGAAATTAATGAGAAGACTAGAATATGAAGAGACAAAGAAATGTTAGAGAAAAAGATATGGATGATGATATGGATGCAATGACTATATGAGATGGGTGAGAGAAGATGACACGACTAAAGGAGATGCATGTTAGTTCCTAAACCAAATCCTTCAAAACATTGCCATAGGACTTTAATATTATTGCTCTTAATCATCATTGGGCAGACTGTTGTAATGGCCCACAAACACCATGATATGACATAGATCAAGGTGTGAAAGGTCATACCATTATAGAAGACCAGCAGTCACAGACAAGGATGATCATGACTCGTACTCAGAGCGTGATTGCCCCAATCTTTTTATCATAATCAACCACAAGCAGAAAAAGACAGACAAATCATGAAACATCGTTGCTTCTTGAAATCCTATTTCCAAGACATCCTTGAGAAACTAGCGACATGATTGCCAACAAATATAACAAAATAGAGCCCTTATCAGGATACCTCATTGTTTTTCTAAATCCCAGAATCACGACCTTGCTGAGAAACTAGTAGTCATGCGTGTCAATCATCATGATACATTGTTGCTTCTCTAAATCTTGTTAGTGGGATCTCACTGAAAAATTAATAACATGATAAAAGGCCAAAAGACAAGTGTCAAATTTTTGCCAAGTGCATCTGGATATCCATTGTTCTGATGTCAAGATGCCGAAATGTTTAAAGTTTTGATGTTGTTTAGATGAAAAATGTCGAGAATTTCCTAATTCAAGAAGGAAACATTGTAAATAATGTTGACGTCAAGAGGATTTGATCCCTAATAGTCAGAAGGGGTCCCTCAAAATGATGACGATGCCTAGGAAGGACACATCCTAAGGCATAGATGATAGAGTTGGTTCTTCAAAAGGGCACATCTAAAGAATAATGATGTCATGAGGAGTGATCCTTAGATGTTAAGAGGATCGCTCAAAGTGTCGAATGACAAGTACGACACCTAGGAAAGACACATCCTAAGGCATGGATGACAAAGGTTATCGTTTAGAAGGACACATCTGAAGATTAACTAGGGGTGGACAGTTTTGATAGGTTACGGTGTTTTGACTTGTTTTGACCGAGTTTGACCCATGCTGACTAGATGCCACTATTATCATGATAATATGTGCCGATGAGATCTATCATGTTGTGATAAATGATTGCCAGAATTTGCTTTATGAGTTTTTTTCATTTGGGAAAGATTTGTGTTTACTTGAAGACTATTTGACATGTGTGCTAGTGTGATGTCATGAACCCTAATGGACTGACCTAGTGCAGCCTCGGGGGCTCATCGATAGATGGCCCAGCCTATGTCATACACTTAGAGACCTTGTAGTTCGACACAACCAATGAATTTGTATTGATGACCAAAGATTGTGTCATGATTTTATTTTGAGAAACCTAAAAGGACTGACCTAATGTCTCGGGGACTCGAAAATGAGTCTTGCCTACGTAGCAAATGCACATAGACAATGTAGTTTAGACAAATGACGAAGACTAATTGAGATGACTGACTTTGACAGGAGATGACCTTGTGTTTGCATTTTTCAAGTAGTCTGATGTTTTGTTGTGGTTTTTCTTCAAGACGTTTTATGATTTTTAGGTCTTTCTTCAGGACTTTTTATGATGTTTTTGGTCTTTTTTCAAGACATTTTCAATGTTTAGGTCTTTTTTCAGGACTTTTTATGATGTTTTTGGTCCTTTTTCAGGACTTTTTATGATGTTTTTGGTCTTTTTTCAGGAATTTTTATGATGTTTTTGGTCTTTTTTTAGGACATTTTCAATGTTTAGGTCTTTTTTCAGGACATTTTCAATGTTTAGGTCTTTTTTCAGGACATTTTCAATGTTTTCTGAAGCCGTATGTGACATCCACTGTAGTTATATGATACAAATTTTGCCCCCAGTTAGGTCCAAGACCTAGCCAACTTTAAGGAATATGGACAGGATGCTGTTGGTTTACTAGACGGACAGTCGTCAGGACTCAATGTCAATCATTTGTCAACCATGAAAGGAAGGGTATAAGGTCATGTCGACTGGTGTGATAATCGCGTGAGATGTCCTCCATCCTAAGTGAAGGCAGACAAAGTGGCAGTAGATGGCAGAGCAATGATTGATTATGCATGGCACCTATTTGTTGGGTTTTCACCATGGTACCTATCCAAAGTGCCTGTTTGCCAGGTTTTCACTGTTAGACAAAATTTTTCTCTTTACTATTTTGTCATTTTTTAGTTTTTATTTTTTATTTTTTATTTTTTTTGTATTTTTTCCGTTCTTAGCTCGATCTCCTGATGCTATGTGTAGAACTTCCGGAGATGTAAACTATTGATGGGCTCTATCAATTGTTCTCCATCTAGAGTTTCTAGCTAATAAGCTCCAAAACAAAAAGCAGATTTGATAATGTAGGGACCCAACCCGTTTGGTTCAAACTTTCCTGGCTTTTCTCTGTTAGCTTGGTTCTTCAGGTTCTGCATTAGGACTAAGTCACCAATGTCAAATTTCCTGACCATGACCCTCTTATTGTAACTATGACAGAGACGGTTCTAATATGCTTGTAGATAGTTTAGAGAATTTTGTCTTCTTTCTTCCAGCATTTCTAGCTCATGCAGGCGTGATTGTCTGTACTCTTCCTCATCAGTTAAACCCTTCAGAGAGACTCGTAACAAAGGAATTTTGACCTCAATGGGCAAGATTGCCTCAGCACCATAGACCAGGGCAAATGGAGTGGCTCTTGTAGGCATACGAATGCTAGTGCGGTAAGCCCACAGAGTAGGATTGAGTTGTATGTGCCAATCACGGCCAGTGTCATTGACCGTCTTTTTGAGGATTTTAACAATGGTTTTATTCGACGCCTTAGCTTGACCGTTTCCTTGTGGGTAATATGGAGATGAAAAATGGTGTTGGATGTGAAATCACTCACATAACTCCTGAACGTCCTAGTTTTTAAATGGACGTTCGTTGTCCGTGATGATGGATTGCCGAAGGCCATATGAGCAAATGATGTAGTTAAGGATGAACTTGGATATTTGTTTGCCAGTAATATATGTCAATGGGATGGATTCAATCCACTTCGTAAAATACTCAGTGGCGGTGATAATGAATTTATTGCTATTGGACGAGGTTGGATGGATCTTACCCACGAGGTCGAGTCCCCATTGAGAAAAGGGCCAAGGAGAAGTGATCGGTCGAAGTTCCTGCGTTAGAGCGTGGATCAAATCACTATGAATTTGACATTTCCGACAAGTCTTGACATATTCTAATGCATCCTTTTCGATGGTCAGCCAATAATACCTGAGTCTCATTACTTTCTTGGCTAGGGTAGGACAACTCGAATGAGATCTGCATATACCGTCATGTACTTCGTGTAAGGTTGTACCCACTTTGTTAGTGTTGAGACATCTAAGGAGGGTGTTGTCAAAGCTATGACAGTAATGGGTGTCACTGACAATGGCATATCTTACAGCTTTTCTAATGAAAGACTTCTTCTAGTTATTAGATAGGTTCAGTGGAAGGGTTTGGGATTTAAGATAGTCATGAATATTGTGGTACCAGGGAGAGTTGAGACCAACAAGTTCACAAACCATCTTTGACTCTGGAATGTCATAAGAAGGGACCAACAATTGCTCTATTAGGAATTCCAGCTGCGGAAAATTGCTTGGTATGTCAAGGAGAGAGCCTATTGTGGCCATGGCGTCTGCCGCTTTGTTTTGTGCCCTCAGAACCTATTCAAAAGTTACCATCTCAAAGTATGTGTGAAAATTTCCAACCATCCATTTGTAAGGCATCTACTTCTCATCCTTTGTGTCATAGTCATCATTAACCTGGTTGATGACAAGTTGAGAATCCCCGTAGACATGTAGTGTTCTAATCTTCCATTTTATTATCATTCTTAGTCCTATAACTAATGCCTCATATTCTGCCACATTGTTTGTGCATGGGAAGGTGATACATAAAGACTTAGGAATGGAGTCTCCTTGCAGGGTGATGAACAGAATTCCTGCCCCCAAGCCATGATTTGTGTGTGACCCGTCAAAGTAAAGTCGCCAAGGTGTGAGCCATGATTTGATGTATAGAATCAATGACTTTCCATGAATGGGAGGCATGAGGACTGGTAGTGACAGTAGGTAATCTTTGATTTGTTGAAAGGCATCTTGACATTTGTCTGTCCACACAAAGGGGATACCTTTGCGCAACAGATATTGAAATGGGTGACACTTGTCTGCCAATTGGGCTATGAAACACCGAATAGATTGTACCCTACCTTGTAGAGTTTTGAATTCACTGATTCCTCTGGGCAGAGGCATGTCTATGATGGCTTTGACCTTTCTCAGATCGACCTTAATGCCTCTTCGGGAAACTATGTATCCCAAGAGTTTACCCGATGTGACCGCGAAAACACACTTCTTAGGATTTAGCCAAACTTTGTACTCTTCAAGTCTTTTGAAAATTGTGTCCAGTATTTTCAAATGATCTTTCCTGGTTATTGATTTGGCCAATAGGTCATCTACATAATCCTCCATTATTTGTGCATCATGTCATGAAAGATTGTTGTCATAGCTCTTTGATATGTGGCACTTGCATTTTTGAGACCAAATGGAATGACGTTCCAACAGTATGTACCCCATGGGCAAGTAAATGCCATTTTGTGCTGGTCTTCAGGAGCAATGTAGATTTGATTATAGCTAAAGAAACCATCCATGAGGGATAGCATCTCATAGCCTGATGTAAGGTCAACTATAATGTCAATGTTTGGCAAAGGAAAGTCATCCTTTAGGCATGCTTTATTTAGGTCTCAAAAATCTGTATAGACATGGATCAACCCATTTGGCTTTGTGACTAGCACCGGGTTAGAAATCCATTCAGCGTAGTCAATAGATCGTATGAATCCAGTGTCTAGCAATTTCTTTAACTTAGCTTTGACTAGTAGAGCAACTTGAGGGTGCATTTTGTGTAACTTCTGCTTGACTGGTTTGGCATTAGGTAGTAGTGGCAGATGGTGTAGGACTAGTTCTGGGTCCAATCTTGACATGTCAGCATAAGACCATGCAAAATTGATCTTTCATTCTGTGAAGAATTTATGAAATTATGGTCTCTCTTCTTCAGTCAATGATGCCGCAAAGAGGACCATTTTGGGATCTTCTGTAGTTGATATGTTATCCTCTATTGTGTCTTCGATGAGCATAGCTGATCGCTCCTGTTGCATGGGGAGAAATTATAGTCCTCCATCTTTGGGTGCCTCATAGAGGTTTTCACCTGCAGATATGTCCTTTGTTTTTACTATTTTATGGTCAAAAGGTTCCTTTCGATTTTCACCTAGAGACATTTCACTTTTTATATTATTTTTATTTTTACTTTTGTGACTAGAGGACGGAACAGTCTTGCCGAAGTATGCCATGTAGTCTAAATCAATGGTGAATCTTGACTTGTGGTCCCCACTGGGTATGCCTTCTTGTAATCCCATAAATTCTGCAATTGCCTCATCATTCTGGAATGTGTCTAAAACCAGCGGGCCTTGTTGGCCCCAATCGACTAGCTCAGGGTAAATTAGGGAAATGCCATCGTCAGTGTTGGTGAATTGTGGGGAAGATACAAAAAGCATGTAGATAGATTTAGTGATATTGTAGATGAAGTTATCATCATCCAACTCCACATCGGATTCTATCCAATATTCCCCTTCGCTTGTCTCATATTCGTTGTCAAAATAAGGGGTGAAGGACCTAGAGTCATGATTATCAATGTCATTTGGTAATTCAAATGGGTTGGACTAATGGTATTTAGGTAGTGGGGTTTGTAAATCATGGGGGTGGTAATGGAAGTTTGACTATTGGTGCCTGATCAATTTTAAATGTTTGCCAAAACCTTTGTTCAGAGGTTAGTTCCCCTTCTTCAAAAAACAAATCATCTAGGCAACAGTCTCTTAGGGATCATTCTGAGCCAAATTCCCACTCTTGGGAGTCAGTTTCGGTGATGGTCTCCCTAGTAATCTCGACATAATCTGAAGCATGTACTCGCTCACTTGAAAGTCCAGAGGTACGTCGATCATCATAGTCGGGCAATCCAAACCCTAATCCAAGATACTTTTGTATTTTGAAAGGTTCAATGGGCTTCCTTCATCCTTCTTTATTTCTGCCCAGGCTAGTAGTACCATCGTAGCCCTTAGCCTTCATTATATCATAACCTTTGCCATATTTTTGAACTAGTAATGGGGGTAGTGTGATAGTATCCTTATAGATCCATCCTATGATGTCAGCAAGGTCCTCATTACTCATGTCCCCCCATTTGATGAGAACTTTTTTTGGTGGAACCTTAAAAAATAATTTGGGGTTCCATTCTGAAACATGGCCTACCATAGACCTTTGGCGACTTGGGTATTGTTGTTATGTTGTATGCTATGTGCAGTTTGAATTCTCCGCAGCTGAGGTCCTGGATCTTGACAGTGAATTCAACCTTAGGGTTTGCAGAAGGTGGTGGTATGGTGGAAGACATGGATGGAGTGGATGTGGAAGATGGCATGAGTGTGGATGGGTTGATGTATTTGGATGACAAGGAGCCAGGTGCTTCTCAGTTAATAGGCACTCAATTTTTAGAGATACCCCTTAAGTTTGTACAATACTGGAAAGGGTCGGGGTCTCCGTATATAGTTATTTTTGTACCATCAAATGGAAACTTGAGGCATTGGTGATATGTGGACGGAATGGCTTTTAAGGCATGTATCCATGGACAACTGAGCAAGATATTGTATGGTAGTTCCAAATCTAGGACTTGGCAGGTTGTGTCCACAATGATTGGTCCTACTCTGATAGGGAGAGAAATAATGCCACGTGAAGAGTGTTCCTCATCATCATATGCTTTGATCACTATACTCTTTGTTGGGTCTACACATGCATCAGAGAATCCTAGAGCCTTAACCAGTTTGAGGGAGCATATGTTCAATCCTGCTCCCCCATCTACTAAAACCTGTCTGACTTTGTGTTTGTGGACAAACGTTTCTATGTGCAAGGCATTGTTGTGGTTGGTTTTAGGTGATGAATAGTCTTGATCTGAGAAGGTGACATGGTGAGGCGTAGTGAGGTATCCCACCATGGTCTCAAACTGATTGACATCAATGTCCTTGGGGACTGATGACTCTTGCAAGGTTTTATCTAGTATATCCTTTTGCGCGGGAGAGATACGAAGCAGCTCAAGTAGAGAGATTGTGTGGGAGTCTTGCCTAGCTGGTCAATAAGGTTGAACTGACTTTTGGGTTGTCCCAGCTTTGTGGTTGGGGTGGGTTTTGTTTGTTTAGTAGACGGGCCAAATATGGTAATTTTGGGTTGCCTAGCGGGAGACAGACCAGCTATGGTGACCTTGCCACTTCGAGTAGTAGCATTACACTAAGGTGCTCTCTTAATCGTAATGGTGTTGATGTATTTGTCATCAGTTCATACATTATTTATAATTGGTCCACTAGAATAATCGTACTTGGCTCAGGTGAAGTTAGCTTGATTATTGTTTGTCTGCAGACCTGAGGTGGAAGCATTATGAGAACCATGGTCATGCAGTGGGTTCTTATGGATAGTATGATCTGAATTGGAGGTGAATTGAGATCCCCCTACTTCAATAATATGGCTTTTGATAAGATCTTGTACTAGGTTTTTCAATTGTTGAAAGTTAGAGGTTTTATGTCCTTTTGTACGATGATAATCGTAGAATGCATTATCATCCCACCATGCTGATTTGAATTGTCCTGGGTCATGTGGTTTTGGTTCCTGAAGTGTGATGACGCCAGTCTAGATGCATTTCTTGAGAACTTCCTCAATGGTTTCACCCAAAGAGGTGTATGTGCGACCTTTAGGAAATTGTCTCATTTGACAGTATTGTCCCTGATTGTTTTGACTACTTTGGTTGTTGGAAGGGACATTGGGAGGAGGTGTCAATGTCATTGTTGGTTTGTTTTGTTGTTGAACCCCTTTTAGGGCCAGTATAGGACCCACAATGTTTGTAGCCTTGGCGTCAACAATGCTATCATTTGTAACATGTTTATTTTTAACCCAATATTTATTTTTGTCAGTGGGTGGATTGACGTTTGTCTTTTTGGGACTGTACCTTAGTTCTCCCTTTGCGATAAGGGCTTTCTCAATCTGGACCCCTTTTTCAACTAATTCTATGAAGTTTGTGCAACAATGTACTTGCAATGCATATTTTAGGGGCCCAACAAGTGTTTGCATGAACATGTCGACCTTTTCCCTTTCGGGTATATCAATATGACATCGACTAGTTAGACTTCTCCACTTTTGAAAGAATGGGATGAAAGTCTCACCAACATCCTCTTGCATGAGATTGCACAAGCTAGTGATAGTGGTATCCATGTCAATGTTGTACATGTAATTTTTTTATGAATTTTTGTTTAAGCTCATCCCATGTTTGGATATCCTTTTGATTGGAAAACCATTCAAGGGCAGGACCCGCCAGACTTTTAGAGAAAAGTCTCATCAAGTATGTTTGTTCATAAGTGATATCCATACAATTAGTTGCAAACTCACGAACATGTTCAATGGGGTTTGTCTTGCCTCTATATTTTGTGAAGTTGGGTGACACATATCCCAGAGGAAATGGAGGCATGTATAAGCTCATGTAGAATGGGTATATGTTTAGATCATATGATATTTCTGATTTCTTTCCCGATACGTATATGTTTTGGATAGTTTTCTCTAAACCCATCAATCACGTTTGTAAACCATCCATAACAGGATCATTTGTGGTCTCGTGTGTTGGGTTGCCTAGTACACCATAGGTCCCTATTTGTTGTGCGTGAATATTGGTGAATTGTGGTGATATAGATTTTTGTGACATGTATGATGTGTGTGGATTGGTGTGTTGTTGGTACTGAAAGTTAGGGTTGGGTGTATGTTGGTGAGTATGAACATGGGATGAGTAGGTTGGAATATGTCCCCCAGCCATTTGTGTTGATATTTGGGGAATATGGTGACCATGAACATTTTGATTTGTGAATGATGTCATGGGTTGTGTTTGTATACTACCCTGTCCAAATTGTTGATTTTGTGCAAGGGGAATGGTCATATTGTGCCCTTGGGGTTTGATGGTATTTGATAGTATTGATGTGTTCGCATTTTGTTGCTATCCTTGAATGAATAAATGTAGTTTTCCTCCCCCCAAAGGATTTTGTGAGATACCAATGAGAGGGTGTGTCGAAGGTGTACTCATGGTACTAGATGTGGTTGTTAAGGGGGGAGTGTTGTGACTTGATGATGCCCTTGTGACATTTACCGTTGCGGTAAAGAGAGGGTTCAAATAATTTGCCCAAGTTGTCGAGGGGCCATAGGTGGTTCCAACCGATTGTGACAGTGTCATGGATGTTGGGGGCATTGTGGCCAATTGTGATCCTCCAATGGATGTTGCATTTATTGAGTTGAAGGTGTTTGAGATGTTGGGAGTAGCAAGTACTGTCGTTGTAGTGTCAAAGAAAGTGTTGCTCATAGTGTTGGAAAGTTGATCACTGTTTGACAAGTTATGTGTGTTATTGATCTTAGGGTCTAGGGATGTTGATCTCAACGTGTCGATGTTGAATCCTTTAGGTAATTTGGCTCCTTGACTTAAGAGTATGGCCAAGTATCTGTCTATGTCGTATAGGACCATTTGTTCAATGAATTGAGAGGCCTTTGGATCTTGTGCTACTACCTCTAGGTTTTCCTCAAGTATTTGACCATATTCATCTTTACGCAAGAATAGTTCAAATGGACTGTTTGATGAGGGGGGTGTTGTTGTGAGAGGTTGGTCCTTTGTGTTGGAAAATGGATCATCAAAAGTCCAGTTTGGATCGTATGTGGGATTGTTGACAGTGGACATGGGGTCTTGTCAAAAGTTTTCCATTTGTCTCTTTTATTTTTGGAGTCTAGTTTCCACCATAAAATGATATTGCTCAAAATGTAGATGACAACTAAATGCAAGGATGACACTATGTGGAGTCTAAGTTCAAAATGATGACTAAAATGTGTAATGTTTTTCTATTTTTGGGAATAAAATATGCAATGTCAAAAACCATAATGTAATTTAAGACAAGGATATCTAAGCACTTCTAAACTGACTTTTTGTTTTTGATTTTGGTTACTAAAGGACTTTGCTGAAAATAACAAGATGACAAGGATAATATGACTAGTGAGTTTTCCTAACTAGACTTTTGAGTTGGAAAAAACCTCACAGAAAGGGACAATGACTGAAAAAGATAATGATGATGAAGTCCAAGATAACCTAGTTTTGAAAATAATGACATTTGTGAATTGGTGCTAAGATTTATCAAGTCCAAAGTATGCAATGATTTGAAGCCTAGGGACAAACTAATGTCAAATATATGCACCTAAAAATAATGAATGGTGAAGCCTATGGTAAAGAATGCAAACTAATGGACAAAAGTTTTGAGCAATTTCAGAATTAGTTTCTGAAAGGATTCCTTTAGAAACAGTTTTTGACAAAATGTGGACTCAGATTTGGATCTGTTTCAGGGTTTGATTCGTGACACGTGAATGCGTCATTTGAAGCTTTGAATGCGCTATAGTTTGTCAAATGCGGTTTGTTTTTACGATTACAACTTTTGGACTGTCAGATGTGACTCAGATTTGCATATGTGGCTCTGTAGTGTTTAGATGTGTCACGATGCATATAGATGCAGCATTTTAAATGTCAAATGCAGTTTAATAGAATCGATTACGGTTCAACAGATGCGACATAGTTCTGTTTAAAATTGATTTTCTTGTCGTTTTGATGGCAAGTTTGATCTGTTTGGTGTTGAATGTTTTGTTTAGAACTGGGATGAAACCATAAAGCACTTGACAAACATAGTGTTTTGAATGTAAGCAATCACGCATAAGACAAGTACAATCCTAAAAGGCCAATAGGCCAAGGGTTTGTATACTTGATATAGCCCACCGATATACCCTGTATTGGTGATAAACACCTTTCCTTCTTGAGAGCAGATAGCTTAGAATTTTGGTGGCATTGACTCCCCTCCACGGCTCATTAACATCATTTGAGCACACCAAATTCGGATTCGTTGGGTAATGACATCCCAAGAATTGCTATCTCTACTCAAGGGGATCAGTAGTGAGTGTCTTCGGGCATGATATTGTACCCTGCACTATATCAAGCAACAGCCAAAGAGCAGTTGGACACTAAAACAAGAGGTATTTAATTCAGGAATTCTGTTTATGGGGCATGATCTGTGTGGTGAGAGTCCCGTTTCGGATCCATCTTGTCGGAACCACACTCGTGATTCTTGGGCTTTCCCCAAGAACCCACTTTTATATACCGGCTGGAAGTCCCTCGGTGTCAGGGTGCTACCGGTCTGAGTCATCCTGGGGTGAGTATTTTTTCCCACCAAAACAGACCCAAGTTCTAGAGTTAGTAACCGTTTCTCTTTCACCCAGGATCGTACGAATGCGCAAGGGAAGAGGATACTATGATATACCAAATCGTGAGGGTATACAACAGATAAAATGGGTTTGGTTTTCTGATCACTGAGTTTTCACAAGGTGAGAGCATAATCACCTACCATTTGTTCAAACAAAATCACACACTTGCAAACAAAATTCATTTTAAAGCACCAAAGAAAATGTTCCTAAATTAAAAAAATGCAAACAAGTGGTTTGACAGATAAATCTTTGACAAACGTAACTGCAAAACCACATGTCAACAGTTTGAATAAATATCTTTGACCCACGACAAACTCTAACGCCACATACTACCAACAAAGATTAGTAACCAAAAATTAAAAAAAATTAATGATAGCAGCAAATTAAAATAGTGATAACTTGCTCAAAACTTAACAAAAATTTAAAGCGTAGATATCCATGGAAAGTTGAAAATCAAACCTTCAAAACCCAAAAAGTATTTTCCATGATTCTGCACAAAAAAATGTTATAGAAAAAAGAAAAATGCGGGTTTTAAAAGCTAAATTGAAAAAATAGTAATCACTAAAATGGCCATAACTTTCTCAAATCTTAACAAAATTTAAAACCATTTGATGTTCTAGAAAGAAGAGACCCAGATCTACAAAACCCAAAAAATATATTAAAATATTTTATTCCCCCATTTTTCTATGCTCAAATGAAGGTGACGATATTTCATATGACTTCTTGGCTGTAACCTGCAAAACAATGAAAACAAACAAGAACACACACAAATTTATGTCCAAAACATTAGGTTCACCAATGTAATCAATGGGTAAAATATTGGGATTAAGGATTAGCAATGAATAGATCAATAATAAAACCCAAAGACATTATGAAGCACAATGGAAATTAAATAAATAACAAAATGATTATACCAGATTCGTGAAGCTTCCATGAAACACCTCCATAGCACCTCCTAGCTTGCAACGTATGATTGATGCCCTCAGATCGAGTGTGTGAGCAATTTGACTATGCCATTGCCCTATGCGAGTTTTGAAGAATTTAAAAATGAAGTATGCCTATGACTATAATCAAATTAAAATAAGCTAAATGCAAAGTAAATTCTAAGCATAAAATGTCTATAATAATGAAGTGGTGTCAAATTATGAACAAAATTGTCATTTTATAGAGAACACAATTTTGAGTGGACGGATGAGATCGACTCTTGATAGAAACCTAAAATCAGAGGTCAAGATTCAATCTGATAATCCCTAATTAGGGTTAGGTAAAAATCCTTAAGTGAGTGGTCAAGATGTCATAGGAGAAAACTAGATCAGTGGTGGAGAAAATATGAGATAATTAATTTTGAAAATAAAGATTTTCAAAATTGAGAAGATAAAGATAGCCTGCTTTGTAAGATTCATAAAAGATGGACTGAAAAATAGCTTTGAAAACAAGAATCTGCTTGTTTTATTTTATTTGGGAAGAAAGCTACCAATTTGAATTAAATCAACTCAAAATATGGATTTTGTGAGACAAATAAATAATCTTTTTCAGATTATTTACCAAAATGGATTGTCAGTTAAGATTATGATGACATTTTAAATAATTTCATTTATTTAAAATGAGAGAAATATTAGTTTTGTCAATTAAATAATTAAAAATAATTATTTAATTTAGAAGATAAGATTAAGAATTAAATAAATTAATGAATTTATTTAATTATGACAATTAGTGACATATTAAATAAATAAATGAAATTCATTTATTTAAAAATCAGGAAGAATTAATGAATAAAGATAATTAAACAAATTTAGAAATTTATTTAATTAGAGGACTTAGACAATTAATGACGTATTTAATAAATAAATAGAATTTATTTATTTAATAATCGTGAAGAATAAATGGACATGAATTAATTAAATAATTATGAATTATTTAATTAATAGTCGAATGTGGACCAAGGACATAATTAAATGTCATAATTATGTAAGGACGAAAGTGGTAAAAATGAAGCTTGTAGGCCTAGGTCATTTTTATGTATTGACAATTAATAGTTTCATCAATTCCAATGCATGAGAGATCATCTGCAGGCCATACAAGGTCATATTGTTTGTTGTAGCAATAATTTTTGCTTTCAAAACATAGAAAATAAGAGTTTTGTTTTTCAAAACTTCAAAATTGCATCAACCAAATATTTCCCAACATATACAAGAGTCTTTTAAAGCATTAAAAATATTAACCAATCAATTCCAACTACTTTCTAACTCCCTAATTTTTCAATTTCCAAGAAAATGCAAAAAGTCCAAAAGTTGCTTGACAACTTTGCAACTTTTTGTGCAACTTTACAAATTTGACCCTATTAAGTTTGAAATGACTCCAAACCACCTAACAACCTAATTTGACTCCAAAGAAACATAAAAAATGGTCTTTAAGACCTTATTCCAAACAAAAAAAAACTTCTCTAACTCTTTGCATCATTTTCAAACTAGGACCTATCATGCCCTACACCATACTCCCTGAGTAAAAGGAACTCAAGTCCCCTTGAGAATAGTGTTACAACAAAAAATCCATGCTTATCCATTATTCTCTAATATTCAAGTGCTTTTCCATTTGGTAAACCCTTCCAATGGGCCAAAAACTAAAAAATTTCATCATCCTTTGTCTTGTTGAACTCCTTGGCATCTAAGTTATGCTTCAATTTTAGTGACCTATTTGGTAATTGATCCTTGATTCTTTCCCCATCTGAAATTTTTTTTGAACCTACTTTAGTACCTACAAATATATCTCCTCCACCTTCTTCTTCACTCCCATTATGTTCTTTACTTTTCTCTTTTTCCCTTGTAGCTTACCCTTGATCTCTTCACCTTTCCTGTCAATCTCCCATTTGATACTCTACCCCCATGATTGTTGCTTTCTCGGATTTACCAACCTATGATATGAAAGAATTGGAATGACCACTATACTCTTTATAAAGTATTGAGTGAATCATCTCTTCTATCTTCACATAAACATACTTCTTAAGCCCTTCTTGAATCCCCAAGATCAATTCATCCTTGACCTTCAATAAAGCATATTTTAACACCAACTCAATATCATTTCCCTCCAAATTCAAATCATTCTTCAATGTTATTGTCTTAGTATCTTCATGTTTAGAAATGGCTATAAGGTTCCTATCCTCCTTTTCATCTACCTTTATAAACTTTTTTCCTACCAACCATCATCATAGTAGCTTGCTTATTTTTCCTTTTATCCTCCTCTTTCAAGGGTTTCAAAGTATAGGAAATACCATTTTTGTTTATCTCATAAGTATTATTCATACCATCATAAAAAGCATGCATATCAAATTGCTAAGTCATATCTAGCAGAAAATGGTAGACATCCATAGGTAACAAATCACATAAAATTTTATCCTTATACCCTCCTACATTGAACTCCACCCAAGCTTTCTCATTAACAAAAATAAATTGTCCCTCATTAAACCAATAAACTTTATAATGAGTATCATGTGGTATTCTAGGAAATCTAATTTTCTCAACCATCTCATTAGACACCATGTTATTTGTGCTTCCTAAATCAATTACAACCTTACATACCTTACTCATGCACTTGCAAGTGGTTTTGAAGAGTGTTCTTCTTTGTGATGGCTCATTTTCCTATGATACTTTGATGAGTGTTCTTACCATTAGTGATTCTCCAAGTTCTAGAGCAGCATGTTGTGATGGAGAGTTTACACTCTCAGTATCCTATTCTTTCACCAATTGTGTTCTTCTTTCACCTCCATGTGAACTAGAAGCTTGACCTTCATTGCATTGCCATGCTTAGTGTTCAATTTTTTTGCATTTATAGCACATTCCTATGAATCCTTGTGAACCTCTTCCTTGACCTCCAAATTTTCCTCTAAAACTTGATCGATCACCTCTAAATCCACCTCTTTGATCAGTAACTTGTTCTTGAACTTTTCTTGCATCTTCTTGACTTTCATAGTGTACTGCAGAAAAAT
This sequence comes from Sequoia sempervirens, assembly GCA_007258455.2. Lineage (NCBI taxonomy): Eukaryota > Viridiplantae > Streptophyta > Pinopsida > Cupressales > Cupressaceae > Sequoia > Sequoia sempervirens. The sequence continues at coordinate 25,301,438 of VDFB02049217.1, forward strand.
GGATCTTTGACATTTTCGTGGTCATCTAAGTCTTTTTCTTGTGATGCTTGGCTTATTTTTCTTAGATTTAATGTTGTAACATAACTTATACATTCACATTAGGTCTTGAATATTCAAATTATTAAGACTTGATGATGTCTTGTGAAGGTGTTATGAAGTGTTGTAGCACATTTACGCACTTTTCTAGACTCCTCTTATTATAATTCATCTAAATATTATGTTTTTATTCCTTACCAAGTATTATTTTAAAGTGTTTTAAAGTGTTGTAACAAACTTTCATTCTTTTCTAGGCTTGCCACAACTAAATACATTTTTCTTATGCTTTATTTGGTCCCTTTTTGCACTTATAGTCCTTCATTAAGTGAGTTTTTGAATACAAACCCAACAAAAAATTAAATACAACTTAATCCCTAACACCCACTTGATTTCCTTGAGTGGGACCCATTTTCCATGGGTGGCGAATGAATCCCTCTTGGCATAAAATTCAAAACAAATTCAAATTTCTTTCTGGTTTTTATTCATTAAGACCTTAGGTTGGCCTATGATGTATTTTTGGGAAATTAGCGCATAAGTGTGTATAAATAAGTATTTTTCTATCCATTTTAACCCCCATTCATCTTATTCACCTAATCACCTCATACACTCAAGCATTCAAGAATTTTTCATCAATCAATCAAGAAATTATCAAGAATCTTGGAACAACCACTGACAAATCTTCAAACTTTATCAAGGGTTTGATTACCAAAGTGGGATTTGACCAAAGCAAATCCTTATACTCTAACCCTTAACCATTTTTCCTCTCTTTGCATATATTTTTGCAAGTATTGTAGGTAGATTTTTCAAAGAGATAGGTGTTGAAAAGTGGTCAAAAATTAGTCAAAGCTATTCAAGTTAACAAAGACCTAATTCAAGCTTGGAGACATCATTCAACCCATTTTCTATAGTTTTAGTTCTGTCAACCTGACAAGAAGACAAGTATAGATCTAGACCCACAGAGTTGATTTTAGACTTTGCAAATTTATATAGGTGGAATTATTTTCCATCAATGGAAAATGAGTCCCACTGCCAAGCTGGAGAAAGTGATTTATGAGGATTTCAATTTTTGGCATCCCAAAACCTGTTTTAACAAAATTTACCAAAACATTAACTGATTCACCATCTGTGGAAAATGATTCTGAGTGGTCATCAATAGTGATTTATGAAACATTCTACAACCTTCTAGCATCAACATTCTATCTCTAGGTGCACTCCATTCAATCTCATTATTTTTTTTTCATTTTTGCATGTTTCTAGTTCATTTCTGTATATCACACTATGTTTTCAAAAATTTCATATTACTTAGGTTTTGCATAAATAATCAATCCATTTGATCAATTTGTTGCATTTAGATCATTTAATTTAGGCATATTTTCATTGTAGTTGCATTAGTTTGAGTGAACCACCTAGATCTTGTGTGGGATCTATCTCTTTTCCCTTAGGTGGAAAAACCTAATTGAGCAAGAGAGTCATAGCATCCTAAACCAAAAAAATATTTGGTTTTGTTAGAACTATAAAATTTTGAAACTTTTACAGTCTATTGCATTCAAGAGTTCCAACATTGAGTCCTCATCATAAGCATAAAATTCCCTCTTTGTATTGTCTTGCTTATTTTTTGTCATGTGATCCATTTGATTCTATCTAGTCCTTCATATTTCATTAAAAGACCCAAATCAACAAGACATAGTAAAAGTATCCTAGACCTGATTTTTCACTAATGTATGTTTGTTGCAGACTATCGACAGGACAATTTTCTTGTTTCAGCGACAAAAGGAGTCATTTCAGCAAAGGGAATCACTGTCGGAGTGAAGTCATAGCGAATACATTGTGTTTCACCGACCAGTGCATGTGGAAGTCTATCAGTCAAGCTAAAGGTATTCAGGAGAATGTCTTGGAGAAGTATTTTTTCTTGCCGACATGCATATATAAAAAATATATCGGCATATTTTGGGGTATCAATGTAATGTTAGGGAAAATACAATATGTCATACCGACTAATGCACAAAGGGGTTGTTTTGGCTAGACTGATAGGTATTGACATGAACTCATAATGAAACCATTTTGTCTTACCAATTGACTTGAAACAAATGTCTTGGTAAGACTTATGTGCATCGGGGAAGGTCTTAGCGAAGTGGCTATTGTTTGGCCAAACCAAGTTCAAGGGTATTCAAAAGTTATCGGTGAGAAGTTATAGAGTCTTGCCGATTCAAAAGTTATGCCAATAGAGATGTGCATCACCAGGACAAGAAGTTTTCGTTATGAGCCTCGCTAAGGTTTAAACGATATACCAACAGAATACTTTGAGGTGAGTCTTGCCGAATGGAGTAATCTAGAGGAATGGATTCGGCTAGACATTTGATGTCGATATGAGTCTTTCTGAGTTCTCAAAGTCTTCCTGATGGAATTTATTTCATCGGTAGGATTATTTTCATCGGCGAAAGGGTGTTCTTGTCATAGGAACTAGAGAATACATTGAAGAGTACATATCGGTAAGATGCAAAGATATCTATGAGATATCTCCCCAACTTGAAATTGTCACAATGACATGAAAAATAGAAGTAGTAGTCATCAAGTTGATTCTAGGTCCACAGAGTATCTTGGCGAAAGGTTAAGTAAACATTGCAAGAGGACTTTTCTCTAGATTTGAAAATCTCTCACTGACAGGACGTTTGATGCGATAGTGCCAATTTCAAATGAGCCTTCATTCGTGCTTCATTAATGTGCAATGGGATAAAATAGTAATGTTTTAATAAATTCCTCATTTATGAATTGATTGTTGGTGAATTGGCATGCTGAATAGAGAACCAGGACATTTTTCAGTCTGAGGAGCTCGAGCAGAATACTGTAAGTAATTGCTTCTTTGTTTTTCACATTTTCATTCTGTAAGCTTGAAAATGGAGTCTTCTAGTTCTAGAAAGGGTAAGGGTAGAAAGCTTGGTGAGAGTAGTCAGTCAAAGGGAAAGAAACAAAAGACTGATACAGAGCATGAAGGCACTAAAAGGAGGTTGAACCAAGACCTTATTGATCAACTACCTAGCTCAGGGCATAAAGCTAGAAGGTCTGCATAGCTTAGGGCAGAAGTTGATAAGCTGGATGATAAATGCAAGTTCATAGGTGATGTTTGGACCACTGTAAGAGGGTATGAGTTTTTCAATTTCCACTACCATAGGAGAAACCATTTTGAGTTGGTTTGTAATCCATGGAAGTTGAATGTAGGGAAATTGGTGTGCCCTAATGTATTCGTAAATGCAGAATTGGTAAAATTGCTTCCTGATCATTATGATCCAAAACATAAAGCTATATGTGATCCTTCTGGAAAACCATAGATACATGTGTCAAAAGAAACAATAGGTGAAGTTTTCAAATTGGAAGGGTTTTCCAATGAGGAAATCAATTGTGAGGAGTTGCAGAAGGAATTTTCAAGAATGGATACAATTTACAAGGGTTGGAGGTTACCAATTCATAGGGATAAATAGGGCAACAAGCCATAATCTCTGAAAGATAGTGAGTAGCCTCCTTATCATGTAGATTTGTTTGAACCCTCTATGAAATACACATATTTCTCAGTGTGTCAGGTGTTAGGGATGGATGCCCCATAATTCATGTCAATAGTGCCAATGATTATCATAGCAGATATCCAATATCACAACTCCATGCCATTTGACTATGCTTCATATATTTCTAAGGAGCTTGATTCAGGATTGATGGCTATAAAGGGTGGAGCTTCTATTGTTCATCTCAAAAACTACTCATTGTTGATGCATTTAGTGCTATATTTTGGATAGGAGTTAGGGGTATGGCCTCCTGAAATGAGAGTTTCTCAAATTGGTAAAGAGGGTGAAGCATTGCCTGTTTAGTTGTGGACTGCTATTAGGGATAGTAAGTTTGCTGGTTCTAGTTTCATTCATTTTGAAGACCATTTTGTAAAGAAATTGTATAAATTGTATCATTTTCCTTGTAACTATTCATTAACTGATGAGATCAAGAGATTCCTTCAGCCGAAAGACTTCAATGGGCCAATTGATCATAATTGGGGAGATTGGTATTGTTTGGAGGGTGCTACAATAATTAGAGTATATGCATTTGAAGATGCTCCTTTCATTCTGCCAAGGACAGTTCCAAATAGGGTTGCATATTTGGAAATTGTCAGATAGATGGATTACTGTAGTGTGATGCATTTTAGTTCTTTTGGGAAGCAGGCTCTTATGCCTAGTACTTTGTGTTTTGGTGGTTTCACGGTGTTGGCTAAAGAGGCACATAATTCAATCCTTAATAGATTGTTGCATTATAATATGAAAAGAGGACCAACCAGGAAAAAATTTGACCCTGAAGGATATATCAATTCAGCCAAAGAAAGGATTAACTTTGGAGGGTATTAGCATGTACCCTATCATTTTGATGATATGATCAGCAATCTGGATGAAGATGAAGCAAAAATTGCAGTTGAAAGATATAACTAGGGGCTATAGGATATTGAGCTATTGTCTTTTGGAGATGAGGAAACACCAAGAGTTATTGTGCCACAGGGTAAAATACAAAAGGTATCCAGGATGAGGACTTAACAGTATGTCTGCCCAGTTAGAGAACAGAGTATTAAAAGTGGTTGTGTTGATGCAAGGCACATGGAATATAGATCATTTGTCTCTGATGATGAGTTTATACATTCCCCAGAGTTCAAGGCATTTTTGTACAAGCAGAAGGGGAAGGAAATAAGAGAGAATGTTGATGGTGTTACTTCAAGAAATGAGGAATAATTGCTAGCTCAATTGAGAAAATGTGTGGATGATGAAATCACAAATATGACTCCTAAGGTGGGGAGGAAAATGTTGGAGAGTGTTGGTGTCATGATCTTTCCTGGCCTTGATTTGAACTCTACATTATTTTTTGATAGTTTCTTGAAGGGAAATAATGCTACTCACAAGCTTGATAAGGAAAAGGTGACAGAAGTGTATACAGGCTCCAAGTATAATACTGATGAGGGATCATTGTTGATATGGGCTTTGTACCCACCCCATAGGAAATCAGTGGTAATTGATACAGAGAAGGAATTTGGCCATGTCATGACTCTAAAAGCTGGAGAAGCTAATCCTGTAGCTACTGCTGATATTGGGGTAAATATTGCAAAGTTGAATAAAGAAAAAATTCAGTTATTGATAAAAGAAAGAGAAATGTACAAAGAAAATAATGAAAATTTGTTGAGAGAAAATGATAGACTCAAAGACTTGGTTGGTGTTTCAATGGGGACAACCAAAAGGATCACTCAAGGAGAAAGCTCTCAGGTGAAATACCACTGGGTAGGATCAAGTGCTTATTCTCAGGGAAAGCATGATGCAATTGTTGCAATTGTCAAGAAGAGGCAGGATCATTTGACATCTTGGTTGAATAAATTATGGGGAAAATACTCTCATACTCTTGCTGCATTGAAGGAGCACACAAGGATGGATGGACAAATAATGGAGAAGTTTCATGAACTGGCCCAAACTGATGAGGCTAGCAGTTCTGCACTTGCAACTGCAAATCATATTATTAATCACCATCGAAAATTTTATGATGAATTGCAAGGTGATGAACATGGGTTAATTGCAGCTGCCAAGAAAAGTATGATTACATTCTCTGATGATAAAGGTGAATTGAAGGGTGCTGTCAGATGGAAAAATGAATGTGATTCAATGCTGAATGAAATCATGAAGACAACTTCTGTAGAGGATACAACATTGGAAGAAGTGAGTGAGTAAAATGAGGAAATGGTCAAGATGGAAATCATGATCCGGAATGCTGTTGGAGATGCAGACACATATCAGCACTGGGATTATTTGGATCACCTCACTAAGACTCACTTGTGGCTAAATAGAGCCTAATTATTCTCTATCTTTTGTGTTATAATTTGTATTTTCTATTTCTGAAAGGATGCGTCCTTTCATATTCCCAATGTATAAATGTCCATTTTGAAAACAATATGCGGGGGTAGGTAGAATAGGATAGAGAATAGGAAATACGATGGAACACCATGTTTCATAGGGCTGAGACTCTAATGTATGTTTTGAAGCCATGGAGATATCAATGAAAGTTATCTAATTTTTTGGCATATTCTAGTGTCAATTGTTGTGTTGTGACAATTGAAAGAATTATTTAAGTTGTCTCTGAGATTGATATTGCCTAATTATATAAATTAACATAACATGTTTATGTTTGGTTTACCAGTATGCATTTTTTCGTATCTATGTGATTGGTTGATAGGTTCTTTCAAGGAAGGATTAAAACCTTTTAATTAATCACAGTAATCAGGGAATTTTGTTTAGATCAGTAAGAAGAACTTAATAATCACAATCTTGCACATTTATACTAGTTATAAACAAGATATGCCAAAAAATTTGAATGTCCTCTAGAAAGAAGTCACTCATTTAAGATTTCATTTGACTTCATATATTATATAAGGCACTGGTCTCACCATTTCCATCATTTTGTTTCGTTCATACTATTTTACATCTGTTGATTGAGTATCTTAGGGTTTATTCATCATTTTAGTATACAATATATATACCAAATTTTTTTTATTTTGTCCATTTCAATATACCATTGTGGACAAATCATGGCATGAAGAGAAGATCAATAGTCAAGTCTGCTTCATTTGTTACAAGTACACCCACCTAGGTCTAGCAGCACCTAAAGGGTAGAAGGTTTAATTGTTTCAAACCTTGTTCTGTTACCCTAAAATGTTGTGAAAGCTTGGCAACCTTTCATGGTTCAAACTTGTGTTTTTGAGAGCTAAAAAATTAGCGACTCTACTAGGGATAACAAAGAATTTGTGCCTTAATCATAGAGTTAGAAGTCCAATATACAAACTCTGCTGGGAATAATAAGTAACAATCTTTTTCTCACTTTTAAAAAGTGAGTGGCGACTCTGATCAAACATTGCAATATGAATGGAAGAAGATCTCAGTTTAGGGGAGGTCATTCTAGAGCTCCTCCTAGCAATAGTAGATGGACACATAAAGATGATAAGGCTGACAAGGGTAAGGGGAAAAGTGAGGACATGTGCTTCACAAAAAAAGACAAATCATCAATACCTTATGGTGAGAATTGTTTTGACACATGGAAAGATAGTTCAACAGAAGAGCCTTGTACCTCGGAAGATCAGAAATATCCTTTTTACAACCCTCAAAAACATGTCGAATTTGAAGCTATAAAACATGTTGAGTTTGAAGCCAGACTTGAAGCTGAATGATTCAGAGTTCAATATGAATATGACCAAAAAATGGAAGGTAATCAGAATGGACCTGCTAATCAGGAAATTCATCAAGAAGATTATGAATCTTTAACTTATGAAGAAGTTAAAGCATGGTTTGAATCTCAGAAAAAGGAGAGGGAAGAGTAGGAAAAGGCCCAAATGATTCAAGCAATGAGAGAATTCAAATTGTAGAGAGCTCATAACATTCCTCACACATCTGGTTTTCCCCAAAATATGTACCACCCCATAAATAGGGTAATCATGGTGCTGGGTATTCTGAACCACCAAGGATTCCTCACCATCAAATTGGGAATCAATATAGACCACCAAATCATCCACCTTATATTCCCACACAACATACAAATAATTATCCACCTCATGGTTAGCATCATGTGCCACAGTAGAATATGCAGTACAATAACCCTATGTACCAATATCAACACCCACCTAATCCTCCTCCTTATCAATATACAACCATGATTAGACAATTTGATCTAGTAGGGTTTCAATTATACCCTTATCCCATGGACAGTAGTTGGAGAGGTTTAGTACCCAAGTTTACAGGAAGTAATGCAATCACAACTAAGGATCATTTAAGGAATTTCAATGCCTTCATTTAGGATTTAGATGTACCTTATGAAGATTTTCATATGAGATTATTCATGATGTCCCTTATTGAGGAAGCTATGGATTGGTTCAATAGCCTGGCAACAACTTCTATTTATTCTCTCTAGATATTTCAGGATCAATTCCTTGAACAATTTGAGAATTTGAGTGCACCAGACGCTGCTCTCCATGAACTAATGCAAATTTAGAAAGGTCAGAATGATTCAATCTTTTATTTTAATAGAAGATTCAATAAACTGTAGAATAGAATACCTCTCAGATCAAAGTTACCAGAATCTGTATCATTAAGTGTTTACCTGAATGCATTCGACCCTAAAACAAGGTATGAGCTGAGAAACAGGTTCCCAAGGGACTTAGCTAAAGCACAAAATATAGCATTAACAATTGAGAATAATAGAAAGGCTACTGGAATAATGAATAAGAGAGACAACCCTAAAGCTCCTCAACAAAACAATAATTATCAATATAAGCAGGAGAACACATATAGGAATGAAAGGCCAAGGCCGAGGTTGCATGACATGCCCTATAACACAAACTAGAAGGATGGAAAACCTATAATAGATAGGCCTGGAAGCAAAGAAACTCCTGATCCATTGAAGAAGAAGGGAACATATATGGTGAATATTAATTATTTTTGTGAAGTTTCTGATAAACCACACTCCCCTGATTATTGTGTAGTAGCTCAGAGAATGCAAGAAGAAGGGGTGCTAATTGGAGATGATGGAGAAGACCACAAGGTCTATTTAACTTCAAATGCTTTTCACTATGTTGAGGAAAGGTATTCATCTTCAGAGGAGGGAAGTTATGAATATGATATTTCAAAACAGAGGTATAATGTCCATATGGCTAAGTAGCAGGTCTTTTCTGATTCTGAGGATGAATGTACAGACCCACAACCTCTTGAGGTGCCTACTCAATGTAATGTGAGGAGACTCACTGAAGAGGAGATGGAAAGGTTAACTATTGCTGCAGTAGAAGAAGCCAAGAGTAAATACTGGTTGAGTAACAGGACAGTAAATGAGAAGGAAGGTGTCCCTGGGGGTAATTTTTATGAAAGATCAAAAAGTTGTACAAGGAGTTTCAAAGAAAACTAAAAACAAACAATGTGAAGAAAGAAAACATACTCCTATTCAAAAGGATGTAGTAAAAGAATTACACAAGGAAATTCAAAAGACAGATCAGTTAGGTAGAAGAGAAAAAGAAGAGAACAAAGGGGAAACATCAAAACAAAAGAAAGTGATTAAGACAGAAGGTTCCTCTTTTTATTTCACTCAAGCCTTGTCTCAGGTAAAGATATATGTCCCAATTCTTGAAATGATGAAAATTAAAGAATACAGGGACAATGCAGTGCAATTGATAACAAATGAAAGTGAAAAACATGTAAGTTCTGAAAATAAAATGGCTGCTAAAAATAAGCAGGATAAAGTAAACATCCCAGAAATCTACTTGAGTAATGTATTGACAAGTCCGCCACAGGTTGATCCTTTCTTTATCACATTACTCATAAATAACAAATTATTGAGGAATTGCATGATAGATTCTAGTGCTACCATGAATATTATGCCAGTAGGAGTTGTAGACATTGAAAATATACTGATTGACTTCGTGCATTTGATCCTAACTTACTAACATCGTTTCTTCCTAAATCATCCCTCGGTCTAAACACTTAATCAAATTCCCCTATCTGATTAAATTCATCAATATTCGTCTCTTAATTAAATAAATCATTTTATCTGATTAAGTCAATTCCTTCTATTAATTAAATCAACCTATTTGATTTAATTATTCCTATTTAATTTAATTAATCAATTATTTGATTAAAACTCTAATCTTCATCCATTAAATTGAATAAATTAAGACCTTATTTGATTTAATCTAATACCATCCCTTTTAATTAAATAAATCAAATATTTATTTAATTAACCTATTATCATATTCTTCTCTTATCTGATTTAAATAAATCAACAAATCTAAATCAAATAAGTCACATCATTTAATCTCTAGTTAAATTAATTAACCCTTGATTAATTTAGTCTCATGTCAAACCCTATGGATTTTCCAACTTGCACAATTAAATCATTTATTTGATTTTATAATTCCCTATTTTCTTTCAAAATGGCATCAAAAAGGGAATATTCTTCCAAGTTTGAAATCTCCCCCCCATAAATGACATGTCTCTCCAACAAGACATTTAAAATTCTTACAATGTCTCTTTCTTGTCCCCCACTCATGTTGCCTCTAAAATTCAAATTTGAATCTCCCTCTCATGGGCACACTTCCCAAATCTTGCACAACCATTGGCCTATCATGGTTTGACAAGTGGCATCATGCCATTGGATGAATGTTAGTCCCATATTGATCAAATTGGGACATTCATCCTTCTATTTCATCCATAAATAAGGAGCTCCTCTCCTCATTTCATCATCCACTCTCCAAACAAAGTCACTATACTCAAATGTATAGCAAGTTTCATCTATCTTTATTCAATCTTAGCTAGGTTATGCAGATTTTCATCTTGGAGCACATTCAAAGTCTTCATCAAGTGGATCACTCTCTTCTCATTCTTCTTCATTGATTCATCATCAAGCTTGCAAAAGGAGTTGGGAAAGGGCCAATTTCCACATCAAATTGGCACCAACTCCCTCAAGAGATCAAGAGTTTGCTTGCATTAGATAGGATTTAATTGTTTCATTTGTGTTCTTCATTTTCATTCCTTATTTTTTGCAAATTTCAAATGGATTTCTTGAGGAATCATTTGTTTCTAACCTTGTGTTTGATCTAATTGTTTGCATGTTTATTGTGTTTGTGCAAGGTATAGATTCGATTGGTTCACATATTGGTGCTAGAAGGAGGGCAAACCAAAGTTTAAATCATGTTTTTTCATCAAAATTTTGTGTTTTTCTATTTTTTTGGTGTTTACAACAAACAAAACCGCTCACAGTCCAGCGTCACCATAGAGAACCACTCAAAAAACTCAACCAGCACTGCTGAGATCAAATTGCACCACTTAAAACTCAAACTGTGCCGTTGAGAGCTCCAACGTTGCTATATAGCGCCATTGGAAGCCCAAACATCACTGCCATCACAAACAGAGCCACTGGGATTTTTTGATTTTTCATGCAAATTTAAAACGGCCATATCTTGGTCATTTTTTGGTCTTTTTTGAAGCTTTTTTTTTTTGAAATGGGGTAGAATTTCGTAATCTATCCAATGGTGTAGGTTATTATTAACTTTGGTAGAGTTTAATTTTTTAATTTTTTATTTAATGTCAAATCACAATGAAACTTGGTCTAAATTTTAGGATTTTTATGCTTAATCATTTATCTAACCTTCATATCTTTTTGTTCCTTGATGTAATCTAATATTTTGATCTTGTATTTCAGGCTTTAAAGGATCATGGAGCATGGAATTCAAAGAAAAATCATTATCACATCATTGTAACAAGTGTTTTTAAACACTATAGTGTTTGTTTAACACTTTTTGAGGATTCATTATTCTTCTTAAGGAAAATTTGTAATCATTTTCATGCTTATGATATAATAAATTCATTTGGGCTTTAAAATAAACTTTTGAATTCTTGTTGCAAAGGGGATTAAAAAGACCCTTAGGATCAACAACTTACTAGATTTGGTTTTGGACTAACAATTGAACAAGGCAAATTTTCACACTTCATTTGGTGCTTTAAAATGTACTCACATTTTTCTTTGAGGGTTTAAAAGAACAAGTGTAGTTGTGTTTTCGTGAGGGCTTACTTAGACTAAATGCATTGGAAAAGGATGTATGCGCTTCTCTCGCACTTTATAGCAATCTTGAGAATCAAAAGGTCTTTTCCATGACTTTGGGTTGAGATAAAGCAATCACCCCCACACTTCAATTTGGGCTTACAATTGAACAACATATTATGCGAGTTTGATTAAACATATGGCATGTGTTCTCCCTTTGTTTCTAAACAAAGGTTGATCAAACTATGAGTGTGTCTTTTCGCTATTGTTTGTCCTAGAGGGCCTACCTTGGGGAAAAAGTACTCACCCAAGGGAATGACTCAACCGGTAACACTCTAAAGCCAAGAGTATTTCCAGCCGAGATATAAATGTGGGTATTGGTTAAATGCCAGTATCATACGGTTGGCTTCGACAAAATGGATCTAAAAGGGGACTCTTGCTGTATGGGTCAATCTCCACGAACAAAAAGTCCTTACTAGAACCCATGTACTAGAATTTTCCAAAATCCTATCTGTTTGTTGGTGCAAGAATGGTCGTTCTGAAGCTGCCCCACAATTTTATGACTTTTAGTAGAGATGGAAAGCATGCCATGGGAGTTTCATGGGTGTTGGTGCTTGGCTGCCCCGTATAAGTGAGTGTCGTGGAGGGGAGCTAGTGGGGTTAGGCATCTAACCATTTGCTAAAAGTAGGCGTAGCTAAACTTGTCCAAGTGGGGACTCAACAAACATTGTCTATCACATCCATAGGATTGTACATGGTTTTGGGTTACAAAAACACATGCCTGTTTGTAAACATTGGAAAACAAACACTTAAACATGATCATGCAAATTTCAAACCCCTTTTTGATAGAGCAAATACATTTTTGAAAAATTTAAGTGTTCTAGCTTGCCCTTGGGATTATATCCTTAGAGGTTTCTTAGCACTTGATTTTCTATCGTCATTTGCTCTAACTAGGGTTAACCTAGGAAATCCCTATGCCTAAATTTCTTGGAACTCCCACACAACACTTTGTGGGAAGAAAAAGAATTTTGACATATGACATCTTTAGTTTGAAACCAAATCAAGAAATGTGTTTGTGGTAAAAAGAACTCATTAAGCAAAGATAACAAATTAGACCCCACACATGTGTTTGATATCTTTTGGTCATATGATTTTCATGCAAAACATTGGTCTTTTGAGTTTGAAATTACTCTTAGTGAAAAGTGTGTTCTTCAATACCTTGGCCTAGTAAACAAAGTCTCTCTAAGTCTCTTAGGATCAAAATCAAACACTTCATCTAACTCAAACATTTATCAAAATTCATCCATCCAAAAAAATTTAGAGCTTTTGAAAACATCATTCTAGACTTAGGCACATCATCAAAATCAAAATCACCTTTCTTTAGTTAGAGGGAATGGGAATGCATCCTTCTCATACCTCTAGTTAAATTAGATTTCCTTTGAACAAAGTTCATCCTAAGATCACATCCAACATCTTAGGGTTTACAATTTCATCATCCAAATCAAACAATCAAAATCAAGCCCTAAGTCTAGCATTGATCCAAAGCCCCTAAATGTTCAACACTCTCATCATTCACCCCATTCATTCTTCATATCATCATTGGTCCTATAACACCTTAGAGGTCATCAAGTTCAAAACACAAGGAGAACATGGAATACAAACTTGATCCATACATCTTGAGTAATCCAAATCAATTGAATTTTCAAAGCCTTATAATGCCTATTGATTATCAAAACTCACACTTATACAATCTATACATAGGATCATTACGTTCTACAAATTTCAATAGAACAAGTGTGAGTATGCCCAAATCAATGATTGGAACACATTTATCGATGGTAGATCCAAGTCCAAACCAACAAGTTTTCCAACCGAACAATCAATGCATGAGCTTTCAAACAAACAATGTCATCCCACCAAATCCCTACAAGCCAAAGGAGAATGTACCAAGCATAAGTTTTTAAAACATGAATCAAGAAAACTTTGGGAGGGATACATTTGCAAATCATACAAATATCCCAAACGTGAACAATGGTCAATTTCAACCTATCATACCAGATCTGAGTGTCATCCCAAATTGGAATATTGTCCAAAATCAAACACAACTACGCACTCCAAATCTGCTTATACAAAAGCCAAATCAACTATATCATGGGAGTCAAGATAGAAATCAAGAACAAATTTGGCGAGATCAAATTGTTGCACTTTCCAAAATAGTTGAGTCATTGCACCAAGAGACATCTCCACCACCATTACCCATATCAACATCATTCCTTGGTTTAGGGCTTCCCCCTTTACCTAGCACCAATGACTCCATCCAAATCAATCCACCTAACATCAATCAAACCATCATGACAAATCCTTTGAATATACCATCGACATCACACCAATGGATGGTATCTAATCAAACAACAACGTTGATCCCAACCCATCAAAATATGGTCTCCCAAGGGCCTATCACCTCGTTCATTCCAACCATCCCCATCACTTCGATCACTCCAACCCCTATCACACCCATCATATCTCAAACCCTCACAATCACTCCAAACGTATCTCAACAACTTGTCACTACATCCAACATAATTCCAAAACCACCATTTCCATCATCACCCACACCACTCCTTGGCTTAGGGCTTCCCCCTTTACCAAGTATCAACCAAACCAACATCCCAAACATCACACCAAACTTTCAGAACGTGTCATCGACATTGCAACAACAGATGAAAAATGCACTAGCAATCACAATATCATCAACCACCCCCATAATATCTTAAAACATGGTCTCTCAAGGACCAATCATATCAATTACACCATCCACCCCTCAAATTCCAATCATCAATACGATGGCACCTCTTATCACTCCATCCAACACAATTCTGATCCCACCACCACCACCATTGCGACCAAGCCAAGAAAGCCATCACAATGATGCATTCAAAGCATATGAACAATTGCTCCAACAATATCAAACAATTCAGCAAGCGCCTATAACCACACACGCTTCTCAAGCTTCACAAAAAAATCAAGCTCAAACATCATTGCAACAACAACAAGTACAACAAGCGGCACAAGCCCAAGCTTTGTTGCAACAATAACAATGAGCTACACAAGATACACAAGCTGCACTACAAGCCCAACAAGCACAAGCCCAAGCTCAAATGCAAGTGCAAGATCAAGCCCAATACCAAGCCCAACAAGAAAATGTTGTTCAAAATCCCAACAAAATGTTAACAACTCCATGTATCAATCCAAGTCAATGATCACATGATCAAGACCTATCCATCAATGAACACATGGAAGATGTTTCCACCCCATCTGATGATCAACTCACCATACATCACATAATGCATGATCCGTTGACCTATAATCATGTTGAAAATGTCTCTACATCACCTTATGAGTTAGAGGACATATCTCAAGAATTTATGCCAAAGCATGATCAAAATATTTCACCAAAGTCTAGCAATGGTGCCTTCCAAGACATGTTGACCTCCTTTGACCTCATGG
This sequence comes from Sequoia sempervirens, assembly GCA_007258455.2. Lineage (NCBI taxonomy): Eukaryota > Viridiplantae > Streptophyta > Pinopsida > Cupressales > Cupressaceae > Sequoia > Sequoia sempervirens. The sequence continues at coordinate 25,316,558 of VDFB02049217.1, forward strand.
TTACATATACTAAAAGAACCTTGAACTCAACACTTGAGGATATGGAACCACTTACCATTTCTAATGATGACATCCAATAACCCTTTGTAAGAAATCCATCCTTTGAAATTGACCTATGTCAAGAACTTGATCCAAAACATGTTGAAAGCAACTCCAAAAACATTCAAGATCAAGAATTTGTGTCTTCAAGATACTACAATAATCTAATGGACACTCTCCTATCTATGGAAGATGATCACATCCAAATAGCACATACTCCTCCATCTACCCATGAGATTCTTTCTATGGATGGACACGTAGGTGATTTGTAGCTAGAACAAGATTCTATTACACAAAGAGAGCAGGTTATTGATCCATATAGTCAAACAGAGTTGTCAACATTAGGATCAAATATATCCCAAATTTAGACTGAGGACATCATGAATAAATATATCGAACATTATCCACTCAAGGAAGAAAATCAGATAGAACAGTATACTCCAGAGTTAGCAAAGCAGCAAATTGAAATAACATCATCTACAATTGTCATTTGTTAGAGCATGTTTATTGAACGAAACATCTCAAAATAGGTGGAATCAAAGCATGAAGGTACTACTACCACCATATTGGGGGAAAATTCGTCTCAAGCAAGCATCAACATAGGGAGCACGAAGAGTCCTTATGATGAAACTGATGCCAATACTACAACCAGCCACGTCACGAATCTTCATCCACCCATCACCCCATTTATGAATTGGGACCAATGTCAAAGGAAAGAATTGAATCAAAGAATGAATAACGCTATCAAAGAAAACGAAGAAAATCATAATGGATAAATCAAATACATATGGATACCAAAGAATACAAAGAAAGATCATCCCTATCAAACTCCATCAGTCAAAGAAACTATGGGGCCAAATAAAAAAGGGAAAAGCATCCATCAAATATGTCCACAAAAGCAAAAGTAGGATTTTCAAGCAACATACAAAGTATATCAAGCAGTTGGTCCTAATTCCACGCACATTTCCGTATCCACCCATCATTGCCCATCTTCCCAAGTTTGGAGAGTCGAAGATTCCAAACCGTCAACCAATCCATCTCTTATCCCTAAACACACTCCATCATAAGGATTCTAAAGGAACTTTATCGCGATGTACGTGCAAAGACAAAGTTAACTCCGATATCGACAAAGCAGATTAAGAATCACAAAAGTTGTATTCAAGTGCACATATCTTAGCAAAGTAGCTTCTTCAAGCAGGATACTAATGGCACATTATGACAAAAGCATCTACATTGGAAACACCTTGAGATTCAACATGAGCTTAAAATATTTCAAAAAAAATAAAATATATATATATATATAAATCCAAAAAAAATAGAAAAAGGATTGAAAACAGTAAAGAGAAAATCATCCTCTAGTGAAAACCACTACGGTGGCACTTTGGGCTAGACCATGATGAAAACCTAGCAAATAGGTATCATGTGTGGAATCGAGAATCTACGTTTGCCACTTCCGGTGAAAGCATCTCATCCCATCCATAATAAATTCAACATTCCCTCCATCTTATTCATAATAAAGCCATTCATCCATGAACCATTTATCCAATCCATTCGCATATATTTGCATCCATTGTCTTAGTTATCTTGATCTTGATGGAAAATTTTGGTGCACACTTTACACTTTCTTATGGTAAAAATCTTGACATAGGTCATTTTTCATTGATCCTATCCTACCTAGCATTATCTGAGCCATGAAGCATTATCCAAATGAGCATCCTTTATCTGAACACCTTATCTTATCACAAGATAATCCATATCCATCCATCTATACAACTATCTGAGCATCCATCCATGGAATTCCATACATTGCTAGACACTAGGGGCAGATATTTACATCTTGCTTTGAGAATAAATCTTGGTCTATATCCTGTAACTTATGTGGCAAACATGAAATCAAATTGGTCAAGCATTTGTCTTCATCTAAGTCGCATCCTTCAAATGTCACATCAAATCATTCAAATGAATTGTTGTTCCAAATCAAGCTTCATCAAATTTGATCAATTGAATCCAATCAATCCATAATCTTGAGATATCCTTCCTGATCATTGTGTTTCTTAAACAATATCATTGCATTGTTGTGTATCATCAACAATGTTATCATCATCATCAATCCATTGATTCTGATCAAACAACCTTAGCTTGGTTTTCAAAAAAAATCTCAAAACAAACCACTGATATTGTCACATGTATCCATATCCAAATTGTCAAAATAATGCAAAAAATCCAAAAACATTCAAAACATATCAAAAATCCAAAAAAATCTATAAAACTGAAAACATAAAAAAAAAACATTTGAATCTGAACTATGTCATCTCTAAGCTTAAACATAGGCAAGGCTCATCTTTGATTAGCCCCCAAGACATCAAAATCTGAAAACATCCAAAATCACATCAAAATCCAAAAACATCCAAAAAACACCAAAACCCCAAAACATCGCAAAATTCAACCTCAAAAAATACCAAAAATAGCCTCAAAACATTTCAAAACATCAAAAACATCCAAATATTTAAAAAAAAATTACATCTGTCTCATCTTTCTTTCACTCAAAATAATCAATCATCCATAATAAATCAATCATCACACTCACCCTTTGGAAAAACAAATAGAAACAACCACAACTATCATCAAAAGAAAGATTCAATCATAAAATAAAAAGCAAACAACAAATCTTTAAAACAAAATCAAAGTCTTGGTCATTTTCAAACATGTCAGTCAACCTTATATCAACAGCCTATCAAACAACTCATCAAACCATCATCATCCTATAAAATGCATGTCCTAGGATATATCGTTCCGACAATGGGCATCATTTTGGATATCACCTTAGATTCTTATCCTATCAAAACACATCCCTTTGGTTGAAGGTATGAAGAACATTGGCTTGTTTGTGTACTTGATCTTTCCTTTTGGTTTATCTTATTTTTCTCATTCCAAGGACCTCTCAATGATGTCCCCAATGAAGGGATTTAGAGAGATAGGAATGGGGCAATGATCATTATCTTTTTATCTACTATGCTTGTTGGACATTCTTGTAATATAACTTGGTGAATACTTGCTTTGTTAGGTATGTCCTAGCAAGGTTTTCGTATGTCAAGTGTGAACAAGAATACCCCTATCTGTTTGTCGATTCAAAGTCCATCACACTAGGTACAATGCCATCTTGGTTCTTTATACCCTGATGCATCGTGCCTATGTGTGTTATCAAACATAAGGTAATTGGCCCTTTGAAAATCCCAACTCCTTGGCAAGTAATCATCATCATCATCACCATCTCATGTCTTGTTAGAATCTCTTGTTTTCTTCTATCTCTTTCATGCTAACACGGTACCATGACAATTAATCATAAATCATCGATAATGCATCCATCTTGCATCCACAAATCATCATCATACTACATATTGCATATCATATCATATAGAAAGCATTAATCATACCACATGCATTCATCCCCATCATTGCATAATATAGATTGGTTATTCTAAACATCTCATAAACCATACATTTATCATCCACTACATAATCATAAAAGCATCATCATATCATATCATGTGCATCCATATCATCCATGCATCATCATATCATCCATTACATATAAGCATCATAATTATCTCATCATCAATAATGTAACTGTCATGGTACAAATCAGGATCAAGTGTATGTAATATATCAAAATAGGCATGAGGCTACCAATGGATGATGACTGTCTACATCATCAAATCTGTCCACATTAAATATTCGAATTGAACTAACCTTGAACCTCTTTATCAAGAGATCGACCCTCAAATCAAACCTTTTCGCTTGATCTCTCGAGGGGGCAATATACCGGCATAATTCTTCATTCGTTGGGGCAGCAGTGGGGCATCTAAAAAAATTAGAGAATTTTTGAACTTTGATCTCAGCAAGATTATTCTTTGAACCAATGCAACAAGTGCATCGCTTCAAAGAGGGGAAAAATGTAGACATTGAAAATATACTGATTGACTTTGTGCATTTGATCCTGACTTAGTAACATCGTTTCTTCATAAATCATCCCTCAGTCTAAACACTTAATCAAATTCCCCTATCTGATTAAATTCATCAATATTCGTCTCTTAATTAAATAAATCATTTTATCTGATTAAGTCAATTCCTTCTGTTAATTAAATCAACCTATTTGATTTAATTATTCCTATTTAATTTAATTAATCAATTATTTGATTAAAACTCTAATCTTCATCCATTAAATTGAATAAATTAAGACCTTATTTGATTTAATCTAATACCATCCCTTTTAATTAAATAAATCAAATATTTATTTAATTAACCTATTATCATATTCTTCTCTTATTTGATTTAAATAAATCAACAAATCTAAATCAAATAAGTCACATCATCTAATCTCTAGTTAAATTAATTAACACTTGATTAATTTAATCTCATGTCAAATCCTATGGATTTTGCAACTTGCACAATTAAATCATTTATTGATTTTATAATTCCCTATTTTCTTTCAAAATGGCATAAAAAAGGGAATATTCTTCCAAGTTTGAAATCTCCCCCCCAAAAATGACATGTCTCTCCAACAAGACATTTAAAATTCATACAATGTCTCTTTCTTGTCCCCCACTCATCTTGCCTCTCAAATTCAAATTTGAATC
>VDFB02049217.1:25321333-25426074 GCA_007258455.2 Sequoia sempervirens
ATCACCATAGAGAACCGCTCAAAAAACTCAAACAGCACCACTGAGATCAAACTGTGCCGCTTAAAACTCAAACTGTGCCGCTGAGAGCTCCAGCGTTGCTATATAGTGTTGTTGGAAGCCCAAACAGTGCTGCCATCACAAACAGAGCTGCTGGGATTTTTTGATTTTTCATGCAAATTGAAAATGGCCATATCTTGGTCATTTTTTGGTCTTTTTCGAAGTTTTTTTTTTTTAATGGGGTAGAATTTCATAATCTATCCAATGGTGTAGGTTATTATTAACTTTGGTAGAGTTTAATTTTTTAAATTTTCATTTAATGTCAAATCACAATGAAACTTGGTCTAAATTTTAGGGTTTTTATTCTTAATCATTTATCTAACCTTCATATCTTTTTGTTCCTTGATGTAATCTAATATTTTGATCTTGTATTTCAGGCTTTAAAGGATCATGGAGCATGGAATTCAAAGAAAAATCATTATCACATCATTGTAACAAGTGTTTTTAAACACTATAGTGTTTGTTTAACACTTTTTGAGGACTCATTATTCTTCTTAAGGAAAATTTGTCATCATTTTCATGCTTATGATATAATAAATTCATTTGGGCTTTAAAATGAACTTTTGAATTCTTGTTGCAAAGGGGATTAAAAAGAACCTTAGGATCAACAACTTACTAGATTTGGTTTTGGATTAACAATTGAACAAGGAAAATTTTCACACTTCATTTGGTGCTTTAAAATGTACTCACATTTTGCTTTGAGGGTTTAAAAAGAATAAGTGTAGTTGTGTTTTCGTGAGGGATTACTTAGACTAAAGGCATTGGAAAAGTACGTATGCACTTCTCTCGCGCTTTATGGCGATCTTGAGAATCAAAAGGTCTTTTCCATGACTTTGGGTTGAGATAAAGCAATCACCCCCACACTTCAATTTGGGCTTAAAATTGAACAACATATTGTGCAAGTGTGATTAAACATACGGCATGTGTTCTCCCTTTGTTTCTAAACAAAGTTCGATCGAACTATGAGCGTGTCTTTTCGCTATTGTTTATTCTAAAGGGCCTACCTTGGGGAAAAAGTACTCACCCAAGGGAACAACTCAACCGGTAACACTCTAAAGCCAAGAGTATTTCCAGCCAAGATATAAATGTGGGTATTGGTTAAATGCCAATATCACACGGTTGGCTTTGACAAGATGGATCCGAAAGGGGACTCTTGCCATATGGGTCAATCTCTATGAACGAAAAGTCCTTACTAGAACCCATGTACTAGAATTTTCCAAAATCCTATCTATTTGTTGGTGCAAGAATGGTCGTTCTGAAGCCGCCCCACAATTTTATGACTTTTAGTAGAGATGGAAAGCATGTCATGGGAGTTTCATGGGTGTTGGTGCTTGGCTGCCCCATATAAGTGAGTGTCGTGGAGGGGAGCCAGTGGGGTCAAGCATCTAACCATCTGCTAAAAGTAGGCATAGCTAGACTTGTCCAAGTGGGGACTCAACAAACATTGTCTATCACATCCATAGGATTGTACATGGTTTTGGGTTACAGAAACACATGCTTATTCGTAAACATTGGAAAACAGACACTTAAACATGATCATGCAAATTTCAAACCCCTTTTTGATGAATTTAAGTGTTCTAGCTTGCCCTTGGGATTATATCCTTAGAGGTCTCTTAGCACTTGAATTTCTATTGTCATTTGCTCTAACTAGGGTTAACCTAGGAAATCCCTTTGCCTAAATTTCTTGGAACTCCCACACAACACTTTGTGGGAAGAAAAGGAATTTTGACATAGGACATCTTTAGTTTGAAACCTAATCAAGAAATGTGTTTGTGGTAGAAAGAACCCATTAAGAAAAGATAACAAATTAGACCCCACACATGTGTTTGATATCTTTTGGTCATATGATTTTCATGCAAAACATTGGTCTTTTGAGTTTGAAATTACTCTTAGTGAAAAGTGTGTTCTTCAATACCTTGGCCTAGTAAACAAAGTCTCTCTAAGTCTCTTAGGATCAAAATCAAACACTTCATCTAACTCAAACATTTATCAAAATTCATCCATCCAAACAACTTTAGAGCTTTTGAAAACATCATTGTAGACTTAGGCAAATCATCAAAATCAAAATCACCTTGTTTAGTTAGAGGGAATGGGAATGCATCCTTTCTCATACCTCTAGTTAAATTAGCAATCCTTTAAACAAAGTTCATCCTAAGATCACATCCAACATCTTAGGGTTTACGATTTCATCATCCAAATCAAATAATCAAAATCAAGCCCTAAGTCTAGCATTGATCCAAAGCCCCTAAACGTTCAACACTCTCATCATTCACCCCATTCATTCTTCATATCATCATTGGTACTAGAACACCTTAGAGGTCAACAAGGTCAAAACACAAGGAGAACATGGAATACAAACTTGATCCATACATCTTGAGTAATCCAAATCAATTGAATTTTCAAAGCCTTATAATGCCTATTGATTATCAAAAATCACACTTATACAATCCATACATAGGATCATTACCTTCTACAAATGTCAATAGAACAAAAAGTGCGAGTATTCCCAAATCAATGATTGGAACACATTTCCCGATGGTAGATCCAAGTCCAAACCAACAAGTTTTCCAACCGAACAATCAATGCATGAGCTTTCAAACAAACAATGTCATCCCACCAAATCCCTACAAGCCAAAGGAGAATGTACCAAGCACAAGTTTTCAAAACATGAATCTAGCAAACTTTGGGAGGGATACATTTGCAAATCATATGAATATCCCAAACATGAACAATGGTCAATTTCAACCTATCATACCAGATCTGAGTGTCATCCCAAATCAAAATATTGTCCAAAATCAAACACAACTACACACTCCAAATCTACTTGGACAAGAGCCAAATCAACTATATCATGGGAGTCAAGATAGAAATCAAGAACAAATTTGGCGAGATCAAATTGTTGCACTTTACAAAATAGTTGAGTCATTGCACCAAGAGACATCTCCACCACCATTACCCATATCAACATCATTCCTTGGTTTAGGGCTTCCCCCTTTACCTAGCACTAATGACTCCATCCAAATCAATCCACCTAACATCAATCAAACCATCATGACAAATCCTTTGAATATACCATCGACATCACACCAATGGATGGTATCTAATCAAACAACAACGTTGATCCCAACCCATTAAAATATGGTCTCCCAAGGGCCTATCACCTCGTTCATTCCAACCATCCCCATCACTTCGATCACTCCAACCCCTATCACACCCATCATATCTCAAACCCTCACAATCACTCCAAACGTATCTCAACAACTTGTCACTACATCCAACATAATTCCAAAACCACCATTTCCATCATCACCCACACCACTCCTTGGCTTAGGGCTTCCCCCTTTACCAAGTATCAACCAAACCAACATCCCAAACATCACGCCAAACTTTCAAAATGTGTCATCGACATTGCAACAATAGATGAAAAATGTACTAGCAATTACAATATCATCAACCACCCCCATAATATCTTAAAACATGGTCTCTCAAGGACCAATCATATAAATTACACCATCCACCCCTCAAATTCCAATCATCAATACGATGGCACCTCTTATCACTCCATCCAACACAATTCTGATCCCACCACCACCACCATTGCGGCCAAGCCAAGAAAGCCATTACAATGATGCATTCAAAGCATATGAACAATTGCTCCAACAATATCAAACAATTTAGCAAGCGCCTATAACCACGCACGATTCTCAAGCTTCACAACAAAATCAAGCTCAAACATTGTTGCAACAACAACAAGCACAACAAGCGGCACAAGCCAAAGCTTTGTTGCAACAACAACAACGAGCTACACAAGCTACACAAGCTGCACTACAAGCCCAACAAGCACAAGCTCAGGCTCAAATGCAAGCGCAAGATCAAGCCCAATACCAAGCCCAGCAAGCAAATGTTGTTCAAAATCCCAACAAAATGTTAATGACTCCATGTATCAATCCAAGTCAATGATCACATGATCAAGACCTATCCATCAATGAACACATGGAAGATGTTTCCACCCCATCCGATGATCAACTCACCATACAACAAATAATGCATGATCCTATTGACATAATGCACAATCCGTTGACCTATAATCATGTTGAAAATGTCTCTACATCACCTTATGAGTTAGAGGACATATCTCAAGAATTTATGCCAAAGCATGATCAAAATCTTTCACCAAAGTCTAGCAATGGTGCCTTCCAAGACATGTTGACCTCCTTTGACCTCATGGTTACATATACTGAAAGAACCTTGAACTCAACACTTGAGGATATGGAACCACTTACGATGTCTAATGATGACATCCAAGAACCCTTTGTAAGAAATCCATCCTTTGAAATTGACCTATGTCAAGAACTTGATCCAAAACATGTTGAAAGCAACTCCAAAAACATTCAAGATCAAGAATTTGTGTCTTCAAGATACTACAATAATCTAATGGACACTCTCCTATCTATGGAAGATGATCACATACAAATAGCGCATACTCCTCCAGCTACCCATGAGATTCTTTCTATGGATGGACACGTAGGTGATTTGTAGCTAGAACAAGATTCTATTACACAAAGAGAGTAGGTTATTGATCCATACAGTCAAATAGAGTTGTCAACATCAGGATCAAATATATCCCAAATTTAGACTGAGGACATCATGAATAAAGATATCGAACATTATCCACTCAAGGAAGAAAATCAGATAGAACAGTATACTCCAAAGTTAGTAGAGTAGCAAATTGAAATAACATCATCTACAATGGTCATTTGTTAGAGCATGTTTACTAAACAAAACATCTCAGAACAGGTGGAATCAAAGCATGAAGGTACTACTACCACCATACTGGGGGAAACTTTGTCTCAAGCAAGCATCAACATAGGGAGCACGAAGAGTCCTTATGATGAAACTGATGCCAATACTACAACTAGCCATGTCACGAATCTTCATCCACCCATCACCCCATTTATGAATTGGGACCAACGTCAAAGGAAAGAATTGAATCAAAGAATGAAGAACACTATCAAAGAAAACGAAGCAAATCATAATGGACAAATCAAATACATATGGATACCAAAGAATACAAAGAAAGATCATCCCTATCAAACTCCATCAGTCAAAGAAACTATGGGGAAAAATAAAAAAGGGAAAAGCATCCATCAAATATGTCCACAAAAGAAAAAGCAGGATTTTCAAGCAACATACAAAGTATATCAAGCAATTGGTCCTAATTCCACGCACATTTCCGTATCCACCCATCATTGCTCATCTTCCCAAGTTTGGAGAGTCAAAGATTCCAAACCCTCAACCAATCCATCTCTTATCCCTAAACACACTCCATCATAAGGATTCTAAAGGCACTCTATCGCGATGTACGCACAAAGACAAAGTTAACTCCGATATCGGCAAAGCAGATCAAGAATCACAAAAGTTGTATTCAAGTGCACATATCTTAGCAAAGCAGCTTCTTCAAGTAGGATACCAATGGCACATTATGACAGAAGCATCTACATCGGCAACACCTTGAGATTCAGCATGAGCTTAAAATCTTTCAAAAAAACAAAAAATAAATAAAAAATAAATAAAAATCCAAAAAAAATTAGAAAAAGGATTGAAAACAGTAAAGAGAAAAATCATCCTCTAGTGAAAACCACTATGGTGGCACTTTGGGCGAGACCATGATGAAAACCTAGCAAATAGGCATCATGTGTGGAATCGAGAATCTACGTGCGCCACTTCTGGTGAAAGCATCTCATCCCATCCATAATAAAGTCAACATTCCCTCCATCTTATTCATAATAAAGCCATTCATCCATGAACCATTTATCCAATCCATTCGTATATATCTACATCCATCGTCTTAGTTATCTTGATCTTGATGGAAAATTTTGGTGCACATTTTACACTTGCTTATGGTAAAAATCTTGACATAGGTCATTTTTCATTGATCCTATCCTACCTAGCATTATCTGAGCCATGAAGCATTATCCAAATGAGCATCCTTTATCTGAACACCTTATCTTATCACAAGATAATCCATATCCATCCATCTATACAACTATCCGAGCATCCATCCATGGCATTCCATACATTGCTAGACACTAGGGGCAGATATTTACATCTTGCTTTGAGAATAAATCTTGGTCTATATCCTATAACTTATGTGGCGAACATGAAATCAAATTGGTCAAGCATTTGTCTTCATCTAAGTCGCATCCTTCAAATGTCACATCAAATCATTCAAAAGAATTTTTGTTCCAAATCAAGCTTCATCAAATTTGATCAATCGAATCCAATCAATCCATAATCTTGGGATATCCTTCCTGATCATTGTGTTTCTTAAACACTATCATTGCGTTGTTGTGTATCCTCAACAATGTTATCATCATCATCATCAATCCATTGATTCTAATCAAACAACCTTAGCTTGGTTTTCAACAAAAATCCAAAAACAAAGCACTGATATTGTCACACGTATCCATATCCAAATTGTCAAAATCATGCAAAAAATCCAAAAACATTCAAAACATATCAAAAATCCAAAAAAATCTATAAAACTGAAAACATAAAAAAAAAACATTTGAATCTGAACTATGTCATCTCTAAGCTTAAACATAGGCAAGGCTCATCTTTGATTAGCCCCCAAGACATCAAAATCTGAAAACATCCAAAATCACATCAAAATCCAAAAACATCCAAAAAACACCAAAACCCCAAAACATCGCAAAATTCAACCTCAAAAAATACCAAAAATAGCCTCAAAACATTTCAAAACATCAAAAACATCCAAATATTTAAAAAAAAATTACATCTGTCTCATCTTTCTTTCACTCAAAATAATCAATCATCCATAATAAATCAATCATCACACTCACCCTTTGGAAAAACAAATAGAAACAACCACAACTATCATCAAAAGAAAGATTCAATCATAAAATAAAAAGCAAACAACAAATCTTTAAAACAAAATCAAAGTCTTGGTCATTTTCAAACATGTCAGTCAACCTTATATCAACAGCCTATCAAACAACTCATCAAACCATCATCATCCTATAAAATGCATGTCCTAGGATATATCGTTCCGACAATGGGCATCATTTTGGATATCACCTTAGATTCTTATCCTATCAAAACACATCCCTTTGGTTGAAGGTATGAAGAACATTGGCTTGTTTGTGTACTTGATCTTTCCTTTTGGTTTATCTTATTTTTCTCATTCCAAGGACCTCTCAATGATGTCCCCAATGAAGGGATTTAGAGAGATAGGAATGGGGCAATGATCATTATCTTTTTATCTACTATGCTTGTTGGACATTCTTGTAATATAACTTGGTGAATACTTGCTTTGTTAGGTATGTCCTAGCAAGGTTTTCGTATGTCAAGTGTGAACAAGAATACCCCTATCTGTTTGTCGATTCAAAGTCCATCACACTAGGTACAATGCCATCTTGGTTCTTTATACCCTGATGCATCGTGCCTATGTGTGTTATCAAACATAAGGTAATTGGCCCTTTGAAAATCCCAACTCCTTGGCAAGTAATCATCATCATCATCACCATCTCATGTCTTGTTAGAATCTCTTGTTTTCTTCTATCTCTTTCATGCTAACACGGTACCATGACAATTAATCATAAATCATCGATAATGCATCCATCTTGCATCCACAAATCATCATCATACTACATATTGCATATCATATCATATAGAAAGCATTAATCATACCACATGCATTCATCCCCATCATTGCATAATATAGATTGGTTATTCTAAACATCTCATAAACCATACATTTATCATCCACTACATAATCATAAAAGCATCATCATATCATATCATGTGCATCCATATCATCCATGCATCATCATATCATCCATTACATATAAGCATCATAATTATCTCATCATCAATAATGTAACTGTCATGGTACAAATCAGGATCAAGTGTATGTAATATATCAAAATAGGCATGAGGCTACCAATGGATGATGACTGTCTACATCATCAAATCTGTCCACATTAAATATTCGAATTGAACTAACCTTGAACCTCTTTATCAAGAGATCGACCCTCAAATCAAACCTTTTCGCTTGATCTCTCGAGGGGGCAATATACCGGCATAATTCTTCATTCGTTGGGGCAGCAGTGGGGCATCTAAAAAAATTAGAGAATTTTTGAACTTTGATCTCAGCAAGATTATTCTTTGAACCAATGCAACAAGTGCATCGCTTCAAAGAGGGGAAAAATGTAGACATTGAAAATATACTGATTGACTTTGTGCATTTGATCCTGACTTAGTAACATCGTTTCTTCATAAATCATCCCTCAGTCTAAACACTTAATCAAATTCCCCTATCTGATTAAATTCATCAATATTCGTCTCTTAATTAAATAAATCATTTTATCTGATTAAGTCAATTCCTTCTGTTAATTAAATCAACCTATTTGATTTAATTATTCCTATTTAATTTAATTAATCAATTATTTGATTAAAACTCTAATCTTCATCCATTAAATTGAATAAATTAAGACCTTATTTGATTTAATCTAATACCATCCCTTTTAATTAAATAAATCAAATATTTATTTAATTAACCTATTATCATATTCTTCTCTTATTTGATTTAAATAAATCAACAAATCTAAATCAAATAAGTCACATCATCTAATCTCTAGTTAAATTAATTAACACTTGATTAATTTAATCTCATGTCAAATCCTATGGATTTTGCAACTTGCACAATTAAATCATTTATTGATTTTATAATTCCCTATTTTCTTTCAAAATGGCATAAAAAAGGGAATATTCTTCCAAGTTTGAAATCTCCCCCCCAAAAATGACATGTCTCTCCAACAAGACATTTAAAATTCATACAATGTCTCTTTCTTGTCCCCCACTCATCTTGCCTCTCAAATTCAAATTTGAATCTCCCTCTCATGGGCACACTTCCCAAATCTTGCACAACCATTGGCCTATCATGGTTTGACAAGTGGCATCATTCCATTGGATGAATGTTAGTCCCATATTGATCAAATTGGGACATTCATCCTTCTACTTCATCCATAAATAAGGAGCTCCTCTCCTCATTTCATCATCCACTCTCCAAAAAAAGTCACTATACTCAAATGTATAGCAAGTTTCATCCATCTTTATTCAATCTTAGCTAGGTTATGCAGATTTTCATCTTGGAGCACATTCAAAGTCTTCATCAAGTGGATCACTCTTTTCTCATTCTTCTTCATGCATTCATCATCAAGGTTGCAAAAGGAGTTGGGAAAGGGCCAATTTCCACATCAAATTGGCACCAACTCCCTCAAGAGATCAAGAGTTTGCTTGCATTAGATAGGATTTAATTGTTTCATTTGTGTTCTTCATTTTCATTCCTTATTTTTTGCAAATTTCAAATGGATTTCTTGAGGAATCATTTGTTTCTAACCTTGTGTTTGATCTAATTGTTTGCATGTTTATTGTGTTTGTGCAAGGTCTAGATTCGATTGGTTCACAGGAGTAATGAAACAACTAGGCATGTGGGTGGATACATATGAAGGAAAATGTTATGCAATGGATAACCAACCTATTCCTGTGGTTGGTATAATGAAAGATGTAGAAGTCAAGTTAGCTACTTATCCTCAAGTAGCTTACAATATTGATATAACAGTGATAGACACCCCTCCTCAATTCAGTATGCTTTTATCAAGACAGTGGACAACAGTTATTGGTGGAAATGTCTAGTTCGATATATCTTATTCAACCATTCCTATAAATGGCCAAGAAGTGAAATTGTACAGGGAGCCGAGGATGAATCAGCTCATTGAATGTGTGCCACAAGACCAAATCAACTATTTTTGTGATGTTGATCTTGGGAGTTTCAAAATAGAACCAACACAGCCTGAATTGACTAATAGTGATCCTATTGAGAAGCATGCTGCACAGAACCACAATGGTGTGTGGAAGATGTATTTTGACGGAGCTTGCAGCCAAGAAGACAATGGAGCTGGGATAGTATTCATTTTTCCTGAAGGTATTACATTTAAGTATTCATTCCTATTAACTTTTGAATGTACCAATAATGTGGCAGAATATGAAGCTCTATTAACTAGATTGAATATAGCGGTGAAGCATAAAATAAAGTTGTTGGCTGTTCTAGGAGATTTAGAGTTAGTTGTCTCGCAAATTAAGGCAAAGTATACAGCAAAAAACAAAAGACTAAAGCAATATAGAGATGTTGTATGGGATACTATTGAGTTGCTTGATGCTTTCTCAATTGAGTGGGTAGATAGGTCGAAGAATATAATGGAAGATTTTCTAGTTAATGTAGCATTGAAGAGATGATATTACATTGGTAGGAGTGCCACAAATTGAATTCAAGACAAGGCCAACAGTGCCTGATAATGTATTTAGCTGGCAAGTTTTTAATGATGATACTGATCTTTTGAAATTCCTTCATTGTATAGACCAGTATGAAGCCCAAGAGATCGACTTCAATGCCTTTGTTGAAGAAGTGGATGGGAAGCAAATAGTCTTTAGAAAAGAGATCTTACAACTCAAAACAAATAAGATTCCTAAAGGCTTGGTGGCATTAGAGAGGGTATATGATGGAAGTGATCGGTCTTTAATGAAGCAAACACCAGTTGGAAGGGATGATATTGAAAAAATTAATTTGGGAACTGAGATGGCACTATAAAAGGTGTACATAGATAAAAATATAAGTCTTGCAATTAGAAGAATGCTGATAGAATTGTTGAGAAAGTATAAACATGTATTTGCTTGGTCTTATGAAAATTTGAAAGCATATAGAGAAGACTTGTTTCAGCATGAAATACCATTGAAGTCAGACACTAAACCATTCAACCAAAAGCAAAGGCCTATCAATCCAACTTTGGAACCTAAGATGCAGGAGGAATTGGCGAAGCTCAGAGATGGTGGAATCATTAAGCCAATCAAACATTCAACATGGGTGTCAAATATGGTTCCTATCAGAAAGAAAAATGGAGTTATTAGATTATGTGTAGATTTTAGAAATCTAAACATAGCATCCCTCAAAGATAATTATGCTTTGCCTAATATGGAGGACATATTGCATAAGGTGACAGGCTACAAAGTGTTGTCCATGATGGATGGATTTTTAGGATATAATCAGGTTAAAGTTAAGGAGTCTGAGCAATACAAAACAACATTCACAACTCCTTGGGGAATGTATGTTTATCTGAGGATGCCATTTGGTCTCACTAATGCAAGGGAAACTTTTCAAAGAGCCATGGATCTGGTGTTTGCTGATTTGATCAATATTCTCATGGTGGTGTATCAGGACGATCTCACTGCTTACTCCAAGAAGGCTGAGGATCATGTTCATCATTTGGAAAAGGTATTTATAAAATCCCTTGAGTATGGTATTAGCTTAAACCCCAAGAAGTGTAATTTTTCTATCACAGAGGGTAGGCTTTTGGGGCATATCGTTTCAAAGGAAGGGATTAGGATAGACCCTGAAAGGGTGGAGGCTATTGATAAAATCCATGTCCCTAAAACTATTAAGGTGATACAGTCATTTTTTGGATAGATTAACTTTGTTAGAAGGTTTGTTTCTAACTTTGCTGAGATTATCAAACCTATATCAAAAATGTTAAAGAAAGGACAAAAGATAGAATGGACTGCAGAAGCTTTGGAAGCTTTTGTATCTATAAAACGAGCCATCAAGGAGGCTCTTGTTCTTAAGTCACCTAACTTTTCAAAACCTTTCCAGATTTTTTCATTTGCCTTAATGCACACTGTTGTAGCTGTTATGCTACAAAAGAATGAAGATGGTCATGAGCAGCCGGTATCTTTTTTTAGTAA
The DNA here is from genome assembly GCA_007258455.2 of Sequoia sempervirens. Taxonomy (NCBI): domain Eukaryota; kingdom Viridiplantae; phylum Streptophyta; class Pinopsida; order Cupressales; family Cupressaceae; genus Sequoia; species Sequoia sempervirens. The sequence continues at coordinate 25,333,208 of VDFB02049217.1, forward strand.
GTCATTACAGGGTTCTGAACTAAAGTATGATATAATGGAGAAGCAAGCATTTGCACTAGTGAAAGTTGTAAAAGATTTTAGGCTGTATCTTGTTGGAGCAAAGGTAGTTGCTTATGTTCCTCATGCAGCAGTTAAGGATATTCTAACATAGTCTAAAGTAATAGGTAAAAGATGCAAATGGATCAACAAAATCCAAGAATTTGACCTAGAGATTCAAATTACTAAATTAGTCAGAGGTTAGGGTTTGGCTAAACTAATGGTAGAGGCAAATATTGAAGCAAATCAGATTTGCAATGTAGAAGAAAAAAATGTAATTGCAAGCATTGAGAATACTCAATGGTATACAAATATCTTGTATTATCTTAAATACATGAAGTGTCTAGAGGGAATGAATGACAACCAAAGAAGAATGCTGAAGTTGCAGGCATCCAAATATGTTTTTATAGATGGAGATTTATTTTGGAAAAATAGAGATGGTATGCTATTGTTGTGTCTAGATGAGTTTCAAGCTAAACATGTTTTGAGTGAAATGCACGAAGGGGTTTGTGGAGGACATTACTTAGCAAAAACAACTGCTCATAAGATCCTCAGGGCAAGGTATTATTGGCCTAAGATTTTTAATGACTCTTTTGCATATGTGAGAAAATGGGAAGCTTGCCAGAAGTTCTCTGGAAAACTGAAATATTAGAGAGCTTTGCCACTTTGACCCTTGCAGGCTGATGCCCCTTTTCATCAATGGGGAATTGATTTCATCAAAGAGATACAAGAAAAATCAAGTGGTGGACATAGATGGATATTGGTGGCCACTGATTATTTCACCAAGTGGGTAGAGGCCATCCCAACTAAACAAGCTACAAGTAAGGTGGTGACACAGTTCCTGATGGATAATATCATTACTAGATTTGGTACACCAATGAGGTTGATTACTGATAATGGGATGTGTTTTAGATCAAATGAGTTCAGAGGCTTCTATAGCACATATGGCATTTCCATTTCTTATGTAGCTCCTTATCATCCACAGGCTAATGGATAAGTGGAATCTAGCAATAAGAGTCTTCTAAAGATTATAAGAAGGATGCTAGGTCAGAACAAGAAGGTTTGGGATTCAAAAATAAGACTAGCTGTATGGGCTGATAGAATTACAGTGAAGAAGGCGATTGGAAGTCCCCATTTGAGTTAGTGTATGGAGCACAAGCCAGGATGCCTTTGCAGTACTTGTTACCAGTTTACAAGTTTATTCTTTAGGAACATTTGGATATTCCTGAACCCATGGAGGAAAGAATGCAGTAGCTAGCTGAGCTGGATGAAACAAGGAGAGTGGCTCAAAATCAAAACATAAAGTTGCAGACACAGATGAAATATTTATTTGACAAAAAGGAAAAGGTTATGAAATTTGGAGAAAGTGATCTAGTATTGATGTGGAATGCAAGGTTCCAGGAAAAGGGAAAACGTGGAAAGTTTGAAGCCTTATGGTTAGGGCCTTTTGTGGTGGTTGGAAAGAAAGGCGAAGACTCATACTATTTGCAGAATATGGCTGGTGAGCATCAGGATTTTCCTGTACATGGGCAATTTCTGAAACATTTTTTCTCTTGAAGTAACATAGAGGATTAAGCGTTTCCAGTGCATGGACAACTCTTGATGATTCTCTTTGAAATTCTTTTCCATGCATAAGAGTTTAGGATGTAAAAGGAACAGGATTTGCAAGTACATGGACAATCTTGTTTTTCCTTCTTTTGAAATAAATTCTTCCATGTACAGTAGTATAGGGTCTCATTCATTGTCATTGCCATTTGTTCCATTTGGCTCACATGTACCATCACTTTGAGTTTGGTCTGCTCACCAAGAAATTTGAATCCTTGTAATGATCTTACTATCATTCATCCCCAGACGGAGCCACTGTTAGAGCTATAAAATTTTGGAATTTTTACAGTCTATTGCATTCAAGAGTTCCAGCATTGAGTCCTCATCATAAGCATAAAATTCCCTCTTTGTATTGTCTTGCTTATTTTTTGTCATGTGATCCATTTGAATCCATCTAATCCTTCATATTTCATTAAAAGACCCAAATCGTCAAGACATAGTAAAAGTCTCCTCGACCTGATTTTTCACTAATGTATGTTTGTTGCAGACTATCAGTAGGACAATTTTCTTGTTTCGGCGACAAAAGGAGTCATTTCGGCAAAGGGAATCATTGTCAGAGTGAAGTCATAGCGAATACATTGTGTTTCGCCGACTAGTGTATGTGGAAGTATATCAGTCAAGCTAAAGGTATTCGGGAGAATGTCTTGGCAAAGTATTTTTTCTTGCTGACAGGCATATATAAAAAATATATCAGCATATGTTGGGGTATCGATGTAATGTCAGGGTGAATACAATATGTCATACCGACTAATGCACAAAGGGGCTGTTTCGGCCAGACTGATTGGTATCAGCATGAACTCATAACGAAACCATTTTGTCTTACTGACTGACTTGCAAACAAATGTCTTGGTAAGACTTATGTGCATCAAGGAAGGTCTTAGCGAAGTGGCTATTGTTTGGCCGAACCAAGTTCAAGGGTATTCAAAAGTTATCGGTGAGAAGTTATAGAGTCTTGCCAATTCAAAAGTTATGCCGATAGAGATGTGCATTGCTAGGAGAGGAAGTTTTTGGTATGAGCTTCGCCGAGGTTTAAAAGATATACCAACCAAATACTTTGGGGTGAGTCTTGCCGAATGGAGTAATCTAGAGGAATGGATTCGACCAGACATTTGGTTTCAGTATGAGTCTTTTCGAGTTCTCAGAGTCTTGCCGATGGAATTTATTTCATCGGTAGGATTATTTTCATCAGCAAAAGGGTGATCTTGTCATAGCGACTGGAGAATACATTGAAGAGTACATATCGGTAAGACACAAAGAACTTGAAATTGTCACAACATGAAAAATGGAAGCAGTAGTCATCAAGTTGATTCCAGGTCTCAGTAAGACCACAGAGTATCTTAGCAAAAGGTTAAGTAAACGTTGCAAAAGGACTTTGCTCCAGATTTGAAAATCTCTCACCGACAGGACATTTGATGCGATAGTGCTAGTTTCAAAAGAGCTTTCATTCGTGCTTCATTGCACGATGGGATAAAACAGTAATTTTTTTAATCAATTCCTCATTTTCAAATTGATTGCTAGTGAATTGGCATGTTGAATAGAGAACCGAGACATTTTTCAGTTTGAGGAGCTCGAGGAGAATACTGTAAGTAATTGCTTTGATATCATGAGAGATGGGTTCTTCTTGAAACACTACTCATGAAACATGGGTCAATGAGTTTGACTTGAAACTACATGGTTGAATCCTGATAGCAATATCATAATTTGACACGCTGTGGAAAAATACCTCCTACTTATCAATTGATGAGCTAAAGGGGCTCTATTATGAATGGTTCATAAGGCACAACACTTGCTGAAGGTTTTGCAAATGGGGTAACAACTCAAGCGGGCTTAACCTTGGAGAAAACTCCTGGTTAAGCACGCGTGAGCTCTTGGGATGGGTGACCTCCGGGACGAAAGCTTCACCTCTGTGAGCATCACCTAGATGCAATGAGTGCTAAGTGGACCATTCGATATCATGAGAGATGGGTTCTTGTTGAACCACTACTCATGAAACATGGGTCAATGATTTTGACTCGAAACTACATGGTTGAATCCTAATAGCAATATCATAATTTGACACGATGTGGAAAAATACCTCCTACTTATCAATTGCTTCTCTGTTTTTCACATTTTTATTATGTAAGCTTAAAAATGGAGTCTTCTAGTTGTGGAAAGGGTAAGGGTAGAAAGCTTGGTGAGAGTATTCAGTTGAAGGGAAAGAAACAAAAGACTGATACAGAGCATGAAGGCACTGAAAGGAGGTTGAACCAAGACCTTATTGATCAACTACCTAGCTCGGGGCCTAAAGCTAGAAGGTCTGCATAGCTTAGGGAAGAAGTTGATAAGTTGGATGATAAATAAAAGCTCATAGGTGATTTTTGGACCACTGTAAGAGGGTATGAGCTTTTCAATTTCCACTACCATAGGAGAAACCATTTTGAGCCGGTCTATAATCCATGGAAGTTGAATGTAGGGAAATTGGTGTGCCCTAATGTATTCATAAATGTAGAATTGGTAAAATTGCTTGCTGATCATTATGATCCAAAACATAAAGCTATATGTGATCCTTCTGGAAAACCACAGATACATGAGTCAAAAGAAGCAATAGGTGAATTTTTCAAATTGGAAGGGTTTTGCAATGAGGAAATCAATTGTGAGGAGTTGTAGAAGGAATTTTCAAGAATGGATACAATTTATAAGGGTTGGAGGTTACCAATTCAAAGGGTTAAATAGGGCAACAAGCTAGAACCTCTGGAAGATAGTGAGGGGCCTCCTTATCATGTAGATTTGTTTGAACCCTATAAGAAATACACATATTTCTCAGTGTGTCAGGTGTTAGGGATGGATGCCCCAAAATTCATGTCAATAGTGCTAATGATTATCATAGCAGATATCCAATATCACAACTCCAGGCCATTTGACTATGCTTCATATATTTCTAAGGAGCTTGATTCAGGATTGATGGCTATAAAGGGTGGAGCTTCTATTGTTCATCTCAGAAACTACTCATTGTTGATGCATTTAGTGCTATATTGCATACAGGAATTAGGGGTATGGCCTCCTGAAATGAGAGTCTCAAATTGGTAAAGAGGGTGAAGCATTGCCTATTTAGTTGTAGACTGCTATTTGGGACAGCAGGTTTGCTAGTTCTAGTTCATTCATTTTGAAGAGCATTTTGTAAAGACATTGTATAAATTGTATCATTATCCTTGTAACTATTCATTGACTGATGAGATCAAGAGATTCCTTTGGCCAAGACTTCAATGGGCCAATTGATCATAACTAGGGAGACTGGTATTGTTTGGAGGGAGCTACAGTAATCAGAGTATATGGATTTGAAGATGCTCCTTTCATTCTACCAAGGATAGTTCCAAACAGGGTTGCATATTTGGAAATTGTCAGATAGATGGATTACTATAGTGTGATGCATTTCAGTTCTTTTGGGAAGTAGGCTTTTATGCCTAGTACTTTTTTATTTAGTGATTTCACTGTGTTGGCTAAAGAGGGATATAATTCAATCCTTGATAGATTATTGCATTATAATATGAAAAGAGGACCAACCAGGAAAAACTTTGACCTTGAAGGATATATCAATTCAGCCAAAGAAAGGATTAACTTTGGAGGGTATCAGCATGTACCCTATCCTTTTGATGAAATGATCAGGAATCTGGATGAAGATGAAGCATAAATGGTAGTTGAAAGATATAACTAGGGGCTATAGGATATTGAGCTATTATCTTCTAGAGATGAGGAAACACCAAGAGTTAATGTGCCATAGGGTAAAATAGAAAAGGTATCCAGGATAAGGACTCATCAGTATGTCTGCCCAATTAGAGAACAAAGTATTGAAAGTGGTGGTATTGATGCAAGGCACATGGAATACAGATCATTTATCTTTGATGATGAGTTTATACATTCCCCAGAGTTCAAGGCATTTTTGTACAAGCAGAAGGGGAGGGAAATAAGAGAGAATGTTGATGATGTTACTTTAGGAAATGAGGAACAATTGCTAGCTCAATTGAGAAAATGTGTGGATGATGAAATGACAAATATGACTCCTGAGGTGGGGAGGAAAATGTTGGAGAGTGTTGGTGTCATGATCTTTCCTGGCCTTGATTTGAACTCTGTATTAGTTTTTGATAGTTTCTTGAAGGGCAGTAATGCTACTCACAAGCTTGATAAGGAAAAGGCGATAGAAGTGTATGCAGGCTCCAAGTATAATACTGATGAGGGATCATTGCCAATATGGGCTTGGTACCCACCCCACAAGAAATTAGTGGTAATTGATACAGAGAAGTCATTTGGCCATGCCATGACTCTAAAAGATGGATAAGCTAATCCTGTAGCTACTGTAGATATTGCGGTAAATATTGCAAAGTTGAATAAAGCACAAATTTAGTTATTGATAAAAGAAAGAGAAATGTACAAAGCAAATAATGAAAATTTGTTGAGAGAAAATGATAGACTCAAAGACTTGGTTGGTGTTTCAATGGGGACAACCAAAATGATCACTCAAGGAGAAATATCTTAGGCGAAAGACCACTGGGTAGGATCAAGTGCTTATTCTCAGGGAAAGCATGATGCAATTGCTGCAATTGTCAAGAAGAGGCAGGATCATTTGACATCTTGGTTGAATAAATTGTGGGGAAAATACTCTGATACTCTTGCTGCATTGAAGGAGCACACAAGGATGGATGGACAAATCATGAAGAAGTTTCATGAACTGGCCCAAACTGATGAGCCTACCAGTTTTGTACTTGAAGCTACAAATCATATTATTAATCACCATCGAAACTTTTATTATGAATGTCAAGGTGATGAATAGGGGTTAATTGCAGCTGCCAAGAAAACTGTGATTACATTCTCTGATGATAAAGGTGAATTGAAGGGTGCTGTTAGATGGAAAAATGAATGTGAGTCAATGTTGAATGAAATCATGAAGACAACTTCTACAGAGGATACATCATTGGAAGAAGTGAGCGAGCAAAATGAGGAAATGGTCAAGATGGAAATCACAATCCAGAATGCTGTTGGAGATGTGGACACATATGAGCACCAGGATTATTTGGATCACCTCACTAAGACTCACTTGTGGCTAAATAGAGCCTAATTATTCTTTATCTTTTGTTTTGTAATTTGTATTTTCTATTTCTGAAAGGATGTGTCCTTTTGTATTCTCAATGTATAAATGTCCATTTTGAAAACAATATGCGGGGGTAGGTAGAATAGGATAGAGAATAGAAAATACGATGGAACACCATGTTTCACAGGGCTGATACTCTGATGTATGTTTTGAAGCCATGGAGATATCAATGAAAGTCATCTGATTTGCTGGCGTATTCTGGTGTCAATTGTTGTGTTGTGCCAATTGAAAGAATTATTTAAGTTGTCTCTAAGATTGATATTGCCTGATTATCTAAATTAACATAACATGTTTATGTTTGGTTTACCAGTATGTATTTTCCATATCTATGTGATTGGTTGATAGGTTCTTTCTAGGAAGGATTAAACCCTTTTAATTAATCACAGTAATCAGGGAATTTCATTTAGATGAGTAAGAAGAACTTAATAATCACAATCTTGCACATTTATACTAGTTATAAACAAGATATGCCAAACAATTTGAATGTCCTCCAGAAAGAAGTCACTCATTTAAGATTTCATTTGACTCTGTATATTATATAAGGCACTGGTCTCACTGTTTCCATCATTTTGTTTCATTCATACTTTTTTACATCTGTTGATTGAGTATCTTAGGGTTTAGGCATCATTTTATTATACAATATATATACCAATTTTTTTTTATTTTGTCCATTTCAATATGCCATCGTGGAAAAATCATGGCATGAAGAGAAGATCAATAGTCAAGTCTGCTTCATTTGTTTCAAGTACACCCGCCAAGGTCTAGCAGCACCTAAAGGGTAGAAGGTTTAATTGTTTCAAACCTTGTTCTGTTACCTTAAAACATTGTGAAAGCTTGGCAACCTTTCGTGGTTCAAACCTGCATTTTTGAGAGCTAACAGGTTCATTTTGGTGAACCTACATATTGAACATTATCTTTCTGACTTGCATCTGCATTTACATCCTAGGACTCATTGCATTAGCTTTTGTATTGTTTTTACATCCTAGGGTTTCCAACATTGCATTAATCAATATCTCATATAGATTTCATTTTTGCACTTGAAAACATTACAAAAACTCAATTATGCATCTGTATCCTAGTTTTGCATCAGAAAAGCATCAAAATCACTTTAAATTTTTTGAAAAATCACAAAAAAGGTCATCCATGGACTCATTCGCCACCCTAGGCAAATCAATCCAGTTGCACATTCTGAACTGCATTTTCTAGCATTTTCTGGGCATTTTCTGCATCACAGGTTTTTGCTAATACATTATATTATACTTTCGAGATTTTCTATTTTATTCTCTTTCTTGCATATTAGTTTACTTTCACTCATTTTCATAATATATTTTTTCTTCAATAAGTTTTGGATGTCATTAAAATCCTTAGTGGACATGTCAAATAATGCCTTTGGAACTGATCCTAATGACCTTAAGCTTCCTCATGAATGTCCCCCTCATGTTGTTGACATCATTAGAGAAGATGATGATATCATGAATAAGTTCTTAACTGAATGCCTTGACAACCTTTAATCCAGTGCATCCTTTTACCCATCCACGAAGTCACAAGACCTTCCTACTATAGCACCTCCTGATATGTTTGGCTACCTACATCCTAAAACAAATGAAGGACCTAGATTCCCTCCAACATGTGGACCTAGTTCTTCTACACAACCACCTCCTCAACCATTCTATGATAACAAAGTTACAAATGCATCCATCAACCTTGAAGAAGCTTGTGGCAAAGGTTTTACTATCTAAAGCAAGCAATGATGTGACACAACAACTAAACATGAAATTGATCAACTTTTAGAACAAAAACCAACAGATGAGAACATGTTAGGGTTAGGATATCAAGACCCTCATAATAACAAGCCTCCTTTTGAATATTGGAGACTTCGAGATGATGGAATGGTGATCTTTTATTCCCCTCCCAACTTAAATGTCCTCCTTCCACATGAACAAACTTTACAAGATTCCAATGGAAAGATGCTAGGATCCCCATGGGTCCTCTTCCTCCTTCAATCCATGAAAAGGGTGAATATAGTAAATGCAAGTGACCTTAAAAATTGAAAAAACTAAATTTTCCTCTCTATCCACCACCTAAATGTGAAAGGAAACAATTTTTTTTTAAGTAGAGGTCTTATACTCTTACCACCATTGAATAGGTTGGTCATCCGTCCTAAAGATTCCAATGTACCATATTGTAAATATCATCAATTTTTTGGAAATCATAGTGATGAATGTCAGACATTGAAGGAGATATTGAGTAAGTACCACATCACTAACACCGACTATTATCCTATCATCCCATAGTTTCCTTTCCCATACTTCATCATGCAATAGTTATAGAATCTTCCATTCTCACCATTGCATAACCTTTCCCATCACCTATCTGAATTCATTCTTTCCTTACACTAGGTGGGGGCAATAGGTTGCTAGCCTTGTCCTAGTACTACATTTTTCCTTGTCCCTTAGACATGTTATTTACCCTCCTGACATTGGGAGGTGGATGACTCATTTGATGTGTGACTTATATTTGCATTACTAGCCTTTTAAATTTTCCTTTTTCCTTTTTTATTTTCTTTGGTGTGATTTCATGTGCGTATTGTGATCCCTCATAATGTGTGTTTAATGTTCTCTCTCTTTGTGCACTTCCTCTATCTGTAACTTCATTCATCTATGTGTTGTACATTTCTTTCTCTTTTTGACTTTTGTTTTGTGTTTTCATTTTGGGGATGATGCAAACCATTGAGAAGCCCTATGTCTCTTCCATGTTGACCCAAAAAGTCCCTTTTTTTTCTTTTACTTTATTTTTTCTTTTGTTTTCCTTTTGGAGACAATGCAATGTTGGCAAAACAAGGACAAACAACTAAGAGGGGGGGTGAATCAGTTGTTAGAGAATACTTAAATCTTTCCAAACTTTATTTAACTCAATATCAAATTTGATGAATAAACAATAATTCATAAGCATTCAACACATCATAAATACAAAGAACAAGATTTTTTTACGTGGAAACCCTGTTAGGGAAAAAACCATGATGGAGGTTAGTCCACAATATTATACTCTGTTAAAATTATAATGAGAAATAATGGGAATGATCATGCATTTAAGCACACTACCTAGAGCTCACTGCTAAAATACAAAAGAAGACTCACTAGCCAAAAGAAAATTTTGGATTAAAACCATCCAAATTGTGAAATGATTTAATAGCTTCTACACAAGCTTTATTACAGTTCTAGTTAAGCACAAAAAAACCTTCTTCACTCTTCCCTCAAACTTATTCACACTTCACTCAATATTCTTCACACTCTCCTTTGCAGTCAAATGATATTCACACATAAACACATGGGAGAACACCAAAAAAACTTTACATCAATGAAACAATTGCTCTTATGTATCTATTACATGTGATTATATCAACAACTTAGTCGGCCAAAGATATAAAACATATTCTCAATGTCAACCCAAATTTACAAATAAATTTTCAATGCGAATCCACCAAGGTTGGCCACAACATACTGGAGACTCAAATTAACAACTCCAACATAAAAAGACTTCAATTAATTTAACCTCAAAGATCCACCACATGTTACACCCATCATGTCATCCAAGAAGATGAGAAACTGAACATACAAAGAAAAATCTTTGACCACAAGCAAATCGATCAATGTGGATGTACCAAAAAGATATAGCATTATCTAGAAGCATCCAAGAACACCAAGAAACAATAGAGAAACATTTTTAACATCTAGAATTACTAAAATTATACCAACTTTAATCAAGAACATTGATCAAGACCACATAAACACTATCAAAACATAGATCTTCATAATTTGAACAAATGTTCATGCAGACCTCTAAAAATTCCAGATGATGGACTAGATACACTCAAAAATAAACCATTTAGTCCACAACAATTGATATTCAATGTATATAACAAGAAACCTTCATGACCTTCACAGTTCCACTAGGAACTTGCAATACTTTATTTTACAATTTTCTCAATATCCTTGACATATACAACCTTCAATACATCAAATGCTAATAGTGTTGACATTAATGACAACCACATATCAGCCACACAACCATAGCATCCAAAAATCTCCCCCTTTGGCATATATGGAAAGACATGATGTGAAAAACACCATCAACCCAACTCTTAATCAATACTTACTCCTCATATTTTGACTCTTCTTCCTTAAATTCTTCTACAAAATCTTCTCCCCACAAGAATTTTTACTCCAGATAGGCAATAGTTTTTCACATGACTCTTCTCCCCCTTTGAAATCAATTCCACATACAAGATCTAAACCACATATTTGCACATCTGACTACTCCCCTTGAGTAGGAGCCACAAAAACATCAATCTAGATTAGAATATGATCATGAAATGCATGGATTGATGCAAATTAATGAATTATAGTTCATATCAGGAGGGGTAATCAACCCTAGCATCCCTCTGAGATACTCAAAAGTATCCTTCGAAAATGGCTTAGTGAAAATATCTACAATCTATTCTTTGGTAGGTAGATACTCCAGTTTGACTTCTTTTTCACTCACTTTCTCCCTTAGAAAGTGAAACATGATTGATATATGTTTGGTCTTAAAGTGTAGCACCAAATTATTTGATATGTTAATTTCACTTGAGTTATCATAGTATATGGTAATAGGTTCATCATATACTACTCCGATATCTTTCAACATCTATTTCATCTAGATCACTTGAGTATAGTTATTTGCATCAACAATATACTCTACCTCAACAGTAGATAAAGAAATGGAATTCTACTTTTTTATCAACCAAGACACCAAATTCTTCCCTGGGAAGAAAGCACCACCACTAGTACTCTTTCTATCATCTACATCTCCTACTAAATCATCATCCTTAGGGTACCAAAGCCCAAAATTAACTGTCCCTTTCAGATACCTAAAGATTCTCTTAACAAAATTCATATGAGATTCTTTTGGATCAACTTGAAATCTAGCAACCATACATACAACATTCATAATTTCTGGTCTAGTTTGAGTTAAGTAGAGCAATCCACCAATCATTTATTTGTATCTTGTTTGATTATCTTTAGGAGAATCATCATTTTTTGTCAACTTACATCCAGTTACCATGGGAGTACCAACAAGTTTTGAATCATCCATGCCAAACTTCTTTAGTAGTTCTCTCACATATTTGGATTGAGATATGAAGATCCCCTTGTCTAAGTAACTTGTGATCCTAGAAATAACTTCATTTCCCCAATCATACTCATCTCAAATTCACTCTTCATTTCATTAGCAAACCTCATACATAGATTATCATCTCCTCTAAAAATAATGTCATCAACAAAAAAATCAATAATTAATTCTTTATCATGATCCAATTTGAAGTATAATTTGTTGTTAGTAGTACCTTTATTGAATCCAAGCTTTAGTAAGTATTTGTCTAATCTAGCACACCAGGCACTAGGGGCTTGTTTGAGTCCATACAAATCTTTCTTTAATTGGAAAACCATGTCTTCCTTATTAGTCAATTGAAATCCATTACGTTCTTCAATATATACTTCCTCTATCTCACCATTCAAAAAAACTGACTTCACATCCATTTGATAGAATTTATAATTCTTGTATGCAGCATAAGCAAGAAATAATCTTATGGCTTCAATTCTAGCAATAAGGGAAAAGGCTTATTCAAAATCAGTACCTTCCATTTGTGAATAAGCTTTACATACCAGTATTTCTTTATTCCAGACCACTTCACCTTGTTCATTTAGCTTATTTTGAAAGACCCATTTAGTACCAATTACATTTTTATCTTTTGGTCTAGGAACTAGTATCCATGTATCATTATTTTCAGTCTACATCAATTCTTCCTTCATAGCTTCCATCCAATGTTCATCATTCTAGGCTTCTTTGACATCCTTAGGTTCAATCTTGGAAATTAGGCAATATTGTTCTGTAATCTTTCTTCTATTTTGCACTCCTTTATTCTTATCTCCTATAATTTGATTTTTAGAATGATTTAGCTTTACATACCTCAGAGTTTTAGGATTTTCTTGAACTTCTGATTCTTCTATTCTTTCTTCTATACTTGCACTTGTCTCTACTTCCTAACTATCTTGATTTAGTAGAACAAATTGATGTTTTCTTACCAGAACTTATGGTACAATTTGAAGTTGATTTTGTGTCTAATTTTTTTTTCCTTTGTTTGTATTGTATTCATTTGAATCATATCCACAATATTTAGATGATTTACTAGAATCCTCATTAACTCTAACATTTGCAATCTCAACCATTTTCCTTAGTCTTATGTTATAGCACCGGTAGGCCTTGCTTCTAATAGAGTAACCTAGAAATATTCCTTTGTCGCTTCTTGCATCAAACTTGCGTATATCATCATCTCTCTTGATGTAGCATTTGCTTCCAAAGATCTTGAAATATTTAACAATAGGCTTATATCCAAACCATAGTTCAAAAGGAGTCTTACCAGAATTACCATTTACATTTACCTAGTTCAAAGTATACACAACAGTGCTTACTGCTTCACTCCAGTATATGTGAGGCATATTTCTTTCAATCATCATTGTTCTAGGAGCATCCAAAATTTTTCTATTCTTTCTCTCAACAACACCATTCTACTAAGGCATTCAAGGAGCAAATAATTGTCTTATGATTCCATGCTCTTCATAGAAAGAATTAAACTCTCTGGAGATGAACTCACCACCTTTGTCTAACCTTAGGCATTTTATTTTTAGACCTCTCTCATTTTATTCCATAGCTTTGAAGCTTTTGAACTTTTCTAATGCTTCACATTTTTCTCTTAAGAAAGCAACCCATATCATTCTAGAGTAATCATTAATAAGCAACATAAATTACCTTTCACCATGGATACTTTTGAATTTGGAAGGAAAACATAGATTAGTATGTACCAGCTCCAACAATCCATTAGAATGATGTTGTTTTCTTTGGAAAGAAACTCTAGTTTGTTTTCCCATCTGACACTCTTTGCAAATTGTGCTAGCAGGCTTCACTAGCTTGGGTAGATCTCTTACTGCTTGAGTGGAACTTATTTTCACAATGTTATCAAAATTCACATGACACGACCTTCTATACCATAAATAGCTTTCATCTACTTGAGAAATTAAACAACTTTCACTAGTAGCATTCAGGTGAAAAATATTACCTTTTGTCTGTTTACGTGAGGCAATTACATTTCTAGAGCTTCCATATATCCTACATCTTCCATCTTTGAGCTCAAGATCATAAACTTTGTCCACCATTTTTTCCATTACTCAACAGGTTGTGCTTCAAGCCTTCAACATAAAGAACATCATCAATGTTGTGCTTACCACCAAGACAAATAGGTCCTCTTCCACGAATCACACAAGCATTGTTATCTCCAAATCTTACAACCTCACCATCATACTTCTCTAGACTTACAAATTTTCTTTTATCACCAGTCATATGTGTTAGCTCTCAAAAATGCATGCAAGATGCCTCAAGAGGCTACTAGTCTCTAGATGCACTTCAGGGTAATAGACAAGGTCAAAATTATTCAACCTTCTACTCTTTAGGTGCTGCTAAACCTAGGCGGGTGTACGTTTCTGAATAAAGCAGACATGACTTATGATTATATTTCTAAAATTATTTGTCTACAATGGCAGATGACAGTGATCAAATGAAATCAAACTTGATAGCAATCTTTTGATCGAAATCCTAAAATTCTTAACAAATAGATGTAAAGAAACTAAATGAATTCAAAATGATGAAGTGCAGAGACCAGTGCCTTATTGGGTATGCGAAGCCAAATGAGATCAAGATGAGCAACACTCTCTGGAGAAGATACAAATTATCTGGCATTTATTTTGTTTACAACTTGTATAAACATGCAATACTATAACTACTAAGTTCTACTTTGACAATCCAAACGAATCTTTTTAATTACTATGATCAATGAAAAGGATTTAATCTTTGCTTGAAAGAACCAATTGATTAATCACACAAATACAACAAATGTTTATTGATAAACTAAACATAGATCTTGTTATGTCAATTGAAACAACCAGAAAGCATCAATTTTGGAGACAACTTAGCAGTATTTTCATTGAATTCAATAGACAATTGACACCAGAGAAATGCAGAAACATCAACTGATTTTCATAAATACCTCCATTCTGAAATTGTGCAACAAAATTCTTTAATCAGATAGTTTTATTCTACTGTATCTACTTGTAGTGTATCAAAAAATTCTAATAACTGGCGTCATTTTAGAATTATAATATGCTTATTTATACACCAGCATGAGAAAAAAATCAAAATGAAATTTCATGTCGGCCCTCCACAAGATTCAGGATCAATTCAAGTCGGCCAACAATGGTCTTCAAGTATTCTACATGTTGGCCACAAGACTTGTATTTTTGTTAATTACTAGTGAACAGTCAATGAGACACAACTGATAGTCATGTCGAAGGCAATTCACTCCTTATCATTCCGTGCACACCTTTGTTTTATTCACATTCATTGTAGCTCATTTGGGTCAGTTAGATGTCATAAAGATTTCATTTACATTTTCCCAGTATATACTTCACCTCCTATATGTCACTGTAGCAATCCATTGGTCATACCAAAGCCACGTAGTATTCCTTTATTCCCATTGTGCTTCGCTATAACACATAGATATCTGGGAGACCTCACAGAGATTGTTCTAAGTTTCACTGAGAGCCTCCCACTTAACTTCATGTCGTTGTGACCATCCAATTATCCTGCCAACAAAGCCACCAGTTCATTCCGTTCGGCAAGACCGCAAGCTCCTTGCTAGGACCACATATCGAAACAAATAGGTCACATTAAACTATACCTTTTATTATATTCAACTTCACCAGGACCACAAGATTTTCTCATCGAAAATAATACACTTCGGGCCATTGGCAAGAAAAAACAATGTCGGGGGGACCCCATACAGATAGCACCTCATTATACCGAAAGTCTCACATCGTGTTATTTTCTAGTCACTGAGACAAAGCTATTCTTATCCCGAAAACCATTCCCCACTTGCTTTCACCAAGACAATACAATATCGGGGAGAGGTCCCATAGAGTTCAACGGGTTATACCAAAAGCCCTTTGCTCATCAATGTGTCGCTGTGACTTGATAATATCAGGGAGACCCCATGGAGACAACATCATGTCATACCGAAGCACCTTTTATTATATTCATCTTTCACTAAAACCCTCAGGATTTCTCACTGATAGAGCTCCCGTATGTATTATTGGCAAGACAAATAAATGTCGGGGAGAGGTCTTATAGAATGCTTATTGCTTTACTGAAAGTCACCCCGAGATAATCTTTTGATCACCAAGAGAAAATAGAACTTACACTGAAATCCACCCTAGTCACATCGAACGGTCTATGAGAGGAAAACCATGTGTAAGGTCGGTGAGACCAAAGGTCACTCGCCAAGACCTTACAACACTAGCAAATAAGTCACACCGAAAGTCATTTGGAAGAAATCTTATGTCCTCCGTCGGTGAGACAAACTCACTTTGCTGTGACACCACATCAAAGGCACACAACTCATGCCGATGAACCACCATAATGCAAAGTTGGGAAGACAAATGATACTCGGTAAGACACCACCCCGATAGCCACAACATATGCTAATAGATGTCTCCACTATCACTAAAACAGCATGGGGGTTACGCCAATAGCCAATCATAGGAAAATGCTAGTCGTTGTGACAAAGAACATGTCTTGCCGATACACCTAAAATAGAAAATATTTGCAGAAAAACATAATGGGTCAGGAAGACCCAAACAGAGTTATGTTGATATGGACCAAAATGTGGAAAATGCAGACATGAATGAATTCTATGGGGAAAAATAGGAAAAATGTAAGTAAAAACTCCACGAGATGAAAAAAATTCCTATAGGACTTATATGGAGACTCAAGGGGGATGAAAGATAGGAAAAATATTATCAAATTTTAACAGTTCCAATAGTGGCTCCATCTGGGGATGAATGATAGTCAGATCATTGCAAGGATCCAGAATCTTGGGTGAGCAGACCATACATAAAATGATGAACTGGTGAGCAAAAATGGAGTGAATGGCAATGGAAATGAATGCAAAGTGAAAGTGAATGGAAAGTGACAGTGAAATGGAGAAGGAGAAAATCCTATACTGCTATGCATGGAAAATAATTTTAAAGAGGATAAAAGAGTTGTCCATGCACTGGAAACCCTTAATCCTCTATGTTGCTCAAGAGAAGAAAAGCTTCAAGAATTTCCCATGAACAGGCAATTCTTGATCTTCACTAGCCATGTTTTGTAGATAATATGAGTCTTCACCCTTCTTTCCAACAACAACAAAAGGTCACAACCAAAGAGTTTCAAATTTACCATGTCTGTCTTTCTCCTGACACCTTGCATTCCACATTAACACCAAGTCATTTTCTTCAAATTTTCTATTCTTTGCTCTCTTATCAAATAAATACTTCATCTATGCCTGTAACTTCATGTTTTGACTTTGGGCCTCTCTCCTTACTTCATCAAGTTCAACAAGTTGTTCCATTCTATCTTCCATAGGCTCAGGAACTTCCAATTCTTCTTGTAAGACAAACTTGTAAACTGACAACAAATTCTGCAAAGGCATTCTGGCTTGTGATCCATACACCAATTCAAATGGGGATTTTCCAATTGCCTCTTTTATAGTGATTCTATCAGCCCACACAGCCAGTTTTAACTTTGAATACCAAGCCTTCTTTTTCTATCCCAACATCCTTTTTATAATTTTCAAAAGACTTTTATTGCTATACTCTGCTTGACCATTGGCTTGTGGATGATAAGGAGCTGCATAAGAAATAGTAATGCCATACTTATCACAAAAGATTTTGAATTCAACTGATCTAAAGCACATCCCATTGTCTGTGATTATCCTCAATGGTGCACCAAATTTGGTGATAATGTTGTCCATCAGGAAATTTGTTACTACTTTACTTGTAGCCTGCTTGGTTGGGACTGCCTCCACCCACTTCATAAAATAATCAGTGGCAACTAGTATCCATCTATGTCCTCCACTTGACTTCTCTTGTATCTCTCCAATGAAATCAATTCCCCATTGATGAAAAGGGGCATCAACCTACAAAGTTCAAAGTGGTAAAGTACCCTGATATTTCAATTTTCCAGAAAACTTTTGACAAGCCTCACATTTCTCACATGTGTAAAAGAATCATTAAAAAACTTTGACCAATAATACCCAGCCCTGAGAATTTTGAGTGTAGTTGTCTTTATTGAATAATGTCCTCCACAAAATCTTTCATGCATTTCACTTAGAACATGCTTGGCCTATGACTCATCCAGACATAATAACAATATGCCATCTTTTTTTTTTCAAAACAGATCTCCATCCATTAAGACATACTTTGATGCCTACAACTTCAAAGTTCTCTTTTGGCTGCCACTCAATCCATTTGGACACTTCATGTATTTAAGATAATATATAACATTAGTATACCAAGGAGTATGTCCAATGCTTGCAATTGCAGCACCCTCTTCAACATTGCAGATCTGATTTGCCTCAATATTAGTTTTTGTCATCAGCCTAGCCAAGCCTTGGCCTCTTACCAGCTTAGTAATCTGTATTTGCATGTGAAATTCTTGAACCTTGCTGATCCATCTACATTTTTTCCCTGTAACTTAAATTGTGTTAAAATCTCTTTGACAATAACATGAGGGACATAAGCAATCACCTTGGCTCCAACAAGATATGGGTTGAATGCTTTAATAGCCTTCACTAGTGCAAATGCCTATTTTTCCATTATATCATACTTCAATTTAGACCCTTGTAATGATTTAATAAAGAAAGACACAGGGTATTCATGACCATCATCATTCTTTTGTAACATAACAACAACAATAGTGTGCATTGAAGCAAATGAAAAGATCTAAAAAGGCTTTGTGAAATCTGGAGATTTTAGAACATGAGCCTCTTTGATAGCCTTTTTGATAGACATAAAAGCATCTAAAGCTTCAGCAGTCCAATCCATTTTTTTTCCTTTCTTCAACATTTTAGATATAGGCTTGATGATCTTAGCAAAATTAGAAACAAATCTTTTGACAAAATTAATTTGTCTAAAGAAATATTGTATTGCCTTCACAGTTTTAGGAATAGGAATTTTATCAATAGATTCAACTATCTCAGGATCTATTCTAATTCCTTCTTTTGAAATAATATGCCCCAAGAGCTTACCCTCTGTGACTAAAAAATGACACTTCTTTGGATTTAACCTAATACCATATTCAAGAGCTTTAATAAATACATTTTCAAGATGTTGCATATGATCTTCAGCCTTCTTGAAATAAGTAGTCAAGTCATCTTGGTACACCACCATGATAATATTAATCAAATCAGCAAATGCTATGTCCATGGCTCTTTGGAAAGTCACTCCAGCATTAGTGAGACCAAATGGCATTCTTATGTATACATATGTTCCCCAAGGAGCTGTGAATGTTGTCTTGTATTGCTCATATTCCTTGACTTTAACTTGATTGTATCTAGAAAACTCATCCATCATAGACAATAACTCACACCCTGTCACCTTATGCAATATAGCCTCGATATTGGGTAGAGGGTAATTATCCTTGAGAGATGTCATATTTAAATTCCTAAAGTCCACACATAATCTGATATCACCATTCTTCTTTCTCATAGGAACCAGAATTAAAACCCATGTTGAATGTCCGATTGGTTTAATAATTCCTCCATCCCTGAGCTTTGTCAATTCTTCCTGCATCTTAGGCTCCAGTGTTGGGTTTATAGGCCTTTGCTTCTGTCTAAAGGGCTTGGCATCTAGCTTTAATGGTATTTCATGCTGAAATAAATCTTCCCTGTATGCTTTCAGATCTTCATATGACCAGGAAAACACGCGTTTGTACTTTCTCAACAGTTCAATCAGCATTCGCCTAATTGCTAGGCTTATTTTCTTCCCAATGTACACCTTTCTTGGTGCTATTTCAGTCCCCAAGTTAATTTCTTCAACATCTCTTTTGACTGGAGTTTATTTCATGAGAGATCTATCATTTCCATCATACAACCTCTCTAATGCCACCAGACCCTTGGGAAATTTATTTGTTTTGAGCTACAATATTTCCTTTCTGAGCACTGTTTGCTTCCCATCTACTTCTTCAACAAAAGCATTGAAGTCAATTTCTTGTGCTTCATATTGGTCTATATAGTGCAAAAATTTCAAAAGATCAGCATCATCATTGAAAACTTTCTAGCTATAAATGTTATCAAGAACAACATGCCTCATCTTGAACTCAATCTATGACACCCTAGCCAAAGTAATATCATCTCTTTTAAGTACCACATTTACTAAGAAATCAGCCATTATGTTCTTTGATCTATCAATCCACTCAATTGAAAATGCATCAAACAATTCAATGGTGTCCCATACAATATTCCTATATTGTTTTAATCTTTTGTGCTTTGTTGCATATTTTGATTTAATTTGTTAAACAACCAACTCAGAATTGCCTGAAATAGCTAGCAACTTGATTTTATGTTTCACAACTATGTTCAAGCCTATCAATAAAGCTTCATATTCTACCACATTGTTTGTACAGTCAAAGGCTAACAAAAAAGAATATTTCAAATTAATACCTCCAGGTGAAACAAATACAATCCCAGCTCCATTACCCTCTTGACTGCAGACTCCATCAAAATACATCTTCCAGACGCCATTGCAATTATGTGCAGCATGTTTTTCAATTACGTCACCATTAATTAATTTTGGCTGAGCTGGTTCTATTTTAAAACTCCCCAGATCAACATCACAAAAACAATTAATTTGATCTTGTGGTACACATTCAACAAGCTGGCTCATTCTTGGCTCCCTATATAACTTCACTTCTTGGCCATTCACTGGTATTGTAGCATAAGATAAATCAAATTGGACATTTCCACCTATAGCTGCTATCCACTGCCTTGACAAGAGCATCTCGAATTGAGGAGTATCAATGATTGTTATATCTATATTATATGTTACATGTGGATATGTAGCCAATTTGACTTCAACATCTTTTATAATACCAACCACAAGAACAGGTTGATTATCCATAGCATAGTACTTGCCTCCAGTGATATCAACCCACATGCTAATTTGTTTCATGAATCCTACAGGCATAATGTTTATAGCAGCACCAGAGTCTATCATATAGTTCCTTAACAATTTGTTATTGATAAGAAACGTAGTGAAAAAAGGATCAACTTGAGGAGGAGTTGATAATATATCACTCAAGCAGACCTTGGAATTATTTATTTTCTCCTGCCTATTGACTGCTTTAACATTTATTTTATTTTCAGTATTAACATGTTCTCCATTCGTTATCAATTGAACAACAATATCCCTATATTATTTAATTTTCATCATCTCAAGTAGTGGAACAAACATTTTTACCTGGGACAATGCCTGAGTGAAATCAAAAGAGGAGCTCTCCACCTTGACAATCTTCTTTAGTTCTGGCATTTCTCTTTTATTTTCTTCTTTTTCTTTTTTATTGGACTGGTCAGGCATCTGTATTTCTTTATCTAACTCCTTCACTTCCTACTTTTGGACTAGCTTCTGTTCAATTTTATCACACTGCTTACTTTCTGACTTCTTTATAGTTTCCTATGTTTCCTTTTGGTCTTTTATAAAAATTCCCCCAAGAACTCCATCTAGCTCATTTACTTTTTTGTTTCTCAACCAGTATGAACTCTTGGCTTTCTCAATTGCATCAACAATTATTCTCTCTTTTTCATCTTTAGTGAGTCTCCTTTCACTACGCTGAGCAGGCGCCTCAACATGATGTGGCTCTGTGTAATCTTCATTAGAATCATAAAATATCTACTACTCAGCCATATGGACATTATACTTCTGATTAGAGACATCATATTCATAGCCTTCATCCTTTGAAGATGAATTTCTTTCCTCAACATGGTGAAAAAAATTTGAAGTCAAATACACCGTGTGATCTTCTCCATTATTTTCCATCAGCATTCCTTCTTCTTGCATCCTTTGAGCTACAACACAATAGTCTAGAGAATGTGGATGATTGCAAACTTCACAAAAGTAATTATTACTCACCATGTAAGTTCCCTTCTTGCTCAATGGATCAGGGGTCTCTTTGCTTCTTGGCCTAGCTGCAATAGGTTTCCCATCTTTCTAGTCTATATTGTAAGGCATATCATGCAGCCTTGGCCTTTCACTTATATTCTCATTTCTATATGTATTCTCTTGTCTGTACTGATAATTATTGTTTTGCTAAGGAGGCCTCGGGTTGTCTCTTTTATTAGTTATACCAGCAGCGTTCCTGTTGTTTTCAATTGTCAATGCAATTCTTTGTGCTTCAACCAAATCTCTTGAAAATCTATTTTTCAGTTCGTACCCTATTTTAGGATCAAATGCATTTAAATATACACTCAATGCAACATAATCTAGCATTCTTGATCCATGCGGTACCTTAGTCTGCAATTTATTGAATCCTTGGTTGAAATAATAAATTGAATCATTTTGATTTTTCTAAATCTCATTAACTCATGAAGAGTAGCATCTGGAGCATTTTGATTCCCTTATTGTTTTAAGAATCAGCCTTGAAATACCTGGAGAGAATTAATTGAGAATGCTAGCAATCTGTTGAACCAATCCCTGGCATCTTTGAGAAGTGACATCATGAACAACTTCATGTGTAAGTCTTCATATGGCACATCTATATCTTGGATGAAAACATTAAAGCTCCTCAAATGTTCTTCAGTTGTGATTGCATTACTTCCTATAAATTTGGGCACCATATTCCTCCAACTACCATCCATAAGGTAAGGATGTAACTAAAAAGCAGCTAAATCAAACTATCTAATCATGGTTGTATGCTGGGGAGGAATAGGTGGGTACTGATACTGATGCATAGGATTATTATACTATGCATTGTATTGTGGGATGTGATGTTGACCGGGAGGTGGATGCACATTTGTATGCTATGTGGGAATATGAGGTAGATGATTTGGCTATTTGTGATGATTTCCTATTTGATGGTGAGGAGATACAAGTGGACCAAAAGGCCCTGCACTATGATTTCCCTGCTTATGAGGTGGTACATACTTTGGGGGGAAACCAACTGTCTAAGAAATACTCTGAGCTTCTTGTAATTTGAATTCTTTCATTGCTTGTATCATCTAAGCTTTCTCTTGCTCCTTTCTCTTCTTCTGAGATTCAAACCGTGCTTTGACTTCCTCATAAGTAAAAGATTCATAATCTTCTTAGGGAGCTGCATGATCAATAGGTCCATTCTGATTATCATACTCCTACCTCTTTCTAGCTTCAAACTTAGCCTATTTCTGAGGATCAAGAGAATGAAAAGGATTTCTTTGATCTTTTGGGGTACAAGGCTCTGTACTTGAATCATCTCTCCATGTATCATAGCAATTATATGTTTTACAATGTGTTCTTGGTGCTTTGCCTTTGTCTGTTATGCACATGTCCTCATTGATCCTCTTTCCTTTATCAGCTCTGTCATCTTTGTGTGTCCATTTACTGCTGCCAATAGGAGCTACAGTATGACCTCCCCTGTACTAAGATCTTCTTCCATTCATGTTTGTACAATTGCAAAATTTATGTCAGATTTGCCACTCACTTTTGTCTAAAATGAGAAAACACTTAATGTTTCTTGTTCCCAGGGGAGTCTGTGCAAGGTTTATGACTCTATGATTAAGGCTTTGATTCTAATTGTTTCCCAGTGGAGTCACCAATTTGTTAGCTCTCAAAAACATAGGAAAGATGCCTCAAGAGGCTGCCAGTCTCTTGATACGCTTTAGGGTAACATACAAGGTCAAAAGTATTCAACCTTCTACTCTTTAGGTTCTGCTAAACCTTGGCGGGTGTACCTTTCTGAATAAAGCAAACTTGACTTATGATTATCTTTCTAAAATTCTTTTTCCACAATGGCAGATAATAGTGAACAAATGAAATCAAACTTGATAGCAATCTTCTAATCTAAATCCTAAAATGCTTCACAAACAAATGTAAAGAAACTGAATGAATTCAAAATGATGAATTGCAGAGACTAGTGCCTTATTGGGTATGCGGAATCGAATGAGATCAAGATAAGCAACACTCTCTTGAGAAGATACAAATTATCTAGCATTTATTGTATTTACAACTTGTACAAACATGCAGTATTGTAACTACTAAGTTCTACTTTGACAATCCAAACGAATCTCTCTGATTACTGTGATCAATGAAAAAGGATTTAATCTTTCCTTGAAAGAACCAATTGATTAATCACATAAATACAAAAAATTTGTATTGATAAACTGAACATAGATCTTCTTATGTCAATTTAAACAACTAGAAAGCATCAATTTTGGAGACAACTTAGCAGTATTTTCATTCAATTCAGCAGAGAATTGACACAAGAGAAATGCAACAACATCAACTGATTTTAATAAATACCTCCATTATGAAATCATGCAACAAAAGTCTTTGATCTAATAGTTTTATTCTACTGTATCTACTTGTAGTGTATCAAAAAATTCTAACTAGTGTCATTTTACAATTACAATATGCTTATTTATACACCAACATGAGAAAAACATCAAAATAAAATTTCATGTCGGCCCTCCACAAGATTCAAGCTCAATTCAAGTTGGCCAGCAATGGTCTTCAAGTATTCTACATGTCGGCCATAAGACTTGTATTTCTATTAATTACCAGTGAACTGTCGGCGAGACACAACTTGTAGTCATATTGAAGGAAATTCACTCGTTATCATTCCGTGCGTACCTTTTTTTTATTCACATTCGTTGTAGCTCATTTGGGTTGGTGAGATGTCATAAAGATTTCATTTATGTTTTGCTAATATATACTTTGCCTCCTATATGTCGCTATAGCAATCCATTGGTCATACCAAAGCCACGTAGTATTCCTTTATTCCCATTGTGCTTCGCTATAACAGATAGATATCAGGGAGACCTCATAGAGATTGTTCTAAGTTTCACCGAGAGCCTCCCACTTACCTTCATGTCATTGTGACCATCCAATTATCCTGTCGACAAAGCCACCACTACATTCCATTTGGCAAGACCCCAAGCTCCTTGCCAGGACCACATACCAAAACAAATAGGTCAAATCGAACAATACCTTTTATTATATTCAAATTTTCCAGGTCTGCAAGATTTTCTCACAGAAAAGAATACACATTAGGCCATCGACAAGACAAAGCAATGTCAGGGGGACCTCATACACATAGCACCTCATTATACCGAAAGTCTCACATCGTGTTATTTTTCAGTTGCCAAGACAAAGCTATTCTTATGCCAAAAACCATTCCCCACTTGCTTTCACCAAGACAATACAATATCAGGGAGAGGTCACACAGAGTTCAATAGGCTATACTAAAAGCCCTTTGCTCATTAATGTGTCACTGTGACTTGATAATATTAGGGAGACCCCATGGAGACAACATCATGTCATACCGAAGCACCTTTTATTATATTCATTTTTTGCTAAAACCCTTAGGATTTCTCACCGATAGAGCTCCCATATGTATTATCAACAAGAAAAATCAATGTCGGGGAGAGGTCTTATAGAATGCTCATTGCTTTACCGAAATTCACCTTGAGATAATCTTTTGATCACCAAGAGAAAATAGAACTTACACAGAAAGCCACCCTGGTCACATCGAACGATCTATGAGAGGAAAACCATGTGTAAGGTTGGTGAGACTAAAGGTCACTCGCCAAGACCTTACAACGCTAGCAAATAAGTCACTCCAAAAGTCATTTGGAAGAAATCTTATGTGCTCTATTGGTGAGAAAAACTCACTTCGTCGTGACACTGCATCGAAGGCACACAACTCATGCCGATAGCCACAACATATGCCGATAGATGTCTCCACTATAGCCAAAATAGCATGAGGGTTACACCGATAGCCAATCACAGGAAAATGCCAGTTGCTGTGACAAAGAACATGTCTTGCCGATACACCTGAAACATAAAATATTAGTAGAAAAACATAATGGGTCGGGGAGACCCAAACAGACTTATGCCGATATGGACCAAAATATGGAAAATGTAGACATGGATTAATTCTATGGGGAAAAACGAGCAAAATGCAAGTAAAAACTCCACGAGATGAAGAAAATTGCTATAGAAGGACTCATATGGAGACTCAAGGGGGATGAAAGATAGGAAAAATATTATAAAATTTTAACAATTCCAAGAATATGATGTGACCATCTACTATCAATGACCCACTCATGCTTTTCTTCAATTTGGGTTGCAAGAGATTTCTCAACTTTAGCAGACTCAGTAGCCATAGAACTATTTTCCTTGATAGCAATGAAAACCCAATCATCTTCATTTCCATTATCTTTATGAGACTCATCATTAGTCACACCGTTATTAGCAAAGTAATATTTCTTTTGGAATCTAGATTTGTAAGGATTAGATCTAGGAACTCTTTCAGGACACTTTGATGCAAAATAACCTATTTTACTGCAAGAAAAAACATTTGATAGGAAACTTTCCATTATACTTACATTGTCCTCTACCTTCTTTCTTCATAATTAGTGCTTCCATCTCTTCTACCTCTCTTTCTTCATCTTGAAGCTGTTTCATTTATTCCTCATACTTGAATGTCTTTCTAGAACTCTCTCCCAGATTATATCTTTGCTTATTTTTTAGGATACACTATCCTTGAACGTAGTTTTAGTCTTAGGAACAAAATCACCAAATTCACTCAACTCAAAGGTACAAATTTTACCAATCAATGTATCCCTTGTCAAATTCATCAATGATCGGGTTTCCTCAATGGCATGAGCCTTTGCTTTGCAGGAGGGAGGTAATGATATGAGCAATTTAGCAACAATTTCTTCCTCATCCAAGGTACCACCAACACATCTAATACCCATCACTAGTTCATTTACTCTTTCCATAAAATAAAATTTTCATCTTCAGCCATCTTCATATTTTCATACTTTCCTTTCAAACTCTATAGCTTAGCCATCTTCACATGTACATCTCCTTGATACAAAGATTGCAGCTTTTTCCACATCTCATGACTTGTCTTCATATCTAACACATTTGTCATTTCTAAATCTGTTAAAGCACTCAACAAGGCTTCCATAGCCCTGACATTATTCTCAACCTCTTTAATCTCATCAGCAGTGGAAGGACCATTCTGAGGAATAACATATCTAGTCTTTGTAATTTTTTAGAAGGGTTCACCAATACACTTCAAATGACACTCCATTCAAGCTTTCCAAAATGAGTAATTTGTTCCATTAAATCTAGGATTGTCCTTCTTGTATGATGCCATCTCAGATCACCTCAAGATTTTAAACTTCTTTAGAGGAACCTACTTTGATACCAATTTTTTGGAAAAAAAAAGGATAGACAACTAAGAGGGGGGGTGAATCAGTTGTCACAAAATACTTAAATCTTTTCAAACTTTATTTAACTCAATCTTAGATCTAATGAATAAACAATAAACCATAAACATTCAACACAATAGAAAGACAGAGAACACCAAAAAATTTTATGTGGAAAACCTGTTCCAAGAAAAACCACAGTGGAGGTTAGTCCACAATATTATACCCTATTAAAAGTATAATGAGAAATAATGGGAATTCACATGCATTTAGGCACACTTCCTAGAGCTCACTACTCAAATACAAAAGAGAACTCACTATCCAAAGAAAAGTTTGGATTAAAACCATCCAAATTGTGAACTAAGACAATAGCTTCTACACACGCCTGATTATAGTTCTAGTTAAGCACAAAAAAACCTTCTTCACTCTTTTCTCAAACTTCTTCACACTTCACTCAGTCTTCTTCACACTCTACTTTACAATCAAATGGCATTCACACATACACACATGGGAGCACACCGAGCACAATTTACATGAATGAAAAAATCAATCTTATATATCTACAACATGAGATTACATCAACACCTTAGTAGACCAAAGATATAAAACATATTTTCAATGTCAGCCCAAGCAACATGAGATTACATCAACAACTTAGTCGACCAAAGATATAAAACATATTTTCAATGTTGGCCCAAATTTACAAATATTTTTTTAATGCAAATCCACCAAGGTCAGTCACAACATAGTGGAGACCCAAATTAACAACTCCAACACAAAAATACTTCAATTAATTTCACCTCGAAGATCCACCACATGTTACACCCATCATGTTGGCCAAGAACATGAGAAACTAAACATACAGAGAAAAATATTTGACCACGAGCATATCGATCAATGTGGATGTACCATAAAGATATAGAACAATCTAGAAACATCCAAGAACACCAAGAAACAACTGAGAATCATCTGTAACTACTAGAATTACTAGAATTATACCAACTTTAATCAAGAACATTGATAGAGACCACATAAACACTGTTAGAACATAAATCTTCATAATTTGAACAAAGCTTCATGCGGACCTCTGAAACTTCTAGAGGATGGACTAGATACACTCAATGATAAACCCTTTAGTCCACAATAATTGATCTTCAATGTACAAAATGAGACACCTTCATGACCTTCATAGTTCCATTGGGAACCTGTAATACTTTCTTTTACAATTTTCTCAATATGCTTGACATATACAACCTTCAATACATCAAATGCTAATATTGTTGACATCAATGACAACAACATATTAGCCACACAACCACAACATTCAACATGCAAAGCATTGAGACTGTAATGTCTCTTCCATGTTGACCCAAAATGGATTTTATTTTTTTTTCACTCTCTTTGTGTCATTTTTCTAGTTCTATGAATTTGGGGAATGATGATAGCTCCTAGCTCTTTAATCAAAACATTGCAACAACAAACATACTGACCCAAAATCTATAGATCCCTTATTTTTTTGGTTTGTTCTTTTTTTGGGGGAAACCCCCATTTCTTTTGTTCCTTTTTTCTTTGCATGAAGCTACCATAATCAGAAATGTATGAATTGGCATAAGGGATTTCCAAGTTGGCTCTCATGTCTTGTTTCTTTTTTCATTTTTTATTTGCTACTTTAAAGTAATTGCTCATAGAACGAATTGTAGCAATTCCTTTAAAGTGAGGGAATACATTGGAATTATTCATTATTCATTTTTCTTTCTTCTTAGAGAAGCCTTCTTGTTCCATCTGATGTGTTTGTCACTTTGTGGGTGACATTGGGTGTGACGTCCTTCATAAGTGTGACCTATCTAAGCATATTACATTCCTCTTGGTGGCTTGATGTGATTCACTACATCTTCTAAGTTGTGAATATTCTATTCTTTGATTGGTTCTCTCTTGGAGACATTAGACACAATGTTCCCTAAGTGATAGACATCACATGAACTAAACAAGACTCCTTTGAACAATTTTTGCATTTTACATTTTTGCATTTATATGGTCACCTTGCATAACACAACTTTCATGCCTATGGTGTTATTACATTTTTTCATGAGTTATAATTATATGAAGCTTTGCTTGTCTCATGAGCCAAAAACTAGCATTTTTGTTTGTGGTGCTTTATTAAAGTTATCAAGAGGTATAACTTTGATATGGTTGAGAGAGAAACCCATTGTAAGGCATGAATTTCCCCATAGCCACCTATGTGTTTGTGAGTATATACCAGTTGAAAGTATGTTTCTCACCTTTTGGGCTTCTCACCTAGTAGAATGCCATGAGTTCTGTTGCCCCAGAGTGAGTATGCATTTTCAAACAAACAACCTAGATCTGATCCACAACTAGCTAGAAAATGATCAAAGCTTAGTTTGAAATTTCCCTTTTCTCTCCCTTTTCTTTTTCTCCTTCATATGTGTGTTCCTTTGTTCTTATGTTTAGTTTTCCATGGGATCTTCATCCTGGGGGATTGATCATCCCTCTTGATCATTGTTGTCTCATCTTTCTAGAATAAGTACATTTGGATCCCTCTCAATATGCATGACTACTTTAGTGTGAGTTTGAAGCAATTTCATCCTCTCTTTAAATTGGGGGCTAAATGTACCATAGAAAAATGGATCTTTGATATTTTCATGGTCATCTAAGTCTTTTTCCTATGATTCTTGGCTTATTTTTCTTATATTTAATGTTGTATTAATATGACCTATACATTCACATTAGGTCTTGAATATTTAAATTATTAAGACTTTATGATGTCTTGTGAAGGTGTTGTGAAATGTTGTAACACATTTCTAAACTTTTCTAGACTCTTCTTATTATAATTCATCTAAATATTCCTTTTTTATTCCTTACCAAGTCTTATTTTAAAGTGTTGTAAAGTATTGTAACAAACTTTCACACTTTTCTAGGCTCGTCACCACTAAATACACCTTTCTTATGCTTTATCTTATGTCTTTGAATACAAACCCAACAAACAACATTAAATAAAATTTAATCCCCAACATCCACTTTCTTGGCTTGAGTGGGACCCATTCACCATGGGTGGTGAATAAGTCCCTCTTGGCACAAAATTCAAAAAAAATTCAAATTTCTTTCAAGTTTGTATTCATTAAGACTTTAGGTCTGCCTATGGTGTATTTTCAGAAAATTAGGGCATAAGTTTGCATAAATAAATGTTTTCCTATCCATTTTAACCCCCATTCATCTTATTTACCTAATCATCTCATACACTAAAGCATTCAAGTATTTTTCATCATTCAATCAATCAATTCTTAAGCATCTTGTAGTAGCCATTGACAAATCTTCAAATTTAAACAAGGGTTTGGGGAGTTGGTAACACTTGCATGTTATTTTTTCATCATTCCTTTCTTATTTCATTTCATTTCTTTATCAAGGGTTTGATTTGTAATGTCTATAAAATGCACAAGAGATAAAGAAGGTTAAAAGCACACACTTAATGCAATCTAAGATCTAATGCAATTTAATGCTAAGCAACAAAGAACAAATGAAAGTCAAAAACATAAATAAAACTTGAACAATCTCACCAAATTTGTACGTATTTCCATGATTCATCTCTATTTCCCTTCTCCATTTTTCTTGTAGTAGTATAATTCCCTTAGATTCTCAAAGTTCGTGCAAATATAGCCTATGATAATGATTTAGCAAAACATCGAAGATTCAAGATAATTGCTCCAAAAAGTCATAAGATTTTGAGAGAGATTGGAATGAAGAAAGATCTAGATCAATTTATAGAAAATTGATTATTCAAATGACAGGCTAGGATTGAAAGATCAACAAATGGTTGAGATTCACTGATTAGTCATGGATTCTAATAACAATTAGTAATGACATGAGTGATATAAATTAGAAATAGAATTAAAGATTAAATAAATGATTAAACATTCCAGTTTGGTATTTGAAAATAGAAGAATTATCTTTGCATGACAAAGATGAAGATGGATTAAAGCAACTCTTGTTCAAATGCATGCACAAGGTTTAATTAATTAAATAAGAATATTTAATTAATATGCATGTACACGCGATTGAGTTAGCACTGGACAATTGAATGATTTGACGAAGAGATTACTCGAGAAAGCCACTTAGACATTAAATCCTGAGTTAACTAAGCGATTTAAATAGATCTTTGAGTTGAGTAAAAGTGAATACTTATATAACTCACCCAATTATCTAAATATAGAGGAATGTGTTAAAATATATTTTATGAATTAAATAATTCATTTAATTCAAGACTTGATATTTGAAGAATAATTAAATAAATAAGATTTATTTAATTAAGTGATGAAGGGATTTAAATGAATAATTAAATAAATAAATAATTTATTTAATTATAGTTGAAGTATGATAAAGATTAAATTAAATAAGAATTTATTTAATTTGACAAAAAGGATAAGGTTAATTAGTAATATAATTAAATAAAAAGTATTTATTTGATTAATTAGATGGAATAAAGAAAGTGTGAATTAATTAAATAATTAAGATTATTTAATTAATAGAAGAAATAATAGAAGACTATAGAGAATAATTAAATAATTGACATTATTTAATCATGACCATGAAGAATACAAATTATTAAGAATATTGAAGTCGTAGGCTTAGACCAAAATTTAGTGTCTACATTTTCCCCTCTTTGATACAATGTCTACATTTTCGATGTTGTGTCAAAGAAAATTGATAAAAATATGCCCCAGTCATGCCCTAGTGTTAAACAAGTGAAGGTATACCCCTTCGAGAAAATTGACAAAATTTTCAAAAAATTCAATAAAAATTTGGAAATAATCCCAATTAGTCCATTGGATAGCCAAAAATGCAGTGGAGTTGATGGAATTGAGTTTGGGAATGTTAGGTACGGGTACAAGTCGATTGAAGTTGGAAGCTGATCCGGCTAGTAGAAAGGAATGCCACCAAAACCCTAGGTATAAATAAAAATTGGGGTAAAAACCAAGTCATTTTCACCCACCTAGCTTTGAGAGTTTAGATTTTGCTCTGCACCCACAGCAATAATGTCTCCTATTTTGGACACCCACCATCGAGCATATAGGATCCGGACCTTCAGGCAACTAACCAATGTAGACCCCTCGATATGTACCCTAAACTTGATTTTTGAAATTTTTAATTTGTACGTGTTTTTATGCATTTAATTCAAATTTTAATTATGTGTCATTTTATTAAAACACTGCATGTGAGTGCGCAAACAATGCATTTGCATATGGATCAATGCATGTGCAATATCACATAAATAGGCTAGCGTAGAATTTTTGTGGTTCAATGCATTTGTGGTTTACTTTAACACATTTAATAAATAGCATCGTATGTGCATTTAAAATAGCCGCATTTTTTTATTTACAATGCATATGTATTTAATTTGATGCACTTGCATTTATTTCAGCTACATTCACATTTGTTTCAATGCATTTGCATTTGATAGGTAATTGTTCATAGTCATTTTTTATTATTCACACATATGCTTTGTAAAGTTACGCATTTGAAAAAGAACAACACATCTATCTAATGAAATGATGCAATTGATTTTCCTACAACGCATATGTAAAATAATGATGCATTGGCAAAATAACAATGCATTTGAATAGCTATTAATTTAGTCATTCTGCACTAGGATAGATGATTGATGTTGACATGAGGCATGTATAATGCCATTGTAGGTTGTGCTAGATATGGTATATATGCGAGAGTCAAGATTGATGACTTTTTGGTTCAAAGATAGCTTGCGGAGTGCAGAGCGATGGTTCCTATGGCACCTAGGTCTGCTACATGTGACATACATACCCCAAATTTGGGAAAACTAGGATTTATTGACAACATTGTGTGAGCGATGGCACTCAGAGACACCATCGTTTCACCTACCTACTGCATAGGTGATAGTGACATTAGAGGATTTCTACAGGATCTTGATATTGCCTATTAGAAGGATGAGGGTTAGCTATGATACTTAGAGGGGTATTGTCGAGATGTGTTGATATTACCCACATGCTGATGTCAAGCAGTTAGGGCTAGATCATTATGATATTAGATGGTGCATATTGGCATAGATGTATAGACAGTTGGACTTTCTATTATGCACATTGATAGGTGGGATAGTGCTTCCTGACCGTCGAGGTTGTGGTTTTCCTGTAGGTTGGGGGGAGATGTTATTAGGGATGCTAGAGCGACAAGTGGTATATGCTTGGGGTCCTGTTTGCTTGGGATGCTATATTTTCACTTACATGATATAGCCTACTGAGAGGCTCAGTCCATGAGTTGTGGTACCACTCTCCTGATGTTATGGGCATGGGAACTCATTGCTATCTTCTGGCCACCAGTGATAGTAGATGTACACCATGGAGCCCCTTATGTCTTTCGTTATGTAGGGGCTAACATTCAGCACCACGTAGGAGATACAAGATACTTTAGGCATGCCATAGATACTATGGTTCAGTTTACATGGAGACCATACCTAGGATGCATAGAGTGGTCAGATGAGGATGAACACTTACTATTTTTCCACCAGACACAGTACTTGATTGGGTGGACTATTTCACAAGTCCATAGTATTGAGCATCATTTTCCAAATTGGGTATTATGGCAGTTCAGAGAGGTATAGGATGTGCTGAGATGATGGGATGAGTTTGCGAGGTCATCACGAGAGATCCCCCTATGGGGTCTAGAGATTCCAATGGCCATAGCCGAGGTAGACATTGATGCATTACAAGTAGTTCCCTGTGGGTGGAGAGATGGTCTGGCAGACCCAGGTACTACAAAGGAGTATGATCAATGGTGGGCCATGTATAGGCTAATTCCCTTAATAGATCTAGATCAGCCAATGTCAATAAAGTGGCAAGGGATAGGACCGCAAGGTAGGCATGGGAGAGGTAGAGGTCAGAGAGGTAGAGGGGGCCGTGTTGATGATGGAGATGATGGTAGACGTGGTTAGTGAGGTGGTAGGAGAGGAGACATGGATGGAGGGGATGAGTACCACCATTGTCACCCATCCATGAGGAGGGATGGGGAAAGGAGGATGTACACATGCTAGATATTCAAAGAGGTGAGGAGGAGGTACATGCCAAGATTAACAAAGAGGAGGAGCATCCCATAGAGGAGGCCATTCTAGATATCCCTAGAAAGGAGGAGGCAGAGTGAGAGGAGGTAGAGATTGATGCCCTAGGCTTGCTGGGTGCCTATCAAGAGGATGATGATCATGAGAGAGAGATTCAGGACAAGATTGTGGAGGAGTTGGATGAGGAGGAGGATGGTGTACCGAGGGCTAGACAAGATGACACAAGGGAAGTTGATCCTGATACGGCTACATTGCATGCCTAGATTGCATCCTTGGAGGATAAAATGAGAGTCTTGATGTCTGAGAGAGATGTGTTATGGATGGAGAGGCACATAACCA
The DNA here is from genome assembly GCA_007258455.2 of Sequoia sempervirens. Taxonomy (NCBI): domain Eukaryota; kingdom Viridiplantae; phylum Streptophyta; class Pinopsida; order Cupressales; family Cupressaceae; genus Sequoia; species Sequoia sempervirens. The sequence goes on from VDFB02049217.1 coordinate 25,367,780, forward strand.
TCATGGATAGAGATTAGGCCATAGCTTGGAGATAGGAGACTAAGCAGAGATTCATAGAGCTCAAAGGGTTATGTACTAGGCCAGTAACCGCATTTGCCAGAGAGCTAGTCAGAGCTAGGGAGAGGGAGACTTATTATCGAGACTTATATGATGTAGAGATTCCTCTAGAGAGATGGGATCCCAGCTTCTCATAGCCATGTAGCAGCAGGTCATAGACTAGGACCCATACCAGGATAGTTAGCACAGAGGGTGTGGAGCAGCCACGTAGATCAAGTCCATATGACAGGCCCCACTCAGCTCATAGGTCATCAAGTTCATGACATCATTCATCTGCACACTCTAGTCATGATAGTTGTGGCAGTTCTAGATAGGGACATTTCTTGACATGTATTGAGACATTATATGATTATCAGATAGCCTTCGGGCTTCCATATTTATTTGATACATTTTGACATTATGATGTGACACTGTTGAGCAATATATATATATATATATGATTTTGGCGGCGATTCTCATGATATGAATTTCTATTTATTGATTACGCAGTCATTTATTTGTACATGTTATGTTTTATATGAGATGCCTATGTGATGGATGATCATATCTAGTTTATAATATGTTTATGTAGCATATGATGTGATGTTGATTCTATGTGATGATATATGTTGAATGTTTATGATGTCAATGAATGTTATGTATGCAATTTACAATTATGAGATGCAATGTGATGTCTTATGTACCATGTTTTCTACATGTGACGCTATAAAAATGTAATATGATGCATGTATTTACATTTGTTATGTACATAAATGCTAATGATATGTATTGTATAATGATGAATGTCTATTATGTCGTGATGTCCTAGATATGATAAATTCCTATATGTATGTTTCTTTCTAACATGTATGTGTATATGTAGGATGACTTATATTATTGTGTGTCATAGGACTCCATCATAATGCAAGAAAGAAGAACTATTGGTGCAGAAGGAAATATTAAGAAATAATGAAAGAAATACGATGGATGTTAGTATTAGCAATATTTGATGTTTCATTGTATCACAAAAGGTATTGCACTTTATCATCATTGGGTGGGACTAATACAAATGGAGAAAAACACCGTGATATGACATAGATCAAGGTGTGAAAGGTCATCCACTTGCTAACAACAGACAATCGCGGACAAGGATTGTCGTTAACTCATACGAAGGGCACAAGTTGCCCCAGTCTTTTTGTCAAGACAAACCACATACACCAAACAAAATAAAAGACAGGTCATGAGATGTCATCGCTCCTCTAAATCCTTCATGGGATATCCTTGAGAAAACTAGTAACATGACTCAAAACCAAATTTAAAAGAAAGTCGACAGACAATAGTCAAAGAAAATTGAATTCAAATACATCATTGCTTCTCTAAATCCTTCATGGGACATCCTTGAGAAAACTAGTAACATAATTTCCACCATAAAGTCAAATAAAAAGATAAGATAAATAAGCCGTAAAGTCAAAAAGCCAATAAAATATTTGCCAAAACTTGAAATGTTTGTTTTATTCATTTTGATTGATAGAAGGATTGATTGATAAAGCCTGATTTCCAGAGGTACACCTACTAGATAAGACTTTGAGTCTAGTTTCGATGTTATAACTATCTGTATAAGGCATGAAAAAACCTAGTTTCAAAAAGACATGTATTGTATAAGACATTAAGTCAAAGTCATTCATGTTTTAACCTATGTAAGGCTATGTTGATTTGATTGACAATGTTGATCTATAGGAATGACTCATCCTATATAAGACATTAATTGTTTTGTTGATATCAATATTTAGGAAGGACTCATTGAATAAGACAAAGGTTGATTGTTTTGACAATGTCCATCTGTAGGAAGGACACATCCTGTTGCAGACATTAGTTGATTTTTTTTTTATTGTTTTATTTGGCAAGTTGTTTCATTTAACTTAGAGACATTGTTGACTTGTTCACTAGATTGATGCATGACATGATACGATGTGTGGAAAATTGACTGTGTGTGATGACAAACCCTAAAGGACTGACCTAGTGTGGCCTCAAGGGCTCATCGATTGATGGCCTTGCCTACACTATACACACAGAGACCTCATAGTTAGACTTGACTTTGATTGACAAGACTGACTACAAATAGAAGATGTGTGTGAAAGTGAATGTGATGAACCCTAATGGACTGACCTAGTGCAGCCTCGAGGGATTGTCGATTGATGGCCTTGCCTACATTATACATGTAGAGACGTTGTAGTTCAACATGACCAATGACGTTTTCATATAGACATATGAATTGAAGCATGATTTTATACATATAAATCTAAACGGATTGACCTAAAGCCTCGGGGGCACATCGGTAGATGGTCTTGCCTACATCTAGTCACAAAGGTAACATGGTTCAACAAATGACAAAGACTAACAAATGCGACTAACTTTGACTCTATTTTTGGATTTTTGAAATGTTTTGATTTTTTTGTCTTTTTGAAGTTTTCTGATGTTTTTGTGTTTTCTTAGGTCATTTTGTGATGTTTGTGGATTTTTCTATGGTTTTACATCTTCAACAGAGCCAATGGAAGAATCAATATGACACACTTTAGGTATTTTCCCCCATTCGAGTATAAGACCAATTGATTATGAATAGGGTAAAATGGGGGATATGAAATGCACTCCATGTCAATCATCCCAGGTTATGGGAAAGACTACCAATTATTATGAATGGTATGTACAAGAGATGTGGAATCTGTATATGGATATGGACTATGTACAGGGATGAGGGATATGTACCTAGATTAGATTAGAATGATGGTGGACAAAAGAGCAAAGTCAACTACACATGGAACTTGTTTGCTAGGTTTTCACCATGGTACTTATCCAAAGCACCACCGAAGTGGTTTTCACTATTGGATGAATTATTTCTCTTTACTATTTTCTAGATTATCTAATTTTTTTGGTGTTACCAAGACGCCTATTTGCCAGGTTTTCACCTTGGTAATGATTTTTTTGATTTTTTATATTTTTTGTATTTTCACTAATTAAGGCAAGGTTCTTAGAAGCTATGCGTAGAACTTATTCAGATGAAGACTATTTATTGGAATGGACAATGGTTCTCCTTCAAGAGTATAGAGTTGGTACACTCCTGATCCAAAGGCTTCTGTAATAATATAAGGTCCTAACCAATTTGGTTCAAACTTTCTTGGTTTTTCTCTTTCTGCTTGATTCTTTAGGTTCTCCATCAATACCAAGTCACCAATGCCAATGTTTCTGTTCAATACCTTCCTATTGTAGCTATGACGAAGGAAATTTTGATATGCTTGGAGATGGTCTAGTGCCTTTTGTCGTCGCTCATCTAGGAATTCTAGCTCATGGAGTCTCGACACTCGATACTCTTCATCATCAATGTGGCCTTTCAAGGATACTCGCAAGGAAGGAATCTCGACCTCAATAGGAAGAATAGCTTCAAAACCAAATACTAGTGAATAGGGAGTGGTGCCAGTGGGAGTACAGATACTTGTATGATAAGCCCATAAGGCGAGATTAAGCTATAAATTCCAATCACAGCCAACATCATTGATAGAATTTTTGAGGATTCTAGTGATGGTTTTGTTAGATGCCTCTACTTGGCCATTACCTTGTGGGTAATAGGGAGTGGAAAAGTGATGTTGAATATGAAATTCATCACAAAGATGGTGGAATTCTTGATTCTTAAATGGGTTGCCATTATCCGTGATTATGGACTGAGGAACACCATACCAAAAGATAATATAGTTGAGGATAAACTTAGAAATTTGTGTACCGGTAATGTATGTCATAAGAATGCCTTTAATCCAATTCGTAAAGTACTCAGTCGTAGTGATGATGAATTTATGGCCATTAGACGATGTGGGTGGATCTTACCTATGAAGTCAAGTCCCCATTGGGTGAAGGGCCATGGTGACGTTATAGGATGGAGCTCCTGTGCCGGTGCATGTATCAAGTCTCCATGAACTTGGCATTGACAACATTTCTTTACAAAGACATATGAGTCATTTTCCATAGTAGGCCAATAATAACCCAGTCTCATAAGCTTTTTGGCTAAGGTAGGACCACTAGAATGGGAACCACATATACCCTCATGCACCCCTCACAAGGTCGCTTGTTCTTCCTTAGAATTAAGACATCTCAGTAGGGTATTATCTAAGGTACGTCTATATAGGGTGTCTCTGACGATGGTATATTTGGTAGACTTTTGAAAGAATGTCCTATGCTAGTTATTTGATAGGCCAATGGGTATGATTTTGGCATGAAGGTACTAGTCATAGATTTCTTTGTACCATAGGGAATCAGGACCAACAATGTCACACACAATTTCAAAATCTAGTATATCTTAGGCTAGTACCAAAAGCTATTATGCCAAGAACTCAAACTTAGGCACATTGTTAGGAATGTATAGAAGTGATGCAATTGTAGCCATAGTGTCTGTTGCCCTATTTAAAATATGAAGTATCTGATGAAATTCAACCTTTTCAAAGTACTCCTTAAAGCTATCAGCAATGCATTTGTATGGAGCAATCTTCTCATCCTTAGTCTCATAATCATCATTTACTTGTCTGATTACTAGTTGAGAATTTCCATATACCTAGAGATTCTTAATTTTCCACTTGACTACCATGCATAACCCTATCACTAGAGCCTCATACTCTACTATGTTGTTAGTACATGGGAATGCAATTCTGAATGATTTCAGGATGGAGTCACCCTATGGTGTGATAAATAGTATTCTAGCTCTTGAGCCATGATTTGTGTGTGAGCCATCAAAGTACAATTTCCATGTTGTGTTTGTGTACATTGTAAATATAAACTCATCTAGAAAGTTTGCAACTAATGGGTGATCTACTTGCATAGGTGCATCAACTAACTAATCATCAATGACTTGCCCTTTAATAGACTTTCTTTCTACATATTGGATATCATACTCACTAATTATCATAACCCATTTGGCCAATCGCCCTGTTAACGCTTCCTTGCTTAGAAGATATTTTTGAGGATCTATTCTGGCAATCAACATTGTTTGATGGTTTATCATATAGTTCCTTAGTTTTTGGGTCACAAATACTACTACAAGATAGGCACATTCAATGGTACTATAGTTGAGCTCATAACCTACAAAAGTCTGAGTGATATAGTAGACTGCCCTTTCATGACCTTCATCGTCATTCTATGCAAGCAATGCTCTGAGTGATGAATGGGTTGCATTAATATAAAGAATTAGTGGTCATCCTTCAATTGGTGGCATTAAGACTAGTGGTGTGAGTATATATTCTTTAATTAGTTGAAAAGCCTTGTCACACCTAACTGTCCATGCAAAGGGTACCCCTTTCTTAAGTAGATGTTGAAAAGGATGTGTCTTATTTGCTAACTGCACTATAAATCTTTTGATGGATTGCAGTCTTCCTTGTAATGTCCTTATTTGACTGAGATTGGTTGGTGGAGGCATTTCCATGATTGCTTTGACCTTGGCTGGATCTACTTCAATGCCTTGTCTAGAAATGATATAGCCTAATAGCTTTTTTGACTTGAATCCAAACACACACTTCTTGGGATTAAGTCTCACTTTATACTTGTCTAGCCTCAAAAATATCTTGTCTAAAACCTATAAATGTTTTTCCCTTGTCTTGGATTTAACTATAAGTTCATCAACATAATCCTCCATAAGAGTGTGTACTAGATCATGAAAGATGGTGGTCATGGCACATTGATAGGTTGCTCCAATATTTTTGAGTCCAAAGGGCATAACATTCCAGCAATACGTACCCCAAGGACAAGTGAAAGTTATCTTAGGTTGGTCTTCAATTGCAATTCTGATTTGATTATATCCTGAAAAATCCATCCATAAGAGACATCATCTCATATCTTGTTGTCATGGCAACTATCATGTCTATATTAGGTAAAGGGAAGTCATCCTTAGGACAAGAATTATTGATATCTCTAAGATCAATACAGATGAAGATGCCACCAATTGGTTTAGTGAGTGGTACAGGATTGGAAATCCAATCTGCATATTTGATTGATCTAATAAAACTAAAGTCTAATAGTTTCTTGAGTTCTACCTTGACTAGTAAAGCAATTTGTGGATGCATTTTCCTCAATTTCTATTTCACTGGTTTGGCACTTGTTTGTAAGGGTAAGTGATGAAGAAAAAGTTTAGGATCCAACCCAAGCATGTTTGCATATGACTAGGAAAAATTTATCTATCTCTATACAAATAATTTGTGGAATTTGGTTGCTCTTCTATTGTCAATGATGCTACAAAATAAACGAGTCGAGGATTCTCTTTTGTACCTATGCTGACTTCTACTGATTCTTCAACAAGCATGGGTGACTTTTCCTATGCAATGGGGAAAATGTTTAAACCTCCATCCTTAGGTGCCTTAGAGAGGTTTTTTTCCTTTGAATGCATCCTTTCTTTTTACCTTTTCATTGTCTATAGGTGCATTTTGGTTTTCACCTAGAGACTCATCCTTTTTATCTTGTGTATTCATTTTCTCATTTTTGTGACTGGAGGGTTGAACAAATTCCCCAAAATATGCTTTGTTGTCCAAGTCAATGGTAAAACTAGCCTTATGATCACCATGAGGTATGCCTTCCCATAATCCTAGGAACTTAGTAATTGATTCATCATTCTCAAAAACATCTAAGATAGGAGTGTCTTGTTGATCCCAGTCAATAAGTTGGGGATAAACTAAAGGCATTTCATCATTAGAATTATCAAAGTTTAATGGAGTAAAGGTAAGGACTGAGTTGTTCATATAATCACAAAAATCTTGTACTAAGTCCTCTTTTCTCTTTGGTTGAGGTCTAAGTGGATTGATAGGTGGGCCTAATGCCAGAGTTTGGTAATTTGAAATAGATGTATTAGGCTGCCAAGAGGTAGGATCAAGTGACTCCCAATAGTAATGTTTAAACCATTACTCTTTGATCATATTCTTTGGTGGACAAGAATTCAATGGATTTATTGAGGATCTCAACATTAAGTCAAGTTCTCCAAATATCTTGTCAAGGTCCATGGAACAAGTAGAGGATAAGGAATACTGCTCATTCATTTGAGTCAGGGGAATCACAATGGTGTTGGTCAAATGGTTTGTGAGATGTCTCAATTTATTCTTAAGAACTTACTTCCTTGAGTAAGGGTGATGTGGTACTAGGAATTCCAATCTAAATTAGTTGAAACCCTAGCCCCAAGCCTTTTGGCCATTGAGAAACAAAGATTGGTTCAATCCTTCCATCTTGATTCAAGCCTAACCCACTTTTTCCATCATATCCCTTTCTCTGCATCATTTTGAAACCTTTTCCATATAGATCTATAGGAATGTGAGCAAGTGAGAGAGGTTCTTCATTAACTTCCTTGTACAACCAAGAAGTGACATCTTTTGTATCTACGGCTTCTTTTCTTAATTCACCCCATTTAGTGAAGGTTGTTGTGGGAGGAATGTGTATAGTGACCATAGATTGTCTCCTATCTGATATAGGTAAACCGTATGAATTAGAAGGAATCATATGGCATGTAATATTTTCCACAACACTTGTCTTGGATCACAACCCTAGGAGTGATAGGACCTGAATGTGAAACAGAGGTTTGTGTGAGGGTAGATGGATTGACATAGTTAGATGAATTGGAGGAAGCCTCCTTGTTTACTGGCACTTGGTGTTAGGGTATTTATTTTAGATTGGTGTAGTATTGAAATGGGTTTGGGTCACCATCTATGGTTATTTCAATGCCATTGTACGAGAATTTGAGACACTGATGATATGTGGAAGGGACTACTTTCATGGCATGAATCCATGGTCTACCTAGCAGAAGGTTATAAGGAAGGGTAAGATCCAAGACCTAGAACTTTGTCTCCATTATTGCAGGACCAATTCTAATAGGAAGTGTTACCACCCCCTTTGATTTTCGTTCCTCATCATCATAAGATTTTATGAAAATAATTTTGGTAGTGTCTACATATGCTTCTGATAAACGTAATGCTTTAATTATTTTTAAAGTGCATAGATTTAACCTTGCTCCTCCGTCTACCAAAACTCGTCTAACTTTGGTGTCATCAACAAGGACTTCAAGATGCAAAGGATCATTATGATTTGTCTTTTTAGTTGCGTAGTATTTTTTAGAAAATGTGGAATGATGGTTATTGGTCAAGTAGCCCACCATTTCCTATAAATGATTGACATCAAGATCATTAGGGACCGTGGTGTTTTGTAAAGACTTATCTAGAATAGATTGATGCTTAGGAGATATATGCAACAATTCCAAGATTGAGATTTGGGTTGGGGTCTTCCCCAACTGGTAAAGTAGGTTATATTATGACTTGGAAGACTGTGGTATTGGCTATGATGGAGGACCTTGAATATTGATCTTCATATGATGAGTGTTGACAACGCACTTAGGATTTGTATTGATAGTAATGGTATTGATTTCTCATCGGTGACATGAAGAAAATGAATGATTTTTCCACTATTATAATCAAGCTTGATATTTGCATAGTTGGCTGACATATTATTCTTAGTACTCAAACTGGGGACACTTCCTTTCCTGTGGTCATGTAGTGGATCAAAAAATACTTGATGATTAATGTTTGATGACTTTTGCTTCTATCCACTAACTTCAATTATCCTCCTTTCGACAAGATCCTGTATGATATTTTTTAGTTGGAAAAAATATTGTAGGTTATGTCCCTTAGTTCTATGATAGTCACAAAAGGAATTGTCATCCCACCAAACTGGTTTAAACTATCCAAGATCATATTGTCTTGGCTCTTGAGGCTGTATGAGATTATGTTGTAATAGCTATTTGAATACAGACTCAATGGGTTCCCCTAAGGGAGTGAACTCACATTTTTGAAACCTCCTTTGTTGTTGTAGACGTTGAGAATTTTGGACCATGTTGGGAGGTTGATTGACAACATTAACGGTGTTGGTAGAAGTGTTAAGTCCTTGAAATGTGAATATTGGTCTCGCTTGTACAGTTTTGGCATCAACTACCCCATCATTGGTGATGTTTTTGTTGTGAGACCAAAATCTTTTTCAGTCATTGGGGGTGTTTTGCACGATCATATTTCTATTGAATGTTGAAGTCTTAAGTTCTCTTTTTTCAATGAGATCCTTTTATATTATAACCCCTTTCTCCAATAGTTCTAAAAAATATGTACAATAGTGTACCCTTAAGTTACTCCTTAGTTTTGTATGAAGGTTTTCTTGGAACATAGTGATTTTTTGTTTTTCACGTATCTTGACAGGACACCGACTAGCTATAGTCCTCCATCTCTAAAAGAAAAAAGATGAATGTTTCACCTTCATCTTGTGTTGTGTGACACAAGGTTGCTGTATTTATCTTGTGTTCTATGTTGAAGGAGAATTTCTCAACAAATTTCTCAGCCAATTCACCCCAAGTTTTGATGCCATAGTCTAGACCTGAAAACCACTCTAGTGCAATTCCTACAAGACTTCTTGGAAGTAGTCTCATAAGATATGTGGGGTCAGAAGAGACATCTATGCATGTGGTAGAAAATTCCCTTATATGTTCTATTGGATTCCATTTTCCATTGTACTTAGGAAGATTCAGTATGACATACCCATGAGGAAAAGGCATCATGTACAATGATCGATCAAAGGGAAATGGACATATGTCCTTTATTGAAAAGGATTTCTTAGTTGACATGACATGTTATCCATTTGCATTTGTAGTGAATGCATTTGTGATTGTAAGACGTCAACCTGGGTCAATGATGTGTTGGGCGGATTATGCGGATCCATGTATATATTCTAAAATCTAAGGTCTCATGATGGGTTTCAATTGAACATTGGTATTTGAGGTGGGTTTGGATTCAAAATATTGGTAAACGTGTTCTAGTTTGGAATCTACATAAATTGGTGTTGACATGGGATCTATGTGAATGGATTTTGGTTGCCAGTCTAGGAGAAGGGATTCTAATTGCCTGTCTAGAAGAAGGGATTCTAAATTAGAATCTATGTAAATGGATTTTAATTGCTAGTCTAGGAGAAGGGATTTTGATTGCCATTCTGGAAGAAGGGATTCTAATTTGGAATCTATAAAAATAGATTTTGATTTCTAGTCTAGGAGAATGGGTTTTGATTGCCAGTCTTGGAGAATGGGTTTTGATTGTGGTGTAGGAGCACCTAAAAACATGTAATTGCAAAGTGCATTCTATGAGGGTTAGTCTAGGAGTTAGTGATAGTATGAATAATTTTTGTGCTAAATTAGGTCCATGAGACCACTCATGATGTAATAAGGTTCAAATGTGCCATTTAATGTAGGTTTGAGTCTTTAGAAGGAATTCTAAGTTGAAAATCTTAAGTTAATTATTAGTAAACAATGCATAATTAGCAATGTAAAGGGTTAAAATCATCTTAAAGAAAGGTGGTTAGGTGGTTATAGGCATTGGAGGAGGTTATTGAAGATATATTTGGTTGATTCCATCGTTGTAAACACAATTTTTGAAGACCTTGAATGAAAAATTTAGTTTGTTTTGAAATTACACGTTTTCCTAGTATTTCCTAAACTTTGCTTGGCTGGAACAATCCGTAAAACTCCAAATCTTGGTTGAAGGCTAACATGGAATGTTAGGGAACTGAGTCTACTTTCAAATGCTTCAGGTTTGATTGAAAATCCTTAATTTTGGAGTGAGTTATCTCTGTTTTTCTGAAACTGCTCTGTTTTGGTGTAAGTTGGTGGTTTGAGAGTAATAAAATGAGTTTTAGGGCATTCCACCTACTGTAGCAATTGTAACTTGGTGGAATGACCCCATTTGTTGTAATATAGGTTTCCAAATGTTGTGCAACTTAGAGGAAGTGTGTTTGTGGGTTTTGGGTGTTGCCCTAGGTTAAATTTCGGTGATTTTTCTTTGTGAAAGTAAGGAATTGAAGGATGGTTTATGAGTTTTTTGGAATAAATAACATATGAAATGAAGTTTGAAGCTTGTGCAGGCATAATTAGGAGTTTTTGAATAGGTGGCAGGGTCTAGAAAGGCCTGGAGCTATGGTTTACAATAAACCCTCCTTTTGAAAGCCTAAAATCAAGGGTTTTAGGGTTTGCCATGTTGGAAGAGTTATTTATGGAAACTAGTGGTGGATTTAGTAGTTTTTGGGAATTTTAATTGCTGCCCCAAGGTTTCATAAGGTTTGGTGGAGTTTAAAGGGCACCTGTGAAAGAATTGCTGAGACAACATGGGTAACAATAGATTTAAAGTTGAAGTGTGTAAAGGATGATGAGAAAGGAAGAAGTAAGAGTGAAATGACCTTGAGAGGTAAAGGTAAGCTTGAAGGGTGTATCAAAGATAAAGGACATGTAAAAGTTTGTTCATTAAAGGATAATGGTGTTCTAGGGTAGACACCCATGAAGAATACAGTGGTACATAAAGCTGAGACAGGGTATTGTGAGAAGAAGGTGCTTGGGACAGAGGTCCTAAGAAGAGAAGATGAGATCAAAGAGAATGAAGGTAAGTTACTTGAACAAAATAAACTTTGGCATAATGGAGCCACAAGGGAAGAAGAGTGCTGTCCAATTTTTGGGAAAGAGCACGAGATGCAACAAAAGGTTGAAGGTGAGGGTGGAAGACCTAAGGATAAAAAGGTCTTGGAAACTGAGAAAATGAAGAATGAGGAAGTGACTAAAAAGGAAAATGATGAGAGGAATGAAAAAAGTCTTGAAAGGCTTGAAGGTGATGAGAAGATCATGGTTGGGATGGTTTTGTGTCCTTTAAGGATGAGAGAAGATAAAAGATAGTCAAGCATTGCAAAAACAATGAGTTGTGACACTAGAAACATAGAGGTAGAAGAAGAATATGGGTTGAAGATGAATGGGAATGAGTGCCAAAGGAAATGGAAAGTGATGAAGAGAAGGTTGGTTGTGACAAATCAATGTAAGAGCATAGGAGATGAAGGACAAATGGATAGTATTCTTGAAGTTGATAGGACCAAATTCCTTGGAATGGAATCTTAGAGATCTGAGATAAATAGTTAGTAAGTTAATAAGTCTAAAAATACAGAGCATGCCATGAAGGTAGTGATGGTAGAAGTCAAGGGTCTGATACAAGACTTGAGAGTAGGTGATGAACAAGTTGTGAAAGTCAAGGAAAAGATGGTAAGCTATGAAGATTGGTAGAAAATAGTGAAAGAGACTATGGAAGAGTTTGGAGAGTCTATAGGAGTTGAGGAAAGGATGGTCACCATGAGAGGTGAAGGACATATGGTACAATTTTTGTAGAGAGTTGCAATAAGGACATAGGATAGGATTGAGAGGTTGAAGGTGCTAGGCTAGGGAATGGCTAAGAGAAGACAGTGTGTGTGGTCTCCAATTGAGTTGGAGAAGATAGGAAAATCTGAGATTGGGACAATGAGTTGTCCTTGGTTGCTGAGTTTAGTAATCAGGCTATTGTATGCTATTGAGACAAGGAATCCATGTATAATTCATTTGAATGTAGGTGTGAAATGGAAGGATAAGGGGCTGAGAGTGAAGGGAATCACTAGTTTGTTCATCCTTCTGACAGTGGTCAGACCAAAGGTTTAAATGAAAGTGGCAGGGAAAAATGTAGATTATGTTGCAGATAATAGAATTGAGGAGCAGAACTACATGTATAATTGGCCAAGGCTCATGATGGAGCATGGAAAAGAGACACTAATGCATGGTTGTTTCAGTTTGTGTATTGAATTTTTGTTTGCAGGTGTTAATGAAGACAAAATGTAGCAAGAAGATTCATTTGAGCAGGATCAAGTGTGGCAAGGTGAAGACAAAGCAAAGAATGAAGGGTATAAAGTCCCTTCAAGGAAGATTTCCATGCAGGCGACTTAGAGCAGGTTTGAAGGGATTGTGCAGAGAGTTGGAGAAAACCTATGGAGTAATTTATGGGGCATAATTTTTTTTGTACCCAGGGAGTATGGTGCAGGAGCACCTAAAAACATGTAATTGTAAAGTGCATTCTATGAGGGTTAGTCTAGGAGTTAGTGATAGTATGAGTAATTTTTGTGCTAAATGAGGTCCATGAGACCACTCATGATGTAATAAGGTTCAAATGTGCCATTTAATGTAGGTTTGAGTCTTTAGAAGGAATTCTAAGTTGAAAATCTTAAGTTAATTATTAGTAAACAATGCATAATTAGCAATGTAAAGGGTTAAAATCCTCTTAAAGAAAGGTGGTTAGGTGGTTATAGGCATTGGAGGAGGTTATTGAAGATATATTTGGTTGATTCCATCATTGTAAACACAATTTTTGAAGACCTTGAATGAAAAATTTAGTTTGCTTTGAAATTACACGTTTTCTTGGTATTTCCTAAACTTTGCTTGGCTGGAACAGTCCATAAAACTCTAGATCTTGGTTGAAGGCCGACATGGAATGTTAGGGCACTGATTTTAATTTCAAATGCTTCAGGTTTGATTGAAAATCCTTAATTTTGGAGTGAGTTATCTCTATTTTTCTGAAACTGCTCTATTTTGGTGTAAGTTGGTGGTTTGAGAGTAATAAAATGAGTTTTAGGGCATTCCACCTACTGTAGCAATTGTAACTCAGTGGAATGACCCCATTTGTTGTAATATAGGTTTCCAAATGTTGTGCAGGTTGGAGGAAGTGTGTTTGTGGGTTTTGGGTGTTGCCCTAGGTTGAATTTGGGTGATTTTTCCTTGTGAAAGTAAGGAACTAAATGATGGTTTATGAGTTTTTTGGAAGAAATAACATATGAAATGAAGTTTGAAGCTTGTGCAGGCATAATTATGAGTGTTTTAATAGGTGGTAGGGTCTAGAAAGGCCTGGAGGTATGATTTACAATAAACCCTCCTTTTGAAAGCCTAAAATCAAGGGTTTTAGGGTTTGCCATGTTGGAAGAGCTATTTATGGAAACTAGTGGTGGATTTAGTAGTTTTTGGGCATTTTAATTGCTTCCCCAAGGTTTCATAAGGTTTGGTGGAGTTTAAAGGGTACCTTCTTTGTAAAAGTGGGCTAATCCACTAGCCTTTTCCATGGCAGGAGTATTGGATGTTTGAATTTGTCCAAAAGAGTTGATATTGGTTTTCTTGTATGTTGTATAAGTTGCAAAAGGGTATCTTAATCATCCCTAAGTTTTTTAGGTGTTTTGGAAAATATTGGTGAAAATGCCTAAACTAGGTTTGTACTAAAACTGGGGTTGAAGGGTGAAATTGGGAAATTGTACTTCTGATGGCTATTGAACTTGGAAGACTGATTGAATTACTTTATATGATCATTTCAATCTTGATAGATGCCTCTTGAAGGTAGGTTGTCAATTGGATTGAGATTGAGCCTCTTGACTCTGCATCAGATTGCCATATTGTAGTGAGGGAATACCTCTTATTTGTGTAATCCGTGGTATAGTACTAGTGACCTGAACACTAGGTATGGCTATCGACTGTGGTATGGTACTTGTGACACTAGCAATAGGTATGGCTATTGACTATGGTATGGTACTCGTGACACTGACATATGGCATAGAGACTGACGTTTTAGGTCTTTTACTCCCAACAAGAGGACCAAAGGGAGTGGACAATGATGCCCCTATAGTAAAATTAAATCCTAAAGTCATGCTAGACATACCAAATGGAGATGTATGGACTGTCATACTCTATGTAGGTGTGCCAGATGGTATGGTTGTTCTAACCTGAGGTATAGTAGTACTAGCAGTCATTGTATTTTTCCCTTGTGTAGGTTGAGCTTGTAAGGTGCTAATATCGAATCATGTAGGTAAGGTAGTGCCTTTAGTTATCAATTTGGCTAAGTATCATTGGTGATATTTTTTGGGTACTCATCTACAAAAGAGGAAAACTTAGGGTCATGTGCCACAACCTCTATCTCTTCTACTGTAATGTGTCCTTGAGTGTTTCTAGTAGTGAATTTGTCTAGTAAAGTCTTGTGAGGTGTTGAGGAAAATGGGTTAATGAATTTGTTTGGGCTCAACATCTTTTCTCTCTCTTTTCTCTTAGACCTAGTTTCAACCATGTTAGACAAACTCAATATGTAGGAAATGTAAAACTACATCTATGGACAGTATGACTTTAATCTATGTTTTTGGGATTTTTTGAATGTAAAATAAGGGATGTTCTAAGATGATGCTAGTCTAAAATGACAATATCTAAAGATGCAAAATGCAACTAAGCTTCTAAGGTAATCAAGTCTATAAACCTGAGACGAGGGTACCAACTACCTAAAGTCTAACCAAGGTGTCAATTTAGTTATGTCAAGGAACCACTATAGGAAAATGATCAAAGATAAGTTGAGTCTCCTAACTAGACTGATGAGCTAGGGGGACTCTCTATAGGACAAAGGATAATATGATAGGAATAGGGTCAATGATAGATTTCGTTGACACTATGATTTTTCTAAAGTGCAAATGATGGACCTATCCTAAAGTTTGTAAACATGACCCTCCTAGAAGTTTAATCTCAAGGTAATATGTACTCTAAGATGAAACTAAAATTTGGAACTAGGATATCTATAATGATGATAAATGATACCTAAAGGATGCAAAATTGAGCAAATCATTTTAGGTTTCTATTCAAGGACTATTGTGGAAAGACAACTAAAACTGGTATAACTATGTTAATTGGATAGTGACTGTGAATTCTGGTTTTCTAATAATCAGGAAAATGTGTCACAGGATTTCACAAATGTGGTTAAGTTTAACAGTTGTGGTTAAGTTTCATAGTTGCAGTTAAGTTTCAGAATTGTAGTTTTCTGATGATGAATTGCGTGTCTCTAGTAATGTTCAGTGTCTAACTTTGATAGATGTGGTTAAATTTCTAATAGATACGACTCGTAATGGCAATTGCAACTTAGAATATAACATATGTAGTTTTTCGCAAATCAAATGCAAGCTAATCTAACAGATGTGACTCTATGCTAGATAGATGTGACTGATACTGAAAGATGCAACTCATAGCTAAATAGATGTGACTCTAAAAATAAATTGTGACTTTCTAATGAACAGTTGCACCTCTCTATGCATTTTTAGTGATTTGAGATATAAAATAGATGTTATTTTCTATGATCAAGTTCTGGCAAGCAAAGACAATCATAAGACAAAGTGTTTTCAGTCTGATGTTGGACTCAAAGAATGTTTAATTTGACAATATAAAATCACATCCTAAAAGGCCAATAGGCCAAGGGTTATTATACTTGGTATAGCCCACTAAAATACCCCAGATTGGTCCTACACCTTTCCTTCTCAAGAGCAGATAGCTTAAAATTTTGGTGGCATTGGCTCCCCTCCATAGCTCATTAATGTCATTCAAGCACACTAATTTTATATTCTTTGGGAAATGACCTCCCAAGAACTATTATCTCTACTCAAGGGGATTAGTAGTGAGTGTCTTCAGGCATGATACTATACCTTGCACTATACTGAGCAATGGCTGAAAAATGGTTGGCCTATAAAACAAAGGGTGTTTAATATGGGCATTCCATTCGTAGGGCATGATCCATGCAGTGAGATTCCCCTTTCAGATCCATATCATTGGAACCATATGCATGATTCTTGGACTTTCCCCAAGAACCCACCTTTTTATATCAGCTAGAAGTCCCTCAAGTTCAAGGTGCTACTAGTCTAAGTCATCCTGGGGTGAGTACTTTTTCCCACCAGAACAAGCCCAAGTTCTAAAGTTGGTAACCATTTCTCTTACACCTAGGATTGCATGGATGTGTAAGGGGATAGGATACATTGATGTACCAAATCATGAGGGTAATTATAGAGTTTTTCTTTCATAC
Organism: Sequoia sempervirens; assembly: GCA_007258455.2. Classification (NCBI taxonomy): domain Eukaryota; kingdom Viridiplantae; phylum Streptophyta; class Pinopsida; order Cupressales; family Cupressaceae; genus Sequoia; species Sequoia sempervirens. The sequence goes on from VDFB02049217.1 coordinate 25,384,552, forward strand.
CCAACACAGTAGAAACTTGTTAATTTTAATCCAAATGAAAGATTTACTACACTACCAAACAATCTGTTTCAAAAATATAACTAGGGTTTTTAACATGCATTCTGCAGAAAGATTCATTAGTAGTTTTCAATATTTTCTTCATCAATCATCCTACAAAAACTTGTTAACTCCTCAAAACGCATGCTGAAAACAAAAGATTAGAAAAAATAAAAGCATGAAAAGAAACAATAAATTGAAAATCTAATCCTAAAATATACCATTCAGATGCATCATTTTCTCTACCAAATGCATCTCAATATTTTTACCAGTCAATTGTGGCTCAAAAAATGATAGATGTGTGATTATAATTCAAATGTGTCATTTGTTATAACAGATGTGATCCACATAGTCAACTGCATCGCTTTGTCACACTGATGCGTCTTCTAATGTCAATTGTGGTGTTTCGTCAATATGATTTGTCGTTGAATGTCAATTGTAGTGTTTCGTCAAGATAATGCATCGTTCCATATGAGAAACCTACAAAATCAAAAATAAAAGTCTATGGATACACAAACATGGTGTCTTCACATTGGGTTCACCAAATGTAACGTCTAGAAAATGCACAAGAGACAAAGAAGGTTAAAAGCACACACTCAATGCAATCTAAGATCTAATGCAATATAATGCTAAGCAACAAAGAACAAAGGAAAGTCAAAAACGTAAATAAAACTTGAACAATCTCACCAAATTTATATGTATTTCCATGATTCATCTCGATTTCCCCTCTCCATTTTGCTTGTAGTAGTATAATTTCCCTTAGATTTTCAAAGTTTGTGCAAATATAGCCTATGATAATGATTTAGCAAAACATAGAAGATTCAAGATAATTGCTCCAAAAAGTCATAAGATTTTGAGAGAGATTGGAATGAAGAAAGAAAGATCAATTTATAGAAAATTGATTATTCGAATGACAGGCTAGGATTGAAAGATCAATAGATGGTTGAGATTGACTGATTAGTCATGCATTCTGATAACAATTAGTAATGACATGAGTGATATAAATTAGAAATAAAATTAAAGATTAAATAAATGATTTAATCTTCTAGTTTGGTAATCAAAAATAGAAGAATTATCTTTGCATGAAAAAGATGAAGATGGATTAAAGAAACTCTTGTTCGAATGCATGCACAAGGTTTAATTAATTAAATAAGAATATTTAATTAATATGCATGTACACGTGATTGAGTTAGCACTAGATGATTGAATGATTTGATGAAGATATTACTCAAGAAAGCCACCCAGACATTAAATCCTAAGTTAACTGAGTGATTTAAATAGATCTTTGAGTTGAGTAAAAGTGAATACCTAGATAACTCACACAATTATCTAAATATAGAGAAATGTGTTAAAACATAATTTATGAATTAAATAATTCATTTAATTCAAGACTCGATATTTGAAGAATAATTAAATAGAGTAAATTAAATAATAATTTATTTAATTTTACATGAAGGATAAGGTTAATTAGTAATATAATTAAATAAAAAGTGTTTATTTAATTAATCAAATGGAATAAAGAAAAGTGTGAATTAATTAAATAATTAAGATTATTTAATTAATAGAAGAATATAGAGAATAATTAAATAATTGACATTATTTAATCATGACCATGAAGAATACAAATTATGAATAATATTGAAGTCACAGGCTTAGACCAAATTTCGGTGTCTACATGATTACCAAAGTGGTATTTTACCAAGGAAAATCCCTATACTTTAACCCTTAACCGTTTCCCCCTCTTTCCATGTGTGTTTGCAAGTCTTGTAGGAAAATTTCTTATTGATATCAGTGTTGAAAAGTGGTCAAAAAGTCATAAAATATATTCAAGTCAACAAAGACCTAATTCAATCTAAGAGAAATCATTCAACCCATTTTCTATAGTTTGAATTCTGTCAACCCAACAAGAAGACAAGTATAGATCTAGATCCATAGAGTTGACTTAAAAAATTGTATATTTCTGTAGGTGGAATGATTCACCATCAGTGGTGAATGAGTTCCACTACCAGGTTGGAGAAAGTGATTTCTGAGGATTTTCGTTTTCGACATCCTAAAACCTATTTTAGTAGAATTTACCAAAACTTGGACTGATTCACCATATGTGGTGAATGAGTCCTAGTGGTAATCAATAGTTATTTTTTGAAACATTCCAGAACCTTCCAGCATCAACATTCTATCTCCAGGTGCACTCCATTCAATTTCATTAAGTTATGTTTTCATTTGTGCATGTTTCTAGTTCATTTCTGCATATCACACAGTGTTTTCAAACATTTCATATTTTGTAGGTTTTGCATAAATAATCAATCCATTTTATCATTTTGTTGCATTTAGGAACATTTTGATTGTACTTTCATTATTTTGAGTGAACCACCTAGATTTTGTGTGGGATCTATCTCTTTTCCCTTAGGTGAAAAACCTTAATTGAGCAAGAGAGTCATAGCATCCTAAACCACAAAAACATTTGGTTCACATAGGAATACCTTGGAGTAGAAAAGGAACCTCTTCCTCTATTATTTATGCCTCTATCCCTAGTTTTTTTTTCTTTCCTTCTTTTAAGTATTTCTTCTACCCTTATTTCCATTTGATAACATTCCCCTATCGTTCTTGGATTTTCCAAAGTTAACTCATCTTGGATGTTGAATCTTAATTCACTCACATACCTAGCAACCTTGTCCACTTCATCCTCAATGTGACCTAACCTTAGTCAACTTATAAAATTCTTTAGTATATACTTTGATATCCATTTATTTCTATTTTAGTCTTTGAAATTTCTTAAACATTTGAATTGCATAATCAGATGGTAAGAACTTACCCTTAAGTTTAGTCACCATTCTATCCCAAGAATTTTTTTTTGAATTACCTCTCTTCCTCCTTTTAGTTTTCTCATAATCACACCATAATAAATCATGACCCTTGAAAATTTTATTTCCAATCTTTACTCTTTTCTCCTTAGGTACTATTATTCCTTGCATAACCACCCCATTTTATTCTGGAACAAAATGGGTCCCCATTTTCTTGTTTTAATCACCTTTGGTTGTTTGGTTATATCTTAGGATTTATGTTGTTTTCCTCCCTTTTTCTTTTGTTCTATTGGAGCCAGGTTCAGAGCCAAATCTAAACATTGAACTCTATCAATGTTTCCAAGTTTGGTTTCCATCCTGTCTCCGAATTTGCTCTTCTTTTGTTTTCTTCTTTGTTGGTTGTTTTCAACTAACATTTGGGTTGGTCCTTTTCTTCGGTTGGTTGGGTTGTGATTTTTCATTTTATTTGCTTGTGTAGATGCAGAGCTGGAATGGAGCAGTGAGTGTGAAGTTAGCGAATAGTTTGTGTTCAGTTCCCTCCCTGATCTCGGTCCTGGTTTCATCGTGGTTTCACCTCCACCAGGGTTGGGTTTCCTTTGAAATGCTTAGAATATGTGAAAGGTGAGATGAAGAATAATGTATTGTCTATCCTTTTGAGAACTAATGGAGATATTTGTTATGCAGGATTAAATCATACACCTAATTCTATTTCTCAAGGAAGTCAGTTAGAAAGCATACGTCAATTGCATTTGGCATAAAATTTCTCAAAGGAGAAAGTCGATGAGACCCTCCTATTGTCTTGCCGATTAGTAGTGTGTTCTATTCATTTGAAATATACCGGTCGGCCAAACATTTTAATCACCATGAGTTTTTATATATCTCTTAGCTTGGGAAGAAGTCTTACTGACCGTTGTACACAAGGCTAGTAGCACCGACATGTTTTGGTGCCTTTGGTATAATGTTTTGTGTTCGGGGATAAGTTCTTCCAATAAAATAAAGTCTCACTAAAGTGAAATGGAGCTCACCAAAAGATGAAGGGCTTGGTATGATGTCCCACGGACCCAATGGGGTCTCAATGAAATGGAATGATATTGGTATAACCTTTGGCAAAAAGCATGGACTCTTGTCGAAATGAAATGACCTCAGGGTGATGTATTTTTGACTAAAGAAGGTCTTACAAAAATGAGGGAATTTGAGCTTAGGGAGAAAAGAATGAGCTTGCTATGATGTCTGGCTAAAGGTGATGTGTCTTGCCAGTGGTTTTTTGGAAATTGGTATAACCTTTGCAACTCAGTGTAACCTCTGGCTGATAGCGATGGTCTCAATGACAATCTTGGATCTCAGTATGACCCTTGCAACTCGATATGAAGTCTCGCTGATAGTTTGAAGTCATGCCGATAATTGTTGTAGAGTATAATCGCATCGGGGAGACACAACTAGTGTCTCCCTGACATGCAATTCAGTTTGAACGACCTTTGACTGCCCGAGAATCTTATGTGGTATATTTTCAACTAATTAGAGGGAATTAATGGCAAAACCTTCATCATTTGACTGATTAACTACCCCTGTGAAGAAGATCAACTGATCATGAATGACATGGATCTACTCTGAGGTCAAAAGCGATGGATCTATTTGGTGAGTAGTGGTGTCATCTATAAAGATCTAACAAGGAGGAATTTGGTGATATTTCTCAAGGAAGCCAACTTGAAAAAAGATCTAAAACAAGAAGAAAGTTGAAATGAGAAGAAACCATGAATCTCAAAGATAGTTGGGATGTCAGCTGGAAAAGTTAGATCAACATTAATAACAATGCTTTAGAACATTTAAGGCAACTCTGATGAAAGTTTGAGGATGGACACGGAGGCCAAGAGTTAATGCTATGGTTACAAAATATCTAAAGCCATCCCTGGAGTGATCTTTCACTAAAATGGACATAGGGGATTCACATTGAATGCTACTTTAAATTTATTCCAAAATATCTAAGGGCTGACCCTTCTAAAACTGACTCATTTTGTAAACTTTAAAACAGGGACCGACACATTATTTTTTGCACATTCTGTATATATGGTACTTTTTCCTCTTTTTAGTAAGGGACACAAAAAATATTTAGATAGGTCTAGTAGAGGAGTGGGAGGTAGGAAAACTTAAGAGTAGAATAGAGTAGGAGTTAGATTCAATAGAGGGAGGTAATGTATCTTCCAGATTTTCTTAGTGTAGATGGAGACAATTCAAAGACATGGGTTTTCTGTACACTGGTGATTGTGCAAAATTTGTCAATGTTGGTTATTTGTTTCACCAATAGTAGAAGCAACCAGATTTAAATCTACTTCATATTGTGTTCCAGAATGGTATTTATCTTGGGTCGATCATTTGATTTGCAAAGCTTTAAAGGAATGAAATTTTATTTTATGTTTTGTTTAAATGGTGATTTACAATTTGTTGTTGAAGTTATCACTATGAATTAATGAAATTGTGTGTTAATCAAAAGTTAATTTTGTTCTACAGTTTTAGTTAGGAATTCCTTGAAAGGTAGCAAGTCTGATTAAGTTGGATGAATTAACATTCTTTCAGTTCACAAGCTTTGATCTATCTTTTTCTGTTTCTTTAAAAACCCTAGTTAAAGTAGGTTTAAATTCATGTTTGATCTTAGAACAATCTAGAATCTCAACACTAGCAGGCCCCTTGAACATTATAGCCATATTGACCACTTCATGAAACAACATTGTGAACCAACATCAAAGACCTTGGGATGTGATCAGTTTGATTAAATGATTAATTTTTTTAGGAGATGTGAGATATTTCACTTTTATCTTACTTGCATGTTATGGGTCAACTTGGCACCATCAATAGGACTGGTGCTTGAAGGAGGGCTGCCTTGATTAATTTTAGATTGTTGTGAGTTGGAGTGGGTTAGATCTTGGAAAACCCAGCTCTGATGGGTAGCCCTTTGTATATACCAAGATTTGTCCATGAAATCCCTAGTCACCTGTATGATAGGCTTCCTTTATTTTTCCCTAACAGTGGGAAATATGCTTTTGAACATGTTGAAATTTGTAGACATCTATTCACTTTTCTCCAGATTCAGCATGAGAATATCATCTATCAATTGTTCATCAAAACACTTTAGGGTACAGTGAGGAAATGGTATGTTAATCTACCACTAGATTCTATTTGTTCATGGATATAATTAAAAGTCTTATTCTTAGATTAGTTTGATCCTCATGCACTATGCCCATTACATGAATTTGCAGCTACAAAAAGGATACCATTAGAACTCATTTATCAATTTAACCACAGATTTTTGTTTATGTATCAAAGGGTTCAATCTTTAGATTTGGTTCTTGATGATCATATACTGATAGAACATTATTATTGGGGTTTAAACCCCTCATTTACAACCAAATTTAGACATTGTGGCGAGGCTACATCCTTGCATGATGCATTGAGCAAAGATCTCTTATTGGCACAATTTGGATATGACACTAGAAATTTAGGTAGCCAAACTCAGGGTTATAATCCTCTTGTTCTTGCAAACTGCCACCATCTATAGCCTTATGCCACTTCACCCACTATCACTACCTAGGTGCAATCATTCTCACCAAGTAGCTACAACCTTCCTAAGGTTCCAAGCACCACATTTTCCAACACCCCATATTAGGTCAATCCCACACAAGACCACTGGGAGAACTTATCTTTGCAAAATCCAATCATAGAGTTAAGTACCCCACTTGTCAATGAAGTTGTGACCATATCATCTCTTTTCAGTCATATTCCAAAGAAAGTCCATTGCATCACAATGAAGTTGTAGATGAAACATTTGATGAGCAAGTATATCATTTTGATGACTTGTTTGGTAAAAATCATGAAATGGATGTAAATTTAGAGCATAATGAAAATCTCAAGATAGAATCTAGCTTTTTTGAAAATGTTAGTACTAACGATAGCTTTAAAGGATGAGGTATTAATATGAGATTTTTGTCATGAGAAATCAACAATACCTTCCAATGATTTGAACAACTCTTTTGATCAAGATGAGAATTAGGGTGATGAGGGATGGACAAAAGACACATGGTTCATGTTGGATTGATATCCCTCATATGCAAAATAAAATAAGGGAGAAGGTAGAAGAGCTGTGAGATCTGAAACTATCAAAACTTGTTGGGCCAAGTGGATGTAGGATACATCGAACTAATCAACACTCTTAGATGGATTGCCATGTCTTCCTAGGTAGGATGGAGTTATATTTCAAGCAACTAATCACTATTGAAGGAATAATTATGGAAGATCCTTGGAGTACGTATCCCCTCAATGAGGAGGATGAAACAACTAACACACATGAAAATGATAATCAATCCATCCAAATTGATGAGAGTAACTGTGTGAAAAGGTTTAATTCCTCCCTATCTTTTGATGACCTTGATCCTTGCATTGAGATGGATTGAACAACCAATGAAACTCCTCTACCTAGTGCAAACTTGATAGAAGTGAAGAATGGATTCATTGATGCATTCATAGATTCTTTCATGATGGTGAATGAGGAAGAAACACTCTTTGATGGGTTAACACAAGAAGATGACTCTATTGATTTAAGTAGTGAACATATTGAAACATATAACACACTTCAGGATGAGATTGCCAATGAATCTTGTGGTCAAAGAAAAAGGAATTAAATGCCAAAATAAAATTTTGAGGGAAGAAGTTCAAGTAGATGTGTAGACCACTCAAGTGTTTCCCAAATAAATTTATGATGGGACACATTTGGATGAAGTAGAGGAATACCAAGAAAAGGACAAAGAGGTTATCTCAGAAATTGAATCTCTTCAACATGACAAAGAGAATGAAACAAGGGAGTATTTTCTTGATTTTGATTATGTTTATTCAAATGTGTTGTTTGAAGAAAGTACTTGCTTAGCATCCACTAATGAATTTGATCTTAATACTAATAAATTTGATGCTGAAAGGCATGTTTTTGTTGATGATGTGCAAGACTATGAACTGAGAAAGTGTTTTCTTGGCTTTGACTCCCTAGATTCAAATGAGTTGTTTGAAGAAAATTCTTATTCACCATGTACCAATATCCCTAACATCATTGGTGATAAGTTGGATGAAAATTCTCAAACCCTTGAGGGTGACATGTTTCAAGAGAGTGTTGAAAGTAAGACTTCATCTCAAGAAATCCAAAAAAATTTTGACTCCATACCTGAGATGAATACAAAGATGCTAGTTAATGAATATCCTAGTTGCAAGAAAAGCCTTGCTTTAGTGGTGTTCCATGAGCTGAGACCTTGAGAGAAGGAATTCATACAACACAATTTTGCATCACTGAAAATCTTTTGAATCAAGTGGTGTCCTTTCATTATCCTCTATGTTTTCAATGAGTTTTAGTTTGATTATGGTGTTGGGGATAGTAAAGCGTGTTTGTGGGTAATTCATGACAAAACTGAGAATCCACAATTGATAATATTTCAATATTTATACCATCAGAACAAACTTATTGTGCATAAACTTCATATTTCTAAGTATAAAGATAAATTTGCTAGGTTTAGAACTATGCTTAGTAAGTTAAGATTGTTGCACATAATGAAAAATCAGTCAAGTCAATGTACAAATTTTCACAATTTTGTATTTGTAAAGCTTAGCTTTGGAGTTATTTTAGGATTAGGATTAGTTAGTGTTGGTTTTTGGTTTAGTTAGTTTTCCTTTGTTCTGTTGTTTTCTTTTTCCTATGTCCTTTTATTTTTCTTTTGTTTCTGGGTTTGTTTTCTTTTGTTTTGGTCTTTTGCTTTGTATGTAAATAATTTTTTGTTCTGCTTGTAAATTTTTTTTGTTTCTACTTTTAAATAGTTTTTTTGTTTTTCTTTCTTTTTCATTTCCTTTGTTGTTTTGTGTCTATTTTGTTTAGTTATTTGGGGTTATTTGTTCTTCCCATCTTCAAATGGTGGGTTGTTATATGAAGTATACTTTGGTTATTAGGAGAGAAGTGGTTTAGATATTTTTTAGGTTTCCTGATTTGGATGATTTTGTCCTAAATTCATTGTTTTATTCCCATTGTCAATAAGAGTTGTGGGAAGTCTTGAAAACAAAGTAAATAACCTTCATTAGCTACCTTTAAATCTGTCACAATTCATCAAAAGCATATCCCTTTGCAAAGGTATATTTTTCCTAGGACTATGGTGTTGTAAGATTTTAGTGAAAAATACAATTCCCCAAATGTTGTTATGAGGTCCATGGTAGTTTTCAACCCAGAATAGATGTTAAACATCTAATATATTGAGAAAAATTGAATGAAATATCTAAAACTCCAAGAGAAGAGAAAAAGAAAAAAATAAAGAGAAATATCTAAAAGAAAAGAAGACTCAATATGAATGGGTGATTCTAGTATCTCTACTAGGGCTATGGATGCCTAATTGGTAGTAGAGAAATGTTGTGAGAAAACTAGAGGTATCTTCATCAGGGCTATGGATGCTTGACTAGCAGTAGAGCAATGCCCAGGATATCATTACACAAACAACTAGAGGGAATCAACTCATGTAGTTCAAATATTGCACATTGTTGTTCAAAAGATGAGGAAAACTTTATAAAGGGTGATACACAATCAAGCACACACATAGATTCAGGGGTAGCCAGTGTTGATTTACATTTGAGATTCTAGGTCAACCTTGGTTGTTAAAACTCACGAGTCTACATTTGTTATGCCTTGCATAACCACCCCATTTTATTTTGGAACAAAATGGGTCCCCCTTTTCTTTTGTTTTCCTCACCTTTGGTTTTTTGGTTCAATCTTAGGATTTCTTTTGTTTTCCTCCTAAGTTTTTCTTTTGTTTTGTTAGAGCCGGGTTCAGAGACAAATCTGAACATTGAACTTTGTCAACGTTTCCAAGTTCGGTTCCCATCTTGACTTCAACTCTGCTCTTCTTTTGTTTTCTTCTTTGTTGGTTTTTTTCTACTAACATTTGGGTTAGTCCTTTTCATCGGTTGGTCAGGTTGTGCTTTTGCATTTTCTTTGCTTGTGTAGAAGCAGAGTCAGAATGGAGTGGTGAGTGTGAAGTTAGTGAATAGTTTGTGTTCAGTTCCCACCCCAATCTCACTCCTAGTTTCATCTTGGTTTCACCTCTGCCAGGGTTGGGTTTCCTTTCAAATGCTTAGAATATGTGAAAGGTGAGATGAAGAATAATGTATTGTCTATGGTTTTGAGAATTAATGGAGATATTTGTTATGCAGGATTAAATCATACACCTGATGCTATTTTTCAAGGAAGTTAGTTAGAAAGCATACCTCAATCAGATTTGGCATAAAATTCCTCAAAGGAGAAAGTCGATGAGACCCTCCTATTGTCTTGCCAGCTATTAGTGTGTTTTATTCACTTGAAATATACCAATCAGCTAGACATTTTAATCACCATGAGTTTTTATATATCTCTTTGCTTGGGAAGAAGTCTTGCTGACCACTATACACAAGGCTGGCATCATCGACATGTTTTGGTGCCTTCGGTATAATGTTTTGAGTTTAGGGAGAAGTCCTTCTGATAAAATAAAGTCTAACCAAAGTGAAATGGAGCTTGCCAAAATATGAAGGGTTCAGTATGATGTCCCATCGACCCGATGGGGTCTCGATGACATGGATTGATATCGGTATAACCTCTAGCTAATAGGATGGACTCTTTCTGAAATAAAGTGAGGTCAGGGTGATATCTTGCTGACTGGAGGTCTTTCTAAAATGAGGGGATTCGAGCTCAAGGAGAAAATAATGAGCTCACTATGATGTTTGGCCAAAGGCAATGTGTCTTGCTGGTGGTTTTTTGGAAATTGGTATAACTTTTGCAGCTCAGTGTGACATCTAGCCGATAGCGATGGTCTCAACAAAAATTTTGGACCTGCGTATGACCCTTACAGGTCGATATGAAGTCCATCAATAGTTTGAAGTCATGCCGATAACTTCTATAGAGCATAATCACATCAGGGAGACACAGCTAGTGTCTCACCAACATGTGATTCAGTCTGAACGACCTTTGACCATTCGAGAATCTTACGTGGCATATGTTCAACCAATCAAATGGAACTAAGGGTGAAAACTTGACCATTTGACTTATTGACTACCCCTATGAAGAAGATAAATTGGTCATGAATGACATGGATCTACTCTGAGGTCAAAAGCAGTGGATCTGTTTGGTGAGCAGTGGTGTCATTTGCAAACAGATCTAACAAGGAGGAATTTGGTGTTGTTTCTCAAGGAGGCCAACTTGAAAAAAGATCTGAAACAAGAGGAAATCCAAAATGAGAAGCAACCATGAATCTCAAAGATAGCTAAGATGTTGGCTAGCAAAGGTAGATCAACATTAATAGCAATGCTTCAGAACATTTAAGGAAACTCTGATGAAAGTTCGAGGATAGACACGAAGGCCCAGAGTAAATGCTATGATTAAAAAAGATCTAAAGCCATCCCTAGAGTGATCTTTCACCGACATGGACACAGGGGATGCACATTAAATGCTACATTAAATTTATTCCAAAATATCTAAGGGCCAACCCTTCTAAAACTGACTCATTTTGTAAAACCTCAAATGGGGACCGACACATTCTTTTTGGCACATTTTGTATATATGGCACTTTTTCCTCTTTTTAGTAAGGGACACAAAAAATATTTAGAGAGGTCTAGTAGAGGAGTGGAAGGTAGGAAAAGTTAAGAGTAGAATAGAGTAGGAGTTAGATTCAATAGAGGGAGGTAATGTATCTTCTAGATTTTCTTAGTGTAGATGGAGACAATTTGACATGGGTTTTTTGTACACTAGTGGTTGTGCCAGATTTGTAAATGTTGATTTTTTTTTCACCAACAGTAGAAGCAACTAGATTTAAATCTACTTCATATTGTTTTCTAGAATGGTATTTATCTTGGGTTAATCATTTAATTCACAGAGCTTTCAAGGAATGAAATTTTATTTTATGTTTTGTTTAAATGGTGATTTACAATCTATTGTTGAATTTAGCACCATGAATGAATGAAACTGTGTGTTAATCACAAGTTAATTTTGTTCTACGGTTTTAGTTAGAAATTCCTTGAAAGGTAGAAATTCTAATTAATTTGGATGAATTAACATTATTTTCAGTTCACAATCTTTGATCTATCTTTTTTCGTTTCTTTAAAAATGTTGGTTAAAGTAGGTTTAAATTCATGTTTGATCTTAGAACAATCCAAAAGCTCAACACTAGCAGGCCCCTTGGACATTACAAACATATCAACCACTCCATGAAACAACAACCTTGTGAACCAACATCAAAGACCTTGGGAGGTGATCAGTTTGATTAATTGATTGTCTTTTTCAAGAGAGGTGAGATATTTCGCTTTTATCTTACCTGCATGTTATGGGTCAACTTAGCACCATCAACAAGTACATCCTCACACTCAAAGTAATTGTCAAGTGCTACAACCCAATCTAAAATTTATTCATCATTCAAATTACCTCCATACTTGGGTACATCATTCTTCACCTTGGGTTTATCTTCCTTGATTGCTCTCAGTAACTTAGCCATCCTCTAATCATCAGTATCCATTTCCTCTTCCTCTTCTTCTTTAGTATCTTTTTCTTCTTTGGAATCACTCTCATCTCCCATGACCATACCTCTCTTCTAACTTGTTTCTAGAGAAGCAAGCCTCTCCTTCAATTCTCTCATCTCTCTATCATTCTTTTCCTTTAATCCATTCACTTCTCTAGCAATGGTTTTTCCTTTTGGAGGCATTTAGTTTTGCTGCACACTTTCCTTCTTATTTCACACTTTTTCTCCACTCTTCAGATCAAACCTATGCTTTAGTACCAATTTTATGTAGAGCAGGGTGGAGGAACAAAAATTAACTCAATCAAACCCTTGAGGAATTCATAACACTTCAAACACAATGATTTCCTTCACAACTTGACACTATTCCTTATTACACAAAAAGGGGTTTTTGCAGCATATCTTGCAAAAAAAACTCCTACTCACAAACCAAAAACTATTTGAGATAGCATTTTTGAAGTTTCAAAACATATCAAATTTGTAGGGGTGTTTACTTTGGAACTCAACCCTCTAATTTCTATTGCTACGTTTCACCATAGGCCTAATTAGGCGAAATAAACTAGGTCTTAGTAGGGTCCTTCCACTATAGGGTTCTAAAATTCAATCCAACACCTAAAACAAGTCAAATATCAATTTTCGCAACATTTACAACCATTTAAATCAACTCCCTAGCTATCTTTCTTCAAAACCCTACTTCTATGCAACCTTTTCACCAAAAAAAAGAGGTTTTCACCCTAGGGAATCACCTATTCTTCATCAAACCTCCTCCCTGCTCTTGTAAATGCCATGTAATCAAAATAAATCCTATCTAGCCCCATTCCACCAATTATCAAGCATTTTCATTAGTGGAATGGGCCACAAATCATTTTTTTGCACTCAAACCCTCAAAACTGTGGTTTTAAGATTGTTTCTAGTAAAAATGCAATAAAATCCTTCAAATTTAATGAAAATGAGTCAAACCAATTTAAAATGATAGAGAATTCATAGGTTCATCAATTCCAATGCATGAGAGATCATCTATAGGTTGTACAAGGCTGTACTATTTGTTGTAACAACAATTTTTCCTTCAAAACACAAAAAACAAGAGCTTTGTTATTCAAAACTTCAAAATTACATCAACCAACTATTTCTCAACATACACAAGAGTATTTTAAAGTATTAAAAAGTTTAACCAATTTATTCCAACTACTTTCTAACTCCCTAAAAATTCAACTTCCAAGAAAATGCAAAAGGTGAAAAAGTTGCTTGACAACTTTGTAACTTTTCGTGCAACTGTACAAATTTGACCCAATTAACATCCAAATGACTCTAAACCACCTAACAACCTAATTTGACTCCAAGAGCATAAAAAATGGTCTTTAATACTTTATTCTAAACAAAAAATACTTAACAACTAACTATTTGCATCATTTTAAGTGAAAGGTCATGAAGGAAGGTGATGTCATGATTGATAGGTGGCAACAAGTGGTTGCATCAACCAAGGATATGAGTGGTGAACTTGATCAATGGTCATGATTGAACTAGTGATGGTCAAATGAAGGAACTTCATCAAGTTGACACTGGAAATTTGAAGAGAGTCTCAAGAGTCTCTTTGACATAACAATGGTGGTAGGAGTTAGTGGAGAATAATGTCACTAAGGTTCATTAGGGAGACAAATGAATATTGGTGCAACTTATTGGGTAGTCCCCATGACATCCCAATAAGAACTTCATCAATGATACTTTTAGATACTAGAGTGAGTGACTTTAGATTCCATTCAGCACTCTAATGGTGGGTCTAGTAGACACATGGTGGCATATCACTTGGTCTCTTCACATCATTATTGTGAAGCAAAGCAATAGGATTATTCTCATGAAAAGCAATGAACAGAAGAAGGTGTTACATGGAAGAAGTTGAATGATGTGATATAGATGGATAAGTGGCAATAGCCCACCATCCTGCCAAATGGAAGCATTGATTTAGTTTGATCTCATAGGCTAGCAAGATTTTGACACATGACAAGGATGAAAATGTGGATGACTTGTGGTGGTGATGTGGAAGACACATGGTGATAACATGTTAATCAATGGTGTAGATATGAAGGCACCTAATCGAGGAGACAAACACATATCAGTGGGACATAATAATTGGTCCCCTCAACATATTGATAAAGTGGGACCTAGTAGAGTGTCGATAAACGTGAACAATTACTTCTATAGACAAGTGGTGATGTGTAATTGATCAATGTGTCAAGTCACATAGATGATGTTTATTTTACGATGATGACATGGATGAAATGTAGGTAGTAGGGACTAGCTAATTGATGTTGCAAGGAATATCAATGAGACCTTATATTAGTGTGAGTTACTTTAGCCTCTCTTCAACATTCTAATAGAACTTAATAGAAGGGATAATTCCATATTAGAGAGAGTTGCTTTGGTGTCCCCTCGACACAATGGACTCATGGTGAAGACCTTGGTGGGACTTGATAGGTTGGTGATGTTGGAGTATGGTGACATGTGATGACAAATGGTGAAGGATGATTGATTTGTAGATCAATTCACATCCTTGTTGTGAATTGTGTGGTGATGATGCGGGCTTGTGTTTCTCACCATCGGTATTGGAAATAAAGGTAAATATCAGTGAGACCCTAAAATGTCTCAATCTGATATGTTAAAGAGACTTTGATGGTGTAAACTATTAGCCATAGATGAAGATTGATGGAAGTTTTTTAAAGGATTTATTATCTGACAGCTGTGTTTTAAAGATGTGATAACAAATGAGGTTTGAAGGATCATGGCATAAATAATAGAGATCGATGACACATATTCAATGATGAATATCAGAAGTGGCTTAGTCCATGTAAACCAAGGTTTCGACTAGTAACCAATACTATGAATGAATTTAATTTGTTCAACTATGCTTGTGACCAATGTCGGTGAAGATTTGATCTACTAAGTGGCAACATAGATTTCTAAGTAAAAAAAGATTAAGATGAGATTGATGAATAGAAGAATATATTAAATTCACACCCAACCTTAGGGTATTAGACTCAACCACATTTAGAAAATACACTATAACATAATTTAATGCAATAAGGCTCAATGTAGAGGTATGGAAATATCTTGCAAATTATAACAAATGTGTCTAGATGAGCTTGATTTGATCATATGTGAGAATCTTGAGGTAATAATTGTAGATTAGTAGAGTCAAGTAAAAGAAGAAGATAATCATAAGATTGTCCAAGTACATTGAATACAAGAGAAGAGTAGTGAAGACAGGGTGTAGTGCATTGGATATAGAATGCACTAATTTTGTATGAGTAGAACCCAAACAAATAGCAGAACATGATTAAGAGTTAACATTCAAAGTGCAGTAAAGAAGAACAAAGAATGCACATGAATCCTAGACTATAATAAAAAATATCTTCTAAGTGTTTGCATTCATGGTGTAGAGGTGTAGTGAAACAAGATAGAATAGAAAATGGTTTAACTACAGAGGAGAAAGGGAAAGTGCATAGCAGAGTGAGAAGAGAAGAGAAGAGAAAAGGTATGTGTTACTAAGATTGAAACATCAACAATAGAGAGTAATTTGCAATGAGTGCAACAAAGTATTGTAGAGTTGTAAAGTAAGTTGTAATATTGAACTATGTTCAGTAGAAGAAATTGTATTTTTCATTGTAAATCTAATTGGTTGGTGTCATCAAATAACTAAGTTGGTGTTCAGTGTAGGGATTTGTGCTTCCTTGGAGTTGTTACTCCTAAATTAGGGAGTTGGTGCTTCCTCATGGTTTTCTCCCTTAAATAATGTAACAAAATACTTCTGTGATGTTGGATTTGAGAAGTAGACTCAAGCGACCTTTTTCACCATGGTTTCCATGTACATCATGTGTTATGGGATTTTGTGTGTGTGCATGTTTATCTCTTTGCTAGTTTAGTAAATTTGTATTAAGGTATTAAGGAAATAATTTGCAACATTAACTAAGGGCTTAAGGAAGTAGTATGCATAAAGGTTTTAAGATCTATTGATTCACCCCTGTCTCAGTAGATTGTTGTGTTCCAACAGTTTCCTCTTTTTATGTCACATAATTATATTTTCAGAATGTAGTCCTTTTTTGGACATTTTGGGCTTCCATTGTATGCATTCTTACTATGTAAAATCACTAAAATAAAGTTCCTCTATATTGCACATGATTATTGAGACCTTGCAAGTCATTTTTGTACCTTATTATACTTACACTAATAAATAAAGTGTCATGTGGGTTGATGTTTTCCTTTTTTTTCCATCATACCTTTTTCAAGTGAGTGTCCCTTCCATGACACCAACCTCATGCATGTGTTTCTTTTTTTGTACACCCTTTATATGTCTTGGTTCTTTCATGTTTGCACATTCAAATGTTCTTGATTCTTCTTCATGTACTTCTTTTTGGCATTTAGTTTTAGTGTACCTATCATGGCTCTCTCTTATTTTCATTATGGGGGGTTTCTACTATTGGTGTTAATGCTTCCTTGAGTTTACATTAGAGTGAGCTATTCATACAATATTTGTTCCTATATACTTTTAGATGTAGCATACATTAGTGGCTAGTTACATTAATTTTAGTGAGATGGAGCACTTACCATATGGACACTCTTGCATTCCTCTTTTTGGAGGAAACCTTTGATTTTCACTTGATCAATTCTTCAAAATTTTGGCATCTATTCCATCTATATCTTTGGATTCTAGATGCTTTTCCTTTGTTTTCCATCTTATTCAAGTAGTTTCTTTGGGGGAACTCATGCATATTCATGTCTTCCTGATCCTGATCATCATCTATTTTAGTAGAGGTTCTTCTTTTAGCCTTATAGCAATCATTCTTTGATAGTGTTTGTGGCTTCTTAATGTTTTAGTTTTTTTCTTCACTTTCATCCATTATTTCTATCTTTTGGTGCATTTCTTGTTTGGAGGCTTCTTCAATCCTTCACTTATATTTCTCTCTTTCTGGAGAGGAGTTTGTTAGAGTAAAAGGTATTTCCTAATTAATTATTAAGTCCCTTTTCCTCTAATTACTTCAGCTTTAAGTCATGTTTTCTCTATGTCTCATTTCATAGGATTAGAACACATGTCATAGTTGGTTTTATTGTCACCTAGAGTTTCAAGGATAATTACCCTTTTACAAGTATACTATATTGTATTATTATTAGAAGATGTGGATTAATATGATTCATGCTTTTCTAGATCAATAGCTCTTGGCCTCCATAACTTTGTTATTCTCTCTTTCTGTGGTAGGTGTTTGATTGCAAGTGATCCTTGGGAGCTGTGGAGTTTATTTTTCCAAACTTCAACAACAAAACACTAATAAATAATAAGAAACCTACTACATTGCTAACTATGCTCTACAAAATATTAGCAATTTTTTTTTCTATGAGGCTGGTTAACATCCTCCCTAATTTTGTGAACAATACTTAAATAGGGTTCATAAAAGGGAGATATATCATAGCAAATCTAATTACTACTTGGGAAGCCATGGAGTGGTCAATTTTTTTTGAGAAATATTTAGCTATGCTTCTCCTAGATTTTAAAAAATCCTATAGCTAGATAGATTGGTCCTTCCTAATGATAACCCTATAGGATTTTGGGTTCCCTAAGACCTTTTGTAAAATGGTAAACAATCTATTGAAAAATATTGTGTTGCACAAGTGGAGGTAAATGTATCCCTCATCAAGGAATTCATACTAGAAAGATCAATTAGATAGGGTTGTCCCAAAGCCTT
This sequence comes from Sequoia sempervirens, assembly GCA_007258455.2. Lineage (NCBI taxonomy): Eukaryota > Viridiplantae > Streptophyta > Pinopsida > Cupressales > Cupressaceae > Sequoia > Sequoia sempervirens. The sequence continues at coordinate 25,402,669 of VDFB02049217.1, forward strand.
GACTCTTCTTTTTAAAGCATTAGATGCTATACACTATATGTTAAGAGAATCAATCATTTCACCTAAATTTAAGGGATTAACACACTCCTTGATCACACTAACTTACTTAACATACAATTTTCACATGACACTACAATTTAGTTGATCTGGAAGAAAATAATGTTGAAAATTTGGTTAGAAACTAAATTTATTTTGTAAGGAATCTAGAGAAAGTATCCAATTCAAAATCCATTATGTTGGGTTGAGAAAAAAACCCTCCTAAATGTCTTTCCACATATGAGTTTCAATGGGGGACCCCATAAGAAAGTTAGGTATCTGAGAATTCCATTTGCAATTTTGTTCTTAATCTTAAGGACATGTCCTGATATGTATTCAATAAAATATTTAAAAGAAAATGGATATAGCCAGAATAGGTAGTACTTAATATTGGCAAGCAGGATGTAGGTTTGTCCAAAAATATTATCATCATATATCCTATACTTTTCCTCTATCTAGATATTTATTATTTATCAAGTAAATTTTATATAAATAAAATAAGTTTCCATTGGTATGATGGAAAAAATAAGAAAAAATGCATGCTATTAAAGTGGGAATTATGTTGCATAGAAAATACCTAGGGTGTCTTGGTTTAAAATACCTAAGATTACAAGGAATTTCCCTTGCTACAAAATGGATCATCAAGGAACTAGAAGGAGATGAGTTGTGGAAAGTGTTTGTGAGAAATAATATTCAACTTGTTGTCCCTGAGTAGGCCAAACCATGGAAAATACTATCGTTATGTGATCTTCTTGTTAGTAAAAATCCAATATCTTCTATAGGTTCACTTGTGTTTAAAAGTCACTAGAAAGCTTGGGAACATATAAAAAATAAAGTAATTAATTTCCACTTCATGAAGAATAATAATAGCATAATTTTAACACATGGATCCATTTGGTAGAACCTTGAACACAAAGGTGTTAGACCTCTTGCACTTTTGTAAGGTTTTTGTATAAAGAGTTGGGCTAAAAAAGGTATCTAATGCTTTTACAATATTTTGATTAATGGACAACTAAAAGACTAGGTGACCTTAAGTAGGGAATATGATTTTCCTCCATAAAATTTAAGGGCATACACAATGTTAAGGGAAGCTTGTAAGGGGTTATAATATCCCACTTAATGTATATAGAATGAATATTAGTACCATGAGTTCAAATGAATAGATAATATGCCATTAATTGGTATCAATACTAGGATGATTTACAAAAAAATGTCTAAATCTAATTATATCACATAATATGCTAATAAATGTTGGGGACTTAACTTATCTATAATAAAATGGAAAGCCATCTTTAAAAATAATTGGTCAATTGTGTTAGAGCCCAAAAAGGATTTCTTTAGATGGCTTCTTATACTACAAAGGCTACCTTATATAACTTAATATTTTGAATGTAAATTGTGTAACATTTGTAGAATTCCTAAATAAATTAAGCATATTTTCTTTGAATAGTTTTATGCCAAAGAAATTTGGAATATGTTTTGTAATGAACAGAAGGTTTGGAGAGAATATAGTGAAATTAATTGGGAAAAAATTACTATGGGGAATGAAACCAAACTAGATAAATTTTATAATATGTTTTGGATGTATCTTTCAGCTGAAATATTATGGACTATTTGGAAGGAGAGAAATGAGGATAGCTATACAAGTCACTATCAAAATGGAGATCTCAAAATACAAGTTTATGAATTTGTTAAGGGATGGATTAGTATGGGTGATAAAAGAGGAGGTAATATACAATCACACCTAGAAGTATGGTCAACCAGACATAGCTACTTTTCTAAAAGCTCTCAAGGAGCTCCAAAAGGAATTCAACAAAAAAAATAGATGAAAGAAAAGGGTGAACAAGGAAAAAAGGGGCCCCAGGCTTCATATCAATGAAGGAAAAGACTTCACTATCGAAGTGGTAAGATTTAATGATGATTTTTCAACTATTGATCCACCTATAGGATGCGTGGACTAGGATACCTTCAACAAGATCAAGAATTTTAGTGATGAAGCAATATCTTGATTATAAATGTAAATCTATATGTCATTTTTGTATAGAATATGTACATACAATGTATGTCAAAAAAATAATCATAATTGGTTAGTATATAATGTATGTAGAGGCTACTTGTATATCTAAAATACTTATGTTTTGGTAGTAACAGTTGAAATGTATGTGTAGGAAGCTTTGATAACTAAAGTATTATATAGTACTATCTACTTGAATTAGACTTTGTATGATCCTTTTTGTGATTAACATATATTCAATGCAAAAAAGTTTTAGAGCTCGTGACTTTTAGACTGTAGTACAACATTCTTGTAGTAGGTTTGGGCTTTGTCAAATTTGAATATATCATGCTTAGTGCTTCTATAAAATCCACATTTCTTTTTCTTATCTCCCTAACATTCAATTATCAAGTTTCCTTTCTTACCACAACTAAAGTAGGTGGCATCTATTCATCTTCTTTTTCCTCTACCTCAACCTCTCTCTCCTCTAAATTTTCCATTGTGGTGTGAAAATTTATGTAGAGAATTTATGTTCCTATAATTTTTCCACTTCATCACTTTATATCCATGGTCCTATAGGTAAAGTGATATTTCTTCTAGACCTTTTATATATGTCATCCCTCTTTCCTCACTATGGTTTCCTAGTCATGGATCCTCTCTTAATTGAAATAATTATGATGTGAACTCCTCTATTTTATGATCATCCCACTCACCACAAACTCTACAGTAAATTAAGTTAAGCTTTTTAGAAACTGGCCTTAAATATACCCTTAGTGAATTTTATTTTTCCCTTCTATTTCTTTTGGGAATTCCTTTCACAAGTGAGCTTCTCAACCATAGCAGGTGCACCAAATATTGGGTCTCTATGGAAAGGTATCCTTTTCTTTCCATAATCTTCTACCAAAGTTTTAGTGGTTAAACTTGTAGTCTTAATTTCTCTATTTCTTTGTTTTCTTTTACCTTATCAAGTTTTTGTCGGGATTGGTTTTCAATTGGAAAAGTCAAATTAAATAGTTTTGGATATGTACAGAAAATTCTTCCAGCTAAGGCCATTCTAATTTTTGGTGTTACTCAGGATATAAACCATTAATTTTTTTTCTTTTTAGTTAGTGATTCCTCTAATATTCTAGTTATTTATTTAAAAAATTTATCAAATTTGGTTATTGTTTCATATTCATTTTGTGTGAGTTCTTTGAGTTTGCTTACTCCTTCCATAGATAATTCCAAAGATTCAAAATTTCTAAAAATTATTGTTTTACTATATCCCATTCCTTGTCATTTTTTAGATAAGTATTGTAGTACCATTGAGATCATCACTTTGTAGAGAGCCAATAATGTCAAATAATTTTGTATTGTCCCTAGTTATATTTTTCCTCTACCACATTGATTCCAAAATGAGTATATTTTTTGTGGCCTCATTAGTATCCTTTCCAAAATGGGGAGATTCCTAGAGGTATTCATGTATTCTTGTTCTTCATAGTCATTGTTGGCATCTCCTACATTTATGTTGAATAATTGTGTCCCTAGGGTTATATAATTTTCCTCACCTTCTCTTTCTACAATATCTTGATTTCTTAAAATGTGTTTGATTGCTTATGTGGAAATTATCCTTGGCTTTAATGGAAATAAGGGTGATTCTTGGTCCATGGGTTGTGTCTGCTCAAAGTATCTTTTCATCCTCAGAGATTTTTTATCATTGGTAAATATCATTTGATTAGTTTGTTGTGTCACTTTGTTATACATTTTTAACTGCTCAAGATCCAATCTATTTTCTACCATATTATCTCCTCATAGTTTCAAAACACTTAAAGTCACTAACTCATCTAGCTATTCTGGATTAAATATTATTGTTTAGAGATTTTGTAGAGGGGTAACCATTGGTAACCAATCCTTATCTATCCTTAGTTGAATGTTTCCAAATTTAGATAAGTAGTTGGTATTCTGGTTATAAGTGGTGACATAACTCTTGTAACTTCTTGTTCTAAATCTTGTATAGTCATAAAATTGCACCCCTCACAATTTCACATACATTCTTGTATCTACTTTAGTGTACACTCCCTTAGCATCTTGAGTAGGCTCATTTTAGCCCCTAAATCAGCCCTTTTCCCTTCTCAAGATGCTCTAGTACCCCTTTTCAGTAGCTACCCTTACGTGTTAACTTCTCATTGAATTTTGTGATTTTCCTATTCATGTTGCTTTGTAGCATGATGTGTCTAGATAATGGTACACCATGCAGATGTCCATGCTCCACGCTAGCATCTTGCAACATTTCAATGCTCAAACAACCATTTTCAAGCATGTTTTCCACTTTTCAGCTAAGTTTGTTAGTGGAAATGACTAGGGATTCTATATAACCATTCAAGAAGCTTCTTCTCCCTCTTTAAAAGTCCTCTTTTCACTTCACTTGGGAACCTCATCCACTTCTAGTTTCTCTCTATCCTTCTACACTTTAATTTTTGCTTGCACAACTTCATACGGCTTGTTGTAGTAGCTTCAAGATCTCTTTACAACACTCCTTGTATCTCTATCTCCTTTTCTTTGCGTTTGTGAGCATCCTGGGATTTCATATCCCCTACTATTTGCATACTTACTTGGTGATACATGTTCTCCACCTCAAGCGGGGTTTTCTTTTATCGCCTCTTTTGTGATACTAGTTCTCCTTCTCGAGCGACATTTACTTTTATCACACACTTATTTGAGGTACGGGTTTTGATTTCACCACTTGCTTCATTCATTTCACTCTTTCCCTCCATCTTCTTGGCTACTCATGGAGGTGGGAACACCAAAGCGGGGGTTTGATTGAAGCAAACCCTTATACAGCCCCAACACTTTCTCTACATATCATGCATGTAGGTTTTGAAGACATTCTTTTAGTGGAGGCTTCATCTCTCATGTGGTTGTAAGTATTCCTTTCCTTTCTTCTTCTTGGTTTTATCATTTTTGTGTCATTCTATTTTAGTTTCATCACTTTCTATTACTTTATTGCATTCTATAATTTATCAATAATTGGACTAGAAGTAGTCATTTAGGAATTTTCTCTGATAAACTCATTCTCTCATCCGTACGAGATGCCAACATGCCCCTAGGATTCTAGTGCACCACACTATCATCCGAATTTCACGTTGTCATCCTTTGGCCAAGAGCTTGTCAGTTTGTCTAGAAAATATTTGTGACCTACTCTTTCAGATTCTAAAACTTTTGTGCTATTCTTGAGGTAGTTTGGCAAAGAGAACTCATGAGTAGTAAATCCCCTCATTCTACATTTTGGTGATCCGAACATGAAGATAAAATCTTCTGAAAAAATAGGAATTTATTTACCCCTACTTGGCAAGGTCATAAGTTTTGACTCGGTGCTCGAAATTCAAAACCATTTGCACCTTTGGAAAGGTCTCCTAGAGAGCTAGTTTTGTCCCTAAAATACAAGTGCCTTGGATAGTTGAATTTTAGGGACCAACACAATTTTTGACTTCAAATTCTACACTGAAGACCTTTGAAAATGCAAATTACTAGAACATAGAAAATACTAAAAAATTTGTAATGAATTTAATATCTTCTTTTATTAGTTTAGTATCTAATTTTGTTTAAAATGTTAATGATATTCCATTTCATGCATGTGATGGTGACTTTGCTTTACCCATGTCACTTGGTATCTTTGATTCTTCTTACAAAATTCCTCTTGCTTTAGAGGATATTTTGTCACAAGAAGATGAAATCATTGATACGTTTCTTAATGTTACTCTACCTTCTTGTCATTCCTATGAACTCTCTTCTAGATATGATACATTTGTGAATGATGAATCTAATTTTCATTCTAATGCACTTTCTTCTAGAGATGATGAATTTTTGGATGATGAACATTCTCTCATTCCAATGCACTCTCTCATAGAGATGATGCATTTGTGAATGATGAACCTTCTCTTCATTCCAATGCACTCTCTTCTAGAGATGATGCATTCATAGATGATGAACCTCCTTCCACATCTAATTCTCCCTGGATCAATGTTGATAATGTTTCTTCAAATAATTGTTCCACATTTGATCCTATTTAGATTGATGTTGAGAATATTTCTTCAAATAGTTATTCTACTAGCTATGATGATTTTGTAAATGTAATCTATGTCTTCATCACCCCTCAAAGGCCTGAGAGACCAATCATTTATGTGACTCCAACTAGTCCTCCTTCTAAAAGGATTTTTTCTATTGATGGTGTTCCATTTGATGGTGGTTCTCCTAATCTTTTTAAGGCTCCCTCTTATAGAGAGGTAGTCCATACTTATGAAAATATAACAAATAAATAGCCAAGTCCTCTTCAAGTACCTAAACCTATGGCTAAAGCACCTAGTGATTATGATCTTGTTGAGAAACTCCAATTTACTTTGGCTAAGATATCATTATGGGACTTGCTTCAACCTACTTTGGCTTATCAAGGTATGCGTCAAGAAGCCATGCAAATGATCCTTTTGCCTTCTTCTGCTAGGCTGAAAAATGTTCATGCATTGATGGTGTATATTTGTGCAAATTCATTGAATATTATGTTCCATCCACAAGAGCTCCCACCTTCGGAAGTGCAGAAGCAAGTAGATCCCCTAATGATTATAGTCAAAATTAACAAAATTTGCATCAAACATACTCTCATTGACTTTGGTTTAGTACTTAATGTATGTAGCATCAATCTATTGCCTAAGATTAATATTGATTCATCTTCTCTTAATCCTTCTTCTATTTTCATTCATGGGTTTGATAATGTTGGGCAACAAGCTCTAGGTACAATAGTATTGCCTTTGTGGCTTAGACCTATTATCATACCTACCCTTGTATATGTTATGTCAGAGAAGCTACCTTATAACCTTCTTCTTGGTAGACCATGGTTTCATGCTATGGGTCTAGTCCCTTCTACCTTGCATAAATCCATTAAGTTTATTTACAATAATCGAGTAGTCACAGTCAAGGCTGACCTTGAGGCTATGCACTTATCTGAGATGGCAACTGTTGGTCAAGCTTTGGTTGTGCCTACTCTTATTCCTTCAATATCTTCCAATGTATCAATGTTTACTCCAACATACCTACTACAAAGGGGACTCTCAAGATAAATTTCCCTAAAGAAGATCATTTTGAAGCAAGAAGCCTTAAGTGTGCTCATTCTACCTCTTCTCAAAAGAATACATGTCTTGGTGATGATTGGGATTCTAGAATTTATAGATTCCTTCATATAGAATATAAAGTCAACCTAATCTTCTTAGACCTTTTGATAACATCATCCACACCCGCTATTAGAGACAATTGTTATTTTGTATTGTGGAATGGTGTGAGTGTGAATTGTAATGTTCTTAGTGTTGACCCTCCTTCTAAGGAAGAGGATTATGCTTTTACTAAAGAGGATAATATTGATAGTCTAGTTAAAGAGGATTAAGGTAGTCTCATAGAGAAGTATGATCCCCATTGTTGGGACAATTCTCTTTATAAGGATCCTTCTTTTCAAGACTTGCAAACACATTATGGCCCTAGCTTTAAGCTTGTCTCTAAATATGGCTATGAACATAAACATTTTGGGTATAACGAACAAGGTATTCAATCCCCTATGGAATTTAAATCCTATAAGCATAATTTAGGACTTGGTTGCTCAAAAGAATGATTCAAATGGAAGCCATGGTTGAGTGACAAGAATTATTCTCAACCTCATTCTATTCAAAAGATTCTTCCCCTGTTTTCTTCTATCTCTGTGCCCTCTTCTTCTTCTTGTGAGAAGTCAAACCTTTCTCCACAAGAGAAAGGGTTGCTTCTTGCTCCTCATAATTTATTTGAGCAAGAGCATATTTTTTTGTGGCTTCTAAAAGCCCATTTAATCACTCTTACTTCTCCTACACATAATAAAATTCATAAACATGATGAAGGAGAACAACATTTCTATGCATACTATTGAGTGCTTGGTCATTCCACTAGTGAATGTAAGGCCTTGAAGGAAAAAATACAACTTTGTGATTCAAGTGTCATCAAACTAACATTTTATTGATGCACCTGCCTTTTCTTTGCATGACAAGTGATATCAAATTTTATCTCAATGATAACTTGTTCTAGAGATGTGTGGCCCCTGTAAAGGTCCCCCTCTCTTCTTCACTATATCTTTCAACCAAAGTGTCCCTTGAGTGGACCCATCTTCCTTTTGAAGGGTTCTCAAGGGAACCCCTTTGAAATATTTTATCTCAAATGGATTCTTTTGCATCTAGCTTGGGGGCAACCTGACTAGACTTGTTTCATACATTCATGTCTAGCTTGGGGGCAGCCTAACTAGACCTCAATTCTCAAACAAAGCATCCCTTGAGTGGACCCCTCTTCTTTTGAAGGGTTCCTAAGGGACCCCTTTGAAATCCTTCCAATCTATTGACAGTCTACGTGGCTATCTACTTACTTACCTACATGGCCAACTCTTTGAATCTACAGAGTCGACTTTCCTAGGTTTCCTCCATGCAAGAGATCTCGGGGGATACCTCTCTATAGGACTAAGAACCTATAGAGCACTGTTACATCCTTATTTGGTGATACAATTTTTCCTCCTTGAGGGGGGATTTCTTTTATCACCTACCTTTGGTGATACAAGTATTCCTCCTTGAGTAGGGATTGCTTTTATCACCTATCTTTGGTGATACAAATTTTCCTCCTTGAGGTGGGATTGCTTTTATCACCTATCTTTGGTGGTATGGGTTTCCTCCTTGAGCGAGGATTTCTTTTATCACCTATACATCATGATACGAGTTTTCCTCCTTGAGCAGGGATTGCTTTTATCACTCTTACTTAGTGGTATGGGTTCTACTCCTGAGTGGGTTTTTCTTTCACCACACACTTGTTTACTTAGTGGTGTAGGTTCTACTCTTGAGCAGGTTTTTCTTTCACCATGTGCTTTTTCCATTTCTATCTCTCTCTCCTCAACTTTCATATACCAAGTCAAACATCTACATATTCTTCATCCTGAGTATATTCCCTTCCGCTCTTCACCTTATAATTCTTCTATGCATAATTTCTTAATTTGGAGATGACACATGGTACTAAGACAACCTTCTACAATGAAGTCTCTTTAATCTAATGACTTGAATCCTTTAGTTTTTCTTGTTCTAACACTACTATATGGTGCAAGTATTTCTTCTCTAATGCATTTTTTTGTAGGTCTTCAACTTGGGGACATGCTTCCAGGGATCAAAGAGTTATTTTCTTCCCTATAGTATCCTTTTTATCATATGATGTTATTTGTGTTTCGTAGATTTCCTTTAACATGCATATTAATGTAGATTCATATGCCTGCTAAAGTGGGGGGGAAATGTATAGTCATAAAATTGCACCCCTCACAATTTCACATACATTCTTGTATCAACTTTAGTGTCCACTCCCTTAGCATCTTGAGTAGGCTCATTTTAGCCCTTGCATTAGCCTTTTCCCTTCTCAAGATGCTCCAACACCGCTTTTCAGTAGCCACCCTTACATGTTAACTTCTCATTGAACTTTTTTCTTTTCCCATTTGCGTTGTTTTGTAGCATGACGTTTTTGGACACTAGCACACCACACAAACATCTACACACTATGCTAGTGTCTTGAAATGTGTTAATGCTCAAACAACCATTTCCAAGCATGTTTTCCACTTGTCAACTAAGTTTTTTGGTGGAAATGGCTAGGGATTCCTTGTAACCAGCTAGGAAGCTTCGTATCCCTCTTTAAAAGTCATCTTTTCACTTCATTTGGGGACTTCTTCCACTTCTAATTTCTCTCTAGCCTTCTACACTTTATTTTTTTCTTGCACAACTTCATATGACTTGTTATAGTAGCTTCAATATCTCTTAAGCTCTCTTTGTAATACTCCTTGTAGCTCTATCTCCTTTGCTTTTCATTTGTGAGCATACTGGGATTCCATATCCCCTACTATTTTCATACTTACTTGGTGATACAGGTTCTCCTCCTTGAGTGAGGTTTACTTTTATCACATGCTTATTTGTGATGCGGGTTCTACTCTTGAGTAGGTTTTTCTTTCACCACACACTTCATTCATTTCACTCTTTCTCTCTTTCTTCTTGGCTATCTGGGGAGGTGCGAACACCAAAATGGGGGTTTGACTAAGACAAACCCCTATATAGCCCCAACACTTTCTTTAGATATCATGAATGTAGGTTTTGAAGACATTTTTTTAGTGGAGGCTTCATCACTCATGTGGTTGTAAGTATTCCTTTCCTTTCTTCTTCTTGGTTTTATCATTTTCGCTTCATTCTATTTTATTTTCGTCACTTTCTATTAATTTATTGCATTATGTAATTTCTCAATAATCAAATTAGAAGTAGTCATTTAGGCATTTTCTGTGATAAACTCATTCTTTGGTCCATATGAGATGCCAATGCGGCCCTAGGATGCCAACGCGCTACGTTGTCATCCTTTGGCCGAGAGCTTGTCAGTTTATCTAGAAAATCTCTATGACCTGCTCTTTCATATTTTAAAAATTTCATGCTATTCCTGAGGTAGTTTAGGGTAGTTCACCCTGTGAGGCTCTCTAAATGAAGAGAACTTGTGAGTAGCAAATCCCACCTTCTACAATCCTTTCTAATTTTTTAGTAATCCTCAAATTTTCCCTCTATATTCTATATAATTTTATTTATTCTATCCAAGCTATAATTCATTTACAATATCTCATGTTGTACTTCCTCGACTCCACTCAAAATGGTGTGCTTAGCAGTACTCTTAGTGGTGTGCTAGTTGTTTTTATTTTTCTTGTTCTCTTTTATTTTGTTCATTGTCTTCCATTATTATGTAGTATATTTCTTGTTGATCCTATGTTTATTTCAGCTTTCCTTCTATGTTTATTTCCATTATCAATCTAATTCTTTTAATATTTATTTTTTATTTTTTTTGTTATCTCCTTTTTCTATAGGATTTTGTGATCTAGATTTCCATAAATCATTTTACATCCCATGGTTGGTTTTAAACTTTGAATAGTTACATCTTTTCAAGAACCTTTTCAGATTCCTCCCCCTTTCCATTTGTCATTGTTAAGTTCCTAACCCCCTCTTACAAGGGTGGTACCTAAGAGTTGTGTATGCAAAAAAAACATTATTGTCACCATAGTATTTTCTAGCACTATTATTTCTTTCTTTTACCCTATGTTTTCTTTGCTACTCGCTCTAATGTCCCAAAAATGGAGCTAATATTGGGAAGAGGAATTGGGGACTTACAATCTAGATATCTTCAATGTAATATCCCTTAGATAGTTATTTTATACCCGAGAGGATATAGTGAGGGTTCAAAGAGTATTTATGAAATGGAAAACTATATCTAATTTCATTCCATAAGTAACTTAAATAAGAAAAACATTCATTCATAACACATTTACCAATTAGATCCTTATAACTCTACATATATACATATTCATATAGAAAATACAATGGTAGATCTTAGTCTCTACTTTGTAATCTTTTCTATTTTATTCTTATCATATACTTTCCTTTTTCTATTACATACATATATCTATAATTTGTCTATTGGAGAGATGTGACCCTTGTAGGGTACTATTTACTCTATCTTCCCTATCAACCTTAGGTTCCACAAGTCATATACACTAACTTATGGTAGCTTTTGGTCATTTCCCTATATCCTAGTCACATTGGTCATGGATCTTTCACATAGGCATTACCCTAGGTCAACTCCTATTTTTCCTTATTCTTATATATTTCATCAAGTTCATACAACTAGTATTCAACACATATGGAATTTCATCATTATGTGGATTAGTAAAATAAGGTTAAAAGTGGTCATCTCATTATTTGAAAAATCTATAAAATTAAGCTCATAGCTTAAAATGAAAGAAAATTACATAATTTTGTTAGAATATTAGGTCTCTAACATTTATAGTGTCAAATTATTGTCTATATAGAGATCAACCCAAATCTTCCTCCTAAAAATCTCAAAAACTCAAAAAAAATTACATTTCCTATTTATATTAATGACCGTGATTAGAAAATGCTTCCCAATGATTTAATTAACTTTAGGAGATATGAAAAGAAAAATTTTAAAGGCTTATTACAATTTTATCATTGACATGTCCTCTTGAGGAAGCTTATCAAAACTAAAACCTCTTATAACTTATCAAATCACAAATATGTTACTTAGTGGGGGAAAGGATTTGGTAGCATCTAAAAAATCATGTACATTGTTAGACTATCATGCCTATACTATCATAGGATAGTCATTTTTCTATTTTTTTTTATGGTTGTAACTACTAGTTCATGGTAACATATTGTATGCAATTCATTGGGATTATAATTTTTTTTAACAATGTGATGATAAAAACGGGATTGTTTTCTATCAAAAATAGACTTTTGACAATCATAATAGTCCTAAAAATGTATTTTGGTTTTCAAAAATAACCTAGATCAACCACAAGAATGTTGGTTTTCTAATTATCCGTGGTGTCTTAGTTCATGTATAAGGTGATGGAGATCAAAGACACAAAGATCCAAAAAGGTGAAATCCAAGTGGATGTAAAATTTGTGAAGTTTCCAATGGAAACAAATTCTACTAAAGTGAAAAATTGATAGAAAATGATTGGAATGATCTACTTTATTGGTTTAAATTGATTTGACTATGATTAATTTTATGATATTATTTTCTTGTAGATCTATGAAGCTAATACAATACAAAATCTACTCTCTTATTATATTATTCATGCAATATTGAGGAAAAATGTGACAAAAAATGAAGGAAACAAGTTCTTGTAGCTATGAAGAATGTAGTGCATACTCATTTTCATATTTTAAACCAAGTGGATGACTATTGCATCCAAATACATTCCCCCAATATAATGATCCCTCTATGCTACATTATTTTTGGGTGGTCTCTTAAGAGCCCCAAGAGAAAAGAAAACAAATCTATGATAGATTATTTCTTAGAGTTCACCATACCTATCAATATTCCATCTAGAACTACATGTGGATATGTAGTCCCTTCATAGTATGTTCTCTTGATTTTGGTTAGCTTGACATCATTTGGCCATGCCAAGAATGAATGCATTCTTACAAAAATTGTCATTCAAGAATAGTGTAAATGTTCTAACAAGCATATTTTATGTTCTAGGCATCATAGGTAAAAAATTACTATTCCATCATGTTTGAGTGGGTAGGAAAATTCTATGGGATGCCACAATTCATTCCCATAATATTGCAATCCATCTAGGCTACATTATTTTGGGAGTCTCTTAAGATATTTAAGAGAAAAAAGCTACCAATATATGATGGAGTAGTTATTAACATTTTTGTCTCTTAATAAATATTTTATCCAAACATATAAGTAGATATGGGGTCCCTCCACAATAAACTCTCTTAGTTTTGGTCAACTCAACATTTTTTGATCATGCCAAGAATGAATGCATTCTTGTAAGAAACATCATTTAAGAGCATTATAAATGTACCAACAAGAATTTTTTTCATGCATCATGGAGCCAAAATAACTATTCCAACATTTTTAATCAAGTGAGTGAATCAAGGGAGGCATCAATCAAGTACACTAATATCCTAATCCTTTCAAACTATCTTATTCAAAGGAAATCTCTTAATATCCCTAAGAGAAAAAAATATCAATCTATAATGAAATAGTTGAGGATAAGAAAATTATTAAAGGTAAACAAAATAGAATATAATACAATATACACAATACCTTAACCTAAAATCACCTTCAAACTCCATTATTGAGCTAAATAGTGTGCACCCAAATCCTATTGATACACTCTTAATAGACAAAATGTGGTTTCTTATCAAAAGAACAATATGATGATCAAGATGATTTAATATAAATTTTGACATAATAAAAATACCATGAGAATACATTAATCCAAATGTGATGGAAGGAATCTCATTTATAGAACTTCTATGACAAAAATCAAGGGCCAAGATAATATATTAGTTAATGAATGGATAGGATTGAATGAGGATTAGGGCTTTGATTGGGATAAAGAAAAAATCCTTATGTGAATGGCTAGGATTAAAATGTGTAATATGAAATGAATGGATGGAGAGTTATTTTCATTTTTTTCAAGTGTCTAGGTTCAATAAATCTAGATAAGGAGTTAGTTAGACATGTGAAGGGGATGCTTTTTGCATGATGAAAAAATTATATTATGATCTAGAAGAAGATAAAGGGATATGATTAAATGGATAAGGATAGGTGATAAAGGGGAATTAATTAAATAAATATATAGTAAATATTTATTTAATTAAAGGATTAGGATAAAGATGGGAATCATTAAGTAAATAGTAAATATTTATTTTATTAATGGATTAGAATAGGTTAAAATGAGGTGTGGTCAGGTAAGATCATATTTTAGGTGTCTACATTTGGCTCCTCGTTGAGATGATATTGTGACTAAGAGAAGTAGCATCATTTTAAATAAGAATAAAATATAGTGGCTAGGAAAGGGATAAGGATTAGTGGCCTGATTCCCTAGGAACTAGAGGCATGGGATTTAGGATGATGAGGATGTAGAGGTATGGACCCTTGAGAGGACATGCAAGTTGAAAGAACAAAGGTGTTCTCTCAAAATGGATTTAAGATTTAGAGGATGAAGGATAAAAGGATAGAGGGAAATAGCTAAGGATGATCAAGATATTGAGAGGGAGTGTGGATGATCAACATGTTGCAATAGTATAAGTGACTTTGATTTGGTATTGCACTTTACGTTATGCACAAAGATATAAGGAAATAGGATGAAAATGTGCCAAGTACATGATCAAAAGTTCAAGTGAAAACATGAGTTATAAAACTATAATATAGAATGCAATGATACCCTTATGGAAATAGGGTGAAAATACCATGATAAATGAAAAAAATGATAACACACACACAAGAAATAAGTAAGCTTGCACAATAAGCCAAAAAAAAGTAGGATTATGCTCTAAGTCAAGTTGAAAATTGTTTAATCTAATTGATTTATTGATTGATGATGAGGATAGCAAAGTTAAAATTAATAATAATGTGTAACCCAAGCATTGCATTGTTAATGCTAATAAAAAAAAATATTGGGAAGGATACATCCCTATGATAATTGGATAGTGGATCAATTTATTTTAGTTAATTTGGATTAAGATTATGAATTGCACGGATTAGGATTAAGTGCATTGGGTGGATTGGATTGGGATTTTTAGATTGGATGAAGGACATGGAGATAAATTGATCGGATGAGACTAGATTGGATGGATCATAGAGAATAAATATATTGGATACTATAAGATATGAGGATGGAGCCAATGACAAGGGAAAACCAAACCTTGGGAAAAGTATGTAAGGATAAATGTATTGTTTAGATAGGAGATAGATGGATTGATAAAATGGAACTCCAATGGCTATGTTGAAAAGGAGCAATATGCCTCACACTAGATGAGTGAAATCAATGATGAAAGATTCTAAGAGATGCATGTTATGAAAAGATGGTGCATAAAGAATGTTTTCCAAAATATGCATATGAATTTTTCCCCTAGTAATCATCAAGATAAAAGGAGGGAAGGGTGGATTTGGATAGGATAGGAGGAATCAAATAAGGTGAGGTATTTGAGATGGTGGATATTGGAGGATGTGGATAAGATGAGGTAGATAGGATGTTTATGAAGATCCTTAGCCTTGTCAAGATCAAAGGTGTAAAATGGGGATGGGATTATATAGGATGATGTATAAGGGATGATAGATAATGAAAGATGTGGTAGGTATCATGGATAAATCTTGCCCCAAAGTTTAATGTGCAAGAGGATGATGGATTGCACATGATTCATGTTTTCTAGGATTTCATTGTGGTACTTTCCAAAGTCACCACAAGAAGTGGTTTTCACCATTGATGTTTTAAAAAATAAAAATAAAATTGGATTTTTGAAATGATATGGAAGGAATGGGATGAAGATAATGATGTGGATAGGTGGATTTGTAAGATAGTGAATGCATGATAGGGATATGGAGGAAGGACTCAAGCATCTAGTTCCATGAATGTTATCTCTTGGATACATGTTACAATGAACCATGGAAATTGGAAGTATGCTCATAAGTGTTTTAGAATGATGGCATGGTGAAAAAAGATTAGGATTTATGAAAAGTATTGGATAAGAGGTATAGAATTATGGAGAGTAGATGTTGGATAATGGATGGGGGATTAAAATATTTGTGGATGAATGGATGCAAATTTTGGCAAGATCAATATTGGCATACACCTTGAGGGGTTTTGGAGTTGTAAAGGAGTGGATTTTGAATTAGATGGAGGGGTGGATTTTGGGACATAGGGGCCCAAAATATAATTATGAGATAATGAGGACTTAGGATAGTGGATTTTGGGACAAAAGGGCCCAAAAATAATTTGGAAGATGAAGGATTATTGCATGTAGTAGAGGAAGATTTGGGAGGAGCATATTTGTATTCCAAATTTTATTTTGCTTTAGGATGCACTACTTCTAAGAGTAATTTGAGAGTATACATGGTTTTTTACTTTAATTTTTATATTTATGGGCCTTTTTGGCCTCTTGGACTTATCATTTCATTTTTTGATCATATATATATATATATTTTTGTATGTCTTTTCAATGGGACATGGAGATACTTGTATGTTTGTGGATTTTTGGGTTTATTCTTTTCAAATTTGGCATCCAAATTATTTCCAAGATAAATGGGATTGAAGGATAGAGAGGAATGATATGAAATTCAGATGGATGAGTTGTTGTACATAGTATGTTGGAAGGGATTCAATGATGTGTACGTTTGTTGATCTTGATTGTGGATTTGAGGTGATGGATAAATAAGATGAAGTAATTTTGAAATAGGAGTGATAGGTAGTTGAATGTAAGAACCCAAGATGGATGGAAAGGATGAAGGAACAATTTTTTAGATATAAGGACCCAAAATAGATGGAAGGGATGAAGGATTGGGATTTGGAATATAAGGGCCCAAAATGGATTTGGAAGATGGATGATGTGAATGTTTAGACTTATGTGGAGAACTTTTGGATTTTGGAGGAATAGAAGATGTACCAACATCATGAGATTGGTATCAAATTCCATGATAGTTTGGATTTATTTTGATATTGATGGTTTCTAATATTCATTTCCCATAAATTCATAACATTTTCCCTTGGTAATGCATATTTTTACAAATCCTTTTTCCAATGGGATACTTGATATTTTATAAATAAGATGGAAGTCCATTTTGAGATGGATATGATATGGAAGAAATAATAGAATCTTGGAGGAAACCAGATTGGATGAAGCAAGAAGAACCCATTTGATAGGTATAGGGTTCATGGATAGTTTGGATAGGAGTGATGGAATCTTGTGGAGGATTAGGATCATGACATGGAGATGAACAAATTATTTTATCTTTAATTGGGTAATAATCATGTCATGGAGTGGATGGTATATTTTTCTTTTGATTAGGATATGGAAATGGATCATGACATGGAGTGAGATGGGTGTCTTGGTCATGAGAGGGGAGAGGATCATCAAATGGGGTGTAAAGTGTGCTCTAATATTGATTTATAAAGGGATCATGCGATGGAGTGGAAGGGAGGGGATCATGAGATTGAAGGGTATCATATTGGATGTCCCCAACATAAATAGAATCATCATCAAAGATTGGATTGTCATAGATATCATGATCATACGTAGGATTACCATGGACACAAATTTTTTTGGATGGAGTGGATGGTGGTGTTTTATATAAGGTTTTTTGGTCATGGATGTGATATTGATTTAGAATAGTGCATATATGATTATGATTTGGACCAAATTCTTAACATGTTTGGATTTGTGTGGATGGTGTGATAAAGGAGTGTGGGATAGGCTATTCAACTTGGGTGGATTTAGGGATGAGAGAGGGAGGTACCAGATGCATGACATGGGAAGATTACACAAATTTATGTGCTTGGGAGGTCAAGCTCCTTTACAAATAGTCCTTGTACGAAATTATGAAATCCATGGGATGGAAAGAATTTGTAGGATTGGGTTTATTTGGATTATAAGGATGTTGGTGGGATTTGAGGGGAACTTTAGATGGTCATTTTGTTTCCCTTGGAAAAGGAAGGTGGAGGATGAGTAATAGAAGATGGCTAAGTATTTGGTGGAGGTGGGGAAGGTTGAAGTTTGGAACCAATGCTATGAAAGTATCTATGCATGGCATCTTTCTAATTGTTAAAGTACTAAGTGATGAAATCAGTAATGGCGGATGGAGATGATGTGTATAGTAAGGATGTGGGTGGTATTTGAGAGGGAATTTGGATGGGGGTTTGATTTCCCTTGTCAAAAGAAGTGGAATGATAATAAATAAGAGATGGATTATAATTATTTTGGAATTGGTAGAAGTTTTCTCCAATACTAAGGAAGTATCCAAGCATGGATCTTTGTCATTGTTAAATTGGTGAGTGAGGACGAAATGAATAGTGGTGGATGGGGATGATGTGGATGGTAAAGATGTGGGTGGTATTTGAGGGGGAATTTGAATGAGGGTTTTGGTTTCCCTTTTCAAATGAAGGTGGAGGATGAGAAATAGGAGATGAATCAAAATTTGGTGGAGATGGGGAGGATGGAATTGTAGCACCAATGCTAATGAGGTATCTAAGCATGTCCTATTTATCTTATTGAAGTGATGGGTGAGGGAAAAAATGGTGTAGGCTTCGTGATCGGAAAAGGGATGGGTAAATTATTTTATATAGGAAGATATGGTAGATGGGGATAGATTATCTTGGTCCACAAGAATTTCATTATCATCATAGGGATCATGTTTAGGTTGTCTATTGATGTAGGAGCATCCAGGTGTATAAGCAATCCTACACATCCAAAAATATTTTTCTCTTTTCCTATGATTTTTGTTTTGGTTGTGTTGTGTAGGCTTGAATTTTCACTTTAATTCATTTTACTCTCATCCACTCAAAGTTGGAGTCATTTTTTAAAAATTAATTTGAATTTGGTTCAAAATGGGAAATGGAGGTGCTAGAATTTCTTTTTTATTGAATTTTGGGAGTTTCTCAAATACCATACCAAAGAAAGTGGAGGACATTATTGGAATATTGTAACTCTACATTTAATTTAAAATTTTGCATAAAATTGAATGTGAAAGAATCTAGGCATCTGGTGTAGGAGATAATGGAGTGAGCTAGTGGAGGTGAAAATTGGGAAAATTGTAATTAATTTGCTAGAAAAAATTAATGGGAGGAAAATGGCCATGCTCAAGAGGTTCTAAGGGGAGTTATTGCTATGGGTAGATAAGGAAAAATCAAAACCTAGTAGAGAAGAGGATCCCTGTTGGTTGTTTTCACAACTAATCAGAAGGTCTGAGCAAACACCTATGAGCTTGCCACACTCAATGCTTGAATGCTTGCTAGATAGGTGGCCAACTAATGAGATGCAACACCTTGCTATTGCTTTCTCCTTCACTTCGGGCTCTGCAAGACCCAGGAGGGTGTTCCTTAAGCACACTTTGAGATTTCTTGTAAGCAACCAGTGCATACTCCTATAAGACTCATATAATATTAAGCAGATGCATTCTCGGTCATGGTTAAAGTGCACAAACTCATCCAAGAGATGGAAAACTGTTCGATAAGCAAGGAAAGTTAATAGAGAATGGGATTAAACACAAATGTCATTCATGAAACATGAAACATTAACTTGAATGAATGTTCTTAAGCAAGATAGCTGAAACCCTAAAGACAAATAGCATATATTAGATTAGTGCCATATCCTTGAGCTAGGAGTCAAGACAATCTACAAACAGAAGGAATGATTACTTGGATAAATAAAGCCGAAGTGAAACTAACCTTATTAATCCCACAGCGAGTGATCAGATCTTAAAGACTACTTATCAAATCCTTCAATGATACATATAAATTTCTGAGATGATGAAAGCAATTTAACCTGTTCCTTGAACATGAGCTATTATCAAAACAAACAATGCAAGAAAGTATTACAAAGGCTAATGGAATGATCCTTGATCAGTTTCATTAACAATTCAAATGTACAATCCAAAGGAGAGACTCAAAGACCTAAACAAATACATTCGGGTTTTGGTATGCATCCAAGAACCTTATAATTTATAGACTGTAACCCTAGACCTCAAAATCTGGTAAAAACCTGACTCTATGACTTAGTGCTCTTTTTGTTCTAATTTCAGTATCTTACCCAAGACCTTTACAAATGATTCAAAATTTCCTTTTAAACAGTCCAAGGATCGTCATCCAGCTCAGAGCCACATCAGCAAGCCATGTCAGACCCCAACTACATTGTGACCAATCAAAACCCTCGCTGTGACCATCAACAACTTCTCCAGTCTCATAAATGCCTCTGGTCGGATCTCTGTTAGGAGAGACATTCCTATATGAAAAAAGTTGAATCAACCTGCACCAAATCCACTGCCAAATCTGCGCATCCATACTCGAGCCATGTCGTCCTTGTCCCAGAGCTATGTCGCCATGAATGCTAGCTCGACGAAGCTAGCAATCAACTCTCTGTTGCCATGAATGCTCCAAGATTCTAGTTTTCGTGCACACCGTCAATACCAAACCCTGACCGTGGTTTAGTTTGAAACTCGACCATTGATCATCCATGATCTGACATCCATCTTTTAAATCTAAACATCCTAGCGAAGTCCGTCAAGTCAGGGAGAGATGACCAGGTTGGGGTGACATCTCGGCGAGGTGCCCACAGCTAAAGGGAGTCACACCGAAGGGTTAACACAATCAGTGAGACACGAAGGGGTCAGGGAGACATCCCTTTGACACACTGAGAAAGAACCATCAATACAAAAGATCTCAGAGAGACATCACAAAGTCGCCAAGAGATCACAACGAAACCAAAAAGTCATACCAAGAGCATGGCAGGGTCGGCATAACAAAATGAAGTCAGCCAAACTACAAGACTTCATAGTGAAGAGAAGCCAACACTTGCCCAGAGGTCTCTGCACTTGGTGAGATGTCAGCGAAAATAATTGTCACACCGACTGAAAACCTTGGTCAACAATTCGGTGAACTGGACTAGGAAAACATTTCATGGTAACCATCAGGTAACTCTTTCATCGTGGCTGTTGATTATTAACATGTGCACAAAGGAATTCATATTAGTAGCTTAGCCATTAACTTGGGAGGACTTCAACGTCGGGCAAAGTCACACCAAGAACCAAAGGGGCCGCCCCAGTCAGCGAAACAAGATGGGGTTGGGGAGACATCTCCCCGACACAAAAAACACTAGCCGATAGGAGGGGGTCTCGGGGAGACATCCCAAAGTCGCTGAGATGTCACCTCAAGAGCCAAAGGTTAGGCCGAAGGCATAGCAGGGGGCCAGCAGGGATCTTGGGGAGACAAAGGGGAATTGGGAGGACCTCTCCCCGAACGACAACCATCACATCGAAAGGAAATCCCGTCGGTGAGACACAAAGGGGTTCAGGAGACATCTCAACACAACCAACATAGGCCAAGAAGATAAGGCCTGGGGGAGACAAGCAGGGGTCACCAAGATGTCACCCCGAGAGCCAAAAGTCACGCCGAAGTAGAAGCAGGGCTGGTGAAAGTGGTAACAAACAAAAAATGGGGCTCGAGGGGACCATGAGTGAAGAGTGAACCAGGCAGACAGGTCACCGAAGAGAAAGAACAAGTGGCCAAAAAGGAAAAAGAACTCACAGACCCAAATCAAGAAAATGAAACCCTAGCTAGGGTTCAGACCATGAAGGAAACAAGAAGGCAAGACAAAAGAACCAAAGGGAGAAACACCCACCAGAAGTGAATTCCAACATGCTAAGCTCAACCCTCATGGGAGCCCACTTAACCCACGTGTAAAATGAAGGAAAAACTCCCAGCCAAGGACATAATAGGAAAATCAAAGGCACTCAACCAGAGAATGAAAGACAACCTAAAGAAGGCACTAACATACACTCCAATTAGGGGATGCATGCCCCTGGTGGGCATGGCAAGAATCAAGATCACTGGGAGAGCAGACTAGATAGAAAAGATCAAAACAAACCAAGAACTAGCCCAGACAAAGCCAGTAGACACAAAAAGAAAACAAAACAAAAAGTAAAACCCTAAGCTACTGTTCATGGAAAGGATACTTCAGGAGAAGTGTAACTTCAAGAACTGTCCATGAACTGGCAGTTTGAGAATCTCGCCTGTCATAGTTTGGAGAAAATATGAATCTTCTCCTGCTAATCACAAATGGACCTAGCCATATTGCATCAAATTTTCCATGTTTTCCCTTATCTTCCAATCTAGCATTCCATAATAAGACCAAATCTCCTTTCTCAAAATTCCTTGCAGTTGTCCTTTTGTCATACAAATTCTTCACTTGCATTTGCAACTTGGCACTTCTCCTGTGAGCATCCCTTCTAGTCTCATCTAGCTCTATGACAGCATCCATTCTCAATTGCATCTCCCTGTCAATTTCATCATCATAAACCTGGATAAACTTGCACATCTCTATCAGGTTGTTTTGGGGCAATCTAGCTCCTATCCCATAAACTAAGTCAAATGGGGCACAACCTATTGCCCTTTTCATAGTTACCCTGTCTGCCCAGAGTGCCAATTTCAATTTAGAATCCCATGCCCTTTTGTTCTGGTCCAGGATTCTCTTGATGATCTTCATCAAGCTCTTGTTGCTTGACCCAGCTTGTCCATTTCCTTGCAGATGGTATGGTGATGAGTAGGAGATCTGGATACCATATCTTTCAAAAAATTTAGTATATTCCTCAGATCTGAAACACATAGCATTATTAGATACAATCCTCTCTGGGCATCCAAACCTTGTCAAAATGTTATTCATCAAAAAGTCGATCACCACTTTGCTAGTTGCTTTCTTTGTTGGGATTGCTTCCACCCACTTGGTAAAATAATCAGTGGCTACCAATATCCAGGAGTGGCCCCCACTAGATTTGCATGATATCTCACCTATGAAGTCAATGCCCCAAGTCTGGAATGGAGATTGCACTGCAACTGGTCTAAGAGGAAGGTTACCAGAGAATTTTAGCTTACCAGAGAAACGTTGACAAGCATCACATGTCTTCACAAATTGATGGGCATCTTTAAATATAGCAGGCCACCAAAATCCGGCCCTCATTACCTTGTGTGCAGTTGTTTTGGCCATGTAATGTCCTCCACAGGCTCCACCATGTGTTTCCTTTAGAAGTTCCAATGCCTGATTCTGATTTCCTTTAGAAGTTCCAATGCCTGATTCTGATCCATGCATTTTAGCATGACACCTTCTTTGTTTCTCCACTAGAGATTTCCCTCTATGATAACATATTTGATAGCATGTAGCTTTATTGTTCTCTTTTCATTTTCACTTAGATTGTCAAGGAATTTCATCTTCTGTAGATAATAGATCACATCCTTGTACCAGTCAGAGTGCTCC
>VDFB02049217.1:25426174-25537673 GCA_007258455.2 Sequoia sempervirens
CAACCAAAGTGTCCCTTGAGTGGACCCATCTTCCTTTTGAAGGGTTCTCAAGGGAACCCCTTTGAAATATTTTATCTCAAATGGATTCTTTTGCATCTAGCTTGGGGGCAACCTGACTAGACTTGTTTCATACATTCATGTCTAGCTTGGGGGCAGCCTAACTAGACCTCAATTCTCAAACAAAGCATCCCTTGAGTGGACCCCTCTTCTTTTGAAGGGTTCCTAAGGGACCCCTTTGAAATCCTTCCAATCTATTGACAGTCTACGTGGCTATCTACTTACTTACCTACATGGCCAACTCTTTGAATCTACAGAGTCGACTTTCCTAGGTTTCCTCCATGCAAGAGATCTCGGGGGATACCTCTCTATAGGACTAAGAACCTATAGAGCACTGTTACATCCTTATTTGGTGATACAATTTTTCCTCCTTGAGGGGGGATTTCTTTTATCACCTACCTTTGGTGATACAAGTATTCCTCCTTGAGTAGGGATTGCTTTTATCACCTATCTTTGGTGATACAAATTTTCCTCCTTGAGGTGGGATTGCTTTTATCACCTATCTTTGGTGGTATGGGTTTCCTCCTTGAGCGAGGATTTCTTTTATCACCTATACATCATGATACGAGTTTTCCTCCTTGAGCAGGGATTGCTTTTATCACTCTTACTTAGTGGTATGGGTTCTACTCCTGAGTGGGTTTTTCTTTCACCACACACTTGTTTACTTAGTGGTGTAGGTTCTACTCTTGAGCAGGTTTTTCTTTCACCATGTGCTTTTTCCATTTCTATCTCTCTCTCCTCAACTTTCATATACCAAGTCAAACATCTACATATTCTTCATCCTGAGTATATTCCCTTCCGCTCTTCACCTTATAATTCTTCTATGCATAATTTCTTAATTTGGAGATGACACATGGTACTAAGACAACCTTCTACAATGAAGTCTCTTTAATCTAATGACTTGAATCCTTTAGTTTTTCTTGTTCTAACACTACTATATGGTGCAAGTATTTCTTCTCTAATGCATTTTTTTGTAGGTCTTCAACTTGGGGACATGCTTCCAGGGATCAAAGAGTTATTTTCTTCCCTATAGTATCCTTTTTATCATATGATGTTATTTGTGTTTCGTAGATTTCCTTTAACATGCATATTAATGTAGATTCATATGCCTGCTAAAGTGGGGGGGAAATGTATAGTCATAAAATTGCACCCCTCACAATTTCACATACATTCTTGTATCAACTTTAGTGTCCACTCCCTTAGCATCTTGAGTAGGCTCATTTTAGCCCTTGCATTAGCCTTTTCCCTTCTCAAGATGCTCCAACACCGCTTTTCAGTAGCCACCCTTACATGTTAACTTCTCATTGAACTTTTTTCTTTTCCCATTTGCGTTGTTTTGTAGCATGACGTTTTTGGACACTAGCACACCACACAAACATCTACACACTATGCTAGTGTCTTGAAATGTGTTAATGCTCAAACAACCATTTCCAAGCATGTTTTCCACTTGTCAACTAAGTTTTTTGGTGGAAATGGCTAGGGATTCCTTGTAACCAGCTAGGAAGCTTCGTATCCCTCTTTAAAAGTCATCTTTTCACTTCATTTGGGGACTTCTTCCACTTCTAATTTCTCTCTAGCCTTCTACACTTTATTTTTTTCTTGCACAACTTCATATGACTTGTTATAGTAGCTTCAATATCTCTTAAGCTCTCTTTGTAATACTCCTTGTAGCTCTATCTCCTTTGCTTTTCATTTGTGAGCATACTGGGATTCCATATCCCCTACTATTTTCATACTTACTTGGTGATACAGGTTCTCCTCCTTGAGTGAGGTTTACTTTTATCACATGCTTATTTGTGATGCGGGTTCTACTCTTGAGTAGGTTTTTCTTTCACCACACACTTCATTCATTTCACTCTTTCTCTCTTTCTTCTTGGCTATCTGGGGAGGTGCGAACACCAAAATGGGGGTTTGACTAAGACAAACCCCTATATAGCCCCAACACTTTCTTTAGATATCATGAATGTAGGTTTTGAAGACATTTTTTTAGTGGAGGCTTCATCACTCATGTGGTTGTAAGTATTCCTTTCCTTTCTTCTTCTTGGTTTTATCATTTTCGCTTCATTCTATTTTATTTTCGTCACTTTCTATTAATTTATTGCATTATGTAATTTCTCAATAATCAAATTAGAAGTAGTCATTTAGGCATTTTCTGTGATAAACTCATTCTTTGGTCCATATGAGATGCCAATGCGGCCCTAGGATGCCAACGCGCTACGTTGTCATCCTTTGGCCGAGAGCTTGTCAGTTTATCTAGAAAATCTCTATGACCTGCTCTTTCATATTTTAAAAATTTCATGCTATTCCTGAGGTAGTTTAGGGTAGTTCACCCTGTGAGGCTCTCTAAATGAAGAGAACTTGTGAGTAGCAAATCCCACCTTCTACAATCCTTTCTAATTTTTTAGTAATCCTCAAATTTTCCCTCTATATTCTATATAATTTTATTTATTCTATCCAAGCTATAATTCATTTACAATATCTCATGTTGTACTTCCTCGACTCCACTCAAAATGGTGTGCTTAGCAGTACTCTTAGTGGTGTGCTAGTTGTTTTTATTTTTCTTGTTCTCTTTTATTTTGTTCATTGTCTTCCATTATTATGTAGTATATTTCTTGTTGATCCTATGTTTATTTCAGCTTTCCTTCTATGTTTATTTCCATTATCAATCTAATTCTTTTAATATTTATTTTTTATTTTTTTTGTTATCTCCTTTTTCTATAGGATTTTGTGATCTAGATTTCCATAAATCATTTTACATCCCATGGTTGGTTTTAAACTTTGAATAGTTACATCTTTTCAAGAACCTTTTCAGATTCCTCCCCCTTTCCATTTGTCATTGTTAAGTTCCTAACCCCCTCTTACAAGGGTGGTACCTAAGAGTTGTGTATGCAAAAAAAACATTATTGTCACCATAGTATTTTCTAGCACTATTATTTCTTTCTTTTACCCTATGTTTTCTTTGCTACTCGCTCTAATGTCCCAAAAATGGAGCTAATATTGGGAAGAGGAATTGGGGACTTACAATCTAGATATCTTCAATGTAATATCCCTTAGATAGTTATTTTATACCCGAGAGGATATAGTGAGGGTTCAAAGAGTATTTATGAAATGGAAAACTATATCTAATTTCATTCCATAAGTAACTTAAATAAGAAAAACATTCATTCATAACACATTTACCAATTAGATCCTTATAACTCTACATATATACATATTCATATAGAAAATACAATGGTAGATCTTAGTCTCTACTTTGTAATCTTTTCTATTTTATTCTTATCATATACTTTCCTTTTTCTATTACATACATATATCTATAATTTGTCTATTGGAGAGATGTGACCCTTGTAGGGTACTATTTACTCTATCTTCCCTATCAACCTTAGGTTCCACAAGTCATATACACTAACTTATGGTAGCTTTTGGTCATTTCCCTATATCCTAGTCACATTGGTCATGGATCTTTCACATAGGCATTACCCTAGGTCAACTCCTATTTTTCCTTATTCTTATATATTTCATCAAGTTCATACAACTAGTATTCAACACATATGGAATTTCATCATTATGTGGATTAGTAAAATAAGGTTAAAAGTGGTCATCTCATTATTTTAAAAATCTATAAAATTAAGCTCATAGCTTAAAATGAAAGAAAATTACATAATTTTGTTAGAATATTAGGTCTCTAACATTTATAGTGTCAAATTATTGTCTATATAGAGATCAACCCAAATCTTCCTCCTAAAAATCTCAAAAACTCAAAAAAATTACATTTCCTATTTATATTAATGACCGTGATTAGAAAATTCTTCCCAATGATTTAATTAACTTTAGGAGATATGAAAAGAAAATTTTTAAAGGCTTATTACAATTTTATCATTGACATGTCCTCTTGAGGAAGCTTATCAAAACTAAAACCTCTTATAACTTATCAAATCACAAATATGTTACTTAGTGGGGGAAAGGATTTGGTAGCATCTAAAAATCATGTACATTGTTAGACTATCATGCCTATACTATCATAGGATAGTCATTTTTCTATTTTTTTTTATGGTTGTAACTACTAGTGCATGGTAACATATTTTATGCAATTCATTGGGATTATATTTTTTTTAAGAATGTGATGATGAAAAGGGAATTGTTTTCTATCAAAAATAGACTTTTGACAATCATAATAGTCCTAAAAATGTATTTTGGTTTTCAAAAATAACCTAGATCAACCACAGGAATGTTGGTTTTCTAATTATCCTTGGTGTCTTAGTTCATGTATAAGGTGATGGAGATCAAAGACACAAAGATCCAAGAAGGTGAAATCCAAGTGGATGTAAAATTTGTGAAGTTTCCAATGGAAACAAATTCTACTAAAGTGAAAAATTGATAGACAATGACTGGAATGATCTACTTTATTGGTTTAAATTGATTTGACTATGATTAATTTTATGATCTTATTTTCTTGTAGATCTATGAAGCTAATACAATACAAAATCTACTCTCTTATTATATTATTCATGCAATATTGAGGCAAAATGTGACAAAAAATGAAGGAAACAAGTTCTTGTAGCTATGAAGAATGTAGTGCATACTCATTTTCATATTTTAAACCAAGTGGATGACTATTTCATCCAAATACATTCCCCCAATATAATGATCCCTCTATGCTACATTATTTTTGGGTGGTCTCTTAAGAGCCCCAAGAGAAAAAAATAAAAATCTATGATAGATTATTTCTTAGAGTTCACCATACCTATCAATATTCCATCTAGAACTACATGTGGATATGTAGTCCCTTCATAGTATTTTCTCTTGATTTTGGTTAGCTTGACATCATTTGGCCATGCCAAGAATGAATGCATTCTTACAAAAATTGTCATTCAAGAATAGTGTAAATGTTCTAACAAGCATATTTTATGTTCTAGGCATCATAGGTAAAAAATTACTATTCCATCATGTTTGAGTGGGTAGCAAAATGCTATGGGATGCCACAATTCATTCCCATAATATCACAATCCATCTAGGCTACATTATTTTGGGAGTCTCTTAAGATATTTAAGAGAAAAAAGCTACCAATATATGATGGAGTAGTTATTAACATTTTTGTCTCTTAGTAAATATTTTATCCAAACATATAAGTAGATATGGGGTCCCTCCACAATAACCTCTCTCAATTTTGGTCAACTCAACATTTTTTGATCATGCCAAGAATGAATGCATTCTTGTAAGAAACATCATTTAAGAGCATTATAAATGTACCAACAAGAATTTTTTTCATGCATCATGGAGCCAAAATAACTATTCCAACATTTTTAATCAAGTGAGTGAATCAAGGGAGGCATCAATCAAGTACACTAATATCCTAATCCTTTCAAACTATCTTATTCAAAGGAAATCTCTTAATATCCCTAAGAGCAAAAAATATCATTCTATAATGAAATATTTGAGGATAAGAAAATTATTAAATGTAAACAAAATAGAATATAATACAATATACACAATACCTTAACCTAAAATCACCTTCAAACTCCATTATTGAGCTAAATAGTGTGCACCCAAATCCTATTGATACACTCTTAATAGAAAAAATGTGGTTTCTTATCAATAGAACAATATGATGATCAAGATGATTCAATAGAAATTTTGACATAATAAAAATACCATGAGAATACATTAATCCAAATGGGATGGAAGGAATCTCATTTATAGAACTTCTATGACAAAAATCAAGGGCCAAGATAATATATTAGTTAATGAATGGATAGGATTGAATGAGGATTAGGGCTTTGATTGGGATAAAGAAAAAATCCTTATGTGAATGGCTAGGACTAAAATGTGTAATATGAAATGAATGGATGGAGACTTATTTTCATTTTTGTCAAGTGTCTAGGTTCAATAAATCTAGATAAGGAGTTAGTTAGACATGTGAAGGGGATGCTTTTTGCATGATGAAAAAATTATATTATGATCTAGAAGAAGATAAAGGAATATGATTAAATGGATAAGGATAGGTGATAAAGGGGAATTAATTAAATAAATATATAGTAAATATTTAATTAATTAAAGGATTAGGATAAAGATGGGAATCATTAAGTAAATAGTAAATATTTATTTTATTAATGGATTAGAATAGGTTAAAATGAGGTGTGGTCAGGTAAGATCAGATTTTAGGTGTCTACATTTGGCTCCTTGTTGAGATGATATTGTGACTAAGAGAAGTAGCATCATTTTAAATAAGAATAAAATATAGTGGCTAGGAAAGGGATAAGGATTAGTGGCCTGATTCCCTAGGAAATAGAGGCATGGGATTTAGGATGATGAGGATGTAGAGGTATGGACCCTTGAGAGGACATGCAAGTTGAAAGAACAAAGGTGTTCTCTCAAAATAGATTTAAGATTTAGAGGATGAAGGATAAAAGGATAGAGGGAAATAGCTAAGGATGATCAAGATATTGAGAGGGAGGGTGGATGATCAACATGTTGCAATAGTATAAGTGACTTTGATTTGGTATTGCACTTTACATTATGCACAAAGATATAAGGAAATAGGATGAAAATGTGCCAAGTACATGATCAAAAGTTCAAGTGAAAACATGAGTTATAAAACTATAATATAGAATACAATGATACCCTTATGGAATAGGGTGAAAATACCATGATAAATGAAAAAAATGATAACACACACACAAGAAATAAGTAAGTTTGCACAATAAGCCAAAAAAAAGTAGGATTATGCTCTAAGTCAAGTTGAAAATTGTTTAATCTAATTGATTTATTGATTGATGATGAGGATAGCAAAGTTAAAATCAAGAATAATGTGTAACCCAAGCATTGCATTGTTAATGCTAATAAAAAAAAATATATTGGGAAGGACACATCCCTATGATAGTTGGATAGTGGATCAATTGATTTTAGCTAATTTGGATTAAGATTATGAATTGGACGGATTAGGATTAAGTGCATTGGGTGGATATAATTGGGATTTTTAGATTGGATGAAGGACATGAAGATAAATTGATCAGATGAGACTAGATTGGATGGATCATAGAGAATAAATATATTGGATACTATAAGATATGAGGATGGAGCCAATGACAAGGGAAAACCAAACCTTGGGAAAAGTATGTAAGGATAAATGTATTGTTTAGATAGGAGATAGATGGATTGATAAAATGGTGCTCCAATGACTATGTTGAAAAGGAGCAATATGTCTGACACTAGAGGAGTGAAATCAATGATGAAAGATTCTAAGAGATGCATGTTATGAAAAGATGGTGCATAAAGAATGTTTTCCAAAATATGCATAGGAATTTTTCCCCTAGTAATCATCAAGATAAAAGGAGGGAAGGGTGGATTTGGATAGGATAGGAGGAATCAAATAAGGTGAGGTATTTGAGATGGTGGATATTGGAGGATGTGGATAAGATGAGGTAGATAGGATGTTTATGAAGATCCTTAGCCTTGTCAAGATCAAAGGTGTAAAATGGGGATGGGGTTATATAGGATGATGTATAAGGGATGATAGATAATGAAAGATGTGGTAGGTATCATGGATAAATCTTTCCCCAAAGTTTAATGTGCAAGAGGATGATGGATTGCACATGATTCATGTTTTCTAGGTTTTCATTGTGGTACTTTCCAAAGTCACCACAAGAAGTGGTTTTCACCATCGATGTTTTTAAAAAAAAAAAAAATTGGATTTTTGAAATGATATGGAAGGAATGGGATGAAGATAATGATGTGGATAGGTGGATTTGTAAGATAGTGAATGCATGATAGGGATATGGAGGAAAGACTCAAGCATCTAGTTCCATGAATGTTATCTCTTGGATACATGTTACAATGAACCATGGAAATTGGAAGTATGCTCATAAGTGTTGGCATCTAGCTTGGGGGCAACCTGACTAGACTTCTTTCATACATTCATGTCTAGCTTGGGGGCAGCCTAACTAGACCTCAATTCTCAAACAAAGCATCCCTTGAGTGGACCCCTCTTCTTTTTAAGGGTTCCTAAGGGACCCCTTTGAAATCCTTCCAATCTATTGACAGTCTATGTGGCTATCTACTTACTTACCTACATGGACAACTCTTTGACTCTACAAAGTTGACTTTCCTAGGTTTCCTCCATGCAAGAGATCTCGGGGGATACCTCTCTATGTTGAAAAGGAGCAATATGTCTGACACTAGAGGAGTGAAATCAATGATGAAAGATTCTAAGAGATGCATGTTATGAAAAGATGGTGCATAAAGAATGTTTTCCAAAATATGCATAGGAATTTTTCCCCTAGTAATCACCAAGCTAAAAGGAGGGAAGGGTGGATTTGGATAGGATAGGAGGAATCAAATAAGGTGAGGTATTTGAGATGGTGGATATTGGAGGATGTGGATAAGATGAGGTAGATAGGATGTTTATGAAGATCCTTAGCCTTGTCAAGATCAAAGGTGTAAAATGGGGATGGGGTTATATAGGATGATGTATAAGGGATGATAGATAATGAAAGATGTGGTAGGTATCATGGATAAATCTTGCCCCAAATTTTAATGTGCAAGAGGATGATGGATTGCACATGATTCATGTTTTCTAGGTTTTCATTGTGGTACTTTCCAAAGTCACCACAAGAAGTGGTTTTCACCATCAATGTTTTAAAAAAAAAAAAAAAATTGGATTTTTGAAATGATATGGAAGGAATGGGATGAAGATAATGATGTGGATAGGTGGATTTGTAAGATAGTGAATGCATGATAGGGATATGGAGGAAGGACTCAAGCATCTAGTTCCATGAATGTTATCTCTTGGATACATGTTACAATGAACCATGGAAATTGGAAGTATGCTCATAAGTGTTGGTAGAATGATGGCATGGTGAAAAAAGATTAGGATTTATGAAAAGTATTGGATAAGAGGTATAGAATTATGGAGAGTAGATGTTGGATAATGGATTGGGGATTAAAATATTTGTGGATGAATGGATGCAAATTTTGGCAAGATCAATATTGGCATACACCTTGAGGGGTTTTGGAGTTGTAAAGGAGTGGATTTTGAATTAGATGGAGGGGTGGATTTTGGGACATAGGGGCCCAAAATATAATTATGAGATAATGAGGACTTAGGATAGTGGATTTTGGGACAAAAGGGCCCAAAAATAATTTGGAAGATGAAGGATTATTGCATGTAGTAGAGGAAGATTTGGGAGGAGCATATTTGTATTCCAAATTTTATTTTGCTTTAGGATGCACTACTTCTAAGAGTAATTTGAGAGTATACATGGTTTTTTACTTTAATTTTTATATTTATGGGCCTTTTTGGCCTCTTGGACTTATCATTTCATTTTTTGATCATATATATATATATATTTTTGTATGTCTTTTCAATGGGACATGGAGATACTTGTATGTTTGTGGATTTTTGGGTTTATTCTTTTCAAATTTGGCATCCAAATTATTTCCAAGATAAATGGGATTGAAGGATAGAGAGGAATGATATGAAATTCAGATGGATGAGTTGTTGTACATAGTATGTTGGAAGGGATTCAATGATGTGTACGTTTGTTGATCTTGATTGTGGATTTGAGGTGATGGATAAATAAGATGAAGTAATTTTGAAATAGGAGTGATAGGTAGTTGAATGTAAGAACCCAAGATGGATGGAAAGGATGAAGGAACAATTTTTTAGATATAAGGACCCAAAATAGATGGAAGGGATGAAGGATTGGGATTTGGAATATAAGGGCCCAAAATGGATTTGGAAGATGGATGATGTGAATGTTTAGACTTATGTGGAGAACTTTTGGATTTTGGAGGAATAGAAGATGTACCAACATCATGAGATTGGTATCAAATTCCATGATAGTTTGGATTTATTTTGATATTGATGGTTTCTAATATTCATTTCCCATAAATTCATAACATTTTCCCTTGGTAATGCATATTTTTACAAATCCTTTTTCCAATGGGATACTTGATATTTTATAAATAAGATGGAAGTCCATTTTGAGATGGATATGATATGGAAGAAATAATAGAATCTTGGAGGAAACCAGATTGGATGAAGCAAGAAGAACCCATTTGATAGGTATAGGGTTCATGGATAGTTTGGATAGGAGTGATGGAATCTTGTGGAGGATTAGGATCATGACATGGAGATGAACAAATTATTTTATCTTTAATTGGGTAATAATCATGTCATGGAGTGGATGGTATATTTTTCTTTTGATTAGGATATGGAAATGGATCATGACATGGAGTGAGATGGGTGTCTTGGTCATGAGAGGGGAGAGGATCATCAAATGGGGTGTAAAGTGTGCTCTAATATTGATTTATAAAGGGATCATGCGATGGAGTGGAAGGGAGGGGATCATGAGATTGAAGGGTATCATATTGGATGTCCCCAACATAAATAGAATCATCATCAAAGATTGGATTGTCATAGATATCATGATCATACGTAGGATTACCATGGACACAAATTTTTTTGGATGGAGTGGATGGTGGTGTTTTATATAAGGTTTTTTGGTCATGGATGTGATATTGATTTAGAATAGTGCATATATGATTATGATTTGGACCAAATTCTTAACATGTTTGGATTTGTGTGGATGGTGTGATAAAGGAGTGTGGGATAGGCTATTCAACTTGGGTGGATTTAGGGATGAGAGAGGGAGGTACCAGATGCATGACATGGGAAGATTACACAAATTTATGTGCTTGGGAGGTCAAGCTCCTTTACAAATAGTCCTTGTACGAAATTATGAAATCCATGGGATGGAAAGAATTTGTAGGATTGGGTTTATTTGGATTATAAGGATGTTGGTGGGATTTGAGGGGAACTTTAGATGGTCATTTTGTTTCCCTTGGAAAAGGAAGGTGGAGGATGAGTAATAGAAGATGGCTAAGTATTTGGTGGAGGTGGGGAAGGTTGAAGTTTGGAACCAATGCTATGAAAGTATCTATGCATGGCATCTTTCTAATTGTTAAAGTACTAAGTGATGAAATCAGTAATGGCGGATGGAGATGATGTGTATAGTAAGGATGTGGGTGGTATTTGAGAGGGAATTTGGATGGGGGTTTGATTTCCCTTGTCAAAAGAAGTGGAATGATAATAAATAAGAGATGGATTATAATTATTTTGGAATTGGTAGAAGTTTTCTCCAATACTAAGGAAGTATCCAAGCATGGATCTTTGTCATTGTTAAATTGGTGAGTGAGGACGAAATGAATAGTGGTGGATGGGGATGATGTGGATGGTAAAGATGTGGGTGGTATTTGAGGGGGAATTTGAATGAGGGTTTTGGTTTCCCTTTTCAAATGAAGGTGGAGGATGAGAAATAGGAGATGAATCAAAATTTGGTGGAGATGGGGAGGATGGAATTGTAGCACCAATGCTAATGAGGTATCTAAGCATGTCCTATTTATCTTATTGAAGTGATGGGTGAGGGAAAAAATGGTGTAGGCTTCGTGATCGGAAAAGGGATGGGTAAATTATTTTATATAGGAAGATATGGTAGATGGGGATAGATTATCTTGGTCCACAAGAATTTCATTATCATCATAGGGATCATGTTTAGGTTGTCTATTGATGTAGGAGCATCCAGGTGTATAAGCAATCCTACACATCCAAAAATATTTTTCTCTTTTCCTATGATTTTTGTTTTGGTTGTGTTGTGTAGGCTTGAATTTTCACTTTAATTCATTTTACTCTCATCCACTCAAAGTTGGAGTCATTTTTTAAAAATTAATTTGAATTTGGTTCAAAATGGGAAATGGAGGTGCTAGAATTTCTTTTTTATTGAATTTTGGGAGTTTCTCAAATACCATACCAAAGAAAGTGGAGGACATTATTGGAATATTGTAACTCTACATTTAATTTAAAATTTTGCATAAAATTGAATGTGAAAGAATCTAGGCATCTGGTGTAGGAGATAATGGAGTGAGCTAGTGGAGGTGAAAATTGGGAAAATTGTAATTAATTTGCTAGAAAAAATTAATGGGAGGAAAATGGCCATGCTCAAGAGGTTCTAAGGGGAGTTATTGCTATGGGTAGATAAGGAAAAATCAAAACCTAGTAGAGAAGAGGATCCCTGTTGGTTGTTTTCACAACTAATCAGAAGGTCTGAGCAAACACCTATGAGCTTGCCACACTCAATGCTTGAATGCTTGCTAGATAGGTGGCCAACTAATGAGATGCAACACCTTGCTATTGCTTTCTCCTTCACTTCGGGCTCTGCAAGACCCAGGAGGGTGTTCCTTAAGCACACTTTGAGATTTCTTGTAAGCAACCAGTGCATACTCCTATAAGACTCATATAATATTAAGCAGATGCATTCTCGGTCATGGTTAAAGTGCACAAACTCATCCAAGAGATGGAAAACTGTTCGATAAGCAAGGAAAGTTAATAGAGAATGGGATTAAACACAAATGTCATTCATGAAACATGAAACATTAACTTGAATGAATGTTCTTAAGCAAGATAGCTGAAACCCTAAAGACAAATAGCATATATTAGATTAGTGCCATATCCTTGAGCTAGGAGTCAAGACAATCTACAAACAGAAGGAATGATTACTTGGATAAATAAAGCCGAAGTGAAACTAACCTTATTAATCCCACAGCGAGTGATCAGATCTTAAAGACTACTTATCAAATCCTTCAATGATACATATAAATTTCTGAGATGATGAAAGCAATTTAACCTGTTCCTTGAACATGAGCTATTATCAAAACAAACAATGCAAGAAAGTATTACAAAGGCTAATGGAATGATCCTTGATCAGTTTCATTAACAATTCAAATGTACAATCCAAAGGAGAGACTCAAAGACCTAAACAAATACATTCGGGTTTTGGTATGCATCCAAGAACCTTATAATTTATAGACTGTAACCCTAGACCTCAAAATCTGGTAAAAACCTGACTCTATGACTTAGTGCTCTTTTTGTTCTAATTTCAGTATCTTACCCAAGACCTTTACAAATGATTCAAAATTTCCTTTTAAACAGTCCAAGGATCGTCATCCAGCTCAGAGCCACATCAGCAAGCCATGTCAGACCCCAACTACATTGTGACCAATCAAAACCCTCGCTGTGACCATCAACAACTTCTCCAGTCTCATAAATGCCTCTGGTCGGATCTCTGTTAGGAGAGACATTCCTATATGAAAAAAGTTGAATCAACCTGCACCAAATCCACTGCCAAATCTGCGCATCCATACTCGAGCCATGTCGTCCTTGTCCCAGAGCTATGTCGCCATGAATGCTAGCTCGACGAAGCTAGCAATCAACTCTCTGTTGCCATGAATGCTCCAAGATTCTAGTTTTCGTGCACACCGTCAATACCAAACCCTGACCGTGGTTTAGTTTGAAACTCGACCATTGATCATCCATGATCTGACATCCATCTTTTAAATCTAAACATCCTAGCGAAGTCCGTCAAGTCAGGGAGAGATGACCAGGTTGGGGTGACATCTCGGCGAGGTGCCCACAGCTAAAGGGAGTCACACCGAAGGGTTAACACAATCAGTGAGACACGAAGGGGTCAGGGAGACATCCCTTTGACACACTGAGAAAGAACCATCAATACAAAAGATCTCAGAGAGACATCACAAAGTCGCCAAGAGATCACAACGAAACCAAAAAGTCATACCAAGAGCATGGCAGGGTCGGCATAACAAAATGAAGTCAGCCAAACTACAAGACTTCATAGTGAAGAGAAGCCAACACTTGCCCAGAGGTCTCTGCACTTGGTGAGATGTCAGCGAAAATAATTGTCACACCGACTGAAAACCTTGGTCAACAATTCGGTGAACTGGACTAGGAAAACATTTCATGGTAACCATCAGGTAACTCTTTCATCGTGGCTGTTGATTATTAACATGTGCACAAAGGAATTCATATTAGTAGCTTAGCCATTAACTTGGGAGGACTTCAACGTCGGGCAAAGTCACACCAAGAACCAAAGGGGCCGCCCCAGTCAGCGAAACAAGATGGGGTTGGGGAGACATCTCCCCGACACAAAAAACACTAGCCGATAGGAGGGGGTCTCGGGGAGACATCCCAAAGTCGCTGAGATGTCACCTCAAGAGCCAAAGGTTAGGCCGAAGGCATAGCAGGGGGCCAGCAGGGATCTTGGGGAGACAAAGGGGAATTGGGAGGACCTCTCCCCGAACGACAACCATCACATCGAAAGGAAATCCCGTCGGTGAGACACAAAGGGGTTCAGGAGACATCTCAACACAACCAACATAGGCCAAGAAGATAAGGCCTGGGGGAGACAAGCAGGGGTCACCAAGATGTCACCCCGAGAGCCAAAAGTCACGCCGAAGTAGAAGCAGGGCTGGTGAAAGTGGTAACAAACAAAAAATGGGGCTCGAGGGGACCATGAGTGAAGAGTGAACCAGGCAGACAGGTCACCGAAGAGAAAGAACAAGTGGCCAAAAAGGAAAAAGAACTCACAGACCCAAATCAAGAAAATGAAACCCTAGCTAGGGTTCAGACCATGAAGGAAACAAGAAGGCAAGACAAAAGAACCAAAGGGAGAAACACCCACCAGAAGTGAATTCCAACATGCTAAGCTCAACCCTCATGGGAGCCCACTTAACCCACGTGTAAAATGAAGGAAAAACTCCCAGCCAAGGACATAATAGGAAAATCAAAGGCACTCAACCAGAGAATGAAAGACAACCTAAAGAAGGCACTAACATACACTCCAATTAGGGGATGCATGCCCCTGGTGGGCATGGCAAGAATCAAGATCACTGGGAGAGCAGACTAGATAGAAAAGATCAAAACAAACCAAGAACTAGCCCAGACAAAGCCAGTAGACACAAAAAGAAAACAAAACAAAAAGTAAAACCCTAAGCTACTGTTCATGGAAAGGATACTTCAGGAGAAGTGTAACTTCAAGAACTGTCCATGAACTGGCAGTTTGAGAATCTCGCCTGTCATAGTTTGGAGAAAATATGAATCTTCTCCTGCTAATCACAAATGGACCTAGCCATATTGCATCAAATTTTCCATGTTTTCCCTTATCTTCCAATCTAGCATTCCATAATAAGACCAAATCTCCTTTCTCAAAATTCCTTGCAGTTGTCCTTTTGTCATACAAATTCTTCACTTGCATTTGCAACTTGGAATTTCTCCTTTGAGCATCCCTTCTAGTCTCATCTAGCTCTATGAGAGCATCCATTATCAATTGCATCTCATCATCAATTTCATCATCATAAACCTAGATAAACTTGTACATCTCTATCAGGTTGTTTTGAGGCAATCTAGCACCTATCCCATAAACTAAGTCAAATGGGCACAACCTATTGCCTTTTTCACAGTTACCCTATCTGCTTAGAGTGCCAATTTCAATTTAGAATCCCATGCCCTTTTTTTCTACTCCAAGATTCTCTTAATGATCTTCATCAAGCTCTTGTTGCTTGACTCAGCTTGTCCATTTCCTTGCAGATGGTATGGTGACGAGTAGGAGATTTGGATACCATATCTTTCACAAAATTCAGTATATTCCTCAGCTCTGAAACACACAGCATTATTGGATACAATTCTCTCTGGGAATCCAAACCTTGTCAAAATGTTATTCATCAAAAATTCGATCACCACTTTGCTAGTTGCTTTCTTTGTTGGGATTGCTTCCACCCACTTGGTAAAATAATCAGTGGCTACCAATATCCAGGAGTGGCCTCCACTAGATTTGCATGATATCTCACTATGAAGTCAATACCCCAAGTCTGGAATGGAGATTGCACTGCAACTAGTCTAAGAGGGAGGTTACCAGAGAATTTCAGCTTACCAAAGAAATGTTGACAAGCATCACATGTCTTCACAAATTGATGGGAATTTTTAAATATAGTAGGCCACCAAAATATAGCCCTCATTACCTTGTGTGTAGTTGTTTTAGCCATGTAATGTCCTCCACAGGCTCCACCATGTGTTTCCTTTAGAAGTTCCAATGCCTGATTCTGATCCATGCATTTTAGCATGACACCTTCTTTGTTTCTCCACTAGAGATTTCCCTCTATGATAACATATTTGATAGCATGTAGCTTTATTGTTCTCTTTTCATTTTCACTTAGATTGTCAAGGAATTTCATCTTCTGTAGATAATAGATCACATCCTTGTACCAGTCAGAGTGCTCCATATCACATATGTGTGATATGTTTTCCTCTTCTAGTGAGTTTATCTGATTAGCTTCCAAATTGGCTTGGGCCATAAGCTTGGCCAATCCCTGTCCTCTCACCAACTTAGTGATTCAGACTTCAATGTTAAACTCCTGGATCCTGTTGATCCATCTACATCTTCTTCCTGACACCTCCTGCTATGTGAAAATGTCTTTGACAGCTACATTGGGTACATATGCAACTATGACAGTTCCCATTAAGTAAGGCCTGAAAGCTTTGACAGCTTTGACTAGTGCATATTCCTGTTTCTCATTTATGTCATATTTCAATTCTACAGCTTGTAAAGACTTACTGAAGAAGCCTATAGGCTGCTCAAAACCATTATCATTCTTCTGTAACAACACCCCTGCTATAGTGTGAAAAGAAGCAAAGGTGAACAACTGGAAAGGCTTTGAATAGTCGGGTGTCTTCAACATAGGAGCATTCTTGATTGCCTCCTTAATGGCTTGAAAGGCCTTCAAAGGCTCTTCTGACCAGACTATGCCCTCATTCTTCTTCAGCATTTTGGAGATAGGTGTGCTAATTTCTGCAAAGTTAGTGACAAACCTTCTCAAGAAGTTTATTTGACCAAAGAAAGATTGTACTCCCTTGACATTCTTTGGTGGTTGGATCTTATCAATGGCTGCTATCCTTTCTGGATCAATTTTGATGCCATCTTTTGAGACAATGTGCCCCAGTAACTTGCCCTCCTTAACCCCAAAGGCACATTTCTTGGGATTAAAGGAAATACCATATTCCAACACCTTGACAAAGATTTTCTCTAAGTGAGGGCAATGGTCCTCTTCTTTCTTGTTATGAGTAGTCAAGTCATCTTGGTAAACAACAAGGAATAGGTCTAAAAACTTAGCAAAGGCCACATCCATGGCTCTTTGAAAAGTGGCACCAGCATTAATTAGGCCAAAAGGCATTCTCACATAGACATAAGTTCCCCAAGGTGTGGTGAATGCTATCTTGTACTGCTTTGATTCTTTCACCATGACTTGGTTATAGCTAGAGAATCCATCCATCATGGACATCAATTCACATCTAGTCACTTTCTACAGCATAGCCTCCATGTTTGGGAGTGGATAGTTGTCTTTTAATGATGCAATATTTAAATTTCTGAAATCCACACACAACCTGAGATCACCATTCTTTTTTCTGATAGGAACCGGGTTTGACACCCATGAATAATGCCTTATGGGCTTAATGATCCCTGCATCACTCAATTTTGCTATTTCTTCTTGCATTTTGGGTCTCAAGGTTGGATTAATGGGCCTCTATTTTTTCCTGAATGGTCTCACATCAGGTTTCAGGGGAATTTCATGCTGGAACAAGTCTTCCCTGTATGCCTTCAAGTCATCATAAGACCAAGCAAAAACATGCCTATATTTCCTTAATAAGGTATTCAACATGTTCCTTACATGGGGCTTCATCTTCTTGCCTATGTATACCTTCTTTAGTGCACTATCAGTTCGTAGGTTGATTTCCTCTAGGTCTTCTTTATGGGTAGCTGCTTGTCTTGTATTGGACTTGTCTGGTCCTTCAAAAATTATTTCCAGTGCTACCAGTCCTTTTGGGATTTTATTGTTCTTCAATTGAATTACTTCATTCCTGAACAAAGTTTCTTTACCATTCTCTTCTACCACATATGAGCCAAAATTGATCTCTTGATGCTCATATTGGTCTACATAGTGCAGGAATTTCAAGATATCATTGTCATCTTGAAAAACTTTCCAATTGTAGATATTATCAGGCACTGCAGGCCCGGTTTGTACCTCAATACTAGAAATGCCATTAAAGGTCACTTCATCCAGTTTGACATCAATATGGGCCAACAAATCAGCCTTAGCATTTTGCCCCCTTTCCACCCAATCTATCCCGAAGGCATCAAATTCCTCAATGGTATCCCACACTTCATTCCTATATTGCCTCAAGCACTTGTCCTTAGTGACAAATCTAGATCTGATTTGAGAAACAATAAGATCTAAGTCACCAAATACCCTCAGTGATTTTATACCATGTTTAGAGGCAATTTTCAAGCCAAGCAACAAAGCTTCATATTCAACTATATTGTTTGTACAAGCAAATTGGAGTAGAAAGGAATACATGAAATTCTTACCTTGTGGTGATACCAGCAAGACACCGGCACCTGAGCCATCCTTGGAAGAAGCTCCATCAAAGTACATGGTCCATACTGATTCCTCTGAGGAGGTCTGCATTACTTCTCTGACTATTGGCACTGACTTGGCTTCTCCATCTTCTTGTTTTACTTCCTTTACTTGGAAGGTATCCATGTCAGTGTCAACAAAGTTTATGAATGGAGGCTCCTCTGCTTTGCCATCAAGTTCAATCATGTGCTTGCACCTTGACTCATGAGCTATCCTAACATTCTTCTGATCAATTAAGAATGTAGCAAATGATATGTCACATTGTATACTTCCTCCCATAGAAGCACACCATTTTCTCGAGAGCAACATTCCATATGCTAGAGGGATATCAGCCACTATAACATTCATGACCAGCTCCTTTTCAGGGAAAGCTACCAGCCTATATGGGACTTAATTTATGATTCCAATTATAGGGATCTCCCTTGAGTCCATGGCATAACACTTCCCATAAGTGATATCCACCTTCAAACCCAATTACTCCATAACCTTGACAGGCATTACATTGTTTGAAGCACATGAATCAATCATGCAATTCTTAAGCACTTTTCCATCAATGATCAGGCTCAGAAAGAAAGGATTGACTAGATCAGGGCTAGCAGTGATTGTAGTTCCTAGATAGACTTCAGGATTCTCATCTGTGTTTAGTCCAGTTGCATCATCCTTCACCTGGCATGCACTTGTTTCAGGTATTTGAGCTTCCATTTTGGTTTGATTGTTCCCAATAATTCTCTTGATGATTGCCACTATTTTATGCTTATGGTCATTGATCCTCATCATCTCGAGGAGTGGGACTATGACCTTTATCTGAGATAGGACCTGAAACATGTCGACTAGTGCATAACTTGGAATCTCTAGGAACATAACTTCATGAGAAGTCAGTGCATCTGTTTTCTTTCCGTCAGCCTAATTTGTAGGCCTTACTTCTTTCATCTTTGTATCTGATGAAGTTGCTTCACTAGTTATCTTGGCTTTATCATTTTTTTTAGCCCGAATTTGTGGTTCTTTGACCTCCTTAGCTTTTGTACTAGTTTTTGTGTTTTCAGCTCTAGTCCCTTTAGGATCAGTATCACCTTCTTTAATGAATATTCCCCCTTGGTGACCTGGATTAGCCTTTACTACCCTATTTCTGAGGTGAATATCATTTCTAGCCTGAGCTCTAGTAGCCAATGCAACTGCATACCTTTCTATCTCTTCATTAGAAGGTCTCCTCAAAGAAATGCCACAGGTTTCAAGGTTGTAAGCAGTAAACTAATCATCTCTTTCTCCATCAGAAAATACTTGCTGCTAATGAAGAATACCTTATTGTCTTTGCATATCTATCTTAGAACTTCTTTAATTTTCTTCCACTGTCTTGGCCGCAACAACACACTGATGTGAGGAGTGTGGCACTTCATAGGAATCACGCCATGGAAAATCATCTACCATGTTTGAGGTATTCTTCTGTAATGGATCAGGTACTCCATGGAAGTTCCTTTGGTTATTTTGGATAGGCCTCCCATTATTCTAGTTAGTGTGATATGGATAGTCTTGTAGCCTTGGGGACCTCTCATTCCTCTGAAATTGGGGCCTCTTAGACTTTTCTTGCTTCTATAGTAGGTTCAAAACTTGATCCCATTTGTCATCTAGTACCGCATCCTTGACCACCTTTTCATTTGAAGGCTTTGCAGCTTTGGCAAGCCTGGGATCATCTCTCCTACCCATTTTACCAGATGCTCTTCTATTATTTTCAATGTTTACAGCCATCTTGTAAGCCTCTTGCAGGGATTGTGGGTCTTTGTCTTTGTGCAAGTAGCACATCTTGCTATCATAGGCATTACAGTAGGTAAACAGACATGATCTTTCATTAGGCCAGAGAGAAACAGGGACCTTAGCCATTGCTTTCTTGAATCTTGCATTAAATTCAGTAGCCATTTCATTATCTCCATTTGTGATGTTATTAAAATCATGCAGCCTGAACCTTGGATCAGTCCGGTCTCCATACTATTCTCTAAAAATTCTGAAGGAGTTCTTAGAGTCAATGCTCAAATTAGGCAGACTTCTGTACCAGTCTCTTGCATCCTCTGTCAGAGATTGCATGAAGTATTTCATGGCTACATCCTCATCCCATAGCTCAAAGTCTTCTAAAAAACTTTGGAAAGCCTTAAGGTGATCCTCACCACTGATAGCATTATTACCTACAAACTTTGGCACATGTTTCCTAGCATTATCAAGTACAGGGTTTGGGTAACCAGGGATATTATCAAAACATAACTACCTATATCTGTTAGGATGAGTCACCCTTCTTCCCACAATTCTTCTTTCTTCACCTTGGGTATCAGTGTCTCTCTGTCTTCCATCTTCATGACCTAATTGTCGACCTTGAGGCTCTTGTAGATCAACAAAATGGACAGCTTTTTCATGACCTCTAGGGGGTGGAAGGGAGCCAGAAGGATTATCTTTGGGTGAAATTCTATCACCATTATTAGGGTTTGAAGAGAAAGCACGACCATATGTGTTCTGAGCATCAGGGACAGGGTCCTTCAAAGTAGATTCTAGAAAACTAAGCTTCCTCTTCATCTCTTTGTTTGCTACAAGCAACTCCATCTCCCTTGTCTTTCTCTCCAACTCCTCATTTTCTCTCGTTAGCTTATCAAAAAGTGAGGCAGTGTTATTTTGATCTTTGTTCTTCTCAGTACCTCCTTCATTTATCCTTACTCCTTCATTTCCTCTCTTTTCCTGCATAGGATGCTTACCTTTGTCCACATTTTGAGGCTATTTACTGGTATTCCTAGGAGGAGGAACAACATGTTCCTCAACCCTGTGACTTTGAGGTTTATTTGTGGTCTTATTGACTAAAGGATCAGAGAGAATCCTTCTTGAGGTTTCAGGTAATCCTAGGGTGTCCTCATTTTGTTGGGCTGCCAATCTATCCATGGCTTCCATCTCTTTTAACCTTCTACACAGCTCATCCCTCTTATCCATAGCATCTCTAATCTTTTTCTCTTTTACTGCTTCTCTCTATTTCCTACTCTCATTTAATGCAGCTATTTGTTG
The DNA here is from genome assembly GCA_007258455.2 of Sequoia sempervirens. Classification (NCBI taxonomy): domain Eukaryota; kingdom Viridiplantae; phylum Streptophyta; class Pinopsida; order Cupressales; family Cupressaceae; genus Sequoia; species Sequoia sempervirens. Next base: position 25,447,583 of record VDFB02049217.1, read on the forward strand.
ACTAAGCCTTTGTATGTCATCGGAGATCTCATCCTCATCAGGTAATGTAGACTCTCTATCAGAAGCTATACTAGTAGTTTGGTATAGATGCAGGTTGTGGGAATAGTCATCCCCAATGGATGAATCATTTGGGACATGGGTAGCCCTAAGAGGTGTAGGCGTGGGGCATTCTATGGTCCTAGCATGCCAGGTATTCCTATTATTCCTTTGGAATCTATTCCTTCCCCTTTGTTGCATGGGATTTTGGCCATGATCTGATGAATATTCATTTACAATATTTTTCATATGCACTTCCCCTCTCTCATTGGATACATTATCATGTAAATCTACCAAATCTCTTTCACTTTGTGAACCGAAATGAGAAGAAACTTGATGTTCAGGGGTGGGATGCGGTGTAGACATACCTTTTTGTGCTAGTTTTGTCTTCACCCATTTTCCTTTGTTTCTAGGCAACCCTTCTTCCAGTTCCTACTCTGGATGGTTTCTATAATAACCTCGTGTTCTCCTCATTTGAACTAGGATTCCTTCAGCCTTGTTGACTCTCTTTGAATTTCTACTCTGAACTTCTTCTATATCTTTAAATATTGGTTTGCACTGGTACAAATACTTTAGAGTCACCACCCAAGCTTCTTGGGATAGATTAGTAATAATGGTGTCACTTTTTGGAATACAACAAGACTTTCAGAGCCTGGTAACTACAACTTGACAACAGTAAGACTAGGAATCACTTAGGAATATAAACACAAAGGTAGAGACATAAGCTATACTCAACCAATGTTCTCAAATGACTGACTCTATGAACAAACTATGGGATAAAACAGCCTAGAGATTCTATTCAATATGAAACACGGCTCCCCAGTAGAGTCGCCATCTTGTTGGTTGTTTTCACAACTAACCAGTAGGTTTGAGCAAACACCTATGAGCTTGCCACACTCAATGCTTGAATGCTTGCTAGACAGGTGGCCAACTAATGAGATGCACCACCTTGTTGTTGCTTTCTCCTTTGCTTTGGGCTCTACAAGACCCATGAGTGTGTTCCTTAAGCACACTTTGAGATTTCTTGTAAGCAACCAGTGCATACTCCTACAAGACTCATATAAAATTAAGCAGATGCATTCTCGGCCATGGTTAAAGTGCACAAACTCATCCAAGAGATGGAAAACTATTGGATAAGCAAGGAAAGTTAACATAGAATGGGATTAAACACAATTTTCATTCATGAAATAGGAAACATTAACTTGAATGAATGTTCTTAAGCAAGATAGCTGAAACCCTAAAGACAAATAACATATATCAGATCAATGCCATATCCTTGGGCTAGGAGTTAAGACAATCTACAAACAGAAGGAATGATTACTTGGACAAATAAAGCCGAAGTGAAACTAACCTTATTAATCCCACAATGAGTGATCAGATCTTAAAGAATACTTATCAAATCCTTCAATGATACATATAAATTTCTGAGATGATGAAAGCAATTTAACCTATTCCTTGAACATGAGCTATTATCAAAATAGACAATGCAAAAAAGTATTACAAAGGCTAATGGAATGATCCTTGATCAGTTTCATTAACAATTCAAATGTACAATCCAAAGGAGAGACTCAAAGACCTAAACAAATACATTCGGGTTCTGGTATGCATCCAAGAACCTTATAATTTACAGACTGTAACCCTAGACCTCAAAATTTGGTAAAAACCTAACTTTGTGACTTAGTGCTCCTTTTATTCTGATTTTAGTATCTGGCCCAAGACCTTTACAAATGATTCAGAAATTCCTTGTGAATAGTCCAGGGATCGTCATCCAGCTTAGAGCCACATCAACAAGCCATGTTAGACCCCAACTACATCGTGACCAATCAAAACCCTTGCTATGACCTTCAACAACTTCTCCAGTCTCATAAATTCCTCTGGTCAGATCTCTGTTAGGAGAGACATTCCTGTATGAACAAAGTTCAATCAACCTGCACCAAATCCGCTGCCAAATCCATATTTCCATACTCGAGCCATGTTGTTCTTGTCCCATAGCCATGTCGCCATGAATGCTAGCTCGGCGGAGCCAGCAACCAACTCTATGTTGCCATGAATGCTCTAGGATTCTAGTTTTCGCGTGCACCGTCAATACCAAACCCTGACTGTGGTTTAGTTTGAAACTCGTCCATTGATTGTCCATGATCCGACGGCCATCTTTTAAATCTAAACATCCTAGCAAAGTCCATCAAGTCAAGGAGAGATGACTAGGTCAGGGTGACATCTCGGCGAGGTTCCCACGGACAAAGGGAGTCACACCAAAGGGTTAACACAATCGGTGAGACATGGAGGGGTCAGGGAGACACCTCCCCGACACACCGAGCAGGAACCACCAATACAAAAGATCTTGGAGAGACATCACAAAGTCACCAAGAGGTCACAACGAAACCAAAAAGTCATACTAAGAGCATGGCAGGGTTGGTGTAACAAAATGAAGTTGGCCAGACTGCAAGACTTCATAGCAAAGAGAAGCCAACACTTGTCCAGAGGTCTTCGCGCTTGGTGAGATGTCACGGCAAAAAGAAATGTCATGCTGATTAAAAACCTTGGTTAGCAATTTAGCGAACTGGACTAGGAAAACATTTCACGGTAACCATCAGGTAACTCTTTCATTGTGGCCATTGATTATTAACACGTGCACAAAGGAAGTCATATTAGTAGCTCAGTCGTTAACTTGGGAGGACCTCAACGTTGGGGAAAGTCACACCGAGAACCAAAGGGGCAACCCCAATCGGTGAAACAAGCTGAGATCAAGGAGACATCTCCCTGAAACAATAAACACTAGCCGATAGGAGGGGGTCTCAGGGAGACATCCCAAAGTCGTTGAGATGTCACCCTAAGAGCCAAAGGTTATGCCGACGGCACAGCGAGGGGCCAAAAGGGATCTCGGGGAGACAAAGGGGAATCGGGAGGACCTCACCTCGAATGACAACCATCACACCAAAAGGAAGGCTTGTTGGTGAGACACGAAGGGGTTGGGGAGAGATCTCCCCGACACAACCAACACAGCCCGAGAAGATAAGGCCTTGAGGAGACAAGCAGGGGTCGCCGAGATGTCACCCCGAGAGCCAAAAGTCATGCCGAAGTAGAAGCAGGGCCGGTGAAAGTGGTAACAAGGGGCTGGTAATGAATGAAAAATGGGGCTCAAGGGGACCATGAGTGAAGAGTGAACCAGGCGGACAGGTCACCGAAGAGAAAGAACAAGCGGCCAGAAAGGAAAAAGAACTCACAGACCCAAATTGAGAAAATGAAACCCTAGCTAGGGTTTAGACCATGAAGGAAACAAGGCAAGACAAAAGAACCAAAGGGAGAAACACCCACCAGAAGTGAATTCCAACATGCTAAGCTCAACCCTCGTGGGAGACCACTTAACCCACGTGTAAAATGAACGAAAAAACTCCCAGCCAAGGACATAATAGGAAAATCAAAGGAACTCAACCAGAGAATGAAAGACAACCTAAAGAAGGCACTAATAATCCCAACAAGAGGAAAATAAGAAAAACCAATAGTTGGAGAGGAAGAATCATCTGGAAACTCAAGGAGGGGCATCTAGGAATGAGAATGCATATTTTTGTTGTGAATTTATATTTTTATAATTGTTTAGAGATGTATTGTTGCAAAAAAATTAATGTTGTGGGAAATAAACATTATTCTATTTGAATTTTTGTGCTTTTTTTTCTCATAGCGTCTTGTTACTAGCTCTTGGAGATTGTAATGAATGAAACCAACATGTTATTGCAAATTTATTATCGTTATATGTGCTAGAGAATTTGTATTTGAGTTTTAAAATTAATGGTTTTTTTCATTTACAAGCTTATTTTGTTGTGTTTTGTGAGGGAACTAAAATAACCAACAATCCAATAGGATTCTTGGTTATTGATTTGCATCAATCAACAAGACTATTTTTATCATCATTGATGTAGAGGGTCAGGGAATTTGAAAGAAACACCAAGTTACAAGACTAACAATGATTCACTCTCAACCTTTCAACTAGGCACCAACATGGAGATAAGGCCTCAACTTTGCATTCATGACTTATTTGCCTTCCTTATGGACCCAAACCCTAGGAACACTCTTAAGAGACCCAAAAAAACTTTTTTTGAATGATTTCAAATCCCAACCCTCTGACTTAGACACAAAACCAAATTTTCACCTTAACTAGGCTACTAGCCCAACTAGGCCTCCTGCAGTGATTTTTTTGACTTTGCACTCAAACTTTCCAAAGGAACCCCAAATATAATGACTGTTTCAAGTTTTTTTTGTGATGACAAACAACATATCCAAACCTTGATATCACTTTCTTCAAACAAACCCTTCCAAAATCTGCTGTCTCCTCAAAATATAGGCCTAATTAGCCCACGTTTACAAATCAGCCCCCCTTTAAACTCAACCCCTAACCATGAAACCTTCAAAAGTCTCCTAAAATGACTCAAAACAAAGGAATCCAAGTTTTTAGACCTCTATGACACATATAACATGCTCCAGCACAAACCCCTCCTCAACTTGCCTCAAAAACTAGGGCTTCTTGAAAACTAACCTTCCAATCACTTCCAGAACTTGTTCATTGACTCTACACCATTAGGACAACATATTTAGTTGATCCAAACTCAAAAACATGCCCCTCATTAAGGTAGATCTTCTGCTGCTACACCCTAGCCTCCATCTTCAAGCACTTTTCCCTTTGACAACTTGGTGTACACCCTGATATTCTTCCTTCCTGCACTTTAGTTGGTTAAATCTGTATGATAAATGTTAGGAATGATCCATTTCACAGGTCACAGCAGCATTCTACCTTGAAATGGATCAATCATCCATGAAAATCACGAAAATTAGTGAAAAATCTGCACTTTTTTTAGGACAGTCAGCAATATAATGCAAAGAACTGACTATAAACGTGTATAAGATCATTCAAGAGGTTAATTGAAAGTAAATACAGGTTATTGAACCATCCAATTTATTATAAATTCAAAAGGAATCAATAGATCATCAAAAAGACTCAAGAAAATGCAAGAAAACTATGTTTTTTCACTATTTTTTGTAGCAGTCCGTATAGTCACTTCTCCAAACGGCCAACCTCTGTACAAATGACCATTTTTGGGTTATAGAACCATCCCCTAACTGATCCAACTGATTGGAATTGATTACAATGCATAATTACCTCTAAAACACCTAAAACTTCTTTTCTCGCCTAAACTAAAATTTAAAAATTTGAAATTACAAACTCTCATTTTATTAACATCTACCCCCTAAAAACTATTGGATATTCACTATCCAAGTTTATTTGACCTATTTAAAGCATAATATCATTAATAAAAGCCCTAAAACATAATTTTCCCTTTACATTGCATTTTTACCCTAGATTCCTTATCAGGAACTTTGAAACTTTGAACATTCTCATTACACTCATTCAACCCAAATGCCATTATAGGCTCCAATACATCATAATTGATGCTTTGACATGCTTGGAAGGTCCTCTTGACCCTTGCACTCTCCTGGTTCTTGATGTGCTCCTTGAAGGCCCTGGGTGCTCCTGCACCATTCTCCCCAGGAAAGAAAGAACTCTTGCCCCAAGAAGTGTCCCATGTGTTGTCACCAAAAGACCTTTTGCTCTCATGTTTTTTCATCTTCCAATGAGCAGGTATGTAGTCCCCAAAATTCATTGTCTTTCTCTTCTGCCAATTTGCATTATTGACATTCATCATGTGAGAGCCAAAAATCTGTTTTGTTTGTCCTTTTTGCTGCTTGAACTCAGTCTGATTTTGTGCCCTGTTTCTGCCTCTATTCCCTTGATTTCCTTGTGAAAAGATACCATCACTATCATGCTCAATTATACGGAATTCAATGCCTCCAACCTTGATATTGTCCAAATCCCACAAATTCTGATTTTTAGGACTGTCTTCTTCACAACCCTGCTGCAACTTGTCTTTTTTCAACCTACCAATGTCTTCCCCTCTTTTACCCTGCTCATTTACCTGCAAATGCTTCTCAAAATAGATCATAAAACTTTCATTTGACTGCTCCAAAGGCAAAGGCACTAACTTGTATCTAATTGCATCCTTATGCACCAAATATGTGTTATGAAAACCATCATGCAATGTCCTTCTAGGATACTGCCATGGTCTCCCCAAGATGATATGACCACAAGTCATTGGAATGACATCACAAAGCACCCTATCATGATATGAACCAATTGAGAAATCAACAAAAGCTCTCTTACCAATCTCTACATGTTGTCCTTGTGTTACCCAAGTGGCCTTGTAGGGAGTAGGATGATCAAATGTTTCAATCCCTAGCTTGGTTATCATATCAAGTGAAACTAAATTGCTATGTGACCCTGAATCTATGAGAAATCTACAGATCTTACCATCACTTAAACAATTTGTTTTGAAAATAGTTACCTTTGGCTCTTGATGAAATCTTTCTCCTTGCTTGATCATAAGAAACTCACCATCAGTCACAGGGTCTGCCATGAATGTTTTGGATTCCTCCTTCTTGTCTTCTTCTTCTTGTACCAAGTTAGCTCTCCTTTCTCTGCCTTTATCAGCTTGTTCCCACTTAGGAAATTTGAAGGAAGGATTCCTTGGTTCATTGTAATTAAAACATCTGCCTGTGAATGGTCCTCTACCTTGTCCAAATCTGCCTCCTCCTCTTGGAGTGTACCCACCTCTTTTGTTCAGAAAATATCTCTTTACCCTTGGCATTGCTGCTTTTATCATTACTACCTTGTCCTTGCTCTCTATTACCTCTGCCCCTGTTTGAACTACCTCCTCTTCCACCATTGTTTGATCTTTCTTGCTTCCTTTTCACCTTTTCTTCTACTCTAATGGGCAACTGAAAACATTCTCCCAATGTTCTTGGCAATTGCAAACCAATCTCATCTTGCAGATTGTACCTTAAGCCATTGATGTACCTAGCTATCTTCTCATCTTCTTCCTCATAACCTCCTCTGATACTAAGCTTGTGAAATTGCTCAGTATAGGACATCACATCCAAGTCCTTTTGCTTTAAATTCTGCCTCATTCTTTTCACATGAATGGTATAATCAGATGGTAAAAACTGCTCCTTGACCAAACTCTTCATCCTTGCCCATGTAGAGACCTTTTCTAATCCTCTAGCCATCCTATCATTCTGGAAACTTGTCCACCATGTCAATGCTGTGCCTCTCAACTTGGTTTTAGCAAACTTGACCTTCCTTTCTTCATCCATCTCCTCAAACTCAAAATAGTCCTCTAAGGCATCAAGCCATCCTAACACCTCTTCACTATCCATCTTCCCTTGATAGATAGGCAAGTCTATGTGACTCTTACCTCCATGACCCTGTACTGCCTTCAACAATCTCAGTAACCTCCTTTCCTCAGGGTCTTCTATCTCATCTGCTGCTTGTTCTTGATTTACCCTCACATGCTCTTCATCTTCATCATTGTCTTCTTGGTCTTCTTGGTCTTCTCTCCTCCTACTCCTCTCAAGGTTATTTATCCTTGCTTGCATGGTCTCTCTCTCCCTTCTCCATTGCCTTTCTTCTCTTGCTCTGGCCTGCTCTCTTGCTGCTTCTTGTTCCCTTCTTTCTCTTCTCTCCCTTTCCAAGATTTCCTTCAACTCTTCCAACTCTCTTGCCAATTGATTCTTTGGTGCCATTGTTGTTTCTCCAACCCCTAAAGGACCTACTCACTGCTCTAATACCACTCTAATGCAGAGGGTCAGGGAATTTGAAAGAAACACCAAGTTACAAGACTAACAATGATTCACTCTCAACCTTTCAACCAGGCACCAACATGGAGATAAGGCCTCAACTTTGCATTCATAACTTATTTGCCTTCCTTATGGACCCAAACCCTAGGAACACTCTTAAGAGACCCAAAAAAACTTGTTTTGAATGATTTCAAAGCCCAACCCTCTGACTTAGACACAAAACCAATTTTTCACCTTAACTAGGCTACTAGCCCAACTAGGCCTCCTGCAGTGATTTTTTTGACTTTGCACTCAAACTTTCCAAAGGAACCCCAAATATAATGACTGTTTCAAGTGTTTTTTGTGATGACAAACAACATATCCAAACCTTGATATCACTTGCTTCAAACAAACCCTTCCAAAATCTGTTGTCTCCTAAAAAACTAGGCCTAATTAGCCAACTTTTACAAAGCAACCCCCCTTTAAACTCAACCCCTAACCATGAAAATTTTAGCAGTCTCCTAAAATGACTCAAAACCAAGGAATCCAAGTTTTTAGACCTTTATGACACATATAACATGCTCCAGCACAAACCCCTCCTCAACTTGCCTCAAAAACTAGGGCTTCTTGAAAACTAACCTTCCAATCACTTCCAGAACTTTTTCATTGACTCTACACCATTAGGACAACATATTTAGTTGATCCAAACTCAAAAACATGCCCCTCATTAAGGCAGATCTTCTGCTGCTACACCCTAGCCTCCATCTTCAAGCACTTTTCCCTTTGACAACTTGGTGTACACCCTGATATTCTTCCTTCCTGCACATTAGTTGGTTAAATATGTATTATAAATGTTAGGAATGATCCATTTCATAGGTCACATCAGCATTCTACCTTGAAATGGATCAATCATCCATGAAAATCACGAAAATTAGTGAAAAATCTGCACTTTTTTTAGGACAGTCAGCAATATAATGCAAAGAACTAATTATAAACGTGTATCAGATTATTCAAGAGGTTAATTGAAAGTAAATACAGGTTCTTGAACCATCCAATTGATTAGAAATTCAAAAGGAATCAATAGATCATCAAAAAGACTCAAGAAAATGCAAGAAAACTATGTTTTTTCACTATTTTTTGTAGCAGTCCGTACAGTCACTTCTCCAAACGCCAAACCTCCATACAAATGACCATTTTTGGGTTATAGAACCATCCCCTAACTGATCCAACTGATTGGAATTGATTACAATGCATAATTACCTCTAAAACACCTAAAACTCCTTTTCCCGCCTAAACTAAAATTTAAAAATTTGAAATTACAAACTCTCATTTTATTAACATATACACCCTAAAAACTATTGGATATTCACTATCCAAGTTTATTTGACCTATTTAAATCATAATATCATTAATCAAAGCCCTAAAACATAATTTTCCCTTTACATTGCATTTTTACCCTAGATTCCTTATCAGGAACTTTGAAACTTTGAACATTCTCATTACACTCATTCAACCCAAATGCCATTATAGGCTCCAATACATCATAATTGATGCTTTGACATGCTTGGAAGGTCCTCTTGACCCTTTCACTCTCTTGGTTCTTGACATGCTCCTTGAAGGCCCTGGGTGCTCCTGCACCAATCATCAATATAATTTGGGTTGATATTGAGTGTGATATTTTGTGGTTTTAGGTTAGGATATGGGTTCATGATGTTGGATTATAATAGAATATATTGGATGAAGGATAGATTATATGGCTATACATGGTGGAGGATTTATAGGGAGGGGAAAGTTTGGGATTGACTTTGGATGAGGGTGGAAATTCAAATGAGTTAGAAATGGATTGGGGATGCAAATAATAGGACCTAAAGATGAAGATGGTGGATGAGATTAGACTTTAGGGATCAAATGTTAAGACCTTAAAATTATTTGAATTGATGAGGGATGATTCTATATACTTAAGATAGACTAACTTTCTTAAGAGTCAATTGGATTTTATTTTTACTTAAGATATGAAAAGTTCTTAAGTTAGAATTTTTGAGATTTGATGATTACACATAAGACAGACTAGCATTCTTAATAAATTTTGGACTAAGGATAGGACCAACTTAAGGTATTTATTTTTGATTGGGATATTGAATTTTAAATGGGTGATAGGATCTTCGGGTGAAGGATTTTGGTGATGATGAATGGATATGACATATAAAGGAGATTAAGTCCTAAACCAAATTTTAATATTCAAAGGACGAATTTTTTAAGGATTGGGATTTGGATGCTTGGTTGAGATAGATGGATAATGGATAATTGGATTTGGATCAGGATTATATTAGTTAGATTAGGATTTAGTTGGAATGGGATTATTTAGATAAGAGGGTTGGATTAAGATGATGATGAAGGATGTGGATTAAGGATGATAATATATAAAGTATAATTGGGATAGAGATGAATGATGAAATTGGCTTAAGAGAAGAAAGTTTTAATATGAATAATGGAACATGATTAGGATATGGACTAGGAACAAGATTAGGAAAATTAATTATGATTAGGGTCCTAAATGATGGGTTAAAGATAGATTGGATATAGACTAATATGACGTGGATTAGATAATCAAGGATTATTAGGGAAATATGGAAGATTAGAAATGTTGTAGGGATAATTAGGATTATTAAAAAGATTAAGATGAGATGATTAAGATAATTATGATTATTAGGATAATGAGGGATGATTAGGATGGAAAGGGATGATTAGGTTGGGATTAGGGATGATGAGGATGAGATGAGGGATGATTTGGATGGGAAAGTGGATAATTAGAATGGTTAGGATGAGGTGATTAAGCTGATTAAGAATCATTAGAATAAGAGGAATAATATGATATGATTAGGTTGATTAGGGATGTGATGACTAGAATGAAAAGTGATGATTAGGATGAGAAGGGATGATTAGAATGAGAAGGGGGTAACTAGAATGATTCTAGGTTATTAAGATTAGGTTAAGTATGAAGAGGATGAGATGAATAGGATGGTTAAGGATCATTAATATGTGGTAATGAGGATAGAAATTTTTACTTCAAGATGATGTAAAAGCTTAACTTGGAGGGCACCTGGACTAAGAATATAAAGATAAAGTTTTTTTTTTTGTTTTTTAGAATGATTTAATTTTTTTGTTGTCTTTTATATTTTTGATTTTTTTTTGTCTTTTTTATTTTTCTAATATTTGGATTTTATGATTAAGAATGAAAATACACAAGGAAATAGTGCAAAATACAAAATCGCATGGCTCAATTTGGATAAGTCTACCCTTTTGATTTTAAGTAGGGAATCTGATCTAAAAATTCAAGCACATAATACATATGAACAAGCCTAACTCAACTGGGATTATCAATCCTTGTAAGCACAATGCACCACAAGAAAAGATGGAAAAAAGTCTCAACTAGGATTTACAAGCTCAACTAGGGGTGTCCTTAATATACCACAAAGGTATGTGAGGCCTAATTCATAAATGAAAGTATGTACTACCAAATATCCAAGAGGAGAGGGTAACTTACTCTCCACCTTCACTTCTGTAAGGTATAAATTTCTTAGAGGCTTAGACAAGATTGGAAAAATTTCACTTCCAAGAGAGGTGGCATTTGATTAACCTCTTTCTCTTTATACTTCATCAAAACACAAGAGTTGAGATCATCACATAGGGTGATAAAATCCCTAGGTAGGCCTCCTTAAAAAGAAAAATATATCACTTATTTTTTATCCTCAAGATCACAATAGGGTCCAAGGGGAGATCATACATAAGTGATTGTTGGGGATTAAAAGACAATTGTTTATTTTAGATCCAAAATCAAAATATGAATGGTAAATTTGATGTACAATTTAAAGTGTGAGGAAATCAAACCAAAATATAAATTCTAAATAAAATTGTACTAATGGATTCCATATGATGTTTTGATATTTAAAAAAAAAAATCACTAAAAGATGATTTCATATGAAGAAGGTATAAGCATTTGAATATTGAAAAGAAAGGTTTACTTTAATAGCGTGCACCTAATTTTTGGTGAAAATTATTAAAAATCCACTTGAACCATGGAAAGAGCTCTAAATCATCTTTCTAATGCCTTTTGAATTTGAAAAAACTGGTTTGTGAGGAAACATTTATGCTCATTTTAGTAAAACTACTCCTTTAGGGTTTACATAGGAAGAATCTCTTAATAACATATGCCATTTTCAGCAACACAGATGCCAATTTATGCAACACAAATGCCTTTTTATGAAATACAAGTGTAGTTTTATGAATTGAAAGTGTAGCTTTATGACTCAAATGTGCTTTTCTATAGACTTTTAAAACATTGTAAAGCATAGGCATCGTTTGTCGTAACGAAAGCACAATGGGTGTAACTAAGGCTTAATTTCTAGGATTAGATTAAAAGTTAGAAAATCAATATAAATCAAGAAACCCAAAGAAATTACAAAACAAAATGAAAGTTAAAACAAAGAACGATTATACCTGTAAATCACCGAGACTTCCATGATTCACTTTTGCAACACCTTCTAACTTGCTGGTTGATGTATTACCCTAAGATCAAAGACACGAGAAATCTTAAAATAAGTGTCTAAGTCCTACACCAAGCTTTGAAGGATTTGAACAAATGTCTATGCATGTGACTATGATTGACAATACCTATGCCTAAACATGCTATGACTTAATAAAATAAAGACAATAAAATGCTGCAACTGCTATGAATAAATCTAAGTATGCCAGTGCTTAAGTATGTAATGTGTCCGTGTAATCGAAAAATGAGAGAAGAATGCCATTTTATAGAAAATACCATTTTGAATGAACATATGAGATTGACTTTTGATGAAGACCTAAAATCAGAGGCCCAGATTAAATATTATAATCCCTAATTAGGGTTAGGGAAAATTCATTAATTGAGCAGTCGAGATTCCATCTAAGAAGATCAAATCGGCAATGAAGAATAAATGAGGAAATTAATTTAAAAATAAAGATTTTTGAAAATCAAGAAGATAAGAGATGAACTAAAGATCATATTTGGAAAATCAAAAACCTGCCCGATTACTTGATTTTTAGAAGATTAGTTACAATTTTGAATTAAATTAATTCAAAATATGGATTTTATGAGATAATAAATAATCAATTTTCCAATTATTTACCAAAATGAGCTAACAGTGATGACATTTTAAATAATTAATTTATTTAAAATGAGGGGAATATTGATTTTGACAATTAAATAATTAAATATAATTATTAGTCCCTATCGTAAGGCAGAGACTATTGTTTTCACCCACATTTTCCCTACATTAAATTGCATTTGCTATGCTCCTTTGGCCAATAACATTTTATAATTTAAACATATTCCTTGTATTTCTATAATTTAAATGTAATAATTCATTTTTTATATTTATAAATTAACATTTATCTTTTTTTTAATTGGTAAGAGCCACTCTATAATTCATTTTGCTTTAGGAAAATTAGGAAAATAGAATGACAGAGATAAATTTGGATGGATATTTTGACATTAAATGTGAATTGTGCTAGCTACTAGAGAGTATAGAATCACTAATTAATGCATTGAATGCTATTGTATTCGTGGAGAAGCTACTGGAAGCGTTGGATTGCTACACATGTTGATTGTGCATTATTTATTATCGAATAACCCATTACATAGAAATGTAAAATCTTTGTCTGTGCTCATCTAAACTTGAAACTCTTCGTGCTCTGTGCATGTTAGGGCAACAAGAATATCCATCCATGTCTACTGTCAGAGTCTGGAAATCTGGAGTGACATCTTTCTTGAAGTATGTTTTTAATTTCTCATAACTCTCTGTTGTTTTTGGCGTCAACTTGGAACACTCATTGTTTTACAGCTGCTCTTTGGCACCACCAGATAGCTAGGGTTGTGAGACTCTAAGTATGTTTTTAATTTCTCATAACTCTCTCTTGTTTTGGGTGTCAAATTGGAACACTCACTATTTTATAGCTACTCTTTGGCACCAGCAGATAGCTAGGGTTGTGAGACTCTGGTTTTACAACTGCTAATTCTTTTTCTTGAAAGTATGTCAAGCTTCTTCAACAAATCTATTATATGCAAATATGGTGGTACGTTCTAGGAAATGATATTCTTTGAAACCCTTATTGAGTAATTTATATGCTTTTAACAGGTCGTGGGGAGATAAGAAAATGGAAAAGATTGTGGAATGCGTATGACCATCGAGTAGTATCCCATGTCCAATAAGCTCTGCCTGGAGCATAATGACTCAAGGCCATTGTACAGGTAAAATATTTACACTTGCTTTTTTGTTACCCTTTCTTTTTCCTATTTGGGATTGCTAACCTGACACTAATAAGGACCTACTACAAGGTTTAATGAACTGGTTCTCCTCTTTAGGTTTCCTTTATAAGTCTTATAGTCTTGAGAATTTGTTCTTTGTTTTGCAAGGAAAATTTGTTAGGCCATGCCTTATCCCTTGAAAGCAATTGTGCATAATATGCACCTCACTCATATTATGAACACATAAATATACTTCCATTTAATTTGTCTATGAATTTAATATCTTTGCATTTACTTTTTTATAGAATTTTGATTTTTACTTTAGTTTCAACCTTGAATGGAGTAATTTTAGCTTTTACCTCATTTTTCCCAGGCCCTTGTTTGTCCTAAAAATTCTCCTTGTCACTCTTTTCCTCTTCTCCATCGACCCCAATACTAAATTTCTTGGCTAGAGTACACAGCATATGTTTGTAGATGACCGTTCCTGAGTAATTTGGGCTAGTTGCTAATTCACGTGCTTCTGTTTTTGAGTTATCTATTGCTGATGTTTCATTGGTTGTTCCATGTGGCCTTCCAAGCAGACACCCATGCATTTAAGTCTCATTCCATCATTATTTTTTAATTCTTCCTAGATGTTCCAATCTCTAGATTGTTAGGGAGTAAGTATTGATCCTTTGAAGACATCATCAATGTCATTCAATTCAATTTCTCCTCAGTTCCTATAGTTAATAACTGTTTCTGATACAAAAATGATATGTAATTTCATCAGACAATTAATTGAAACTAGGAATCATCAAAATTGCTTGATGCTTGCTCTGCTTAGAACTATTAATTGATCTAGAAGTGAGTTTGATTGTGCAAACAGCAGCAAAGCATTCATATGAACATTATTGAATGGCAAACACTTAAATTTACCTTAGAGAACCTCCAAAATGGAGGATAAATCAATTGGTAGAGGCTTATACCTCCTCCACATGATTTCTATTAGTTGGAAAACAAGTTACATGGAGTGGATTACTACCATGAAGCTGCTCTTACTCTGTCAAGTTTCCTCTAAACTACAACTGAGTTTTCCCTTCTAGATGTTGCATACAAATCAATGCTCTAACTTCTTTAACCTTGTCTCTATTACTTGCATGCCCTTTTGAAAGATGTTGGAAATCTTTCCTATGCACTAGAAGCTTTCTTAAGTGAATTGGAACACCAAAAGGCATGACTGTTCACTTCCCCTCTTTGATCTATGCCTTGGAACAAAACTGTTGCTTTCTAACAGTCATTGTCTTGACAGTTTCAGGACTACTTAAGAGGTTATGGAACCACCTTGGCAATCACATTACTGTTGCTGCCTTCCTGAACTACAGACACTGTAAAATTGATAGTTTTTATTGTGTTGAAACAATGAGTACTTACACATTTTGAAAATTTGGAAAAGCCTTCAATTCTTGCTCTTGTTAGTTTCTAGGATGCTGATGAATTATACGCATCTTTTTTATATATTTTTCATATTTTTCTTCATCTTAAAATTTTGTTACTATGAAAATAATATACTTCATCTATGTTGATGGTACTGCTATATTGTATGACAATGTTTTCCAATTCTATTTATATAATTTATGTAGGTTTGGATTCCATCAACCTCCACTCAATAGCGTAAACCATCTTCATCTTCATAGCTTTGCTCTTCCTTACACACCAAGGTCTGTAGCTTCCATGCAAGTATTTAATTATGCATTATTTTTTTCAATTAGTTTTTTGATTGATACCATCAACATTATTAGTTGTATCTTTTTTATTTAGAAGAAACCCACTTTTATATTCAATCAAAAAATCATGTGGCCATTTACAACAATAAAATGGCCAGAATGGAAAATAAAAACAATAAAGTGCCAAATTATCAAACTTGTAACAAATACCTTATTGATATACTAATCCGAGAACTTAATTTTTTTTTTTGGTCGCTTTTTTTTTCATTGTAATTTGAAGTATCTCTTACTTCCATTGAAAAATGTTATAATTCTTGTTGGGTTTTAAGCTTTTTGATTTTACTTACTGATATCTCTACTTTATATTTATTATGCATTTAGTCTTTTCAAGTTTTTGTCATTTGATAGAATACATGCAGTTAGGGTTTTGATGCTTTATAGATTGTGTCAATGCTTATAGTGTATTTGATACCTTTCAAAATTGACACCATTTTACTTTTTCCATCTACCTTGAATTCTTAGGTTGGTGCATTCAATTAGAAATTGCTCTTATGGGTAAGGGTTTTAGTTATCCCTGCTAATGTTGGTTGGACTTAAGATTTCACCATTAGATGGTCCACTATCGTGTTATTTGTTTGTTTAATTTCTTTCAAATACAACTATTGCTAACAATAATTGTGTGATGATCTAGATTTCACTATTTTTCTCTATAGCTTTTGTAATTATTTTCCTAGAACTTTCAAATATTATGTTGTTTGATGGGATAATTTGCAATTAGGTTTTTGAGGCTTTTCTGATTAGCACTATCAGATACAAGCTTTTACTGTTTGATTATTTGTTACTTTAAAAAAAAATCATTTTGAAAACTTGAATTTTTGTGTCTATATTGGAGGTTTACCATCTGTGGCAATGCTCATAGTGTGTCATATTTTTCTAATAATGTTTTCTCTATTTCTTTATATGTATGAGGACTGAAGTGTTTTATTCTCTATTATTTCTTTTAAGGTAACATGACATCCTTGATTTACTATCTACCCATAACTTATAACTTTTGTTTGTTTGATAGTAAATGAGGGCTTTACTTCTCTCATGCATTTTATCGATTATTCATTTACTTTAAACTTTTTCTAGTATTTGGGAGGGAAAAATCTGTTAAGGCATAAGGGTTTTAGTAAGGTTCCATTTCTTTTGGGGTTTCCCATCTGCAGTGATGCTTTTACTATTTCAAATTTCATTCTCAACAATTCACTCTTCATTCTCAGCAATTTGTTGTTCTCTATTTCTTTATATGTATGAGGACTGAAGTGTTTGAATCTCTATTATTGCTTTTAAGGTAACATGACATCCTTGATTTACTATCTACCCATAACTTATAACTTTTGTTTGTTTGATAGTAAATGAGGGCTTACTTCTCTCTTGTATTGTATCGATTATTTATTTACTTAAACTTTTTCTGGTATTTGGCAGGAAAAAAATTGTTAAGGTATAAGTATTTTAGTATATTCCATTTCTTTTAGGGTTTCCCATATGTTGTGAGGCTTTTACTATTTCAAATTTTGTTCTAAGCAATTCGTTGTTCATTATTGTTAAGATTTTAGTTTTTTGATATCATTCTATTGTGAGCAGAGTTTTGTGCTCTAGCTCAATTATTATAAGTATATGGCTAGACAAGGGATATGCATTGATTCGAGACTCTGAATTACTAGTAGATGGCTTCTATTTTGACTTGTGATTTCTAAATGTTGATGAAGTTGGTATGTTAATTTTGTTGGGGGTTAAATTTAATTTTTGTATGCATGGCAATAAGAGAAGCAAGAGCATCACAGACTGAAGGGGGTAGGGTTCAAGGTGGCAGTGGACGAGGGGGTCATGGATTCTCTGCCCAAGTTGCATTTTAATAATGAAAATCTTGTAAACGATAGGATAAATAGTTCCCTCCATTCTTGTTGGGATTTTTGACAAATGCATTATTAGGCAATAGAGAACTGAAAACATAACTCTCCTACAAGTTAATTTTGCTTGAACTGGCACTCATGCATTTTTGCAAGATTCTAGAAAGGATTAAAGTTGCAAAAAAATTTAATGACATCACAACTGAATTGGAACAAGTCCTAAGTATTCTACCATGTGCTCAACTTGAGATATCAAATGAAGTTCGAGAACAGGTAACAAGTTAAAACCATTAGGTGTTACAATGTTTTGTTCATTAATAATGCAATCCCCTTTTGATATTTATATGACTTCTAAAATTTACTTGTTAAATAAACTTTATTAATCAACATATAATGGTATTTCTTTTTGTATCTTTTCTAGCATCAGGTTTGAGTCTTGAAGCATGCACCTATTATTTCATCTTGGGATAATTTGTTTTCAATGTATATAGTGGCTTAAATGAGACTTTCCTATTGTCATGGTAAGCTTTAAGTCTGATTTTTCTCAACTCTCGTTGTACCATTGGTCATTCACAACCCTCAATATCATTCATAGGAGTAATTAGTTGTTATTGGGAATGTTTTGGGCTGATTGTAGATTCACAAGAAAACTTGGCAATTGGCATTTGGAGAGTTTCATGTTGGATTTTCAGAATTTATTGCTGATGTTCATCACCATTTTTGGCTAGATCTGGAGTGCCACTTTCTGGAGGAGACTATCAATATTATTTCTAGCCATCACAAAGCCCAAGGTTGCTGATATATATGTTCTTTCTTCATATTTTTTGCTAAGTTTGACACATTTTCTTGGAGCACTTGCTCTATGGGAGATCTGTACAATTATGTAAGGGTTTGGAGGTCTCATATCTTCCCAAGCTGATCACCCCTCATTTATTGTTGATCGCCTTATTTGGAGGGCTGATGCATGATTTTATGAAGGTGTTAGAACTTTCAAGTAGTCCATGCAAGGTTGTAGAAGCATTCAGAAGGTTGTACCAAAACATAAATCATTTCCTTATTAAAATTATTTGGTTTGTGTAAAGCAGATTTGCATAACTCGGCTCCATATCTGCATCTTTTGTAAGTAGATTTGATATTTGCAAACTTAAAAATATTGCTTCATTGAATTTATGTCCACACTGTACTTTTGCAATTAATCGAATATGAAATATGGAGTTTACTGTGATGTCATGTACTACTTTCATGCTTCTCCAACAATATATTCTTCAGTGTCACACAGATTTGATCAATCATTTCCAGATATTTTTTTCCAATCTTAATCTGTTGTTCCAATTTATTTTGCTCACCAAAATTTCAATACGCTCATCTTAGTATTTTAGCAAATTCCTTCGGCAGGGACTCTAGCTGCACACAACTCTTTTTTAATTTAGCAAATAAGACTAATAATTAAATAAATTAATCAATTCATTTAATCATAACAATTAGTGACATTAAATAAATAAATGAAATTCATTTATTTAATAATCAAGAAGAATAAATGGATAAAGGTAATTAAAAAAATTAACAAATTTATTTAATTAAATGAAGACTTTAGAAAATTAAAGACGTATTGAATAAATAAATAAAATTTATTTATTTAATAATAATGAAGAATAAAAGGACATAATTAAATGTCATAATTATGCTTAGGCGAAAGATGAAAATGAAGGTTGCAAGCCTAGGTCATTTTTATGTGTCTACATTTTTCCCCTCTTTGTCATAATGTAGCATGTCGCATTGTGACAAAGAAAATAAGTCAAAGTCATGCCCCAGTGAAGATATGGAGTATCACTGCCCCCTTGGGAAATTTTTAAAATTTTGGGTCGATGGTAGAAAAAATTAGAAAGGGTCCCAATAAGTTAAATTAATGACTATAAAAATAATGGCACAGTCAGTTTTGGATTCTAACATGTTTAAAGTAGCCAAGGGAGTGGTCAAAGTTGGTAAAATGAGCCTCCAGTAATAACTGTGTTGACAAATGTCATTTTGACTTTATAAATAGGTTGACAAAGGGGTAAAAGTCAATTCATTCTTACTATTCACTTTGCAAATTTTGAGAGATCAGTGAGAAAAGTAGTGCAGCGAGGATGGTGATTCTAGTGTCAAAGTATCGCGGCAAGATTGTGTGGACTTTTAGGTGGCCAGAGGGCTCAGAGCCAGCAATACGTACCCCTATCTTCATTTGTGATTTTTTTGTTTTACGTGTCAAAACTAGGTTTCTAGGGGAAACAACGAATGTGCTGCAATGCATAAGCGTTCGTGTAAGCCGCATTCACTATCTCTTTCGATGCATTTGATGCGTCGCGATGCAAATGACATGGAAAATTAGGGGAACCCAAGGTTTTGCATCGCATTTGCCAAAAATTGAGATGCATTCACATTTTTGAGTCGCATTCGCCAATTAGAAAGTCGCAACCAACATTTAAGGATGCATTCAAATATTTAAGCGATGCATTTGAATTGAATGACACAATCATCAAATATCGTGATGCATGTGCTCTGATGTGACGCATTTGAACAACCGAGCACCGCAATTTTCATGTTGTGACACATTTGAAGTACAAAATGATGCATTCGATGTTTTGCGACACAATTGCCTTAGTGCGATGCATTTGACCTTAGTTGTGACTAGGGCTGATTTTGATACTTTTGAAACCTTAAATACTTTTGATGATACTGACAGTTGTGCAAAAGGTACTGATGCATTGTTTGGCTTGTGCAGAGACAGCTGGCCCTGATTTACACATGAGAGAGCAAACTGATGAAATTTTAGTTTGCTAACTAGTTGAGCCTATGAGAGCAGTGATGATTGATTCAGCTAGGTCTATTCTATGTTGCCTATATGCCTTCCATTCAGGCTAATAGGGGACTACTGAGTACACTATGCAAGTGGTGGCATTCTGAGACCTATTCCTTCCACCTATCGATAGGTGAGGCTACTATCATGCTTGAGGATTTCCGCCACATCCTATGAGTGCCCATCTGAGGAGAGTGGATCTTCTACGACCCTCGTCATGGTGAGCAAAAATTCTAAGCATACTACCAAGATGAGGGTGCAAGACTAGGCATCCAGGAATACGAGATCTGATGGGAGTTCATGGTGGAGCACTATGCTCATTTTGATGTGCTCCTTGCGACCCTGATTGGAGGTATTTTGATTCTTGACTATTGGGGACATGGATTCCCTATTGGCTAGGGAGATGTCTTGGTTGGTATGAGACATGATAGAACAATTTATGCCTAGGGCCCATGTTTACTGGGGAAATTATACCATCAGTTGCATGAGGTTGTGTACAGACCAACATAGAGTATCTCATGCGGCACCACATTGATGATGATTTTGGCTTGGGAGCACATAGCGATATTTTGACCTCCCATTGAGAGACTGCAGTTGGCCGAGGGGATGCCCTATGCCTACTATTATTCTAGTGCTTTATAGTAGACCCAAATGGGTGAGATAGGTTGGTGGTAGCATCGGATTGACACGATGGTGTCTTTTATCTGGTGACCATACAGAAACTACAAGCAGTGGGATGATGAGGTAGATCATCTAAGCTTATGCAGACAATACCGATTCTTGATTAGGAGGACCACGTAGACCTCATTGATTATAGAGATGTATTTTTCTGCAGTGTGTCCTTAGGCAGTTTAGAGAGCATCATGGTGTACCTATAGGGACAACTGAGTATGCTAGATCATCCTAAAAGTATGCTGGGGGACCAACCATTCTAGTGGCCTTCGTAGAGTAGCAGATTGATGGGCCAAGAGCCCAACCATGGGGATGGAGAGGTGGAGCTACAAATCCTAGGACCACAACAGATTACAATCTATGGTGGTAGGCTCATAGACTAGTGCCCTTGATAGATCTCGATGGGCCAATGCTTGTGGACAGGTAGTCAGTGATACCTCATGTGCCAAGGGCCGGGTGGGGAGGCAAAGGTGGTGACAAGGGAAGAGGCCAAGGGAGGGATGGAGGTAGAGGTGGAGATAGAGGTAGAGACAGAGGTAGGGACAGAGGCAAAGGTGGAGACAGAGGCAAAGAAAAGGGCGGGGGGAGATGACTGTGAGATGCTCAGAGACAGGGCCAGAGAGTGCACCCATGTGTGGTGAGGGTAGCATTAGATGTTATCCCAGAGGTTGGTGAGGAGGGAGAGAGAGAGAGGAGCATCCCAGAAAGGAGGGATAAGGTGAGGAGGAGTAGGCCAGATAGGAGGGAGAGGGTGAGGAGAGACAAGAGGAGGAGGTGGAGGTGGAGAGATGGGAGGAGGATGTGGAGGAGAGGCCGAGGCAGGAGGATGTGGTTGAGGAGGAGTTCAAACAAGAGGAGGGGATCAGACATAAGGATGAGGAGGATGATGATGAGGATGATTCAATGGATGAGGTAGAGAGACTGCTCAGATGGCAGATGGTGCAGGGAGATGAAGAGATACCCTCCAGCTCGGTTCTTCCCCATGATGCCACGACCAACTAGAGGGTGGTAGACCTTTAGAAGAGATTGGATGAGAGTGCTACATAGATCTGATCACTGCAGTCAGAGCTAGAGGTGGCTCGGGTAGAGTGGGATTAGGTAGTGATCCTCCAGCAGGAGTTAGCTCGATGGTGCGTTGAGTTTGCAGTGTTATACATAGGGCCTATAGGAGATATTTCTCATGAGTTGGGGAGGGTGCATACGAGGATGGGATAGTATAGGACCTTATATGAGTAGGAGGTTCCTCCTAAGTGATGAGATCCTACATTGTCATGGACACAAATGAGGATAGGCAATGGTCACCGATTAGGGAGTGCTAGTGGTATCCGAAGTCACACCAGTGTAGGAGGGTCTACCTCCTTAGGGCACACATGAGGGCACAGGTCCCACCATTCATGCAAGCATGCCTCGAGTCACCACTCAAGCCATAGTCATGGGTCCACTGATTCAGTGCAAAGGTCAGGATAGGGGTAGCCACCAGTGGTAGATCCTTCTACTTCTCAAAGTCAGGCCACAGTGACATCATAGATGCCATCAGTGTTAGTTCCATTGGTTGCTCAGGAAGAGGTTCCTACAGGTCCACCCCTCACTTTAGTACCAGTTACAGAGCTCCCACCACCACACTCTTCACCACGAGGGGATGATGAGAGTCTATCCTAGGGGCGTGTTTGTTATTATAACACATTATGTATAGACTATTGAGCCAGCAAGCTCCATTTTTGGGATATTATCTTGACTTTATCCTGTGACATTGTACATTTTTGAGATGATATTATATGATGATGCAGTTTTGATGTAGCATACATATGTGTTATTTGATGCTATTTGATTTATGCATTAAGATATATATGATGTGATGTATGATGTATCATGTATGTCTTGTGATGCTTTCTTATGATATGATGTGATTATGATGCTATGCTTATTTATACGTTATGTTGATTTTGTGATGCGGGTGATAATGATATGCATAATGTATTTATTTAAATGGATGTCATGCAAATGTGAACGTAATATGCAATGAAATGTTATATGATTTAATGTTATGGATAATGTATGTATGAACCTAATGCAATACTTATATGATCATGTATGCACTCATGTTTTTCTATGTCACAGGATATCATCATGAGATGGATGAGAGAAGATGACCAGACTAACAAGAGAATATGATCAGACTAATGAGAGAAAAGATGACTAGACTGAAGGAGATGCATGTTAGTTCTTAGACCAAATCCTTCAAAACTCTTCCATAGGACTTTAATAATTATTTCTCTTTAATCATCATTGGGAAACTATTGTAATGGTCAACAGACACCATGATATGACATCGATCAAGGTGTGCAAGGTCATACCATCACATAAGACAAGCAATCATAGATAAGGATGATCATGACTCATACTAAGAGCGTGATTGCCCCAATCTTTTTGTCATAATCAACCACAAGCAGTAAAAGACAAAGACAATTCATGAAACATCGTTGCTTCTCTAAATCTTGTTCCTAGGACATCCTTGAGAAACTACCAATTTTATTGTCATACAAAAATAGAGCCCTTATCATGATACATTGCTATTTTTCTAAATCCTAGAATCAAGACCTCATTGAGAAACTAGTAGTCATGCATGTCAATCATCATGATACATCATTGCTTCTCTAAATCCTATTAGTGGGATCTCACTGAAAAACTAATAACATGATAAAAAGCTAAGAGACAAGTGTCAAGTGTTTTCCAAGTGCATCTGGATATCCATTGTTTTGATGTCAAGATGGCAAGTTTGATGATGATGAGATGGCAGATTGTCAAATTTTTGGTGATGCCTAGGTTGTTGGAAAAGTATGCCTCAATCATCACAAGCTGTAACCTCTATTTGAGTCAAGTCAATGTGACATTTTGTATGTTTGGCTGACTAGCAGCTTTGGATCTTAAGTTTTTGCATAGGTTGTTGTGACCTTAAAGAAGTCTTGCCAAATAGTGTTGCATTTAAGTTCATCGGGGTAACATGAATGTTTCGTTATGAAGTCTTATAGAAGGTAATTTGTCTCACCGACAGGATGTTTCACACGGAGTCTTCAAGATAACCTTTGGTGGCTCAGTAAGAAGTCTTACCGATATGAGATGTCATGCCGATGGCATTCAATTTGAAGTCTTTGGGGAAAGTCTTTGAGTTCGCTATAACTCATATCAATAAGGAATGTCTCACCGATGGTGTTCACTCAAGGTAGCACAAAAGATCTCGTCATGAGGTCTTAGCGAGAATAGTAAGTCTTGCTGACTGCTTATCACGTTGAAGAAAGTCTTAAAGCTTCAGTATGATGTTTCACCGAGAGTGATATGTCTCAGCGATAGATGTGCACTTCGTAGCAACTTTGAATCTTTAGTGGGATGTCTCAGCGATAACGATGTCTTACCGATAGTAGTATGGCTTCAAAGTAACATAAGAGATCTTGATGAAACCTCTTGGTAATAGTTGAATGTCTTAGCAATAGATGGGTGCTGATGGAAATACTAAGTCTATGTGACTTTTGGACCTCACTATGATCTCCTAGTGAAAGTGATAGGTCTCGCCGACTGTTTGGTGCTTCGGTGTAACACATGAAAGCTCGATAGGATGTCTTGGCAAGAGCGGTATGTTTTTCCAATAGCATGACTCTTCGAAGTGACTTGTGAACTTGGTAAAATGTCTTGCTGATGGAGAGAATCTTGCCAATAGAGATGCATTAGATGTCAATGGATTCGGTATGACTCAAGGTGTTCGCTATATCATCTTGCTGATGGAAACGTCTCTTGCTGATATTGATATGAAGACTTTGTGGCATCGGGGAGACACTATTAGTGTCTCACCAAGATGCCAACAAAGTTTGAATTCTTTTGACCAAGTGAAGACTATCCCATGTGGTGTCTTGTGGACCAATCAAAGGAGCCGAATAGGAACCGCTAGTAGTTGGACTATTGCGGCCGTTACTGATAGGAAGCTTGATAGACAGGGGTGATATGGTTATACTCTTTGATTGCAAATTGTGATCGGTTGGTTGAATTGACAGATTGTTGGGTGATTTTATGATCAGTGGATGAATTCTATTCTGTAAAGACTATAACTTGAAGGTTCCTATACAAGTTTGTTCATGGTGAATGCTATTGTAAAATGACACCCAAAAGATAAGTCTGAAATTTGTATGTAATCTCCATTACTATAATACAAAGTGATTTCTCTTGGTGTGGTGGGTTTTTCTCCCATAAGTGTTTTCCCAAGTAATTTGGAGTTCATAAGTGTGTGTATATTTCTCTGTTTTTGTTATCTGTTTCAAAGTGCATCTTAATTGGACTGTAATTGTAAATTTTGAAGAGTATCTACATTCTTCCTAGAGGTTTTGACATTAGGAGAGTTGTTTCTACACCTTGACTTTCCTTACACAGATGAAAAATGTTGAAATGTTTTTGAATTCATGAAGGGAACATCTTGAATAATGTTGACGTCGACAAGATTTGATCCCTAAAAGTCAAAAGGGGTTCCTCAAAAGTGATGATGATGCCTAGGAAGGACACATCCTAAGGCATAAGTGACAGATTTTGTTCTTCAGAAGGACTCATCTAAAGAATACTGATGTCAAGAGGAGTGATCCTTAGATGTCAAGTGGATCCCTCAAAATGTTGAATGATAGTGACGATGCCTAGGAAAGACATCTTAAGACATGAATGATAGAGGTTATCTTTCAGAAGGACACATCTGAAGGCTAACCAAGAGTTGACAGTTTGACAGGTCATGATGATTTTAATTATTTTGACCAAGTTTGATTTGTGTTGACTATATGTCAATATTGTCATGATGATATGATTGACGCTCTGATGAGATTGTCATATTGAAATAAATAATTGCCATAATTTATTCTAGGATTTTATCCCTTTGGGAATGATTCGCTTTTCCCTAAAGACTTTTTGACATGTGTGCCAGTGTGATACCATGAACCCTAATGGACCGACCTAGTGCAGCCTCAGGGGCTCATCGACATATGGCCTTGCCTACATCATACACTCAGAGACCTCATAGTTCGACACGACCAATGACTTTGTCTTGTTGACCAACCTAAAAGGATTGACCTAATGTCTTAGGGACTCAAGTGTGAGTCTTGCCTACGTAGAAAATGTGTAAAGACAATGTCGTTTGAACAAATGACAAAGACTGATTAATTGACATGACAAACTTTTGACAAGAGGTGATTTTGTGTTCCATGTCTTTGAGATAGCTTGAAATTTGTTGTGATTTCTTTAGGAAATTTTTGGATTTTTAGGACTTTCTTTAGGACATTTTGTGATGTTTTTGTCTTTTTTCAAAACTTTTTACAATGTTTTTGTCCCTTTTTAGGACATTTTGTGATGTTTTTGTCTTTTTTCAAGACTTTTTGCAATGTTTTTGTCTTTTTAGGACATTTTGCGATGTTTTTGAAACCATCTGTGACATCCACTATAGTTACATGATAAAAGTTTTCCCCCAATCAGGTCCAAGACTTAGCTAATTCCCAAGGGACATAAAAGGGATGTTTCCAGTGTACTAGGGGGACAGTCATCAGGACTTGATGTCAACCTTTATGAACCATGAGAGAAAGGGTATGGTGATTGACGTGATAATGGTGAGACATATATTTCATCCTAGGCCAAGGTAGACAAAGTAACAGTAGATGGTAGAGCAATGATTGATTACACATGGTGCCTGTTTTCCAGGTTTTGACCATGGTACTTATCCAAAGCACCTGTTTGCTAGGTTTTCACTATTGGACGAATTATTTATCTTTACTATTTTTGTCATTTTTTTTATTTTTATGGTGTTTCCAAGACGCCTATTTGTTAGGTTTTCATCAAGGCAATGATTCTTTTATCATTTTTCAATTTTTTTGTATTTTACAGTTCTCAACTCAATCTTTTGATGCTATGCATAGAACTTTCAGAGATGTAGACTATTGATAGGCTCTATCAGTTATTCCCCATCTGGAGTTTCTAGCTAATAGGATCTAGAGCCAAAAGAAAATATGATGACATAAGGACCCAACTAGTTTGGTTCAAACTTTCCTAGCTTTTCTCTGTCAACCTGGTTCTTAGGGTTCTGCATGATGACTAAGTCGTCGATGTTAAACTTCCTGACCATAACCTTTTTTTTGTAACTATGACAGAGATGGTTTTGATACACCTATATATGGTTTAAGGAATTTTTCCTTCTTTCTTCTAACATCTCTAGCTCGTGTAGGCATGATTGTCTGTATTCCTCTTCATTAGTTAAACCCTTTAGGGAGACTTGTAAGGAAGGAATTTCAACCTTGATGGGTAAGATGGCCTCAGCTCCAAAGACCAAGGTGAAAGGAGTGGCTCTTGTAGGAGTACGAATGCTAGTATATTAGGCCCACAGAGTAGGGTTGAGTTGTATATGCCAGTCATGGCCAGCATCATTGACAGTCTTTTTGAGGATTTTGACAATGGTTTTATTTGATGCCACATCTTGACTATTTCCTTGTGGGTAATATGGAGATGAAAAATGGTGTTGGATGTGAAATCACTCACATAACTCACAAACATCTTGGTTTTTAAATGGATGTCCATTGTCAGTGATGATGGATTGCAGAATGCCATATCGGAAAATGATGTAGTTAAGAATGAACTTGGATATTTGCTTGTCGGTTATGCATGTTAGAGGGTTGGCTTTGATCCACGAGGTCGAGTCCCCGTTGAGTGAAGGGCCAAGGAGAAGTGATCAGCTGAATTTCCTACACTGGAGCATGGATCAAATCACTATGAATCTAGCATTTGTGACAAGTCCTGACATATTCTATTGCATCCTTTTCAACTGTTAGCCAATAGTACCCAAGTCTCATTACTTTCTTGGCTAGAGTAGGACCACTTGAATGAGATCTGCATATACCATCACGTACTTCACGTAAGGTTGTATGTGCTTCATTGGTGTCAAGACATCTAAGGAGGGTATCATCAAAGCTACAATGGTAAAGGGTGTCACTAATGATGGTATACCTTGTGGCTTTTCAGATGAAGGACTTCCTCTAGTTATTAGACAGGTTAGGTGGAAGGGCTTGGGATTTAAGGTAATCATAAATATCCTAGTACTAGGGAGAATCAAGACCAACAAGTTTGCAAACCATGTTTTACTCTGGAATGTCATAGGTAGGGACCATCAATTGCTCTATTAAGAATTTTAGTTGAGGTAGATTTCTTGGTATGTCCAGGAGAGAGCCTATTGTAGCCATGGCATTTGTTGGATTGTTATGTGCTCTCGAAACTTGTTCAAAAGTTACCACATGAAAGTACATTTGGAAACTATCAACCATCCATTTGTAGGGCATCAATTTTTTTTCTTTTGTGTCATAGTCATCATTAACCTGGTTAATGGTGAGCTGAGAATCCTTGCATACATGTAGTGCTCTGATTTTCCATTTAATTTCCATTCTTAGTCCTGTAACTAATGCCTCATATTCTGCCACATTATTTGTGCATGGGAAGGAAATGTGGAAAGACTTAGGAATGGAGTCTCCTTTAGGGGTGATGAATAGGATTCCTACCCCCGAGCATGATTTGTGTGTGATCCGTCAAAGTAGAGTCACCAAGGTGCCTTAGGTTCTGTGTGGAATATCGATTCATCTGGAAAATATACCACTAATGGGTGATCAATTTGCAAAGGTGCATCCACTAGTTGGTCTGCTATGACTTGTCCTTTTATGGCCTTCCTTTCTACATATTGAATGTCATATTCACTTAGAATCATGACCCATTTTTCCAAACATCTTGTTAGTGCTGCTCGACTTAACAAATATTTGAGTGGGTCAATCTTTGCTACTAGTTGTGTTTGATGGCTTAACATGTAATGTCTTAGCTTCTGAGCTATAAAGACCACAGCTAGACAAGCTCATCCAATTGATGTGTAGTTCAATTCATACCTGACCAATGTCCAACTGATGTAGTATATAGCTCTTTCTTTTTCTTCTTGGTCGTTTTGCACTAGTAATGCTCCTAGTGCTAAGTTAGTGGTAGAGATGTATAGAATCAATGGCTTTTCATGAATGGGAGGCATTAGGAATGGTGGTGATAGTAGGTAATATTTTATTTTTTGAAAGGCTTCTTGACATTTATCTGTCCACACAAAGGGAATAACTTTGTGTAGAAGATATTGGAATGGTTGGCATTTATCAACAAATTGGGCTATGAAGCATCGAATAAATTGTACCCTTCCTTGTAGAGTTCTGAGTTCACTTATTCCTCTGGGAGGAGGCATTTCCATGATGGATTTTACCTTTTCTAGATTGACCTCAATGCCTCTTTGAGAAACAATGTATCCCAACAATTTACAAAAGGTGACACCAAAGACACATTTCTTAGGATTCAGTCTGACCTTATATTCCTCTAACGTCTTAACAATTGTGTCCAACACCTTCAGATGATCTTTCCTTGTCAATTTAGCCAAAAGGTTGTCCACATAGTCTTCCATTATTTTATGCATCATGTCATGAAAGATTGTGGTCATTGCTCTTTGATATGTGGCACTTGCATTCTTAAGACCAAACGGCATGACATTCCAATAGTATGTACCCCAAGGGAAAGTGAACAATGTTTTATGTTGGTCTTCTAGGGTGATGCAAATATGATTATAGCTAGAGAAACCATCCATGGGGGACAACATCTCATATCTTGCTATGAGGTCAACTATAATATCAATATTTGGTAAAGGAAAGTCATCTTTCGGGCATTCCTTATTTAGGTCTCTAAAATATGTATAGATGCAGATCAACCCATTTGGCTTTGTTATTGGCACCTAGTTAGATATCCATTTGGTGTAGTCAATAGACTGTATGAATCCAACATTTAGCAGTTTCTTTAACTCGACCTTGACTAATAGAGCAACTTGAGGGTGCATTTTGCATAACTTCTGCTTGACTGGCTTGGCATTAGGCAGTAGTGGCAGATGGTGCAGAACCAGTTCTAGGTCTAATCCTGCCATGTCAGCATAGGACCATGCGAAGTTGATTTTATGTTTTGCAAAGAATTTATGAAATTTTAGTCTCTCTTCTTCAGTCATTGATGTAGCAAAGAGGACCATTTTAGGATCTTCTACAGTTGATATGTTATCCTCTATGGTGTCTTCTATAAGCATAGCCGATTTCTCTTGTTGTATGGGAAGAAAGTCTAGTTCTCCATCTTTGGGCACCTCAGAGAGGTTTTCACCAACAAATATGTCCTTTGTTTTTACTTTTTCGTTGTTAGAAGGTGCTTTTGATTTTCACCTAAAGAAATTTCATTTTTCTTTTTTTCTTTTTTTATGACTAGAGGATGCAACATTCTCATTAAAGTATGCCACACAATCTAAATCAATAGTGAATCCTGCCTTATGATCACCAATGGGTATGCCTTCATGTAATCCCATAAATTTTGTAATTGCCTCATAATTCTGAAATGTGTCCAAGACTTGCAAGCCTTGTTGGTCCCAATCAACTAACTGAGGATAAACTAGGGAAATTCCATTGTCAGTGTTGGTGAATTGAGGGGAGGATGCAAAAAGCATGTAGACAGATTCAGTGATGTTGTAAATGAGATTATCATCATCCAACTTGACATCATACTCTATCCAATATTCCCCTTCACTAGTCTCATATTTGTTGGAAAAATAAGGGTTGAAGGACTTAGAGTCCTGGTTGTAAGTGTCATCTGGTACTTCAAATGGATTGGACTAGAGGGATTTGTTGGTGGTGTTTTCTACATAGCAACAGCTCATACAAGATGCAATATCCTATCTCTCTTCATAGGTATATCTCTATCAAGAAGCCACAAGAAATGACCCCAAGGTCTCTAATGTCAGGTCTTG
Source organism: Sequoia sempervirens (assembly GCA_007258455.2). NCBI lineage: Eukaryota > Viridiplantae > Streptophyta > Pinopsida > Cupressales > Cupressaceae > Sequoia > Sequoia sempervirens. The sequence continues at coordinate 25,478,520 of VDFB02049217.1, forward strand.
ACAGTGCATAAACAAATCAGTGATAAATGTGAAAATGTTAGTAATCACAATGGTACCTTACTACAAGCAAAATACTAAATCTCAATTTACCAAATCTAGCAATACTATGATACTTCAGTCCTAAATTTAATCCAATGATCCAAGAAATAATGAAAGATAAGGGTTTCAGAAAGATTTTCTAAACTTAACGTCAAATCTAAGATTAACAATGCAAATGACCAAACACTTGAAATGGACCAATCCCTCAAAACTGATCTCTACTTGACCTAGATAAATCTACAATCTTATAGAAACAGTGCAATCTTCTAAGGTATTAAGATTTTCAAATCATGAAAATTCATTCAAACAATCCTATTGTAATTGAAATGAACAACACTCATAACTGAACTAAGCACAATGAATATAAAGTCCAGGCTAACTTTGCAAAGCAACTAATAATTAGTTGGCTGCAAAAATTATGGACTAGGGATTGCTGCAACACCCCAAATATCAGATCATGAACATCATTGAATCGATTTTAATTCTAAATATCGACCTTTCTCAAAGCAATGCTAAAGATAGAATAACAAGAACCATGCAAGATAAAGGGAAAACAAGTATGGCACCAAATCACAATGTAATTACTTGCTTTCAAATTATCCACTGTAGCAACAATTCTAGCTTTCGTTACAATATTTTCTTGAGAACCACTATTAACTAACTCTAGCTCTACTTAATTCACTCTACACTAGTTCTATCTTTCTAAGATTTCTTAACCCCTACAAAAGAGGTAGAATTCCACATTTATCAAAAAACCACCCAAAAACATGTCATCCTAGATAAGTTTTACAATAATAACAAAGCCCAACAAACTAGCTAGGAGGAGTTCAAAATAGAATAATAAAAAAAGAACTAAATGCATGTGTTCCATCCAAGTTGATATGAGATCTCCAGTGCAGCTCGGACCAATGTATGGAAAAATAATGGGGAAGCACAAATCTCAATGTAGCCTGCATTAACTCCCTTCTCCCTTATCTTTATTTTGATCCAGCATTTCATGAACTTTCAAAAGTGTCCTATCCAAGTTAGCTAGTGGTGGCAAAGGAAAAATTCTAAGTATGAATATAAAGTCCAAGCTAAATTCCAAGCTAACTTTGCAAAGCAACTAACAATCAGTTGGTTGCAAAAAGTATGGACTAGGGATTGCTACAACACCCCAAATATTAGATCATGAACATAATTGAATCGATTATAATTCTAAATATTGACCTTCCTTAAAGAAATGCTAAAGATAGAACAACAAGAACCATGCAAGATAAAGGGAAAACAAGTATGGCACAAAATCACAATGTCATTCCTTGCTTTCAAATTATCCACTATAGCAACAATTCCAGCTTCTGTTACAATATTTGCTTGAGAACCACTATTGACTAACTCTAGCTCTACTTAATTCACTCTACACTAGTTCTGTTTGTCTAAGATTTCTTAACCCCTACAAAAGAGGCAGAATACCACATTTATCGAAAAAGCACCCAAAAACATGTCGGCCTAGATAAGTTTTACAATAATAACAAAGCCCGACAAACCAACTAGGAGGAATTCAAAATAGAATAATAAAAAAATCACTAAATGCATGCATTCCATCCAAGTTGATCTAAGATCTCCAGTGTAGCTCGCACCAATGTCTGGAAACATAATGGGGAAGCACAAATCTTGATGTAGCCTGCATTAACTCCTTCTCCCTTATCTTTATTCTAATCCAGTATTTCATGAACTTTCAAAAGTGTCCTATCCAAGTTAGCTATTGGTGGAAAAGGAAATACCCTAAGTCGATTTTCAATGGATGCAATTTCTTCTCTTGACTACCTGACTGACTTATCCCAATCCACCTTGTACATCATATATTTATCAATAACTGCAAGGTAGGTGGCTACATCAACCAACTAGTGCTCATAAATAGAATCATCATCAAGTGGTGCATAAACATCCTGCCACCATTTTCTCAATTGTTCTAGACTCAAATATTTGGGAGCAATCTTCCTTCTTCCTATCATGATCTCAAAAAATGCAATAGAGCCATTATATACACCACTTAGGGTATCATCAATCTTCCTTCTTTGTTTGTAAATCTTCTTCAACACTTTCTCCCTAATTTGTAGTCCTCAAACCATCCCCAAGGTTCAGTAGCTTTAGAGAACGAAAGGATCTTGTCACTTACTATTTTATCCTTGGTGTATTCCATGACAGTCTTGGTTTTCTACATCAATAGGTATGTATCCTCATTGTCTTGTGCTAACACTTGCTTCAACCAAGCCATCTTCCTTGTAGAATCCTTTCATGTTGACAAGATGTCCTTAATAGCTTCATCACCCTTTATTTGGACCCCTTTCAACCAATTCACAGTGGCAAGAGTGGAATCCTTCATCTTATCAAGCTCAGTGATGGCCTCTTGAGGTAGAGGATTTGTAGCTAAGAAAGAAGGGTTAATGGACTACAGTGGTTTCATTAAATCCTCCAAGCACTTCCTAAGATTCTCATTTTCCTTCTCTAAATCTTGCTTGGTTCTTATCTCCTTCCTTAGTCTATCCAAGATGACCACACTAGAACCTTCATAATCTTCAATGTCCTACTCAATGGATGTAGGTCCTAGATTCAAAGTTTGAATGTTGTAATCCCTTTTGACCACATCATTCCTATTCTTATCTAGAGAAGGGGTAGCAATATGAACAACTCTATTATAAGCTTCATCTCTTTTAGTTCTTGAGATCACTTTGGCTTTCCTTTTACCTTTATCCTTGCCAATCTTTGCTAGCAATTCATCCCAATTAGGTGGTGTGTCTTCCACTACAACATTTTTTCTCTTAATTTCTCTATCTATCCACTCCAGAATAGTAGGGTCCTATTGCACTTGACTCTATCCTATTCCTTCTTGTTGACCTTCTGATATCTCTTCTTCCAAATTCTATTTCTCAGGAGTCTCATATGTCTTTCCTTTCTATCCAATATGTTCTTCTTCATGTCCATGGGAAGGGATCCTTTCTGCCTCCTTCTCCCCTAGAGGAGACTCAAACTTCTTATTTGTGATGGGTGATCCCACATATGCAACCAAGGGAGATTTCATTACCTTTTCAACTTTAGCTTTTGCATTGTAAACTTCCCCTCCTTCAGTATTTGGATGTTCTTCAACATTTTCCACCTCACCTAGTTCACTTTGAGTTTCACGAGTGGAAGGAACATCATCTTGCTACTTCTCTTGAGAAACAATAGGAGGAAGGCTTGATTTTGGCGCATTTTCCTTTGTAGAAGGAGTCCTAGACCTCCTTGTATACACCTTCGCCTTCTCCCCTAAAATTTCTACTTATACCATAGGCGGGGCAATCTTTTCTTGTTCTTTAGCACTTTCCTTCTCTGACAATTTCACAATCCTTTTTCTCTTAAGCACCAGACAATCAGTCTCAGGATTTTGTTCTTCAATTTCTTTCTGTTCATACCTTTTAATCTTTGTCCTCTTCTTAGCCTTTGGATTTCTCTATTTTTCAGTCCCTTGGACTTCTTCCTCATGGGCACCTTTGATCTTGACCTTGAGTGGAGAATCTAACTTACCCTTACCCTTTGGATCTTGTTCGGTTGACTCTTCAGAGGTGGAGTGAGGATCTAAATCTCCCATCAGACTATATGTGCATTTGACTCCATTATTCTCCAACTCCCACAATTTGTGCCTTAGCCACATCCTGGTAAATTTAATAGCTAGATCATTTTGTTGTTTCAACTCTATCTTTTCTTCCTCCAGCCAGTCTACATCAACAATGGGCCTATCCTTCACCGCCTCATATGCATGATCCTGAATTAAGTTCCCATCATCTTCCAATTGATCAGGAACTACCCTTATATTGTACAGATGGATTGAATCCATTGGGACCCTAGAAAATGTCTTCTTTCTATCCTCAAATTCATCATTGCAATTGGCCTAGTAGTCCTCCAAGTTCACCTTATGGCTATACTCTTTGCTGGCCTTATTTTGAGCTTCTCTTGTAATATCAAATTTGGACCTCTTGGAGTGGAAATACAAGCCAAGAGTACTCATTTCTTCTTCTGAAGCTTGAGCAGAACCAATGGAAGGACATACTTCTCCAGTGCCAATCCTTAGGGGAAAATCTCCACCAAATCCTGTCTTGTGTTTGTCATTCTTGAAAATAGCATCAAAGTCACAAATCTGTCTAGTTACTTCCAACAATATGATATGTTGAGTGGGATACCTTGGAAGTCTATATGGGGCCCTTTGGCAGCCATCAATTTGGATGTAGGAGAAGGTTGGGAACTGTATAAACAAGGCTCCATACTTCTTGATGAGCTCCTTAGCCTAATCTGAAATCCTGACATGCTCTACTTCTTGAAGCATCCTTGTAATATAAATGGTAAATGCATCATTTTACCTCCTATAGTCTTGGTCTACAGCACATTGGACAAATGTTCATGGAGTATTCTGCTAATCAGACCAGCCCAATGATAGTCAGTTAGCTCATGTTCTATCCTTACAATATCATGACACATCCAATTCTCAAATACACCTACACTCTTTAGTCTGACAACCCTACTAAGTAAGGTAATGGCATCATAATACTCTCTCTTGAGCTTCACCCTGAATAGATACTTGTGTAGTTTGGAGTAGTGCGACTTGTGCTTTTCAAGCCAAGAGTTGATGAGTTGATTAGATTTAACAATTGTTTCTTCATAGAACTGCTTGGCAGACCCCATGTTAAATGCCACCACATGAGATCTATCTGGCATATCAAAATTTTGAGCAATGGAGATAGGATTGAGATTTCCTATCATTCTCCCTTGAGGACTGATAATCTTTTGGGTACCCTAGTTGTACTGTCTGGCACACTCAAAGACAAACTCATAACACTACACAGTTGAAGGGAAACTAGCCACATGTGCTAAACCTGAATCCTTCATCCTTCTAGCCACCAAGGGGAGGTCTTTAGCTTCCATTCTTTCTTTGAACTCTTCATAGCCTCACAGTCCAACATTTGTATCAGTCACCTCAGACCAGATTGATGTGATCTTGCTCTTAATGTCCATTTTGATCTTTTCTGCCTAAAAAATCGAGGATCCCTCTATTACCTTGCTATATTTAGCTTGCACTCACCAAGAAAGCAAAGTAAAACCACATGAAAGCAATGTCCATCCATGAACACATCATTAGAGTGCATCTCCTATATTCAAGGTGTCATTAAATCTCACATAAAATGATGACAGTAAATTTTGGGTTTCAAGACCATCCACAGAATCTAAGCTAGAGAGGAATTTTGGGAAATTCCAGACTGATTGAATTCCAACGGATTAACCAAGAAACACCTACTTAACTATAAAACCTGATCATAGTCAATCCATAAACCATATGGGAAATCCAAATATGACATGAAATAATCACTAAATGTATCAAAAACCATAAACAAATCCACTTGTCCCATGTTCCTTTACATTTCATTAGAGTTCAGGAAAATCCGTGAGGGACGGATTCTCATGAGGAACGAGCCAAATTTTAGGCTTTAGAAAATTCAAGAGACAATGGACTTCAAAGAAATTTGAGCTCGATGGAAATCCATGGGTAAGGTGAAACTCTAAACTGATCGGCGCAGGAGCATGTACTTTGTCCAAACAAATTTCATTCGGAATGAGGTCACACTGAGTGGGGCATGTCTTGCCGACCAAAAATGTGGATACACATGTCAATGAGAGGATTTCTCTTTAGGGTGAGGTCATGGTGAATCCTTTTGGTCTCACTAACTATTAGGGTCCAATGAATGCTTCAGCTAGACTAAAGTTTCTCGATAGGAAGTCTCAGCAAACTTGCAACATCTTACCGAATGTCGATGTAACAAACATATCGATAAAGTAAGCTGGTGGTTGGGGTATGGTCTCAGAGAATGTTCTTTTTCTCACCGACTAGCTATATAAAAAACACATAGATATGACTAACGGGTGGTCAGGGTAAGGTCTTGGTGAATGTTCTTTGTCTCATAGACTAGCGATATAAAAAACACATCGATATGACTAACGGGTAGTCAGGGTAAGGTCTCAGCGAATGTTCTTTGTCTCACCAACTAGTGATATAACAAACACATTGATATGACTAATAGGTGGTCATGGTAAGGTCTCGATGAATGTTCTTTGTCTCACTAACTAGCTATATAATAAACAAATCGATATGACTAATGGGTGGTCAGGGTAAGGTCTCGATGAATGTTCTTTGTCTCACTAACAGGATACAAAATACTTTTCAGTGTGAGAATTACATTGTCCTGGTGATTAGATATAAACTTATGAAGGGCTCTTGGCAAGACACAAGGTGACCGATAGGATATCTCCTCAAATTTCAAGGGTCACAGTGAAGAAAATTTGAAAGGGGGCAGATTATCCCAAAGGAACAAAAAATCCTAAACCAACGGAAAAACCCAGACTATGATGCCAAGTCAGGATTTCACTCAAACACCAGATCAATGATGAATTCCAAAGACTCAAACTTAGAGCCAGTTTAGTACAGTTTCTCTATGGATCCTCTTAGTGTTCTAGGCCTATTTTAAGATGAAATAAGGTGGAATAGTATTGTCCTAGGTTTCAAACCCTACTCCTCTGCCATTAGCATAAAGGTAAGCTCAGAATTGGATCACTTCAAGTGCTAAGTAATCACTAGGGTTTACTAATTACTCTCAGGAAAGATTCACCAAAATGCAGATAGATAAATGAATTCAAAACTCACCTAGCAGATGGAAAATAACACAAGACAACCCTAGCATGGAATGGTCAAACACGTAGGAATTAAAATCCCATAAGTTCCCCTAACATTAGTGTGCTATCCATAATTATCCATTAAAAGTAGGGCAATAAAACATACCATTGTGATGCAAAAATTGACCTCAAAAGTAGCAAAGCAAAGGGTGTCCACAAAGAATAGATGCAAAAACACTGGCAATCACCACTTAAATCCACAATTCGCACAGTGCAAGGCCCTAAATTTGATCAAACACTCCTCAAGAAAAAAAATTTAGCTCGGTCAACAACAACAATAAGCACGATGACACAAAAGACTTTGAAAATCCATTAAATACCTCATTCATAGCTCGTACAAAGACATTAATGCCATCAATAGGATAGTCACAAAAAACTAGGGACCCGATGACTAGATGAAATTTGAGATAATCCAGCCTATGTAGAATTCCATGGATGCATAAAATCATCAAACAATAGGGTCTAGCTAGAGTCCAAGCAGGATTCGGGAAAATCTGACTAGGGTGGAATCTCTCGAATCTAAGTAGAAGCCCAAAATTTATCTAGAACTTAAAAATTTCAATAAATAACCTAGGGAAATCATTAAGGAAAATAAAGTGAACATTTAAGCACATGCCAAATTGAGATAAAACCTCAAAATGAAAGGGCCAAGACACCAAAACCAAAGCTAAAGAGGGTTCCTGCCTTCAATGAGGTGTGTGTGCAAAAACTACACAGAAAATGTCAACTTCCACTAGGGAAATGCTCCAGATCATTTGATGACAAACATGAATCGAGAACCCAGAAGCTCTAGTTTCAATCTCACCATCAAACAAACAAATCAAAATGCAAAGATTCAAAGAATCAGAACCAAAGGATAGATTGAACCTTTCATAAACTAAAAATCCAAGTGTGTACATATGAGTTCATTCCTCTCCTTAAGCTACTACATAAACCAAGCTTTTTCAAGTCAGGCTATGTAAGGACTCTAACTTCAAAATCAACCTGGATAGAGCCTCATTTCCGGTCAAGCATCCATAGCCCTGATGAGGTTATCGTTGTGACTCTCTTGAACATAGCTTTACTGCTAGCCAGCTTCTATAGCCCCGGTAGACATGTTCAAATACTCTTGATAAGTTGAATTTATTCTTTTTGATTCAATATTTCATTTTTCCTTCTTTTGATATTCTCTAATGTCACTTTCATTTCAACCTATGAACAATGAATCTCACACTCAGGGCTGAGAACCATAGTGGTGCTGAAGCAGAAATAAGATTTTTCACTTGACAAAACTTCACAAGGATTCCTATAGTAACATCAAGATTCTTAAGATATATGAAAGATATGAGATTTTAGAGTATTTCAAGTTCAAATAAAAACTAGTGACCTATCTTCTATAAATTTGACATTAAGACTATTGACGATAGAAAAGAATTCAATCATCCTTTCAAGATACAAGACTTCAGTCCACCAAAAAAATACTGGGAATAGTTCCAGATAATGATACATTTTCCACACAGGTGTAACACATCCTGACAAAAATAGAGAAACCCCCAAAGCAAGAGCCAAATGAAAACAAACCAAACCCAAAAGCAACCTACACTAACCAAAACAAGAAAAAGCAAAGAAAAAAGGAAAACCTAATCTAACTATATACAATACTAGAGCCAAAATAGATCAAGACTAGAAATAATGCTTTAGATACTACCCATTGACAGGCAGTGGGATATCCTCTCCAGTGAGAGTTTTCAAATGGAAAGCATTACCTCCCAGAATATTTGAAATCTAGTAAGGGCCAAGCCAAAGTTTATCAAATTTTCCATGCTCCCCTTTACGATCATGGGCTTTATCCTAGTATAGAACCAGGTCAGAAATCCTAAAATCTTTTACCTTGGCTATTTTATCAAACCATCTCTTGACTACCCCCTGGTGTTTAGCAAAGCTTTCAAGGGCTTCATCTCTTTTTTCTTCAAGATGTAACAACTCAGAAAGCCTGGCCTCACATTTATCTCCCTCATCATAAAATGCATTAATGAAATATAAGGTAGGTATTTTTAACTAGATGGGAAACATAGGTTCTAGACCATACATAAGGTGATACAGGGAAGTTCCTATGGAAGTCTTATGTCTTGTACGATCTACCCAAAGGGAAAATCTAAGTTGAGTTTGCCAATCCCTAGAATTTCTCTCTAATAGCTTACAGATGACTATCAGAAGATTCTTATTAGAAGACTTAGCCAACCCATTACCTTGTGGATAGTAATTAGATGCAAATTTTATGATGATCCCATGATCAAAGACCCAATTGGAAAATTTCAAGGATGCAAAAGCAGGACCATTATCACAAACTAAAGATAAACGACATCCAAAACAATTTATAATACCTAATTCAAGGAATTCAATCACTACCTCAGAAGTACATTGTTTACATGCAAGAGCTTCAGTCCATCTTGTAAAATAATCAGTAATGGTGAGAAGATACCTGTGGCTTACAGATGAGGGTGGGTTGATTGGACCTATGAAGTCCATTCCCCATTGTGCGAAAGGTTTTACCTTGAAGATAGGTTGGAGTGGGAGTGCTGCATGTCTCTCTCTGGTTGTTGTGGTCTAACATACATGACAAGTTCTGACATGGTTGTGTGTGTCCTTGAACAATGTAGGCCAATAGTAACCTACTCTTAAAATCTGGTTTGCAGTAGAATGTACAGAACCATGGCTGGTACCATATCTATCATGAAGTTCTAACATCACTCTTTCTGACTCTGTCGTTCCTAAGCACCTCAAATAAACACCTTCATGATTCTTCCTATATAGGACAACTCCTTTTAGCATGAAACTATCACCTTTTAAGCATAATTCTCTTCTTTGTACTACATTAATATGATCAAGGCATTTTCAAGTTAAGAGATAATGGACAATGTCATCATACCATTCACCAAGGGAAACATATTCTAAATTATAAGCTTGAGCTATAAGATCGGGGCCTATCTTTGCCATTGTCTCTGTAAACCCTTGCCCTCTGACCAACTTCATGGGCTAAATCTCAATGTCATATTACTATAACATGGTCACCCACTTAGCTCTATGCTCTCCTAACTCATTTTGTATTAACAACAGTTTAACTGCAGAATTAGGGACTATAGCAAGGATTTTATTTCTAAGGATGTAATGCCTAAACCTTTTTACTACCCTGACTATGGTGTAAGCTTGCTTCTCCACATGTGGGTATCTCAGCTCTGCATCCTTCAATGGAGTGCTCACGAAAGCTATGGGATGTTCATTACCTTGATCTGATTTCTCAGTTAATATAGCAGCTCAGGAGTGGTTAGAAGCAAAGGAATATATGTAGAATGGTCTAGCATAGTCTAGACTGACCAAAACTAGAGCTTTAACAATAGCCCTCTTTATCTCTGCAAATGCTTCTTTTACTTCTGCATTCCATTCAACCTTAACCTCTTGCTTCAACATTGCATTCAGTGGTTTAACTATCTCTGCGAACCCAGTGATGAACTTCCTTACAAAATTGATTTTACCAAAGAATGATTTCATTTATTTCTTACTAGCAGGTGGTGGAATCTTAAGAATAGCCTCTATGCATTCTAGATCAATGGTGATTCCTTTCTCCAATATAACATTTCCCAACAATTTACCTTTTGTAACTCCAAAGATGCATTTCTTGGGGTTGAGTGATATACTAGCTCTCTGCACTTTTGGAAAACATTGAACAAATCTGAGATATGATTACCTCTCTTCTTTGAAAATCCTATTAGATCATCCATATATATAATTATGCACTTCCTAATTATATCTTTAAAGGCTATGTCCATTGCTCTCTGGAATGTAGCTCCAACATTAATCAAGCCAAAAGGCATACTCCTATAAGAAAAAGTGCCCCACTTGGTGGTAAAAGTAGTTTTATCTATGTCCTCATATTGCACCATGACCTGGTTGTACCCTGAATAACCATCAAGGAAGGACATCATTTAAGATCCATTTACAATCTAAAGCACCTCATCCAATGAGGGAACCAGATAATTATCTTTTTCTGATGCACTGTTAAGGTTCCTAAAATCTACACATAACCTGATTTCACCATTTTTCTTCCTAACAGGAACCAAATTTGCAACCCAAGTAGAATGTCTGACTAGAAATATGATTCTTGTAGACAACAATTTCTACACTTCCTTCTATATTATGGGTTCCATTAGAGCATTTATAGGCCTTTTCCTCTATTTGAAAGGTTTCACTCCTAGGTTGAGAGGGATAGTATGAGTTATGATTGATATATTATAAGTCTTCAAGTCTCCATAACTCTAGGCTATCACATCTAGGTATCTATGTAGTGCATCAATGATCCCTTTTCTTTCTTCTAGAGTGCATACTTTACCAATAAAGATATTTTTGACATCATCTTGAGATCCCATATTATATTTGTCACACTATCCACTGATGGATCCTTTCCTAGTATCATGTTCCTGATCCCTGACCTTATCTAGATCAAAAACTATATATAATTATACCATTACTCTGGGAATTGTATTGGTCTTTAGATTGATTGCCCCTTCCAAATCCATCTCTGCTTCCTGAAGTTCTATTTCATCAATAATTTGAGAAGTAAAGACATTAGTATTGGTGATAAAATCTAAGATATGCTTGTCATCTTCAAAAAATTGGAAGTTGGTGACATTATTAGGTACTAAGGGTACATGGGTCAGTTCCACAGTAAATTTCTTTATTCCAAAGAGAGATAAACACTATAAAGTGCTAGTTGCCTGGGCAAGAGAGTCAGTTGTCTAGTTCTTACTCCGTGGAATCAATTAAATATTGAAGGCATCAAATCCTTTGATGAGATCCCATACTCTATGTCTATAATTGGTCATTCTCCTATCATGACAAGAGTATTGTCTCCTAACTTACTTGACTACTAATTCAGAATCTCCAAATATTTGTAAGATTTTAACCTTCTTCAATGCTATTAGTAGTTCGTGAACCAAAGCCTCATATTCTGCTACATTATTCGCACAATGAAATTGAAGTTGATGAGCAACAAAAAATGTCTTACCTTTTGGACTGATTAGCTTGAAACCTGCCCAACTCCCTACTTTGATTTGGACCCATTGAATCTTAAGGTCCAACAATCAGTACCTGTAGATTTATGTGCCTCTTCTTTTGTACTATTGCTGCTAGATGGTTCTTCAGAGGGCATCACTTCTTTTCCTTTGGGATCTTCCTAGGCATTTTGAATATCAATTTCAACTACTAGGATGGGGTTGATATGTTTCTATATTTGTTCTATTGCATCCTGGCATACACAACAATCTAGTTCTAAATGGGAGGAATTATGCACCCTACACCAATTAGGCAAAATTAGTTCTCTAAAATTCATTTGTCTACCTAACTGAACCTAATCCTTGTACATTTCTGAATGAACTCTTGAAAATTATCCAACAAAGCCAGTTGATTATCCTCTGAATCATAGTCATTCTTAGCTGGTTCAACTAAGGCTTCAATACCATTAGACCCTATTATAGAGTCAATAGACATTGTATGCAACATGAAGACTTCTTCTACGTCTAACTCTACAAAGGGAGCTGAAAACACATAGTTTCCCATACTTCTGATACTAGAATTTTAGTTGAAGTATTATGATATTCTATAATCATGTACTTCATCCTAGGCTCTCATTCAATTCTAATCCAATTTAGAACCCCCTTCCAAGGAAGCCACATATGAGAATGATCAGTCAAAACATAACCATTCAAAGCTCTAGTGAAATCTCTTCCTAAAATTAATCCATAAGCATCAGGTATGTCAGCTACCTATATGTTGATAACCTGCTAGATCCTAGGATTAGAAGCAATTTTCATATGAATCATATTCAATTCCCCTACCACATTTACTTCAGTCCTATCTAATTGTGTAACTTTCTTTTGTGAGTTAGCAAGAGTGATGCCCATAGCTCTACAAACACTGAGGGGCATAACATTGGTTGAAGCACCAGAGTCCAAAAGACAATTATGCAAATTTTTACCAAATATGTGGACAAAAATTAGGAATGGAGGAGTATCTGTCTTTCCCTGAAATAGTGTTAAGGGAGTATCCATTTGAGCGACCTAAGTCTTATCTTTATCTTTTCCATTCTCTTCAGGAGGCATATGGGCTTGATTATGACTGTGATTTTTCCTTCATACTGATTGAGAACTAGAGGCACCCATCGACACTTTCGCTAACTGGTTTATTGTGTGACATAGGATTCATATTATAAGCTCCTAAGACTGCATTCCTAACGGTTGGGATTCTCAATAACTCAAATGAAAATATGGTTACCTTCAATTTCTGGAGTTCTTTAGCAACATATAGGGCCAATTTTTCTTCACTCAGAGCAGCAGGGGTCTTATTTGGATATTCCATCACCTTTTCCTTGTTTTCATCTACATCTCTCCCCTTTGGTACATCATTATACCCTAGATTTTGAGATAAATATTGTCTGGACACCTAAGGCAGTGATGGATTATTGCTAGAATTGGGATCTGGGGGCGTGTTGAAATTGTTTGGTGGAATGTAAGTAGTGAAGGGGCCTCCATCTTGTGGATGTCTGTGTGGTAACTCCCTCAAATCATACTTCTTGACGGGCCTCTGGAAAGTCTACACTTCTTCCACATAAACCTCTTCCAAATCTTTCGGACCATTATCACTTACTAGATTCTCAGCAAATAATCATGTGATTTCATCTCCATTGCATACCTAGTCTGCCTCTTCCTCCACCTGATCAGTTTCTTCTTCAGTCAAGTTCTCTTTACTTTGAGGAAAAGGGGCATGATTCAACACCAACACTGGTAAATCATAAGGATTGGATGGTACAATTTCCTGATTACTTGCATTGTTCTCTACTTCATACTAGAAGATTGAGGCTATTGTTTGAAATTATTGATAGTCTAACTCAGAGTGTTGACATGTTTCATGGAGCCTACACCACCCTGATAAAGCAGCTTTAGCCAGATATACACTGCTCAGAGGCTTTTCTTGAGTAACTAGCTAATTGTCAGGCTGATTAGCTGGTTGATCCAATGGGGTGGGTACTCCTCCATTGTTAGGCCTTATATTCAAAGTCCTATTCTATCCTAGTGGTTGCCTCCTATCGAGCCCTTTTCCACCACCATGGCCTCTATTGAAATTCTGGCCTAAGGATTTTCCTTTATCATAGTTCTATCTTCTATCATTATTATACCCTCAGTCATTATTAAATTCCTTGTCATTGTTGTAACCTTTGTTCTGGTTATGTCCTCTTTCATTATTGTATCCTCGATCATGGCATTTCCCTCTATCAAAGTTTTGTCCTTGCATATTTTCTCTGTTATGATTAGACTGCATATTTCTCTGAGAAGCTTGCAACTAGCTATTTTGGTTCCTCAAGTATGTCACTTCCATATTCAGCTTCTTTATTTGTTTAGAAAATTCATCCAGTCTCTCTTTGTTAGGGTTACTATATGGTAACTGATTTGCATTGTTCTAGGAATATCCTAATGCAGCATTGGCATTCAGTGATTGATTCAATACTTCAAAATTATGTAGGAAGGGAGGATAGCTGGCCTGAGGCTATATGTGTAGAGGTTGATTCACATTTTGTTGGGGGTAACTAATTGTGGAAGAAACTTGTCCCACAAGAGATCCTAGGTGAGGGACTAGAGGCAACTGAGGCACTGGATTTATGATGGGAGTATGGTTTTCCAGAGCTTGGATAAGGGCTGAGACTTGTCCAGGGTGAGCAACAGGTCCTAATGAGGGTAAAGGCCTAGAAAAATTTTGCCTTAAATTAGTGCTAACTTTCATAGCATCTGCATATTCATCAAGTAAACTAATAGGACAGTTATTACTCCACTTCATAAAGGTAGTTGTCAAACTATCAAGTCCCTCATAATAAACTTCTAAGGTAGTAGGTTCATCAACAACATAAGGAGCCTGAAATCTATTGTTGAAGGATGCTATAGGATCATTGAATTCTCTTTTAATATTAGTGAATTGATAGTACAACTCATTAGAATTGATAGGAATTCAAAACTTCTGCAGGAATGTAACCTCTAGTTCAGTCTAATACTTGATGGACCCAACGGGTAAATGATTATACCAATAGAAGGAATCATCCCCTAATGAATAAGGAGAGAGCCTACATGCTACATCCTCATGGTTTATCCCTCTATCCTTAAGGTGGGTCTGAAAGATCCTGATGTGTTCCTCAGCAGTCCTATTGGGATCATTGACATGGAATTTTGAACAAAAGTGTTCAGGGTTTTTGGGCATGACATTGTAAATGTAAAAACTTAACGGAGATGGGTTATTAGCCAGGAATTCCATTGGTGGAGGTGGGGGTGGTAATGGATGATTTATAACTGGTTGAGGTTGTGGGATAGGAATTCCCTTAGACTCAAATGAACCTGATGAAGATGGGGAATATGGAGATGATGAAGGTGGATGAGATGATGATGACTCTCCTTTTATATTGGTCTTGCTTGACCTAGTAGGATCTAGTAACTCCTAAAATTCCTCCTCTCCTAGAGTAGATCTGGTTCTCCTTTTGAGTCTTTCAGGAGAGATGGCATTCAAAAATCAATCTAGTTTGCTTGTTCAGGCCCTCCTTCTAGCACCAATCTATTGGTGGTGTTTTCTACACAGGAACAACTCAGACAAGATGCAATATCCTATCTCTCTTGGTAGGTATATCTCTATCAGGAAGCCTCAAGAGATGACCCCAAGGTCTCTAATGTCAGGTCTTGACAATGCGTAAACAACTTAGTGATAAATGTGAAAATGCTAGTAATCACAATGGGACCTTACTACAAGCAAAATACTAAATCTCAATTTACCAAATCTAGCAATACTATGATACTTCAGTACTAAATTTAATCCAATGATCCAAGAAATAATGAAAGATAAGGATTTCAAAGATATTTTCCAAACTTAACGTTAAATATAAGATTAACAATGCAAATGACCAAACACTTGAAATAGACCAATCCCTCAAAACTAATCTCTACTTGACCCAGATAAATGTGCAATCTTATAGAAACAATGCAATCTTCTAAGGTATTAAGATTTTCAAATCATGAACATTCATTCAAACAATCCTATTGTAATTGAAATGAACAAAACTCATAATTGAACTAAGCACAATGAATATAAAGTCCAGGCTAACTTTTCAAAGTAACTAACAATTAGCTAATTGCGAAAAGTATGGACTAGGGATTGCTGTAACACCCCAAATATCAAATCATGAACATCATTGAATCGATTCTAATTCTAAATATTGACATTCCTCAAAGCAATGTTAAAGATAGAATAACAAGAACCATGCAAGATAAAGGGAAAAAAAGTATGGCACCAAATCATAATGTCATTACTTGCTTTCAAATTATTGATGGAATATGTGCCTCGATCCTTACTGCCATGGAACTCCTAAAGGGAAAAGTCATTGTGACATTGTTCAGGTCTGGCTGACTAACTGTTCTAAATCTACTTGATAGGGTCATGTCACCAAGACTGAGTTGATGTCTTGTCGAAAATGACTATCACTGTGACTTTCCATGTTCGGCATGACCTTTTGGTGAATGGAAATCTCTGGGCAATAGTTTGATCTTATTAGTTAAACACGAGGGTCTCAGGGAGGAGTTCCAACAACTGGAGATTATCTTATCGACTACATGTGGTCATTGGAGCAACTCTTGGTGCTCGGTGAAATGTTATGGTGAAGTCAAAATGTCTTTCCGACTTGGCAAGACATGGGCACTCGACATGTGGTCTCAGCAAAAGACAAGTCTTCTTGACTAGTGAATGCAGTGCTCGGGGTGACTTAAGACCTTGGTATAAGGTCTTGGCGAAGATGATAAGTCTCGCTGACTCTTGGGCACTTTGGTATGACTTGCATAACTAATGAAAGGTCTCAGTGAAAGTGAAATGTCTTGCCAACTCGGAAAGACATGAGTGATCGGTATGTTGTCATGGCAAAAGGGCATAAGTATTGCCGACTTGGTAAGACATGATGAAGCTCGATGAAATGTCATGATGAAAGACATGAGTCTCACCGATAGTATGTGACATTTGGGGTGACATTATATGTTCGCTATGAAATCTTGGCAAAAATAATAGACCATTTGGTGGAAGATTTATCTATCGGTATGATGTCTCATCGAAGAGCAATAGTCATGCCAAATGGCTCACGCTGGCATGACTTGAAGATTTTGATATGAGGTCTTGGCAAGATCGGTATGTCTTGTCGATGGTTTCTGTAAGTTTGATATGACTTGTGTGCATTCAATATGAGTCTCGCCGATAAGGGAAACTCTTTCTGTTAGGAATGAAATGGACATCGATGGATTCAACATTCGCTATGTTGTCTTGCCGACTGTTGAGACTTATGTCAATACTGTTATGAATCTTTTGAGCACCAGAGAGATAGTTCTCATGTCTCACCAACATGAAAATCCAATTGAATGTTTCTCTAACTATTTGAATTTCATATGTGGCATCTCATGGACCAATCAAAGCAAGCAGATTTCAAACAAATGATAGTTGATTTTCTGGATCAGTTGCAAGACTAGAGAAAAACATGCAAGGAAAAATCAAAGCTTGAAAGGAAATTGTCTGTAGTTGGAAATGGCAGATAAGGATGCACAAAAGGAAAATTAGAATGTGTTAAATAAAAGCAGAATGATTTTGATTTGTAAAATATAGTGAGTTCAATTGGCATTGATGAGATCATGGTCTGTCACTGGTAAACAATGAGTAAAGCTACTATGACTAACACCAAAAAGTTGTCTTTCTGATTGTATGTAATTTCTTGTTACTATAATACAAAGAGATTCATCTTGGTGAAGTGGGTTTTTTCCCGATAGGGTTTTCCCACGTAAATCTAGTGTTCAAATTGTTTGTATGTTTTTTATTTTGTTTCTGTTGATCTTTCATGTGTCTCTTAATTAGATTGTAATTTGAAAATTAAGAGTCCTGTATTGCATTCTTCCCTATGGATTTGGCATTAGGAAAGTGTTTCCACACCTCTTCATTCCTTACAAGTGGTATTGGAGCCTGGCCAATTGTGTTATCCTTGTGAGTGGGTTGGGTTTTTTGTGTCAATTATTTTTCATTGGGAGTCTGGTAGAGGTCTGTTAATTCAAATTACAGATTAAGATGGCAAGCACATTCGAAAAGATGGAGATAGATAAATTCAATGGTAGCAACTTCAAGTTGTGGAAACTCAAGATGGAAGATTTGTTAGTGGACCGAGATGTTTGGAATGTTGTGTCTGGAACAAAACCTTAGGCCATGAAGCAAGAAGATTGGGACCTAGAAGATAGAAAATCAAAAGGGATGATAGGGTCTGTCTAGTTG
Source organism: Sequoia sempervirens (assembly GCA_007258455.2). NCBI lineage: Eukaryota > Viridiplantae > Streptophyta > Pinopsida > Cupressales > Cupressaceae > Sequoia > Sequoia sempervirens. Next base: position 25,496,652 of record VDFB02049217.1, read on the forward strand.
ACTCTGTTCTTCTAAATGTGCATGAAGAAAAGACTACAGCCTCTTTGTGGACAAGACTAGGTGCTATTTATTAGGGCAAGTCCTTGGTGAAAAAGTTGTTCTTGAGGAAGAATCTATACAAATTGAAGATGCAAGATGGAGTTGGTGTTGCTGATCAATTGAATGCTTTCAACATGTTGATTACTCAGTTAGCATCTATTAGTGTGAAGATAGAAGAAGAAGATCATTGCATGCTACTGTTATGTTCTTTTCCTAATTCATGGGATCATCTGGTGATGGCTATTGGGAGTACAACATCCTCATTCCAGATGAAAGATGTTGTTGCTTCTCTATTATCAGAATAAATGAGAAGAAAATCTTTTGAGATGGAAAATGAGGCTCTAGTTGTCAGAGGTAGATCATGTAAAGAAAATTAGATGTGGAAAACAATTTTCCTAACAACAATACCTCAGGAAAGAATGCAGAAATACTTTTAAATTTTCAATTACAGTCAAGTTAAGATGTACTATGAAACATATTATAGAAACAGACTATTTGACAATCACACATGAACACTAGATATACATGGGAAAACCCTTATGGGAGAAAAACCCACCACACCAAGAGAAATCACTTTGTACTATAGTAATTTAAATTACATACAATTCCAGAATTATCTTTCTGGTCTCATTATACAACAGCATTCATCATAAACCTTATTTGAATAGAAAACATCCAAGTTATAGCCTCTACAAATTTTAATTTCTTTACTGATATAGTTTTTAACTCTTCACACTTCACTGTTGATCGAACTACTATCCAACCCCCAAGCATCTACAACTTTTGACTATATCCATGGTGTTTCCTATTTGTCGAGCTCCCTCACAAAACCGTCGCAATGAACAAACTCCCAACGGTTCCAATTTAGCTCCTCTGATTCATCATGTAGAAGTTGGCAAGACTCACATCTATTGCCGAGAGTTCATACCAATCTCCATATGTTACCCTAAAGTGTTCACCCATCACCAAGACATTGCCCTTCGCTGAGAGAACTTACCGATCTCCATATGTTTCACCAATGACCAACTGTCGCCAAGAGCTACCCTGATAGCCATTAGCTATCGGCAAGACATTCACCATTGCTAGGAGGTTTCTCTGATAGCTTTGAGTTATACCGAAGCCTTTCACTTAAGTCCTCGTCATTGAGACATATCCACATCGGTAGGACATCTTACCAATGGAACTTCCTTCAGCCAAGTCTCCCCAATGAAACAAAACAAAATTTTTTGGCATAACATTTCTCTTTCATGGTGACTTCTTACCAAGTCAATATGGGTTACCCCAAGGACCTCAATACATACGCTATTGGTGAGAGATTAACACTTCACTGAGACATCTTAGCGAGAACCTTTAGCTTCACCGAAGAACATAGTCACCAAGAGTCTAGCCGATACACGAATGAATGGCCTTTTAGCCAAAGATCTCTCGAGCACTATGAGGTCAGAACGAATACACCAAGTTATAGTGAATCCACGGTGTACTCTTTCGGCATGACAATAACAAGGTCATAGTGACCTGTTAAAAAATGAATAAAACAAACCTGCTAGTCAGCTAGACAAATAGAATGTCACACCAACTTGAATCTAATGGAGGTTTCTTCCTGTAATGTTTGAGACACATATTTCCAACAATCTCCCACTTGATGAAGATCATTCAGGCACCTCTAGAGCACACAAAAATACTTTACTGAAAATCATGGGCACTAAGGCCCATTGAACTGGCACACCACCTGAACTTGTCTGTGCTCACCGGCTTCATCAATGCATCTGCAACATTACCTAGAGTATCAACCTTTTCTAAAATGACCTTTCCATCCTCAACCATATCTCATACAAATTTATATTGTACATCAATATGTTTCGTTCTGACATGGAAAGTTGGGTTCTTTGCCAGACAAATGGCACTCTGACTATCACATAAAATTGTTATTTCACCTACATCAAAACCAATATTAGAATACAAATGTTTCAACCATACAACTTATTTACAAGCATGAGTAGCTGCCATGTATTCAACCTCTGTAGTGGACAAAGCGACTACAACTTGCCGCTTGCTCATCTAACTCACTGCACCACCATTCAACATGAAAACATATCCACTAGTGGATCTCTTGCTGTCAATGTCCCCTACCCAATCAGAATCTACATAACCACGAATGCTGAGAGTCCTTTGTGATTCAACCAAGTTCCCATGATAACACAAAGAAAAATCTGAAGTTCCCTTCAAATACCTAAACACCCTGTTCATAGCATCCCAATGCATTCTACCTAGATTAGCCATAAATAGACTAAGTACTCCCACTGCTTGGGCAATGTCTAGTCTTGTATAGACCATTGCATACATAAGACTACCTACAACACTAGCATAGGGCACACTGGTCATGTCCTCCATCTTAATAGGATATTTTGGATAGTCCTCAACTGATAGCTTCGTTCCCTACATGACTGGAACAACTAACTGCTTGCAATCATTCATACAAAATCTCTTTAGAATAGTCTTTATATAATTACTCTGACTGAGCCAAAGCTTTCTATTCTTCCTATCACTAGTTATCTCTATCCCTAGAATATACCTTGCTACACCAAGATCCTTCATTTCAAACTTAGCAGACAACTAAGACTTAAGATTAGAAATAATTAGCTTGCTATTTCATATGGACAACATATCATCAACATAAAGAGCAATAACAAGTAGTTGATCACTTTTAGCTTTATAGTATACACGGTGATCAAATTTTGATCTCACAAAGCCTAAAGATAATACATAAGTATCAAATTTCTAGTACCACATTCTAGGTGACTGCTTTAACCCATACAAAGATTTCTTTAATTTTCATACTAGTTTTTCTTTACTTTTCTCAACAAAGTGCTCAGGCTGGGACATATACATTTCTTCTTCAAGATCTCCATGAAAAAATTATGTCTTCACATCCATCTATTCAACCTCTAAGTCATACGTTGCTGCAAGTGACAATAAAAATCTAGTGGACGTCAGCTTTTCTACAGGAGAAAAGATTTCCCCATATTCAATTCCCTCTACCTGGGAATAACCCTTTGCAGCTAGTCTTGCTTTTTATTGTTCTACACTGCCATCCAGACCAATATTTTTCTTAAATACCCATTTATAGCCCATAGGTTTTCTACCTTTAGGCAAGGGCACTAGACTCCAGGTTTCATTTTTATCCAATGATGCCATCTCTTCTTCCATGGCTTCTAACCAAGAGTCTGAATCAGACATTTTAATTGCCTCTTTCACAGTCCTAGGCTCATCAGTACTAGAAATCAAAGCATAGGCACAAGTAGAATCAATCAATGAGAACCCATACCTATCTATTTGTTTCCTTTCTCGGGTTGACCTCCTCACTAGCTAAGGCTGAGGTTCTTCTTCTTCAGAACTTTTAGAACTACTTGAGCTCTCCTCAGTTTCAAGTACATTTCAAATCTTCAATTCCTCTTTCTCTAGTGTAGGAGAAATCATTGCTACATCCTTATTGTTTTTTGTCTTTGTCTCTGACTACAGATCCAAGGTGGAAGGTTTCAACTCACGAAAGGTTACACTTCTACTATATACAACCTTCTCTATAACATGATTCCAAAGCTTGTATCCTTTAATGTTAGCACTATAGCCAATAAAAATACACTTGACAACCTTGTTCTCTAACTTAGATATTTTTACATCTGACACATGTGCATATGCCTCATAGCCAAAGACTGGAATATGTCTAAGAGAGGGATTCTTACTAGACCACACTTCCAAAGGTGTCTTATCAACAAGAGTAGAGTTTGGAGACCAATTAACCAAGTAACATGCAGTAGCAATAGCTTCAGCCCAAAACTTCTCCTCCAAACCAACACTACTAAGCATACGTCATGCTCTCTCCATCACTGTCCTATTGAACCTTTTGGCAACTCCATTCTGTTGTGGAGTATAAGGTTTAGTCTTGTGTCTTTTGATTCCATGGTCTTTACAGTATCTTTCAAATTCTTCAGAACAGAATTCACCACCATTATCAGTCCTTAAGCATTTTATTGTTTTACCAGTCTGATTTTCAACAAGATTTTTAAACTCCTTAAATCAACTGAACACTTCTAATTTACTTTTCAAAAAATATATAAATGCTCTTCTTGAATAATCATCAATGAACGACACATAGTATATTGATTTAGACAAAGAAGGAACATCTACTAGACCAAACACATCTGAATGAATATAGTCTAACAAACTAGAAGATTTATGTGGACTGTCATAAAATGAAACACGATGTTGCTTTCTATATATAGAGTGTTAATAGAATTCAAATTCCAGATTACAATCTTCAAGCCCCTCAACTAGGTTTTTAAACCTTTTTCTCCTATGTGGCCTAACCTATGATGCCAAAGCATAGTCTTTTCTGCAAGAAGTTTTACTTCTGTAGAGTTTACATAATTAGGGATATTTCCCTCTTTACCTCCATGAGTAGCTTCCAGTGACTTCGAGGAGACACTGTTACATTGAAAAACTTGTGCATCTAGCTTGTACAGGGTACCAATTCAAGCACCTCTAGCCAGCACCATTGAACCTCTAGTCATCTTACAACCACTTACCGAGAACAAGACTTGTACTCCGATATCATTTAGCTTACTGACAGAAAGTAGAGTCCAAGCTAGACTTGGTATGTGCATAACATCGTTGATCCCCTTTATTCTGCCATCAGGGAATTGTATTCTAACTCTTCCATGGCCAACCATTTCCAAATTTGAATCACTCACCAAGTACACCTTCCCACCATCATATTCTTCATACTTTGTGAACTATTCTCTGTGAGATGTCATGTGGAATGATGCTCCAGAATCAATCAGCTAGATATCATCTGATGCTTGTGTAGCCAAGGATGTAATGAAGGCGTCACCATCACTATGAGAAGAACCATTATCGGAAGAGCCCTTCTTATTTTTCTCCTCTTTACAATCCTTTTGGACATGACTAGGTTTCCCATAGTTCCAACACTTCACCTTAGAATTTTTGCTAGGAGACTTTGATCTCCCCTCTAATTTCAATTTGGACTTCTTGTCCTTCTTCTTGCCTTTCTCCTTCGACCTTCCTCTGACAGCAAGAGCCTCCTTCGCCATTTCAGAAGACTTTCTTCTCATTTCTTCTGACAGCAAAGAACCAACATCTTCCATCTTGAAACTGGATGTTGTACTCCCAATAGCCATCACTAGATGATTCCAAGAGTCTGGCAAAGAACATAACAAAAGCATACAACAATCTTCTTCTTCAATCTTTACACCAATAGATGTTAATTGTGGAGCAACATATTAAATGCATTCAAATGATTAGCTAGAGACCCTCCTTCTTGCATTCTCAAAGAGTAGAGCTTCTTTCTCAAGAACAACTTATTAACTAAGGATTTCCCCTGATAAATAGATGCCAGTCTTTTCCACAAGAGAGAGGTAGTCTTCCCTTCATGCACATTGAGAAGAACTGAGTCTAGCAAACAAAGCCTTATCAGCCCCTTAGCTTTTCTATCTACAAGGTCCCATTCTTCTTGCTTCATGCCTATAGGTTTAGTCCCAGACACAACAAGCCAAAGATCTCAATCTACTAAGAGATCCTCCATCTTGAGTTTCCATAATTCAAAGTTGCTTCCATTGAATTTATCTATTTCAATCTTCCAGATGAACTAAACATCTTAATCTATAAATAGAAATGACAATCTCTACAAGACTACCACTGAATAGTATTGACACAAAAAACCTAATGTACCCCCAAGGATAACATAATTGGCCAGGCTCTGATACCACTTGTAAGGAAAATTAGATGCGGAAAACAATTTTCCTAATGACAATACCTCAAGAAAGAATGCAGAAATACTTTTAAATTTTCAATTACAGTCAAGTTAAGATGTACTATGAAATAGATTATAGAAACAGAGTATTTGACAATCACACATGAATACCAGATATATGTGGGAAAACCCTTACAAGAGAAAAACCCACCACACCAAGAGAAAACACTTTGTATTACAGTAATCGAAATTACATACAATTCCAAACTTATCTTTCTGGTGTCATTATATAGCAACATTCATCATAAACCTTCTTCAAATAGAAAACATCTAAGTTATAGTGTCTATAGATTTTAATTTCTTTATTGATACAGTTTTTAACTCTTCACACTTCACTATTGATTGAACTACTATCCAATCCCCAAGCATCTACAACTTCTGACTATATCCATGGTATTCCCTGTCTGTCGAGCTCCCTGACAGAATTGTCACAACGAACATAATCCCAATGGTTCCAATTCTACTCCTCTGATTCGTCGATGAGATACCACATCGGAGGTCATACTCGGTCAACATAATTCACAATGTACTGGCATCTCGGTGAGACACTAACAGTGTCTCACCGATGTCACCAAGATGTTATATCGAGCTACAAGAGATACACCAAGTCATCACATAGTTGCCCTGACCTATCGCTTTTGCTAGGAGGTCATACCGAGTCACTAAGGTTACACTAAAGTCCCCATACCTATCGAGCACCAAGTAGAAGTCGGCAAGACTCACATCTATCACTGAGACTCCATACCAATCTCCATATGTTACCCTAAAGTGTTCACCCATCGCCAAGACATTTCCCTTTGCTAAGAGAACTTACCGATCTCCATATGTTTCACTGATGACCAACTATCACCAAGAGCTACCCTGATAGCCATCGGCTATTGGCAAGACATTCACCATTGCTAGGAGGTTTCTCCAATAGATTTGAGTTATATCAAAGGCTTTCACTTAAGTACTCATCACTGAGACATATCCACATCGGTAGGACATCTTACTGATGGAACTTTCTTCGGCCAAGTCTCCTTGATGAAACAAAATAAACACTATTGGAGTAACATTTTGCTTTTGCGGTGACTTCTTACTGAGTCAACATGGGTTACCTCGAGGACCTCAATACATATGTTTTCGACAAGAGATTAACACTTCACTGAGACATCTTAGCGAGAACCTTTAGCTTCACCAAAGACCATAGTCACCAAGAGTCTCACCGATACATGAATGAATGGCCTTTCAGCCAAAGATCTCCTGAGCGCTATGAGGTCAGAATGAATACACCAAGTTACAACAATAGACTCCATGGTGTACTCTTTTGGTAAGACAATAACAAGGTCACAATGACCTATTCAGAAATGAATAAAACAAACCTGCTAATTGGCCAGACAAATAGAATGTCACACTGACTTGACTCTAATGGAGGTTTTAGCCTGTAATGTTTGAGACACATATTTCCAACAAATCAAAGGATAAAGGCAAGAAGAAGGAGAAGAAGTCCAGATCAAAATCAAAAGGGAGATCAAAGTCTCCTGGAAAGAACTCCAAAGTGAAATGATAGAATTGTGGGCAACCTAGTTATGTCCAAAAGGATTGCAATGAGGAGAAAAAGAAGAAGAAGAACTCTTCTGGAAATGATTCTTCTCAAAGTGATGCATATGCTTTCATTGTAGCTTTGGCTACATGGGGATCAGATGATGTCTGGCTAATTGATTCTAGAGCATCTTTCCACATGACATCTCACAGAGATTGGTTCACGAAGTATGAAGAACACAATGGTGGAAAGGTGTACCTAGCAAGTGATTCATCTTTGGAAATTGTGGGTTCTGGAAGAGTCAGAATTCAATTCCCTGATGGAAGAGTGAAGGGAATCAATGATGTAATGTATATACCAGATCTGGCTCAAAACCTACTTTTTGTAAATAAGCTCAATGATATTGGAGTGTAGGTCATGTTCTCTAGAAATTGCTACAAGATGACTAGAGGCTCTATGGTGCTGGCTAGCGGTGCTACAATTGGTACCTTGTACAACCTAGATGCACTGGCTATCCAATGCAAAAATGTCTCTGAAAAGTCACTTAAGGCTACTCACAAAGAAGAGAAGGAAAGTGTTCTTGATGGGGTAAACTCAATGGAGGTTAAACTTCTAACAGAGAAGACCATGCTTTGGCATCATAGGCTAGGACACATTGGTGAGAAAGGTTTAAAAACCTTGAAAAATAAAAGCCTGGTAGAAGGGCTTGAAGATTGTAACCTTGAGTTCAATTTTTGCGAACATTGCATTTATGGAAAGAAACATTGTGTTTCATTTTATTTCAGTCCTCACAAATCTTCTAGTTTGCTTGATTATATTAATTATGATGTGTTTGGTCCAGTAAATGTTCCTTCTTTGTCTAAATCAAGATACGATGTGTCCTTTATTGATGATTATTCAAGAAGAGCATTTGTATATTTTTTGAAAAGCAAATTAGAAGTATTCAATCGGTTTAAGGAATTTAAAAACCTTGTAGAAAATTAGACTCGTAGAAAAATAAAATGTCTAAGGATTGACAATGATAGTGAGTTTTGTTCAGATGATTTCGAAAGTTACTATAAGGACCATGGGATTAAAAGGAATAATACTACACCTTACACTCCACAGCAAAATGGAGTTGTTGAAAGGTTCAATAGGATAGTAATGGAAAGAGCATGAAGTATGCTGAGCAGTGCTGGCTTGGAAGAGAAGTTCTAGGCTAAAACAGTCTCTACAACATGTTACTTGGTAAATTTCTCTCCTAACTCTTCTCTTGTTTATAAGACACCCTTGGAAGCATGGTCTAGAAAGATGCCCTCTTTGAGACATTCGTGTCTTTGGCTGTGAGGCATATGTATATGTGCCATTTGAAAAATACCTATGTTGGAAAAAAAAGTTGTAAAGTGTATTTTTATTGGCTATAGTGCTGGCATAAAAGGATACAAGCTTTGGAATCCTGAGACTTAGAAGGTTTTGTACAACAGAAGCATTATTTTTTGTCAGCTAAAGCCTTCAACATTAGATCTACAATTAGAGAAGAAATTAGAAAATGAAAAGGATGTAGTAGCAATTCCTCTGACACCAGATAAAGAGGAATTGAAAAATCAAAATGTACCTGATACTGAGGAGAGCTCAAGTAGTTCTGATAGTTCTAATGGAGATGAAGAACCACCTCAGCCTCAGCCTGTGAGGAGGTCAACTCATGAAAGAAAGCAACTTGAAAGGTATGGGTTTTCCTTATTTGAGTCTACTTATGCCTATACTCTAATCTCTAGTACTGATGAACCTAGGACTATGAAAGATGCATTCAAAATGTCTGATGCAAACTCTTGGTTGGAAGCCATGAATGAAGAAATGGCATCATTAGAAAAAAATATCCTTGGATTTTGGTGCCATTGCCTAAAGGTAGAAAACCTATGGGCTGTAAATGGGTGTTTAAAAAGAAAATAGGTCTAGACAGCAGTGTAGAGAAATATAAAGCAAGGCTAGTTGTGAAAGGGTATTCCCAGGTAGATGGAATCGATTATGGAGAAATCTTTTCTCCTATAGCTAAGCTGACATCTATTAGATTTCTTTTGTCACTTGCAGCAGTGTATGACTTAGAAGTTGAATAGATGGATGTGAAGACAACATTTCTTCATGGTGATCTTGAAGAAGAAATTTATATGTCCCAGTTAGAGCACTTTGTGGAGAAAGGTAAAGAAAGACTAGTTTGCAAGTTAAAGAAATCTTTGTATGACATAAAACAATCCCTTAGAATGTGGTACCAAAATTTTGACATATTTTTTTTGTCATTGGGATTTGTAAGATCAAAATGTGATCACTGTTTTAAGCTGAAAGTGATCAAGTCCTTATTATTGCACTCTATGTTGATGATATGCTATTCAAAGGCACTAGTAAACTTATGATTTCTGATCTTAAGTCTCATTTGTTTGAAAAGCTTGAAATGAAAGATCTTGGTGCAGCAGGGTATATTCTGGGAATGGAAATAACCAGGGACAAGAAGAATAGAAAGCTTTGGCTTAGTCAGAGTAAGTATGTCAAGACTTTTCTAGAGAGATTTTGTATGATTGAATGCAAATAGCTAGTTGTTCCAGTTATGTAGGGAACAAAGCTATTTGTTGAGGATTGTCCAAAATATCCTTCTAAGATGGAGGACATGACCAGTGTGCCTTATGCAAGTGTAGTTGGTAGTATCATCTATGCAATGGTCTATACAAGGCGAGACATTGCCCAAGCAGTGGGAGTTCTTAGCAGGTTTATGGCTAATCCTAGAAGGATACATTGGGATGCTATGAAGAGAGTGTTTAGATATCTGAAGGGTACTTCAGACTATGCTTTTTGTTACCATGGAAACTTGGTTGAATCATAGAAGACTCTCAGCATTCGAGGTTATGTGGACTCTGATGGGGCAAGGGAAATTAATAGTAGAAGATCCACCAATGGATATATTTTCAAGATGAATGGTGGTGCAGTGAGTTGGATGAGCAAGCGGCAAGTTGTAGTCACTTTTTCCACAACAAAGGTAGAATACATGGTAGCAACACATGCCTATAAAGAAGCAATCTGGTTAAAACATTTGTGTTCTAGCATTGGTTTTCATGCAGGAAGAATTACTATTTACTGTGACAGTCAAAATGCTATATGTTTGGAAAAGAATCCTACTTTCCATGCTAGGATGAAACATATAGATGTACAGTATCACTTTGTACGAGATATGGTCGATGATGGGACAGTCTCTTTGGAGAAAGTGGATACTCTGGACAATGTTGTAGATGCATTGACAAAGCCTATGAGCATAGCCAAGTTCAGATGGTGTGCTAGTTCAATGGGCCTCTTGGCCCATGAATTTCAGTAGTTTTATTAAGCTTTGGAGGTGTCAGTAAGATCTTTGTCAAGTGGGAGCTGGTTGAAATATGTGCCTCAATCCTTACTGACATGGAACTCCTAAAGGGAAAAGTTGCTATGACATTGTTCATGTCTGGCTGACTAACTGTTCTAAATCTACTTGATAGGGTCATGTCACCAAGACAGAGTTGATGTCTTGTTGAAAACGACTATTGTTGTCACTTTCTATGTTTGGCGTGACCTTTTGGTGAATGGAGATCTCTGGGCGATAGTTTGATCTTATTGGGTAGACATGAGGGTCTTGGGGAGGAGTCCCAGCAACTCAAGATTGTCTTATTGACTGCATGTGGTCATCGGAGTAACTCTCAATGCCTAATGAAACGTTTTGGTGAAGTCAAAATTTCTTGCCAACTCAACAAGACATGGGCACTCGACATGTGGTCTCGGCGAAAGACATAAGTCTTGTTGATTGGTGAATGCAGTGCTTGGGGTGACTTAAGACATTGGTATAAGGTCTTGGTGAAGATGATAAGTCTTGCCGAATCTTTGGTGCTTTGGTATGACTTGCTTAGTCGATGAAATGTCTCAGTGAAAGTGAAATGTCTTGTTGACTCGGCAAGAGGGCATAAGTCTTGCCGAATCGGTAAGACATGATGAAGCTCGATGAAATGTCACAGTGAAAGACATGAGTCTTGCCAATAGTGTGTGACATTTGGGGTGACATTAGATGTTGGCTATGAAATCTTGGTGAAAACAATAGACCATTTGGTGGAAGCTTTATCTTTCAGTATGATGTCTCACCAAAGAGCGATAGCCATGCCGAATGGCTCATGCTGGCATGACTTGAAGATTTTGATATGAGGTCTTGGCGAGATCTATATGTCTTGTTGATTATTTCTCTGAGTTTAATATGACTTGTGTGCATTCGATATGAGTCTCACTGATAGGGGAAACTCTTGTCATTAGGAACGGAATGGACATTGATGGATTCAACATTTGCTATGTTGTTATGCCGACTGTTGAGACTTATGCCGATACTGTTATGAATCTTTTCAGGATCAGAGAGACACTTCTCATGTCTCACCAACATGTGAATCCAATTGAATGCTTCTCTGACTATTTGACTTTCATATGTGGCATTTCATGGACCAATCAAAGCAAGCGAATTTTGAAAGGATGACAGTTGATTTTTTGCATCAGTTGCAACGCTTGAGAAAAATAGCATGTAGGGAAAAATCAAAGCTTGAAAGGAAATTTTCTATAGTTAGCAATGGCAGATAAGGATGCATAGAAGGAAAATCAAAATGTGTTAAATAAAATTAGAATTATTCTAATTTGTAAAATATAGTGAGTTCAATCGACATTGATGAGAGCATGGTCTATAACTAGTAAACAGTGAGTAAAGCTACTATGACTAACACTACAAAGTTGTCTTTCTGATTGTATGTAATTCCTTGTTACTATAATAAAAAGAGATTTAGCTTGGTGTGGTGAGTTTTTTCCCAATAGGGTTTTCCCACGTAAATCTAGTGTTCAACTTGTTTGTATGTTTTTTATTATGTTTCTGTTAATCTTTCATGTGTGTCTTAATTAGATTGTAATTTGAAAATTGAGAGTCCTACGTTGCATTCTTCCCTATGGATTTGGCATTAGGAAATTGTTTTCACACCTTTTCTTTGCTTACAACTATCCACTGTAGCAACAATTCCATCTTCTGTTACAATATTTGCTTGAGAACCACTATTGACTAAATCTAGCTCTACTTAATTCACTCTACACTAGTTCTATCTGTCTAATATTTCTTAGCCCCTATAAAGAGGCAGAATGCCACATTTATAGAAAAAACACCCAAAAAAATGTAACCCTAGATAATTTTTACAATAATAACAAAGCCAGACAAACCGGCTAGGAGGAATTCAAAATAGAATAATTAAAAAAAGCACTAAATGCATGCATTCCATCCAAGTTGATCTATGATCTCTAGTGTAGCTCAGACCAATGTTTGGCAACATAATGGGGAAGCACAAATCTCAATGTAGCCTACATTAACTCCCTTCTCCCTTATCTTTATTCTAATCTAGCATTTCATGAACTGTCAAAAGCATCCTATCCAAGTTAGCTATTGGTGGCAAAGGCAAAACCCTAACTCAATTTTCAATGGATGCAATTTTTTCTCTTGACTACCTAACCAACTTATCCCAATCCACCTTGTACATCATATATTTATCAATAACTACAAGGTAGGTGGTTGTATCATCCAACTAGTGCTCAGAAACAAAATCATCATCAAGTGGTGCATAAACATCCTACCACAATTTTCTCAATTGTTCCAGACTCAAATATTTGGGAGAAATCTTCCTTCTTCCTATCATGATCTCAAAAAATGCAATAGAGCCATTATATACACCACTTAGGGTATCATCAATCTGCCTTCTTTGTTTATAAATCTTCTTCAACACTTTCTGCCTAATCTGGAGTGCCTCAAACCATTCCCAAGGTTCAGTAGCTTTAGAGAAGGGAAGAATCTTGTCACTAGTTTATCCTTAGTGTATTCCATGACAGTCTTGGTTTTCTATAGCAATAGGTATGTATCCTCCTTGTCTTGTGCTAACACCTTCTTCAACAAAGCCATTGTCCTTCCAGCATCCTTTCATATTGACATGATGTCCTTAATAGATTCATCACAATTTATTTGGACCCCTTTCAACCAATTCATAGTGGCAAGAGTGGAAGCCTTCATCTTCTCAAGCTTTGTGATGGTCTCTTGAGGTAGAGGATTTGCAGCTAAGGAAGAAGGGTTAATGGACTATAGTGGTTTAATTAAATCCTCCAAGCACTTCCTAAGATTCACATTTTCCTTCTTTAAATCCTACTTGGTTCTTATCTCCTTCCTTAGTCTGTCCAAGATGACCGCACTAGAAACTTCATAATCTTCAATGTCTTGCTCAATGGATGTAGGTCCTAGATTCAAAGTTTGAATGTTGTAATCCCTTCTGACCACATCATTCCTATTCTTATCTGGAGCAGGGGTAGCAATATGAACAACTCTATTATGAGCTTCATCTCTTTCAATTCTTGAGATCACTCTGGAGTTCTTTTTACCTTTATCCTTGCCAATCTTTCCTAGCAATTCATCCCAATCAGGTGGTGTGTCTTCCTATACAACTTGTTTTCTCTTAATTTCTCTATCTAACCACTCTAGAATAGTAGGGTCCAATTGCACTTGACTCTGTCCTATTCCTTCTTGTTGACCTTTTGATATCTCTTCTTCCAAATTCTATTTCTGAGGAGTCTCATATGTCTTGCCTTTCTCTCCAATATGTTCTTCTTCATGTCCAGTGGAAGAGATCCTTTCTACCTCTTTCTCCATTGGAGGAGGCTCAACCTCCTTATTTGTGATGAGTGATCCTGCATATGCAACCAAGGGAGATTGCATTACCTTTTCAACTTTAGCTTATGCACTATAAAGTTTGCCTACATGGAACTCCTCTCCTTCAGTATCTGGATGTTCTTCAATATTTTCCACCTCAACTAGTTCACTTTGAGTTTCATGAGTGGAAGGAACATCATCTTGCTGCTTCTCTTGAGAAACAACACGAGGAGGGCTTGCTTTAGGCACATTGTCCTTTAGAGGAGTCCTAGACCTCCTTGTATACACTTTCGCCTTCTCCCCTAAACTTTCTACTTCTACCATAGGCGGGGCGATCTTTTCTTGTTCTTTAGGACTTTCCTTCTCTGACAATTTCACAATCCTTTTTCTCTTAAGCATTGGAGTGTCAGTCTCAAGATTCTGTTCTTACATTTCTTTCTATTCAGACCTTTTAATCTTTTCCATCTTCTTAGCCTTCGGCTTTCTGTATTTTTCAGTCCCTTGGACTTCTTCCTATTGGGCACCTTTTATCTTGACCTTGAATGGAGAATCTAACTTTCCCTTACCCTTTGGATCTTATTCAGTTGACTCTTCAGAGGTGGAGTGAGGATGTAAATCTCCCATTAGACTATACATGCATTTGACTCCATTATTCTCCAACTCCCACAATTTGTGCCTTAGCCACATCCTGGTAAATTTAATAACTAGATCATTCAGCTATTTCAGCTTTGTCTTTTCTTCCTCCAACCAGTCAACATCACCAATGGGCCTATCCTTCACTACCTCATAGGAATGATCCTAAATTATGTTCACATCATCTTCCACTTGATTAGGAACTACCCTTATATTGTATGGATGGATTGCGTCCACTAGGAGCCTAGAAAATTTCTTCTTTCTGACCTCAAATTCATCACTACAATTGGCCTAGTAGTCATCCAAGTTCACCTTATGGCTATACTCTTTGTTGGCCTTCTTTTGAGCTGCTTCTGTAATATCAAATCTGGACCTCTTGGAGTGGAAAAACAAGCCAAGAGTACTCATTTCTTCTTCTAAAACTTGAGCAAAACCAATGGAAGGACATGCTTCTCCAGTACAATTCCTTAGGGGAAAATCTCCACCAAGTCCCGTCTTGTGTTTGTGTTTCTTGACAATAGCATAAAAGTCACAAATCTATCTAGTTACTTCCAACAATATGATATGTTCAATGGGATACCTTGGAAGTCTATATGGGGCCCTCTAGTAGCCATCAATTCAGATGTAGGAGAAGGTTGGGAATTGTATAAACCAAGCTCCATACTTCTTGATGAGCTCCTTGGCCTGATCTGAAATCTTAACATGCTCTACTTCCTGAAGCATCCTTGTAATATACATGGTAAATGCATCATTTTCCCTCCTACATTTTGAACTTCCCAAATGCAACTGAGGGAAAACTTCAAAAATAACATCTTGTCCAAAAATTCCCTTTATATCCCATCCTTTGTAGGAATGGAATCTTGCAAGTGCATAGACTAGATATGAAGTCATTGTGAAATTCTTGGTCTACAACACATTAGACAATTGTTCATGGAGTATTCTAGTAATTAGCTCATGTTCCATCCTTATGATAGCATGACACATCTAATTCTCAAATACACCCACACTCTTCAGTCCGAACACCTTGCTGAGTAAGGTGATGGCATCCTAATACTCTCTCTTGAACTTCACCCTGAATAGCTACTTGGGAAATTTGTAGTGTGACTTGGGCTTTTGAAGCCAAGAGTTGATGAGTTACTGAGATTTAACAATTTTTTCTTCATAGAACTCCTTGGCGGACCCCATGTTAAATTCCACCACATGAGATATGTTTGGCATATCAAAAGTTTGAGCAATGAAGATAGGATTGAGATTTTCTATCACTCTCCCTTGAGGACTGATAATCTTTTGTGTACCCTGGTTGTAATGTCTAGCACACTCAAGGACAAGCTCATAACACTGCATAGTTGAATGGAAACTATCCACATGTGCTAAACCTTAATCCTTCATCCTTCTAGCCACCAAGGGGAGGTCTGTAGCTTCCATTCTTTCTTTGAACTCTTCATATTCCCACTATCCAACATTTGTATCAGTCACCTTAGACTAGATTGATGTGATCTTGCTCTCAAGGATCTTGCTCTTAATGTCCATTTTGATCTTTTCTACCTCAGAAACTGAGGATCCCTCTATTACCTTGCTAGATTCAACCTGCACTCACCAAGAAAGAAAAGTAAAACCACATGAAATAAATTTCTATCCATGAAAACATCATTAGATTGCATCTCCTATAGTCAAGGTGTCATTGAATCTCACATAAAATGATCATAAAAAATTTCCGGTTTCAAGACCATCCGCAGAATCTGAGCCAGAGAGGAATTTCAAGAAATTCCAGACTAATAGGATTCTAATGGAATAACCAAGAAACACCTACTTAACCATCAAACCTGATCATAGTCAATCCATAAACCATATGGGAAATCCAAATATGACATGAAATAATCATTAAATGCATCATAAACCATAAACAAATCCAATTGTCCCATATTCCTTTACATTTCATCAGAGTTTGGGAAAATTTGTGATGGATAGATTCCCATGAGGAATGAGCCAAATTACAGTTTTCAAGAAATTCGAGAGACAATAGACTTTAGAGAAATCTAGGCTCGATGGAAATCCATGGGTAAGGTGAAACTCCGAATAGATCAACGTAGGAGCATGTACTATGGCCAAACAAATCTCATTTGGAATGAGGTCACACTGAGTGGGGCATGTCTTGTCGATTAGCGATGGGGATACACATGTGAATGAGAGGATTTCTCTTCAAGGTGAGGTCATGGTGAATCCTTTTTGTCTCATTGACTATCAGGGTCGAGCAAATGCTTCAGCCAGACTAAAGTTTCTTGATAGGAGGTCTTGGCGAACTTGTAGTGTCTTGCTAAATGTCAATGTAACAAACATATTGATATGACTAGTGGGTTGTTGGGGTAAGGTCTTGGTGAATGTTCTTTGTCTCACTGACTAGCGATATAACAAACACATCGATATGACTAATGGGTGGTCGAGGTAAGGTCTCGAGGAATTTTCTTTGTCTCACCGACTAGCGATATAATAAACACATTGATATGACTTACGTGTATTCAGGGTACGATCTCGACGAATGTTCTTTGTCTCACAGACTAGCAATATAGCAAACACGTCGATATGACTAACGGGTGGTCAGGGTAAGGTATCGGTGAATGTTCTTTGTCTCACCGACTAGTGATATAACAAATACATCAATATGACTAATGGGTGGTTGGGGTAAGGTCTCGACAAATGTTCTTTGTCTCGCCAATAGGATACAAAAGAATTTTTAGTGTGAGAACTACATTATCCCAGTGATTAGATATAAACTTACAAAGGGATCTCAGCGAGACATAGGTTGACTGATAGGATATCTTCCCAACTTTGAAGGGTCACAGCGAAGAAAATCTAGAAGGGGGTAGATTATCCTGGAAGAACAAAAAATCCTGAATCAATGGAAAAACCCAGACTACGATGCCAAGTTTTGATTTCACTCAAACACCAAATCAATGATGAATTCCAAAGACTCGAACATAGAGCTAGTTCAATACGGTTTCTCTATGGATCCTCTAAGTGTTCTAGGCATGTTTTAAGATGAAATAAGGTGGAATAGTATTGTCCTAGGTTTCAAACCCTATTCCTCCACCATTAGCATACAGGAAAGCTCAAAATTTGATCATTTCAAGTGCTAAGTAATCACTAGGGTTTACTAATTACTCTCAGGAAAGATTCACCAAAATGTAGATAGATAAATGAATTGAAAACTCACCTAGGAGATGACAAATAACATAATACTGAATAACCCTAGCATGGAATGATCAAACACAGAGGAATTTGAATCCCATAAGTTCTCCTCACATCAGCGTGCTATGCATAATTATCCATTAAAAGAAAGGCAATAAAACATACCATTGTGACATGAAAATCAACCTCAGAAGTAGCAAAGCATAGGGTGTCCACAAAGAACAGATGCTAAAACACCAGAAATCACCACTTAAATCCATAACTCACACAGTCCAAGGCCCTAAATTTGATCAAGCACTCCTCAAGAACAAAAACTTAGCTCGGTCGACAGCAACAATAAGCACGATGACACAAAAGACTTCAAAAATCCATTAAATACCTCATTCACAGCTCATACAAAGACATTAATGCCATCGATAGGACAGTAAGAAAAAATAAGGGACCTGATGACCAAATGGAATCTGGGACAATCCAGCCTACGCGAAATTATGTGGATGCTAAAAATCACCAAACAACAGGGTCCAGCTGGAGTCCAAGCGGGATCCGGGAATATCTGACTAGGGTGGAAACTCCTAAATCTGAGTAAAAGCCCTAAATTTATCCAGAACTTAGGATTTTCAATGAATAACCTGGAGAAATCATTAAGGCCAATAAAGTGAACATTTAAGCACATGCCAAAATGAGACAAAACCTCAAAATGAAAGGGCCAAGACACCAAAACCAAAGTGAAAGAGTGTCCCTGCCTTCAATGGGGCGTGTGTGTAAAAACTACATAATAGGATTTAGATGGTTGGTCTTGTATGTCATGGGAAGCAGTAATGGGAATTTGACTATTTGGTGTCTGATCAATTTTAAATGTTTTCCAAAATCATTGTTCAGAGGTTAGTTCCCTTGTTTTGACAAACAAATCATTGAGGCAACAGTCACTTAAGGATTGTTCTAAGCCAAATTCCCACTCTTGGGAGTCAGTTTCGGTAAGGGTTTCCTTTGCAGTCTCGACACTTTCTGAAGCATGCACTTGCTCACTTGAAAGTCCATAGGTATGTCGACCATCATTGTCAAGTGATCCAAACCCTAATGCAAGATAATTTGTGTGTGGAATGGTTCTATGTGTTCTCTTCATCTAGTTTTATTTTTTCCTAGGCCACTAATACCATCGTAGCCTTTAGCCATCATTATGTCATATCCCTTTCCATATTTCTCAATTGGTAATGTAGGTAGTTCGGTTGTATCTTTATAGAGCCATCCTGAAATATCAACAAGGTCTTCATTACTCATGTCTCCCCATTTAATGAAATTTTTTTTGGTGGAACTTTGAAATTTTCCTTGGCTTCCATTCTAAAACATGGCCGACCATAGATCTTTGGAGACTTGGGTATTGTGGTTATGCTATATGTTGTGTGTAGTTTGAATTCTCAGCAGTCGAGGTCTTGGATTTTGATAGTGCATTTAGCCTTAGGGTTTACAGAAGGTGGTGGTGTGGCATAAGACATGGATGGGTCAATGTATTTGGATGACGAGGTGCCAGGTGCTTCTCAATTAATAGGAACTCAGTTTTTCAGAAATACCCCTTAGGTTGGTATAATATTGGAAAGGGTCAGGGTCTCCATATATGGTTATTTTTGTGCTATCAAATGGAAACTTTAGGCATTGGTGATATATGGATGGAACAACTTCTAAGGCATGAATCCATGGGTGGTTGAGTAAGATGTTATATGGTAGTTCCAAATCTAGGACCTGATAGGTTGTGTCCGCAATGACTGGTCCCACTCTGATAGGGAGAGAGATAATGCCACATGAAGAGTGTTCTTCATCATCATATGCTTTGATCACTATACTCTTTGTTGGGTCTACGCATGCATCAGAGAATCCTAGAGCCTTAGCCAATTTGATGGAGCATATGTTCAATCCTACTCCACCATCTACTCAAACCCGTCTAACTTTGTGCTTGTAGACAAAAGTTTCTATGTGTACTACATCATTGTGGTTGGTCTTGGGGGATGAGTAGTCTTGATCCGAGAAGGTGACATGGTGAGGCATGGTGAGGTATCCCACCATGGTCTCAAATTGATTGACATCAATGTCCTTGGGGACTGATGACTCTTGCAGGGTTTTATCTAGTATATCCTTGTGTGCAAGAGAGATACAAAGCAACTCAAGTATAGATATTTGCGCGAGAGTCTTGCCCAGTTGGTTGATAAGGCTGAACTGACTTTTGGGTTGCCACTGCTTTGTGGTAGAGATAGGTTTTGGTTGTTTAGCAGATGGGATAGGTATGATAATTTTGGGTTGCCTAGCTAGAGGCAAACCAACTATGGTGACCTTTCCAATTCAAGTAGTAGCATTGCATACCATAATGGTATTGACATATTCATTGTCAGTTCGAACATTATATATGATAGGTCCACCAGAATAGTCATACTTGGCTCAAGCGTAGTTAGCTTCATTATTATTTATCTGTGGACTTGACGTGGAGGCGTTATGAGAACCATGGTCCTATAGTGGATTTTTATGAATAGTATGATCTAAATTTGAGGCAAATTGTGATCTTCCTACTTCAATGATATGGCTTTTGATAAGGTCTTGTACCAGGTTTTCCAGTTGACGACAGTTAGAGGTTTTATGTCCTTTTTCCAGATGATAGTCACATAATGCATTATCATCCCACCATGCTGGTTTAAATTGTCCTGGTTCATATGATTTTGGTTCTGGCAGTGTGATGACCCCATTCTGGATGCATTTCTTGAGGACTTCTTCAATGGGTTCACCCAAAGGAGTGTACGTGCAACCCCTAGGGAATTGTCTCATTTGTCGATACTGTCCTTGATTGTTTTTGCCACTCTGGTTGTTTAAGGGAATGTTAGTAGGGGGTATAAATTTTGTTGTTGGTTTGTTTTGTTGTTGAACCCCTTTTAGGGCCAGTACAAGACCCACAGTGTTTGCGATCTTGGCATCAACAACACCATCATTTGTGACAGGTTTATTTTTTACCCAAAACTAATTTTTGTCAGTGAGAGGATTGAAATTTTTATTTTTAGAATTGTATCTTAGTTCTCCCTTTGCAATAATGGCTTTCTCAATTTGGACCCCTTTTTTGACTAAGTCCATGAATGTTGTGCAAAAATGCACTTGCAATGCATATTTTAGGGGACACAAAAGTTTTTGAACAAACATGTCCACTTTTTCCCTTTGGAGTATGTCAATGTGACACTGACTAGCGATACTTCTCCATTTT
Organism: Sequoia sempervirens; assembly: GCA_007258455.2. Taxonomy (NCBI): domain Eukaryota; kingdom Viridiplantae; phylum Streptophyta; class Pinopsida; order Cupressales; family Cupressaceae; genus Sequoia; species Sequoia sempervirens. The sequence continues at coordinate 25,517,791 of VDFB02049217.1, forward strand.
TGAAAGAATGGGATGAATGTCTCACCAGCATCTTCTTGTGTGAGATTGCACAAGCTCATAATTGAGGTGTCCATGTTGATGTTGTATGCATAATTTTTTATGAACTTTTGTTTTAGCTCATCCCATGTTTGGATATATTTTTGAGTGGAGAACCACTCAAGGGAAGGACTTGCAAGACTTTTAGAAAAGAGTCTCATCAGGTACGTTTGTTCATAAGCAACATCCATGCAATTGGTTGCAAATTTGTGAACATGTTCAATGGGGTTTGTCTTGCCCCTATATTTTGTGAAAATGGATGACACATATCCTGGAGGAAATGGAGGCATGTATAAGCTCATGTCGAATGGGTACACATTTAGATCATATGACACATCTGATTTGTTTCTGAATATCTGTATGTTTTATATTTTCTTCTCTAGACCCATCAATCTTGTTTGGAAGGCATCCATAATAGGGTCATTTGTGGTCCTATACATTGTATTGTTTGGTACACCATAGGTCCCCATTTTTTGTGCATGGATACTGGTGTATTGTTGAGGGATGACATGTTGTGATATGTGTGATGTGGTCAGAATTGTGTGTTGTTGGTGTTGAAAAATTGGATTGGGTATATGTTGGTGGGTATGAACTTGCGATGAGTAGGTTGGGATATGTCCTCTAGCCATTTGTGTCATATTTGGGGGACATGGTGACCCAATACATTGTGATGTACTAATGATGTCATGGATTGTATTATTTGGCCACCTTTCCAAATTGTTGAGGGTGTCTAAGGGGATTGTTCATAGTTGGTCCTTGGGAGGTGATTACATGTGACTGTGTTGTCGTGTTAACATTTTGTTGTTGTCCTTGGACAAAGATATTCCTTTTTCCTCCTAAAGGATTTTGTGAAATACTAATGAGCGGATATGTCAAAGGTGTGCTCATGGTAATAGATGTAGCTATCAAGGGGAAGTTGTGACTTGATGATACCCCCGTGGCGTTTACTGTTGTGGTAAAAAGGGGGTTTGAATAACTTGCCCATATTGTCGAGGAGCCAAAGGTGGTTCCAGCCAGTTGTGACAATATTGTGGATGTTGTGGGAATTGTGGCATAGTGTGATCCTCTGATGGATGTAGTGTTTATTGTGTTGGAGGTGTTTGGGATGTTGGGGGTAACATGTATTGTCGTTGTAGTGTCAAAGAAAGTATTGCTCATAGTGTTTTGCGGCTGACCACTATGTGACATGTTATGTGTGTTGGTGTCATTAGGGTCAGAAGATGTTGGTCTCAATGTTTTGATGTCAAATCCATGTGGTAACTTAGCTCCTTGACTTAAAAGTATGTCTAAGTATCTGTCTCTATCGTATAGGACTATTTGTTCCAAAAATTGAGATGGCTCTGGATCTTGTGCCGCAACCTCTAGGTTCTCCTCAAGTATCTGTTCATGTTCATCTTTGCATAAGAAAGGTTCAAAGGGACTATTTGATGAGGATGTGAGAGTTTGATTGTTTGCGTTGCCAAATGGGTCATCAAATGTCCAATTTGGGTTGTACGTGGGGTTGTTGATAGTGGAAGTGGGGTTTTGTCCACAATTTTCCATTTGTCATTTCTATTTTTGGAGTCTAGTTTCCACCATAAAATGAGATTGCTCAAGCGAAAATGACAACTAAATGCAAGGATGACACTATGCAAGGTCTAATTTCAAAATGATGACTAAGATGAATAATATTTTTGGGTTTTTTAGGAATAAAGTATGCAATGTCTAAACTTATGATGCAGTTTGAGGAAAGGATACCTAAACACTTCTAAGCTCAATCTTTTCTTTCAATCTTGGTTACTAAAGGAATTTGTTGAAAATGACAAGGTGACAAGGCCAAAATGACTAGTGAGTTTTCCTAACTAGACTTACGAGTTGGAAAAAATATCACCAAAGGGACAATGACTAGAAAAGGGAAGAATGGTGAAGTCCAAGAGAACCTCATTTCAAAAGCAATGATGTTACAAATTGTGTTGAGATTTGTCTAATCCAAAGTATGACAGATGGAAAACCTAGGGACAAACTAATGCCTAATGTATGCAATGAACAAAAATGAAGGATGAAACCTATGGTCAAGAATGCAAACTAATGGTCAAAAATTTGAGCAATTTCAAAATTAGTTTCTGACAAAATCTCCTTGGAAACAGTGTCTGACATATGATTGATAAGGTGTAGACTTTATATTTGAATTTGTGTGAAGTTTTACTTGTGACAGGTGAATGCGTCAGTTGAGGCCGTGAATGCATCATAGTTTTTCGAATAGGTCACAGTTTGAGCGAATGCGACTCGGGGAATTACAAATGTGACTCATTTTGGCAAATGCAGCTCTATAAGTTATAGATGCATCGCAACGAAGGTGAATGCGGTGTTTGAAATGGAAAATGCATTTTATCAAAGCGATTGTGTCTTAGAAATGCGAATGTTGTTTGACAGATGCGACACAGTTTATGAAAATTGAGTTTGTTGTCATTTTGATGGAAAATTTGATCTGTGTAATGTTGAATGTTTTGTCTAGAAATGTGAATATGGTGGATAATGTTTCAGTAATCCAGCAAGTAGTTGACAAGCATAGTGTTTTGGGTGTAAGCAAGCCCACATAAAACAAGTACAATCCTAGAAGGCCAATAGACCAAGGGTTTGTATACTTGGTATAGCCCACCGATATACCCCAGATTGGTGATAAACACCTTTCCTTCTCAAGAGCGGATAGATTATAATTTTGGTGGCGTTGGCTCCCCTCCATGGCTCATTAACGTCATTCGAGCACACCAAATTTGAATTCTTGGGTAGTCACTTCCCAAGAACTGCTATCTCTACTCAAGGGGATCAGTAGTGAGTGTCTTTGGGCATGATATTGTACCCTACACTATACCAAGCAACAACCAAAAAATGGTTGGACACTAAAACAAGAGGCATTTAATTTGGGAATTATGTTCATGGAGCATGATCCATGAGGTGAGAGTCCCCTTTCGGATCCATCTCATCAGAACCACACCCATGATTCTTGGGCTTTCCCCAAGAATCCACTTTTATATTCCAGTTGGAAGTCCCTTAGGTTCAAGGTGCTACCAGTCTGAGTCATCCTAGGGTGAGTACTTTTTCCCACTAGAACAAGCCCAAGTTCTAGAGTTAGTAACCATTTCTCTTACACCCAGGATTGCTCAAAAGCACAAGGGGAGAAGATACTTTGATATACCAAATTGTGAGGGTAATAACATATAAAAACTGGTCCAGTTTTCTAATCACTGAGTTTTCACAAGGTGAGAGCATACTAACCTACCATTTTGTAAACACACTCAGAAATAGTAGAAACACAAGTTCATTTTAATTGCACCAAAAATAAATGTGTACTACTCTAAGAAAAATACAAGCACAATGTTTTAGTGTTTATTCTTTGATGTTCAAACCTACAAGACCACACATTAGTAGTTTCAATTTTTTCCTTTGACCCATGAAGAACTCCAATGCCACATGTTGCAAATGAAAATTAGTACCACAAAACCTAACTAGATAGAATGCAGAAAAACCAAACTAAAAAGATCAATAAAAATAGCAAAAGACAAAAAAAATCCAAATGCAAATACACAAAAAACCTTACCAGTCAAATGCATCGTGATAGAGCGAATGCTTCACTTTGTCAATCAAATGTGGTTTGGGTATACAGATGCAGTGTTCAAGACTTCTATTGCATCATGATAGGGTGATTGCAGTGTTTTGTTATATGAATGTGTCGTGACACATCAGATGTGTCATGATTTAAAAAAATAGTTGCGTCATTCCATACCTGTACCTATAAAATGACAAAAAAACATGCAAAACCATACGGAAAAAAAGAAGAAATAGAGTCAAGTTCACCAATGTAACTAAGGGTTAATTTCTAGGATTAGATTAAAAGTTAGAAAATCAATATAAATCAAGAAACCCAAATCAATTACAAAACACAATGAAAGTTAAAATAAAGAATGATTATACCTATAAATCACCGAGACTTACATGATTCACTTTTGTAACACCTTATAACTTGTTGGTTGACATATTGCCCTTAGATTGAAGACACAAGGAATCTGAAAATAAGTGTCTAAGTTCTACACCAAGCTTTGAAGGATTTGAACAAATGTCTATGCCTGTGACTATGATTGACAATACCTATGCCTAAACATGCCAAGACTTAATAAAATAAAGACAATTAAATGTTGCAATTTCTATGAATAAATCTAAGTATGTCAGTGCCTAAGTATGTAATGTGTCCATGTAATCGAAAAATGAGAGAAGAAAGGAATTTTATAGAAAATGCCATTTTGAATGAATGGATGAGATTGACTTTTGCCTGAGACCTAAAATCAGAGGCCTAGATTAAATCTAATAATCCCTAATCAGGGTTAGGGCAAAGTCATTAATCGAGTGGTCGAGATGCCATCTAAGAAGATTGAATCGGCGGTGGAGAATAAATGAGGAAATTAATTCAAAAATAAAGATTTTCAAAATCAAGAAGATAAGAGATGAACTGAAGATCAGATTTGGAAAATCAAGAATCTGCCTGATTACTTGTTTTTTAGAAGATTAGTTACCATTTTGAATTAAATTAATTCAAAATATAGATTTTATGAGATAATAAATAATCGATTGTCCAATTATTTACCAAAATGAATTGACAGTGATGACATTTTAAATAATTTATTTATTTAAAATGAGGGGAATATTGATTTTGACAATTAAATAATTAAATATAATTATTTAATTTAGCAAATAAGACTAATAATCAAATAAATTAATCAAATCATTTAATTATAACAATTAGTGACATATTAAATAAATAAATGAAATTCATTTATTTAATAATTAGGAAGAATAAATGGATAAAGGTAATTAAACAAATTAACAAATTTATTTAATTAAAGGAAGACATTAGACAATTAAAGACGTATTGAATAAATAAATAAAATTCAGTTATTTAATAATCATGAAGAATAAAAGGACATGAATTAATTAAACAATTATGAATTATTTAATTAATAGTCGAAAGCGGATGAAGGACATAATTAAATGTCATAATTATGTTTAGGCGAAAGATGAAAATGAAGCTTGCAGGCCTAGGTCATTTTTATGTGTCTACAATGGGCTATAACAAAAGTATCAAATGTTTCCACAAAAAGCACACTTTTATCAAACACAAGTGTTGAAAGTCATTATGAAAGTGTGGATTTGTTGAATGAAAATTCCAAATCATAAATATAAGTGCTAGACACAATTTATCATAAGAGAGGCATCAAAATTTGAAAAAAAAAAGTTGCTAAGCACTACAAAATTATGACAAAATCTAACAAAAGCACCTAAAGACACAATAAAAGCATGATTTTGTTAAATGGAAGTGTAGATCATAAACCTAAGTGCAAAACTAGAACCTATAGCTCAAAAATCACCAAAAATCACAAAAAGAGGTTAAAATAGGGATGCGAGTCTTATTAGGCATTCCAAAATGAGGATAATAAAATTATTAAAGGTAAATACAATAGAAGATAATGCAATATTCACAATAACTTCACCTAAAATCAACTTCAAACTCCATCACTAAGCTAAATAGGATGCAACCAAAGCCTATTGATATGCTCTTACTTAGATGGAATGTAGTTTCTTATCAAACCAACAACATGATGGCATGATCAAGATGATTCAATAGAAACTTGGACAACATAATAGTAGCATAAGATTATATTTATCCAAATGGGGTGAAAGGACTCTAATTTATAGATTTCTATGAGAGAAATCAAGGGCAAAGATAGATTGGTTAATGGATGGCTAGGATTGAATGAGGATTAGGGCTTGGATTAAAGTTTTAGTCATGTGGCAAGTGTTACGTGAGGGATAATAGCTAGGTTTAGGATTGGGATAAGGACAAAATATCTATGTGAATGGCTAGGATTAGGAGGTGTGATATGAAATGAATGGATGAAATGGAAAGTTAGTATGATTTTTGGAAAGTGTTTAGGTTTAATGAATATAGGTAAGGAGTTAGTTAGAAATGTGAAGGAGACACTTGTCACATGATGATAAATTTATATTATGATCCATGTGAACAATATAAAGCGTTAGGAATAAATGGATAAGGATAGAGGATAAAGGGGAATTAAATAAATAAATAAAATATTTATTTAGTTAATGGGATCGTGACAAAGGGATAATAATTAAATAAATAATAAATATTTATTTAATTAAAAGATTATAATAAATATGGAAAGGGATGGGAATAATTAAATAAATGATAATTTTTTATATAATTAATGACTTGCAATAGACTAAAATTAGGTGTGGTTGGGTATATTTAGATTTTAGGTGTCTACAATAGTTATCAAAGTTTATGGTGCATAAGAATGTTGTATATAGACCTAAAAGTGAATATAGAGTCCCTCCACAATAACCTCTCTTAATTTTTTTCAACTTGACACTATTGACCATGCCAAGAATGAATGTATTCTTAACAAAAAAACATCATTTAGGAGTAGTGTAAACTTACCAGAAAGAATATTTTGTGTTTTGTTAATCATGGGGTTAAACCAACTATGAAAACACATCAATATGGGTAGGTGAATGATAGGGAAGGGCTTGTTATGTTCCCATAATCTCCCAATTCTTCTAGGCTATAATATTTTTGGGTAGTCATTTAAGAGCATTGAGAGAAAAAAATTCCAAACTATCATGGATTAGTTTTTGGAATTTATGGCACCTAATTTTTTTTTCTAGACCAACAAGTGGATATGGGGTCCCTTCATTATAACCTCTCTCAATTTTTATTAACTCAACATAATTTGGCCATGCAAAGCACAAATTCATTCTTACAAAAAAAAGCATTTCAGAGTAGTGTAAATGTGCTAATAGGAATATCTTGCATTTTTTGCATCATAGGGCCAAAATGATTGCACTAACACATTGAGTTAGTGAGTGATTGAATGTTGTTGGAGCCCTCAGTTTATTTCTCAAGTCTCTCAATCCTTATCGACTACATTATTCCATGGCAGTCTCTTAAGATCCCTAAGAGTAAAAAATTTCCAAACTATGATGAAGCACTTCTAAGACTTTAGGAATATTATTGTAGATAAAAAGAAGAAATTTGTAGGGGCTATCTTATGCCTTTAGGGTTTTGGACCTAAAAGGAGAGAGACAAATCTCAACTTCTCACTCAAGAGAAAACCCTTGAGATTAAAATGCAAAGGAGATTGAAATCTTGCAAAGTTGATTATCCTAGGGGCTGAATATGATTAACGAGGGGTTCACCACCAAGTGTAAACTTAGAAAATATTAAATGTTGGAAAAATAATGTGATATGAAAAATGACCAAGAAATGCAAGTAAAATGCCATAGAAAACTATGAAATAGAAACTGTACACTTGGGAAACTAAAGAAGGTCGAATAGAGGTCTGGAATCCTGAACAATCTACTATTTATGCCAATGGGGACTTGTTGTGACCTTTTCACACATTGCCCGATCGCCAATGGGGACCCCCAGTAGTCCACTAGTTTTTAGGGTTTTGTCTCCATGCAATGATTTCATGAAGTCACCTCTTTAATATTTTCAAGTCAGTCTTCTGAGAGTCAGCCAAGCCAAGTCAGTAATCCATGCTTGAATCAATGCATAGACATCATGGAAGTGCTCAAAAGGCCAGAGAAATGAGGATCGCCTGTGCTTTTAGCCAATTCTGACACTTCCTATTTTTTAGGGAATCTGCTTTTTTTTGCTTTTTTGCTTTTTCATTTTTGGCATTTTTGGATCAAACGGGGTTCCCTATTTTTTAGGGATTTTTCTTTTTCTAATTTTAGAAATTTCTATTTTTATAAAGTCAACCTTGGTCAACGAGTCAATTTTCCATCTCTAGATCCAAAAATCAACCTAAAAATTGAAAAATCAAAGAGAAAATAAAAAAATCAAGTGAAAAATCAAGAAAAGCATGGAAAAATCAGTCAAAAATCTAAGAAAATCAGTTAAAAAGCATGAGAAAATATGGGAAATCATTAAAAATCAGTCAAAATTTGAGAGAAAATCACCAAAAAATCAACCAAAGGGCATGAAGTTCATGATGAAATTCTATCTAAGTCTGGAAAATTCACCATCAAGCAGCATGTTTAGCCCTTAAAATGTGGGACATAGAGAAGAATGGCAAGGACTTGAGGAAGTCCACTCGACAATGAAGAGAAGAATGGCAAAGACTTGAAGAGGTCAACCCTTAAAAAGTGGGACTTGGCAAAGAAATTCCAAACATGTCCAAAGTTTTCCCAACCTTGATAAGAAGATGGAAAAAACCTTGGAAAGTCCATCCTTGACTTGGCAAGACATGTCCAAAGTCTACCCAACCTTGATAAGAAGATGGCAAAGACCTTGGAAAGTTTTTCCTTGACTTTGCAAAGACTTAAGGAAGTCCACCTAGGCCACGACAAAAGGAAGAATGAAGTTTGCCTAACATGAGAAGAGAAGAAGGATTAAAATTTGCCTAAGTATGGACATTTGGAGAAAATTTGATAAAGTTGGCTAAGTATACAAAGAAAAATGCACAAGGTAAAGAGGCAAGAAAGTCTTCCCTTGGCTAGAAGGGATAAAAATTTGTCAAGTATCATGGAATTTTGTATAAGGAATACATCCAGACATAGAATTTTCCTAGAGAAATTCATCTGAGCAAGAGAAAATTTGACTTTGGCATAAGAAAATTTACCCAACACAATTTGAAATCCATCATGGTAGAAGAAAATGAGGATCTAGCGTAACATTCATCGACAAGATGGCTAAAATTTTAACTTGGCTAGACAAAAATTTGGAATAAAATTGGAAAATAAATTTTTAGCCAAAGAAAATGGAGAGAAAATCAAAATAGCCATGGGTCCAAAATGAATTAAAATATTTTAATATTTTAATAATTTACTTCCAATACTCAGAAATTTAAAACGCCTTTGGACAAAATAAATTATGCCAAGAAAAGATAAAATCCAATGGGAAAAATTAATTACTCCAATGAATTAAAACTTGGAAAAATTGAATTTGATTAGATATTTAGTGTGTTTTTCAAAATTTTGAAGATCGAAGATAAACATCTAACCAAAAATCAAATTTTTGAAAATCAAAGAGATTTTCCTCGATAAGCTCACCATGAAGTTTTTTCAAAAAATATTGGGAACTTTCCTGAGAAAAAAAATCAAGATCGAGAGAAAAGAAGGCAATTACTAAAATAAATCAAGTGCTTCAGCATTATAATGAGTTTCAACAACTCATTTTTTACAGACACAACTAAAGAAAAATTAATCTCTCTCAAAATTCTAAAACAATCAATTCTACTACAAGCAAGATCGATTTTCTGAGAGGAAGAAGTAATTTTATGCTGAAGAAGCAAAATTTTCAAAGAAGTGAAGGATTTATTTGCTGAAATTTGAATTTTTGTGCAAGAGGGGCACACTTTGTCACTTGCTTTTTGATTAAACTCTCAAAGCTTAAATATGATATGTAATCGGAAGTTCTTTCCTGAGGTTTGAAGTTCAATTGGATAAATTTTCCATTCTCCTTTTGTCTTTTTCATCTTAGCAAAAGTTTTGACTAAAATTTCAGCTTGATCCATTTACTTTCAACTTGCTTTTTCACAAAAGTTTAATTATTTAATAAGCTGAAAGTAAAATATTCAAACACAACACACGAGGGAAATTTTTTTTTTTTTTAAAAGTCTCCATATTAATGTTGGTATTTTTACTACAGGTTGATGACCATGGCAGGAGAATCCTCAAAGAAGGCACCAATGAAGTTTGCCAGCAAAGGTGTCCAAGGAGAGTCTACAATAAATTCAAAGTGGAAAAATGTTGCAGACACCGATCTGGGACATGTTGACTTCGTAGAGTTCAAGAAAAGAGTATATGGACAAAACAAACTTCCAACACCAATAGCCAAGCGAATGGTGAGAAATGGGATTTTTTAGGTAGTTGGATTCCCGCCTGTGATGGATTGTGTAGAATTGATGGTAGAATGTACCATCCATCATGATGCTCGGACAAGATAGATCATTGCACCTGATGGAAAAATTCTGGCACACTTAAGCGAGGTTGTAATTCAGGAAAATTTTGGCATCCTAGAACATTCTCGTACTATCTACAAGACAAAAGAAGAAGCTAAGAGATTATATGATAGCTAGCTAGAATTATGCACCACAAATATTAATAAGGCATGGATAGAGAAGCCTAAAATTTCAATAAAGAAGATTCCTAAGAGGCCACATCGGATGGACTTTAAAGAAGATTTTGGGGACATCATTTTGATGCTGAACAGAGTAGCTAGAAATCCACATTGTGTATTTTTTGAAAACTAGATGTATTACTTTATAGATGAAATCACTTTCAATGTAAAGATGTTCAATTGGTCTCGAATGATAAGTAACAATCTTCATGAGAAATTGGTCAATTTGGAAAAGACTAAGTCTTTTCACATGAGCTTGTATATTGTCTATTTATTGTCCAAGTCATATAAATACCCAGGACTAGTTTGCAAAGGCAAGGTTGCCAGCAGAGAAAATGAACTCAGGCCTTATGATTGCTACCCGCAGCTTCAGCTAAATGAGAAATCTCATTTCAGGTAGGTGCACAATTCCTTCTTAATGTGCATCACTAGAACACTTCAAGGAGGAGTGCATCAAAGGTCGAGCCATGAGGCAAAAAGTTTGATCAGTAAATATGGATCCTGGTTTATCCAGTTTCCAAAATTTACATATGTCAGGATCCAAGGATTCATTGGAAACCCCTACAAGTTGCCCATCTATCTAACAAAGTGGATGATCCTACTTGAAGTCTTGATGTAGCTGGAAGAATACCAAAACATCCAAAGGCCAACTAAAAAGGTGGCTGTCACATTCCCATTCTTCATTGGGAATATGTTGGAGTCTTGTCTGTCAGCACAAGCAGCTGAGAGTGCCAGGCTAGAGATCTAGTGGTACACATTTGCAGCCTATAAGTCCAAGACCAACTTTGACCTACATCATCATATCTAGACAGTGGATGGGAGAAGGTACAAGCATAGAGTGGAATTGGAAGACTTTTGGGTGAATGTTGCTGATGAACATGAAGTCAGGAGGAGACTATGGTCCAAAATGCCAGTTGACTTCATGAGGGCAATCAAACTTTGCTGGGTGCTTGATCAGTTGCAGGACAATGGAAATTACATCCATCCACACTTTGAGGAAAGCTGACCTCTCCCTTCAGTGAAGTGGTCTGAGCCTAAGCACTTAGATTTGGCAACCTTGATGCGACCGGTGATCAAGTACTCTCAATTGTGGGTTGACCATCACATTCAGGAATTGAGACAGAAGAAGATAATTCTCATGTATGAATTATTGAGCGAGACATAGTCCTATTCCTCTAATGTTGGTGCATCCCATCAGGATGATTTGGTTGAGATGGGAGATAAGAGGAAAGAAACAATTCTAAGCACATAGCCTACCCCAAAACGACATAAGGGAGAACCATCTTGCTTAGCGACATCTTGAAATATTGATGAGCTAGTGGCCACCGTAGATGAGTCCTTGGCTGAAATGATGAGGCCTCCTACAATTCAAGAAGAGAACACTAAGCCTATTCAATTGGATGATGAGGATCCCTCATCACTTATGGGAACATAAATACTAGGTTCAGATAATGAAGTGGAAGTCTGAAATGATGACTTCAAAGAGGGAATGATCTCATCCCTCAAAGAAGTCTTGGATATTCCAAATGAGGAAAATGTTCAAGAGGAAGATGATATTAAGCAACCTACCATTCTAGATTGGCTGATAGAGAGGATGAATATTTAGGCACCAGTGCAAGACCAAGAAGAGGATGATACTGCAGTTTTCTTAGCAAGTTTGGAACAGGTTTTAATTAAGAAACTTGCCAAGAAATTTTCTACCATTTAGAGGGACAAGGTAGGTAATCATTCCATACACATCATAGTACCAATAGTGGATAAGCCACAAGATGAAATCACTCCCAAAGATTATGCCATAACCACTATAGATCTTGGCCCAACCACAAAAGGCCAAGATGTGAAAGAACTGGATAATTTTGTCTCGACTGTCAAAGCAAGATTGGAAAAAGAAGTGGTGAAAAAGAAGGAATACAAGAGGGAGGTTGAAAGCCTGAAGGAGTATATACGACATCTAACCCAACCACTCAATTAGGGTGATGTAGTAGCTCCTCCTCTTATCAATTCTTCACAGGAGATAGCCAAGGATGTAGAGCAAGGAATGGTCACAACAAAGGAGGATCAGAAATGGATGGTAAGTGAGGGCACAAAGGCAAGCTTGTTCATGGAAAAATTGGCACTTTCCTACAATAAAAATTCTTCTTTTCTTTCCAGACTCGTTGATATGGAAAAAACTTGGTACAACCTTCCAAATATTTAGGATAGGCTCATTCTATGCCTTAGGGTCTTGAAGGGTCTTCCCAGGGAAAATTTAGTTGAAAGGAAGGTCATTGTTGTAGGAGCAACGTATGATTTTCACCATTGGTTTTGAGTAGTAACTATACAAAGGGAAATTCTGGAGAAGGCAAAGGTGGATGGGCTCAGAGTTGAAGAGCAAGTGAAAGAAATCTGGGAAAAGATTTACACTATAGTTGTAGATGTGTTTGACCGAGAAGTTGTCCAGGAAAATGACATGCTACTGGAAAGGTTGAAGTGTAAGGTTTAGGAGGTTTTCTTTTCTGCTACTAGACCAATTATGAGATAGGATTTTGTGAAAGTGGAAAGTCTCTTGGCCATCCGAAATGATTTTGTGAGGCAGGAGGTGGATTGGGAAAGCACCTTCGCCAAATGTGCAAAGAACTTGGATGGACTTGAATTCTAGATTAGCATGCTACCACCTATCATGATGGAGGAGATTGTCATGGTTGTGTCCAGATTCATTGAGCACAATGCTACCCAAGAAGATAGGGACGCCTTCCCTTGATAATAGCTTCAACTACCACTTCACTCCCTGTAATTGCTTGTTTACTAATTGATGATTGATGTTATTTTGGGAAACCCTAATTAGAGTTGAGTTGTATTAATCTTGGTTGTTAAAATTGTTTTAATCTATGCCTTTTATTTCATTTTGAAAACTCTATTTAAACGGGTGATCTCTCACTTTCATTTGGTGTGGAGATAGTATATGAAATTGTTGCATTGAGACTATTTGCGATAGTAAAATCTCTTATGTATGATTTGCTTTGAATAACTTTTATCGTCAAGTAGTAAGCAAGGTTCCATAACTTCCTCTACCATAGATTATAGATAGATTAGAGATAGATTAAAGTTAGATTTCAAATGAGTAGAATTTTCTTTGAATGTTTTGGTTAAGTGAATGAGAGATTGATCATATAGATTAAATGGTGAAATATTGCTCATACTTTCTTCAAATGGATGATTTGAATTTGATGCGTAAAGTTAGCCTGAGCTTGTAATTGTGGATTTTTAACATCAGTCTCATTCAAGGTTTGAAAATTATAATCACACCTTTAGAAGATTGTACCCACTTTGCATAGTTGTCCTAGGGAGGTGAAAGAAAGTGTGGTTATTTCCTTTCACCTAATCTTTACTGTCTCTCAAATTCTTAGGCATAGAATAGATTCCCTAAACCCTTATCCTTTTTCCTTTTTTTAAGATCTGAACTAAAAGTACCAATTGAAGAAGCTTTTAATGATAAATCCATCTAAGTCCCAAACTTGTAAAGAATTCTTTAACATAATTCCCTTTGTGTATTACCAACAAATCACAATGCCCATTAAGCTTATCCATGTGTCAAGACCTGACAAAAGAAACCTTGGAATCACCATATGATCTTCTCGCAATCTTAGCATACACGGTGGTTTTTCAAGAGAGGATAGAGTGTCTTTGGACATTTTATTCTAAAGTGTTCAGTGGATGATAAAACATACACCAATAGTACTCATATGCCAAGCTAGGAAAATTAGTCTAGTTTCAAGGAAACTGTGTCAGAATAGGTTTTGGAAAAATGGGTAGTCAAATTTACAAAAAAACCCTGACAAATAGGTACAGTGGGACTCATTCACCAATAGTGAAAAATCAATGATGGAGAATGTGATGTTTAATATTTTTGGTCCTATAAGGTGATTTATCCAATCATAGAGCACAAAAAACCATTATGTGTCTTGATCCATGCTTTCAATTTATCATAGTCATCTTGATAGAGTTCATGCAATACTAAGAATTCCTTAGTGATCCCATTCTCTCTACATGTAGGATCTATTAGTATCTACTTAGTGGGTTGGTCATAGATATAGCCATCTATGTAGAGAGGACCATAAAAAAAATGCTTAAGTATATCCTTAGAGGAGAAAGAAATGTCAAGAGAACTCTAAGTTTGGCCCTTACAAGGGATGATGTCTATCATCCCTACCATTTCTTCCATAGGATTGACATTGATAACATTTAGAATAGGATCATTTTTTTCATCATCTATATCAAAATTCATCACATCATTCATTATAGTTTCATTGGATTTGAAAAATGAAATATTATGTTTGAGCATTGGATTGGTAAAAATTTGTAAATTTTAGTTAGGAGGGGCAACGAACTTATTGCCTTGATCACTAACACCTCCAATGGATAGATGGCCGAAATCAATGAGGTCTTGCACCAAATGTTTAAGAAAATTGAAATGTTTTGTGTCATGTCCATTTTTTTTTGTGATAGTGGCAATAAGCATTGGATTTAAAGCTTGGGTGTAAAGGCTTATTAGGGTCAGGTGTTTTGATGAGAGGCAATGTAATAATTTGTTGTAAAATTTGGGACATTATGTTATAAAGGGTATCGAAAATGGGAGTGAATTGTCTTTTTGGATCTCCATAACTAAGGGTACCATGGATTTGAAAGATACTATTTGGTTATTTAAATTTTGAGTTGTTTGTTGATGAGGATTGAATTGAAGGAACCCTTTATTTTGTTTTCTAAAATTTTGGGGATTGTTTTGGTTTATAGGCTCAAATCTCTCTATTCAGCTAGAAGTGTGGTGAAGGAGCACCCAGGGCCTTCAAGAAGCACTTCAAGGATCAGGAGTGTGCAGGGGTCAGGAGGACCTTTCAAACAAGTCAAAGCATCAATTATTACCTATTGGAGCCTATAATGGCATTTGGGATGAATAAATGTAATGAGAATCTTAAAAGTTCTAAGGTTCCTGATAAGGAATCTAGGTTAAAAATGCAATGTAAAGGGAAAATTATGTTCGAGGGATTTGATTAGTGATCTAATGCTTTAGGTTGTTCAAATAAACTTGGATATTGAAGATCCAATAGTTTTTAGGTGGTGGTTTTTAATAAATTTCAAGTTTGCAATTTCAAATTTTTGAATTTTAGTTTAGGCGGCAAAGGGAGTTTTTAGCATTTTAGAGTTAATTAAGCAATGTAATCAATCCAAATCAGTTGGATCAGTTGGAGAATGGGTTTATAACCCTAAAATTTTCATTTGTACAGAGGTTAGGTGATTGGTGAAAGCTTTGTACGGACTGTCCTTAGAAAATTCAACAAAAATTCCTATTTTCAAGCAATTTTTTGTGTTTTCTTGATGATCCATTAATTTCTATTGAAGTTATCTGCTTTTGGATGCCTTAGGGGTTTGTATTTCCAAGATCTGATACCTTTCACATGTTCTAATAAAGGAAATAGATCAATTCTTGCACATTTTTGCTGACTATCTATATGAAAATATAGATTTTGCTTTGTTTTGAGAGTTTTTAATGAAGGAATGATCCATTTCATGGATTATTATGACTGAAAATCTATGAAATGGATCACATACGACATGTATTATAATAAACTAACAAAGAAATGTGCAAGGAAGAGGAAAACTAACATGTGCACAGTGAATTAGCAAAGGAAAAGGCATGAAGATGGACCCTAGGGTATAGCAGTGGAGAATCTGCCTTAACAAGAGGTACATTTTTGAGTTGCAGTACTTGAGAAATGATAAATGAATGGTGAAAAGTTAAAATTTAAGACCTGGAAGTGTTTGGAAGTCCTAGAATCAAAAAGCCCTAGTTTTAAGCCAATTTAGGGAGGGTTTTGTAATTGGGCATGTTAAGAGTAACCTAGAAGATTCAAAGTCTGAAAATATTTGGTTTGGAAATGTTTTGGAAGGCGTTGAGAGTTTCAAAGGTTAGGGACAATGAAGAGGGGTTCTTTGAAAAATAGGGCTAATTAGGGCCTAATTTTGAGGAAAACAGGGTTTAAAGAAAGATTGTCTAAAACAAGTGATTCCTAGGAGTTGACATGATTTTTTCATCACAAACCACACCTAAAAATCTTTATATTGGAGGTTCATTTGCAAAGTTTGAGGGAAAAGTCAAGAATCCTTCGCCAAAGGCCTAATAGGGCTAGAAGGCTAGTTGTGGAGCAAAGGTGAGTTTTGTTCAAAACAGAGGGTTAGGGCTTGAAACCCATTTGAGTCAAGTTAGGTTAAGTCCTTTGAGATCATTTCAGTTGTTTGGAACCACAAGGGAAGCAAATAGGTCATGAATGCAAAGTTGAGGCCTTATCTCCAGGTTGGTGCCTAGTTGAAAGGTTGTGAGTGAACCATTGATATTCTTGTAACTTGGTGCATCAGAGTGGTATCAAAGTAGTGAGTAGGTCCTTTAGGGATTGTAGAAATAGCAATGGCACCAAAAAACCAATTGGCAAGTGAGTTGGAAGAGTTGAAGGAGATCTTGGAGAGGGAGAGAAGAGAAAGAAGGGAACAAGAAGTAGCAAGAGCAAGAGAAGAAAGGCAATGGAGAAGAGAGAGAGACACTATGTAGGAAAGGATCAATAACCTTAAGAGGAGTAGGAGGAGAGAAGAACAAGAAGACCAAGAAAAAAATGATGAAGAAGAAGAGCATGTGAGGGTAAATCAGGAATAGCAAGCAGATGAGACAGAGGACCTTGAGGAAAGGAGATTACTGAGATTGTTGAAGGCAGTCCAGGGTCATGGAGGGATAGTCACATAGACTCACCTATCTATCAAGGGAAGATAGATAGTGAGGAGGTTTTGGGATGGCTTGATGCCTTATAAAACTACTTTGAATTTGAGGAGATGGATGAAGAGAGGAAGGTTAAGTTTGCTAAAACCAAGTTGAGAGGCACAACATTGACATGGTGGACTAGTTTCCAAAATGATAGGATGGCTAGAGGATCGGAAAAGGTCTCTGCTACGGGCAGGATGCGAGTCAAGTGAGCGCCTTACCATCTCGACCGCTACCATCTGCGCAGTGCTGATGAGGCAAACGCCCAGCAAAAGGACTTGGATGATGTCCATACTGCTAAATTTGCCATGTTTATATCGTGAGGAGGTTGCGAAGAAGAGGATGAGAAAAACAGCTAGGTACATCAATGGCTTGAGGTACAACCTACAAGATGAGATTGGTTTGCACCCAAGAACATTGGGAGTTTTCAGTTGGCCACAGAGGTAGAAGAAAAAGGTGAAAAAGGAAGCAAGAAAGATCAAGCAATGGTGGAAGAGGAGGTAGTTCAAATAGGGGCAGAGGTAATAGAGAGCAAGGACAAGGCAGTAATGATAAGAGCAGCAATGACAAAGGAAAAGAGATATTTTCTAATCAAAGAGGTGGATACACTCCTAGAGGAGGAGGCAGATTTGGACAAGGTAGAGGACCATTCACAGGTAGGTGTTTCAATTGCAATGAACCAGGGCATCCTTCCTTCAAGTGTCCTAAATGGGAACAAGCTGATAGGGGCAGAGAAAGGACATCTAACTTGGTACAAGAAGAAGAAGACAAGAAGGAGGAGTCAAAAACATTCATGGCAGACCCTGTGACTGATGGTGAGTTTCTTATGATCAAGCAAGGAGAAAGACTTCATCAAGAACCAAAGGTAACTATTTTCAAAACAAATTGTCTCAGTCATGGTAAGATCTGCAGATTTCTCATAGATTCAGGGTCACATAGCAATTTAGTTTCACTTGATATGATAACCAAGCTAGGGATTGAAACATTTGATCATCCTACTCCCTACAAGGCCACTTGGGTAACTCAAGGACAACATGTAGAGATTGGTAAGAGAGCTTTTGTCGATTTCTCAATTGGTTCATATCATGATAGGGTGCTTTGTGATGTCATTCCAATGACTTGTGGTCATATCATCTTGGGAAGGCCATGGCAATATGTTAGAAGGACATTGCATGATGGATTTCTTAATACATATTTGGTTCACAAAGGAGATGTTAGATATCAGTTGGTTCCTTTGCCTTTGGAGCAGTCTAATGATAGTTTTGTGATTTGTTTTGAGAAGAGTTTGCAGGTGAATAAGTAGGGTGAAACAGGGGAAGACATTGGTAGGCTGAAAAAAGACAAGTTGCAGTAGGGTTATAAGGTGGACAGTCCTTCAAATCAAACCTTGTGGGATTTGGACAGTATCAGGGTTGGAGGCATTGAATGCCCTATGATTGAGGGTAATAATGCTGGAGTTCTTTCACAAAGGAGACAGTGGAATGAGGGCAGGAGAAGGGCACAAGAACCCACTGTTATCAAGCAGCAAAGAGGACACACTAATCCATATTTTGGTTCTATCAAGAATGCAAATTGGTAGAAGAGGAAGACAGTGACTTTGGGGGACTACATAACTGCTCATTGGAAGATGAAAACACATGAGAGCAAAAGGTCTTTTGGTGGCAACACATGGGACACTTCTTGGGGCAAGAGTTCTTTCTTTCCTAGGGAGAATGGTGCAGGAGCACCCAGGGCCTTCAAGGAGCACTTCAAGGATCAGAAGTATGCAGGGTTCAGGAGGACCTTTCAAACAAGTCAAAGCATCAATTATTACCTATTGGAGCCTATAATGGCATTTGGGATGAATAAATGTAATGAGAATGTTAAAAGTTCTAAGGTTCCAAGTAAGGAATCTAGGTTAAAAATGTTATGTAAAGGGAAAATTATGTTCTAGGGATTTGATTAGTGATCTAATGCTTTAGGTTGGTCAAATAAACTTGGATATTGAAGATCCAATAGTTTTTAGGTGGTGGTTTTTAATAAATTTCAAGTTTGCAATTTCAAATTTTTGAATTTTAGTTTAGGCGGGAAAGGGAGTTTTTAGCATTTTAGAGTTAATTAAGCAATGTAATCAATCCAAATCAGTTGGATCAGTTGGAGAATGGGTTTATAACCCTAAAATGTTCATTTTTACAGAGGTTAGGTGATTGGTGAAAGCTTTGTACGGACGTCCTTAGAAAATTCAACAAAAATTCCTATTTTCAAATAATTTTCTGTGTTTTCTTGATGATCCATTGATTTCTATTGAAGTTATACTTTTGGATGCCTTAGGGGTTTGTATTTACAAGCTTTGATACCTTTCACATGTTTTGATAAAGGAAATAGATCAATTCTTGCACGTTTTTGCTGACTATCTACAGGAAAATACAAATTTTGCTTTGTTTTGAGAGTTTTTAATGAAGGAATGATCCATTTCATGGAGTATTATGACTGAAAATCTATGAAATGGATCACATATGACATGTATTATAATAAAATAACAAATAAATGTGCAGGGAAGAGGAAAATTAACATGTGCACAGTGAATTAGCAGAGGAAAAGGCATGAAGATGGACCCTAGGGTATAGCAGTGGAGAGTCTGCCTTAACAAGAGGTACATTTTTGAGTTGCAGTAGTTGAGAAATGATTAATGAATGGTGAAAAGTTAAAATTTAAGACCTGGAAGTGTTTGGAAGTCCTAGAATCAAAAAGCCCTAGTTTTAAGCCAATTTAGGGAGGGTTTTGTAATTGGGCATGTTAAGAGTAACCTAGAAGATTAAAAGTCTAAAAATATTTGGTTTGGGAATGTTTTGGAAGACTGTTGAGAGTTTCAAGGTCAAGGGACAAATTTGAAGAGGGGTTGCTTTG
>VDFB02049217.1:25537773-25650140 GCA_007258455.2 Sequoia sempervirens
GACATAACAGGAGAATCAAAGGCACTCAACCAGAGAATGAAAGACAACCTAAAGAAGGCACTAACAATCCCAACAATAGGAAAATAAGAAAAACCAATAGTTGGAGAGGAAGAATCATCTGGACACTTAAGGAGGGGCATCTAGGAACAAGAATTCATATTTTTGTTGTGAATTTATATTTTTATAATTGTTTAGAGATGTATTGTTGCAAAAAAATTGATGTGGGAAATAAACATTATTCTAGTTGAATTTTTGTGCTTTTTTTTTCTCATAGCGTCTTGTTACCAGCTCTTGGAGATTGTAATGAATGAAACCAACATGTTATTGCAAATTTATTATCATTATATGTTCTAGAGAATTTGTATTTGAGTTTTAAAATTAATGGTTTTTTTCATTTAAAAGCTTATTTTTCTATGTTTTGTGAGGGAACTAAAATAACCAACAATCCAATAGGATTCTTGGCTATTGATTTGCATCAATCAACAAGACTATTTTTATCATCATCAATATAATTTGGGTTGATATTGAGTGTGATATTTTGTGGTTTTAGGTTAGGATATGGGTTCATGATGCTGGATTATAATAGAATATATTGGATGAAGGATAGATTATATGGCTATACATGGTGGAGGATTGATTGGGAGGGAAAAGTTTGGGATTGACTTTGGATGAGGGTGGAAATTCAAATGAGTTAGAAATGGATTGGGGATGCAAATAATAGGACCTAAAGATGAAGATGGTGGATGATATTAGACTTTAGGGATCAAATGTTAAGACCTTAAAATTATTTGATTTGATGAGGGATGATTCTATATACTTAAGATAGACTAACTTTCTTAAGAGTCAATTGGATTTTATTTTTACTTAAGATATGAAAAGTTCTTAAGTTAGAATTTTTGGGATTTGATGATTACACATAAGATAGACTAGCATTCTTAATAAATTTTGGACTAAGGATAGGACCAACTTAAGGTATTTATTTTTGATTGGGATATTGAATTTGAAATGGGTGATAGGATCTTTGGGTGAAGGATTTTGGCAATGATGAATGGCTATGACATATAAAGGAGATTAAGTCCTTAAGCAAATTTTAATATTCAAAGGATGATTTTTTTAAGGATTGGGATTTGGATGCTTGGTTGAGATAGATGGATAATGGATAATTGGATTTGGATCAAGATTATATTAGTTAGATTAGGATTTAGTTGGAATGGGATTATTTAGATAAGAGGGTTGGATTAAGATGATGATGAAGGATGTGGATTAAGGATGATAATATATAAAGTATAATTGGGATAGAGATGAATGATGAAATTGGCTTAAGAGAAGAAAGTTTTAATATGAATAATGGAACATGATTAGGATATGGACTAGGAACAAGATTAGGAAAATTAATTATGATTAGGGTCCTAAATGATGGGTTAAAGATAGATTGGATATAGACTAATATGACGTGGATTAGATAATCAAGGATTATTAGGGAAATATGGAAGATTAGAAATGTTGTAGGGATAATTAGGATTATTAAAAAGATTAAGATGAGATGATTAAGATAATTATGATTATTAGGATAATGATGATTAGGATGGAAAGGGATGATTAGGTTGGGATTAGGGATGATGAGGATGAGATGAGGGATGATTTGGATGGGAAAGTGGATAATTAGAATGGTTAGGATGAGGTGATTAAGCTGATTAAGAATCATTAGAATAAGAAGGAATAATATGATATGATTAGGTTGATTAGGGATGTGATGACTAGAATGAAAAGTGATGATTAGGATGAGAAGGGATGATTAGAATGAGAAGGGGGTAACTAGAATGATTCTAGGTTATTAAGATTAGGTTAAGTATGAAGAGGATGAGATGAATAGGATGGTTAAGGATCATTAATATGGGGTAATGAGGATAGAAATTTTTACTTCAAGATGATATAAAAATCTTAACTTGGAGGGCACCTGGACTAAGAATACAAAGATAAAGTATTTCTTTTGTTTTAGAATGATTTAATTTTTTTGTTATATATATATATATATAGTATATATATATATATATATATATATATATATATATATATATTATATATATATATATTTTTTGTCTTTTTTATTTTTCTAATTTTTGGATTTTATGATTAAGAATGAAAATACACAAGGAAATAGTGCAAAATACAAAATCACATGGCTCAATTTGGATAATTCTACCCTTTTGGTTTTAAGTAGGGAAGCTGATCTAAAAATTCAAGCACATAATACATATGAACAAGCCTAACTCAATTGGGATTATCAATCCTTGTAAGCACAATGAACCACAAGAAAAGATGGAAAAAAGTCTCGACTAGGATTTACAAGCTCAACTAGGGGTGTCCTTAATATACCACAAAGGTATGTGAGGCATAATTCATAAATGAAAGTATGTACTACCAAATATCCAAGAGGAGAGGGTAACTTACTCTCCACCTTCACTTCTGTAAGGTATAAATTTCTTAGAGGCTTAGACAAGATTGGAAAAATTTCACTTCCAAGAGAGGTGGCATTTGATTAACCTCTTTCTCTTTATACTTCATCAAAACACAAGAGTTGAGATCATCACATAGGGTGATAAAATCCCTAGGTAGGCCTCCTTAAAAAGAAAAATATATCACTTATTTTTTATCCTCAAGATCACAATAGGCTGCAAGGGGAGATCATACATAAGTGATTATTGGGGATTAAAAGACACTTGTTTATTTTAGATCCAAAATCAAAATGTGAATGGTAAATTTGATGTACAATTTAAAGTGTGAGGAAATCAAACCAAAATATAAATTCTAAATAAAATTTTACTAATGGATTCCATATGATGTTTTGATATTTTTTTTTAAAAATCACTAAAAGATGATTTCATATGAAGAAGGTATAAGCATTTGAATATTGAAAAGAAAGGTTTAATTTAATTGGGTGCACCTAATTTTTGGTGAAAATTATTAAAAATCCACTTGAACCATGGAAAGAGCTCTAAATCATCTTTCTAATGCCTTTTGAATTTGAAAAAACTGGTTTGTGAGGAAACATTTATGCTCATTTTAGTAAAACTACTCCTTTAGGGTTTACATAGGAAGAAACTCTTAATAACATATACCATTTTCAGCAACACAGATGCCAATTTATGCAACACAAATGCCTTTTTATGAAATACAACTGTAGTTTTATGAATTAAAAGTGTAGCTTTATGACTCAAATGTGCTTTTCTATAGACTTTTAAAACATTGTAAAGCATAGGCATCGTTTGTCGTAACGAAAGCATAATGGGTGTAACTAAGGGTTAATTTCTAGGATTAGATTAAAAGTTAGAAAATAAATATAAATCAAGAAACCCAAAGAAATTACAAAACAAAATGAAAGTTAAAACAAAGAACGATTATACCTGTAAATCACTGAGACTTCCATGATTCACTTTTGTAACACATTCTAACTTGCTGGTTGATGTATTACCCTCAGATCGAAGACACGAGAAATCTTAAAATAAGTGTCTAAGTCCTACACCAAGCTTTGAAGGATTTGAACAAATGTCTATTCCTGTGACTATGATTGACAATACCTATGCCTAAACATGCTAAGACTTAATAAAATAAAGATAATAAAATGCTGCAACTGCTATGAATAAATCTAAGTATGCCAGTGCCTAAGTATGTAATGTGTCCGTGTAATCAAAAAATGAGAGAAGAATGCCATTTTATAGAAAATTCCATTTTGAATGAACATATGAGATTGACTTTTTACGAAGACCTAAAATCAAAGGCCCAGATTAAATCTTATAATCCCTAATCAGGGTTAGGGAAAAGTCATTAATTGAGCGGTCGAGATTCCATCTAAGAAGATTGAATCAACGATGGAGAATAAATGAGGAAATTAATTTAAAAATAAAGATTTTTGAAAATCAAGAAGATAAGAGATGAGCTAAAGATCAGATTTAGAAAATCAAGAACCTGCTCGATTACTTGATTTTTAAAAGATTAGTTACAATTTTGAATTAAATTAATTCAAAATATGGATTTTATGAGATAATAAATAATCAATTTTCCAATTATTTACCAAAATGAGCTAACAGTGATGACATTTTAAATAATTAATTTATTTAAAATGAGGGGAATATTGATTTTGACAATTAAATAATTAAATATAATTATTAGTTCCTACCGTAAGGCGAAGACTATTGTTTTCACCCGCATTTTCCCTACATTAAATTGCATTTGCTATGCTCCTTTGGCCAATCACATTTTATAATTTAAACATATTCCTTGTATTTCTATAATTTAAATGTAATAATTCATTTTTTATATTTATAAATTAACATTTATCTTTTTTTTAATTGGTAAGAGCCACTCTATAATTCATTTTGCTTTAGGAAAATTAGGAAAATAGAATGACAAAGATAAATTTGGATGGATATTTTGACATTAAATGTGAATTGTGTTGGCTACTAGAGAGTACAGAATCACTAATTAATGCATTGAATGCTACTATATTCGTGGAGAATCTACTGGAAGCGTTGGATTGCTACGCATGTTGATTGTGCTTTGTTTATTATCGAATAACCCATTACATAGAAATGTAAAATCTTTTTTTTTGCTCATCTGAACTTGAAACTCTCCATGCTCTGTGCATGTTAGGGAAACAAGAATATCAATCCATGTCTACTATCAGAGTCTGGAAATCTGGAGAGACATCTTTCTTGAAGTATGTTTTTAATTTCTCATAACTCTGTTGTTTTTGGCATCAACTTGGAACACTCACTATTTTACAGCTGCTCTTTGGCACCACCAGATAGCTAGGGTTGTGAGACTCTAAGTATGTTTTTAATTTCTCATAACTCTCTCTTGTTTTGGGTGTCAAATTGGAACACTCACTGTTTTACAGCTGCTCTTTGGCACCAGCAGATAGCTAGGGTTGTGAGACTATGGTTTTACAACTGTTAGGGTTAGAGATGGAAGATATCTAACAATTAAATGTATATTTAAATAATAAACAGAGAAACTAAAACATATATAGAATAAATCATAACATAGAGAATTTAACGTGGTTCACCCAATCTGGGCTACATCCACCAAACTATAGCCATCCAATACTTTTATTATCCAGTGCAAAACCTATTATAATCTCACGAATAATCGTGTTTTTCTTCATACTGTAACCCCCATCCCAACCCATTTTAACAAGCTTTTAGAAGCTTCTAGAATTAGGGTTTTACAGTATACCATGGGCTACAAAGTATAGCATTATCAGTCGCCACATTCCAACAACAACTGCTAATTCTTTTTCTTGAAAGTATGTCAAGCTTCTTCAATAAATCTATTGTATGCAAATATGGTGGTACGTTCTAGGAAATGATATTCTTTGAAACCCTTATTGAGTAATTTATATGTTTTAACAGGCCGTAGGGAGATAAGAAAATGGAAAAGATTGTGGAATGCGTATGACCATTGAGTAGTATCCCATGTCCAATAAGCTCTGCCTGGAGCATAATGACTCAAGGCCATTATACAGGTAAAATATTTACACTTGCTTTTTCGTTACCCTTTCTTTTTCCTATTTGGGATTGCTAACCTGACACTAATAAGGACCTACTACAAGGTCTATTTAGCTAGTTCTCCTCTTTAGGTTTCCTTTATAAGTCTTATAGTCTTGAGAATTTTTTCTTTGTTTTGCAAGGAAAAATTGTTAGGCCATGCCTTATCCCTTGAAAGAAGTTGTGCATAATATGCGCCTCACTCATATTATGAACACATAAATATACTTCCATTTAATTTGTCTATGAATTTAATATCTTTGCATTTAATTTTTTTATAGAATTTTGATTTTTACTTTAGTTTCAACCTTGAATGGAGTAATTTTAGCTTTTATCTCATTTTTCCTAGGCCCTAGTTTGTCCCAAAAATTCTCCTTGTCACTCTTTTCCTCTTCTCCATCGACCCCAATACTAAATTTCTTGGCTAGAGTACACACCATATGTTTGTAGATGACCATTCCTAAGTAATTTGGGCTAGTTGCTGAGTCACATGCTTCTTTTTTTGAGTTATCTATTGCCGATGTTTCATTGGTTGTTCCATGTGGCCTTCCAAGCAGACACCCATGCATTCAAGTCTCATTCCATCATTATTTTTTAATTCTTCCTAGATGTTCCAATCTCTAGATTGTTAGGGAGTAAGTACTGATCCTTTGAAGACATCATCAATGTCATTCAATTCAATTTCTCCTTAGTTCCTATAGTTAATAACTATTTTTGATACCAAAATGATATGTAATTTCATCGGACAATTAATTGAAACTAGGAATCATCAAAATTGCTTGATGCTTGCTCTGCTTAGAACTATTAATTGATCTAGAAGTGAGTTTGATTGTGCAAATAGCAGCAAAGCATTTATATGAACATTATTGAATGGAAAACACTTAGATTTACCTTAGAGAACCTCCAAAATGGAGGATAAATCAGTTGGTAGAGCCTTATAGCTCCTCCACATGATTTATATTAGTTGGAAAACAAGTTACATGGAGTGGATTACTACCATGAACCTGCTCTTGCTCTGTCAAGTTTCCTTTGAACTACAATTGAGTTTTCCCTTCTAGATGTTTTTTACAAATCAATTCTCTAACCTCTTAAACCTTGTATTTGTTACTTGCATTCACTTTTGAAAGATGTTGGAAATCTTTCCCATGCACTAGAAGCTTTCTTAAGTGAATTGGAACACCAAAAGGCATGACTGTTCACTTCCCCTCTTTGATCTATGCCTTTGAAAAAAACTGATGCTTCTAACAGTCATTGTCTTGACAATTTCAGGACTACTTAAGAGGTTATGGAACTACCTTGGCAGTCACATTACTGTTACTACCTTCCTGAACTACAGACACTGTAAAATTGACAGTTTTTATTGTGTTGAAACAATGAGTACTTACACATTTTGAAAATTTGGAAAAGCCTAATTCTTGCTCTTGTCAGTTTCTAGGATGCTGATGAATTATACGCATCTTTTTTTTATATTTTTTATATTTTTCTTCATCTTAAAATTTTGTTACTATGAAAATAATATACTTCATCTATGTTGATGGTACTGCTATATTATATGACAATGTTTTCCAATTCTATTTATATAATTTATGCAGGTTTGGATTCCATCAACCTCCACTCAATAGCGTAAACCATCTTCATCTTCATAGCTTTGCTCTTCCTTACACACCAAGGTCTATAGCTTCCATGCAAGTATTTAATTATGCATTAGTTTTTTCAGTTTGTTTTTTGATTGATACCATCAATATTATTAGTTGTATCTTTTTTTATTTAGAAGAAACCCACTTTTATATTCAATCAAAAAATCATGTGGCCATTTACAACAACAAAATGACCAGAATGGAAAATAAAAACAATAAAGTGCCAAATTATCAAACTTGTAACATATACCTTATTGATATACTAATAAGAGAACTTAAGAGTTTTTTTTGGTCACTTTTTTTTTCATTGTAATTTGAAGTATCTCTTACTTCCATTTAAAAATGTTATAATTCTTGTTGGGTTTTAAGCTTTTTGATTTTACTTATTGATATCTCTACTTTATATTTATTATGCATTTAGACTTTTCAATTTTTTGTCATTTGATAGAATAAATGCAGTTAGGGTTTTGATGCTTTATAGATTGTGTCAATGCTTATAGTGTATTTGATAACTTTGAAAATTGACACCATTTTACTTTTTCCATCTACCTTGAATTCTTAGGTTGGTGCATTCAATTAGAAATTGCTCTTATGGGTAAGGGTTTTAGTTATCCCTGCTGATGTTGGTTGGACTTAAGATTTCACCATTAGATGGTCCACTATCGTGTTATTTGTTTGTTTAATTTCTTTCAAATACAACTATTGCTGACAATAATTGTGTGATGATCTAGATTTCACTATTTTTCTCTATAGCTTTTGTAATTATTTTCCTAGAACTTTCAAATATTATGTTGTTTGATGGGATAATTTGCAATTAGGTTTTTGAGGCTTTTCTAATTAGCACTATCGGATACAAGCTTTTACTATTTTATTATTTGTTACTTTAAAAAAAAAATCATTTTGAAAACTTGAATTTTTGTGTCTATATTGGAGGTTTACCATATGTGGCAATGCTCATAGTGTGTCATATTTTTCTAATAATGTTTTCTCTATTTCTTTATATGTATGAGGACTGAAGTGTTTTATTCTCTATTATTGCTTTTAAGGTAACATGACATCTTTGATTTACTATCTACCCATAACTTATAACTTTTGTTTGTTTGATAGTAAATGAGGGCTTTACTTCTCTCATGTATTTTATCGATTATTTATTTACTTTAAACTTTTTCTAGTATTTGGCAGGAAAAAATCTATTAAGGCATAAGGGTTTTAGTAAGGTTCCATTTCTTTTGGGGTTTTCCATTTGCAACGATGCTTTTACTGTTTCAAATTTCATTCTCAACAATTCGCTCTTCATTCTCAGCAATTTGTTGTTCTCTATTTCTTTATATGTATGAGGACTGAAGTGTTTTAATCTTTATTATTGCTTTTAAGGTAACATGACATCCTTGATTTACTATATACCCATAACTTATAACTTTTGTTTGTTTGATAGTAAATGAGGGCTTACTTCTCTCTTGTATTGTATCGATTATTTATTTACTTGAACTTTTTCAGGTATTTGGCAGGAAAAAATTTGTTAAGGTATAAGGATTTTAGTATGTTCCATTTCTTTTAGGGTTTCCCATATGTTGTGAGGCTTTTACTATTTCAAATTTCATTCTAAGCAATTTGTTGTTCATTGTTGTTAGGATTTTAGTTTTTTGATATCATTCTATTGTGAGTAGAGTTTTGTGCTCTAGCTCACTTATTATAAGTATATGGCTAGACAAGGGATGTGTATTGATTCGAGACTCTGAATTACTAGTAGATGGCTTCTATTTTGACTTGTGATTTCTAAATGTTGATGAAGTTGGTATGTTAATTTTTTTGGGGGTTAAATTTAATTTTTGTATGTATGGCAGTAAGAGAAGCAAGAGCATCACAGACTAAAGGGGGTAGGGTTCAAGGTGGCAGTGGATGAGGGGGTCATGGATTCTCTGCCCAAGTTGCATTTTAATAATGAAAATCTTGTAAACCATTGGATAAACAGTTCTCTCCATTCCTATTGGTATTTTTGACAAATGAATTATTAGGTAATAGAGAACTGAAAACATAACTCTCCTACAACTTAATTTTGCTTGAACTGGCACTCATGCATTTTTGCAAGATTCTAGAAAGTATTAAAGTTGCAAAATAATTTAATGACATCACAACTCAATTGGAACAAGTCCTAAGTATTCTACCACGTGCTCAACTTGAGATATCAAATGAAGTTTGAGAATAGGTAACAGGTTAAAACCATTAGGTGTTACAATGTTTTGTTCATTAATAATGCAATCCCCTTTTGATATTTATATGACTTCTAAAATTTTCTTGTTAAATAAACTTTATTAATCAACATATAACGGTATTGCTTTTTGTATCTTTTCTAGCATCAGGTTTGAGTCTTGAAGCATGCACCTATTATTTCATCTTGGGATAATTTGTTTTCAATGTATATAGTGGCTTAAATGAGACTTTCCTATTGTCATGGTAAGCTTTAAGTCTGATTTTTCTCAACTCTCGTTGTACCATTGGTCATTCACAACTCTCAATATCATTCATAGGAGTAATCAGTTGTTATTGGGAATGTTTTGGGCTGATTGTAGATTCGCAAGCAAACTTGGCAATTAGCATTTGGAGAGTTTCATGTTGGATTTTCAGAATTTATTGCTGATTTTCATCACCATTTTTGGCTATATCTAGAGTGCCACTTTCTAGAGGAGACTATCAATATTATTTCTAGCCATCACAAAGCCCAAGGTTGCTGATATGTATGTTCTTTCTACATATTTTTTGTTAAGTTTGACACATTTTCTTGGAGCACTTGCTCTATGGGAGATCTATACAATTATGTAAGGGTTTGGAGGTCTCATATCTTCCCAAGCTTATCACCCCTCATTTATTGTTGATCGCCTTATTTGGAGGGTTGTTGCATGATTTTATGAAGGTGTTGGAACTTTCGAGTAGTCCATGCAAGGTTGTAGAAGCATTCAGAAGGCTGTGCCAAAACATAAATCATTGCCTTATTAAAATTATTTGGTTTGTGTAAAGCAGATTTGCATAACTCGGCTCCATATCTGCATCTTTTGTAAGTAGATTTGATATTTGCAAACTTTAAAATATTGCTTCATTGAATTTATGTCCACACTGTACTTGTGCAATTAATCTAATATGAAATATGGAGTTTACTGTGATGTCATGTACTGCTTTCATGGTTTTCCAACAATATATTCTTCAGTGTCACATAGATTTGATCAAGCATTTCCAGATATTTTTTTCCAATCTTAATCTGTTGTTCTAGTTTATTTTGCTCATCAAAATTTCAATACGCTCAGCTTAGTATTTTAGCAAATTCCTTCGGCAAGGACTCTAGCTGCACGAAGCTCTTGTTTAATTTAGCAAATAAGACTAATAATTAAATAAATTAATCAATTCATTTAATCATAACAATTAGTGACATATTAAATAAATAAATGAAATTCATTTATTTAATAATCAAGAAGAATAAATGGATAAAGGTAATTAAACAAATTAACAAATTAATTTAATTAAATGAAGACTTTAGATAATTAAAGACGTATTGAATAAATAAATAAAATTTATGTATTTAATAATAATGAAGAATAAAAGGACATAATTAAATGTCATAATTATGCTTAGGCAAAAGATGAAAATGAAGGTTGCAAGCCTAGGTCATTTTTATGTGTCTACATTTTTCCCCTCTTTGTCATAATGTAGCATGTTGCATTGTGACAAAGAAAATAAGTCAAAGTCATGCCCCAGTGAAGATATGGAGTATCACTACCCCCTTAGGAAATTTTTCAAATTTTGGGTTGATGGTAGAAAAAATTAGAAAGGGTCCCAATAAGTTAAATTAATGACTATAAAAATAATGGCATAGTCAGTTTTGGATTCTAACATGTTTAAAGAAGCCAAGGGAGTGGTAAGGTTGGTAAAATGAGCCTCTAGTAATAACTATGTTGACAAATGTCATTTTGACTTTATAAATAGGTTGACAAGGGGTAAAAGTCAATTCATTCTTACTATTCACTTTGCAAATTTTGAGAGATAAGTGCAAAAAGTAGTGCAGCGAGGATGGTGATTCTAGTGTCAGAGTATCGCAGCAAGATCGTGTGGACTTTTAGGTGGCCAGAGGGCTTAGAGCCAGTGATATGTACCCCTATCTTCATTTGTGATTTTTTTGTTTTACGTGCCAAAACTAGGTTTCTAGGGGAAACAACAAATGTGCCGCAATACATATGCTTTTGTGTAAGCCACATTCATTGTCTCTTTTGATGCATTTGATTTGTCGTGATGCAAATGACATGGAAAATTAGGGGAACCCAAGGTTTTGCATCGCATTTGCCAAAAATTGAGACACATTCACATTTTGAGTCACATTTGCCAATTAGAAAGTCGCAACCAACATTTAAGGATGCATTCAAATATTTAAGCGACACATTTGAATTGAATGAAACAATCGTCAAATATCATGATGCATGCGCTCTGATGTGATGCATTTGAACAATTGAGCACCGCAATTTTCATGTTGTGACACATTTGAAGTACGAAATGACGCATTCGATGTTTTGCGACACAATTGCCTCAGTGCGATGCATTTGACCTTAGTTGTGACTAGGGTTGATTTTGATCTGTTGAAACCTTGAATACTTTTGATGATACTAATAGTTGTACAAAAGGTACTGATACATTGTTTGGCTTGTGCAGAGACAATTGGCCCTGATTTACACATGAGAGAGCAAACCAATGAAATTTCAGTTTGCTAACTAGTTGAGCCTGTGAGAGTAGTGATGATTGATTCAGCTAGGTCTATTCTATGTTGCCTATATGCCTGCCATTCAGGCTAATAGGGGACTACTGACTACGCTGTGCAAGCGGCGGCATTCTGAGACCTGTTCCTTCCACCTATCGATAGGTGAGGCTACTATCATGCTTGAGGATTTCTACCGCATCTTATGAGTGCCCATCTGAGGAGAGTGGATCTTCTACAACCCTCATCATGGTGAGCAGAAATTCTAAGCCTACTACCAAGATGAGGGTGCAGGACTAGGCATCCAGGAATATGAGATTTGATGGGAGTTCATGGTGGAGCACTATGCTCATTTTGATGTGTTCCTTGCGACCCTGATTGGAGGTATTTTGATTCTTGACTATTGGGGACATGGATTCCCTATTGACTAGGGAGATGTCTTGGTTGGTATGAGACATGATAGGACAGTTTATGCCTAGGGCCCATGTTTACTGGGGACATTATACCATTAGTTGCATGAGGTTGTGTACAGACCAACATAGAGTATCTCATGCAGCACAACATTGATGATGATTTGGGCTTGGGAGCACATAGCCATATTTTGACCTCCCATTGAGAGATTGCAGTTGGCCGAGGGGATGTCCTATGCCTACTATTATTCCAGTGCTTTATAGTAGACCCAAATGGGTGAGATAGGTTGGTGGTAGCATTGGATTGACATGATGGCGTCTTTTATCTGGTGACCATACAAAAACTACAAGTAGTGGGATGATGAGGTAGATCATCTAAGCTTATGTAGACAATACCAATTCTTGATTAGGAGGACCACGTAGACCTCATTGATTATAGAGATGTATTTTCTGCAGCGCGTCCTTAGGCAGTTCAGAGAGCATCATGGTGTACCTGTAGGGACAACTGAGTATGCTAGATCATCCTGAAAGTATGCTTGGGGACCAGCCATTCTAGTGGCCTTCACAGAGCAGTAGATTGATGGGCTAGGACCCCAGCCATGGGGATGGAGAGGTGGAGCTACAAATCCTAGGACTACAATAGATTACAATCTATGGTGGTAGGCTCATAGACTAGTGCCCTTGATAGATCTTGAGGGGCCAATTCCTGTGGACAGACAGTCAGTGATACCTCATGTGCCAAGGGCCAAGTGGGGAGGCATAGTTGGTGACAAGGGAAGAGGCCAAGGGAGGGATGGAGGTAGAGGTGGAGATAGAGGTAGAGAAAGAGGTAGGGATAGAGGTAGAGGTGGAGACAGAGGCAAAGAAAAGGGTGGGGGGAGATGACGGTGAGATGTTCAGAGACAGGGCCAGAGAGTGCACCCATGTGTGGTGAGGGTAGCATTAGATATTATCCTAGAGGTTGGCAAGGAGGGAGAGAGAGAGGAGCATACTAGAAAGGAGGGATAAGGTGAGGAGGAGTAGCCTAGACAGGAGGTAGAGGGTGAGGAGAGATAGGAGGAGGAGGTGGAGGTGGAGAGATGGGAGGAGGATGTGGAGGAGAGGTTGAGGCAGGAGGATGTGGTTGAGGAGGAGGTTAGACAAGAGGAGGGGATCAGACATAAGGATGAGGAGGATGATGATGAGGATGATGCCATGGATGAGGTAGAGAGACTACTCATATGGAAGATGGTGCAGAGAGATGAAGAGATACCCTCCAGCTCGGTTCTACCCCATGATGCCACGACCAACCAGAGGGTGGTAGACCTTTAGAAGAGATTGGATGAGAGTGCTACATAGATCCAATCACTGCAGTCAAAGCTAGAGGTGGCTCAGGTAGAGCGGGATTAGGTAGTGATCCTCCAATAGGAGTCAGCTCAATGGTGCTTTGAGTTTGTAGTGTTATACATAGGGCCTATAGGGGATATTTCTCATGAGTTGGGGAGGGTGCGTACGAGGATGGGATAGTATAGGACCTTATATGAGTAGGAGGTGCCTCCTGAGTGATGAGATCCTACATTGTCATGGACACAAATGAGGATAGGCAGTGATCACCAATCAGGGAGTGCTAGTGGTATCCAAAGTCACACCAGTGTAGGAGGGTCTACCTCCTCAGGGCACACATCATGGCACAGGTCCCACCATTCATGCAAGCATGCCTCGAGTCACCACTCAAGCCACAACCATGGGTCCACTGATTCAGTGCAGAGGTCAGGATAGGGGCAGCCACCAGTGGTAGATCCTTCTACTTCTCAAAGTCAGGCCACATTGACATCATAGATGCCATCAGTGTTAGTTCCATTGGTTGCTAATGAAGAGGTTCCTACAGGTACACCCCTCACTTTAGTACCAATTATAGAGCTCCCGACACCACACTCTTCACCACGAGGGGATGATGAGAGTCTACCCTAGGGGCATGTCTGTTATTATAACACATTATGTATATACTATTGAGCCTGCGAGCTCCATTTTTTGGGCTATTCTCTTGACTTTATCCTGTGACATTGTACATTTTTGAGATGATATTATATGATGATGCAGTTTTGATGTAGCATACATATGTGTTATGTGATGCTATTTGATTTATGCATTAAGATATATATGATGTGATGTATCATGTATCATGTATGTCCTGTGATGTTTTCTTATGATATGATGTGATTATGATGCTATGCTTATTTATACGTTATGTTTATTTTGTGATGCTGGTGATAATGATATGCATAATGTATTTATTTAAATGGATATCATGCAAATGTGAACGTAATATGCAATGAAATGTTATATGATTTAATGCTATGGATAATATATGTATGAACCTAATGCAATACTTATATGATCATGTATGCACTCATGTTTTTGTATGTCACAAGATATCATCATGAGATGGATGAGAAAAGATGACCAGACTAACAAGAGAATATGATCAGACTAATGAGAGAAAATATGACTAGACTGAAGGAGATGCATGTTAGTTCTTAGACCAAATCCTTCAAAACTCTTCCATAGGACTTTAATATTTATTGCTCTTTAATCATCATTGGGAAACTATTGTAATGGTCAACAAACACCATGATATGACATAGATCAAGGTGTGCAAGTTCATACCATCACATAAGACAAACAGTCACAGATAAGGATGATCATGACTCATATTAAGAGCGTGATTTCCCCAATCTTTTTGTCATAATCAACCACAAGTAGTAAAAGAAAAAGACAATTCGTGAAACATCATTGCTTCTCTAAATATTGTTTCTAGGACATCCTTGAGAAACTACCAGTGTTATTGTCATAAAAAAATAGAGCCCTTATCATGATACATTGCTATTTTTTCTAAATCCTAGAATCAAAACCTCGTTGAGAAACTAGTAGTCATGCATGTCAATCATCATGATATGTCATTGCTTCTCTAAATCCTATTAGTGGGATCTGTGTGATTGAAAATTAGAGATGCGTAAATGAATTAAAATAGTTATTCAAACACACTAATATAACATTAACTCAAAGGAAATAACTAAACAAAACAAACTCTTATGCGTATGGCTCCTTCAAAGGCATCATATTGTCCTCTATCTTTAGTGTTTTTGTCGATTTCAGCTTTGTGTTCTCAGATTGTAGGCTAGGCTCAACAAACTGTCTTCCTAAAGAACGAGATTTTGATATGATATAGATGCAAGATTAAACTATGACAATGATTTGAACTAAGAAACTTGAAATAAACATGATGCTATTAAAATGCTAAATGAACTAAATGCATGAACTCTAATTAATTGCCTATTACCAATGCTTGGATTCACACAGGTATTTATAGAGTTTTTTGAATGATTTTGATTGGTTGTCTTGATTGACGGTTGTGATAATTCCTGGCAGATCGAATGGTTGAAGATGGATGGAATTGAAGAGAAAATAGAAGAAACCTAAAAACAAGATTTTTCTATTTTTTTATGAAAGATGAAAAAGAAGAGAAGATAAGAAATCATCTTTCTTAAAAAGAATAAAAGAAAGATTTAAAGTTGATAAATAATTAATTAAAAAAAAATCAATTATTTATTTGTGGAGGACATTCAGCTTTTCTCAATTAAATAAAAATATTTAATTAAGCTTTTTAAAACAGAAGAAAGTTTGAGATAAGAATAAAGCTTTAATCAGGTTTTATTGAAAAAAGCAAAAAGATCTCATAATTAAATAAAATATTTAATTATGATATGAGAAATTTGCACAACTGAAAATACCTAATTGTGATTTGGAAAGAAAGCACAAGATCCTTTAATTAAATAAGATTTTATTTAATTAAATCACTTTTATGAAATTAATTAAATGAAACATTTAATTAATTAGAAGAAGAATTAAAAATAGAAGAAAGAGAAATATTTAAACTTAATTAAATCAAAAGATTTAATATAAATTTAAATAGTGATAATTAATTTAAATAAATAGAATGTATTTATTTAATTAATTAAGTGGACATATGAAAATAATTAAATAAAATAAATTTATTTAATTATGGAAGAAGAATAAGATGAATGAACAATATAATTAAATTAAATAAATTTAATCATATGTAGAGGACTTTAGGAAAAATTAATTAAATAATAAATATTTAATTAATTGCCAGGATTATAGACATGACCATTTTTATGCGTATACAGGATCTCACTGAAAAACTAATAACATGATAAAAATCCAAAAGACAAGTGTCAAGTGTTTTCCAAGTGCATCTGGATATCCATTGTTTTGATGTCAAGATGGTAGGTTTGATGACGATGTGATGGCAGATTGTCAAATTTTTGGTGATGCCTAGATTGTTGGAAAAGTATGCCTCAATCATGACAAGCTGTAACTTCTAGTGGAGTCAAGTCAATGTGACATTTTCTATGTTTGGCCGACTAGCAGCTTTGGATCTTAAGTTTTTGTATAGGTTGTTGTGACCTTAAAGAATTCTTGCCAAATAGTGTTGCATTTAAGTTCATCGGGGTAACATGAATGTTTCGTTATGAAGTCTTATAGAAGGTAATTTGTCTCACCGACAAGATGTTTTACATGGAGTCTTCAAGATAACCTTCGGTGGCTCAGTAAGAAGTCTTACCGATATGAGATGTCATGTCGATGTCGTTCAATTTGAAGTCTTAGGAGAAAGTATTTGAGTTTGGTATAACTCATATCAATAAGGAATGTCTCACCGATGGTGTTCACTCAAGGTAGCACAAAAGATCTCGTCATGAGGTCTTAGCGAGAATAGTAAGTCCTGCCGACTACTTATCACCTCAAAGAAAGTCTTAAAGCTTCAGTATGATGTTTCATCGAGAGTGATATGTCTCGGTGATAGATGTGCACTTCATAGAAACTTTGAATCTTTAGTGGGATGTCTCAGCGATAATGATATGTCTTACCGATAGTAGTATGGCTTCAAAGTAACATAAGAGATCTTGATGAAACCTCTTGGCAATAGTTGAATGTCTTAGCGATAGATAGGTGTTGATGGAAATACTAAGTCTATGTGACTTTTGGACCTCACTATGATCTCCTAGTGAAAGTGATAGGTCTCGCTGACTATTTGGTGCTTCGGTGTAACACATGAAAGCTCGATAGGATGTCTTGGCAAGAGCAGTATGTTTTGCGGACAGCATGACTCTTCGAAGTGACTTGTGAACTTGGTAAAATGTCTTGTTGATGGAGAAAATCTTTCCAATAGAGATGCATTGGTTGTCAATGGATTTGGTATGACTCAAGGTGTTCGCTATATCATCTTGCTAATGGAAAATTCTCTTGCTAATATTGATATGAAGACTTTGTGGCATCGGGGAGACACTGTTAGTGTCTCACCGAGATGCCAACAAAGTTTGAATTCTTTTGACCAAGTGAAGACTATCCTATGTGGTGTCTTATGGACCAATCAAAGGAGCCAAATAGGGACCGCTAGCAGTTGGACTATTGCGGCTGTTACTGATAGGAAGCTTGATAGACAGGGGTGATATGGTTATACTCTATGATTGCAAATTGTGATCAGTTGGTTGAATTGACAAATTGTTGGGTGATTGTATGATCAGTGGATGAATTCTATTATGTAAAGACTATAACTTGAAGGTTCCTGTACAAGTTTGTTCATGGTGAATGCTACTGTAAAATGACACTAGAAAGATAAGTCTGACATTTGTATGTAATCTCCATTACTATAATACAAAGTTATTTCTCTTGGTGTGGTGGGTTTTTCTCTCGTAATTGTTTTCCCACATAAATCTGGAGTTCATAAGTGTGTGTATATTTCTCTATTTTTGTTATCTGTTTCAAAGTGCATCTTAATTGGACTATAATTGCAAATTTTGAAGAGTATCTACATTCTTCCCAGAGGTTTTGACATTAGGAGAGTTGTTTCTACACCTTGACTTTCCTTACACAGATGAAAAATGTTGAAATCTTTTTGAATTCATGAAGGACACATCTTGAATAATGTTGACGTCGACAAGATTTGATCCCTAAAAGTCAAAAGGGGTTCCTCAAAAGTGATGATGATGCCTAGGAAGGACACATCCTAAGGCATTAGTGACATATTTTGTTCTTCAGAAGGACTCATCTAAAGAATACTAATGTCAAAAGGAGTGATCCTTAGATGTCAAGTGGATCCCTCAAAATTTTGAATGATAGTGACGATGCCTAGGAAAGACACATCTTAAAACATGAATGATAGAGGTTATCTTTCAGAAGGACACATCTGAAGGCTAACCAAGAGTTGACAGTTTGACATGTCATGATGATTTTAATTATTTTGACCAAGTTTGATTTGTGTTGACTATATGTCAATATTGTCATGATGATATGATTGACACTCTGATGAGATTGTCATATTGAAATAAACGATTTCCATAATTTATTCTAGGATTTTATCCCTTTGGGAATGATTCATTTTTCCCTAATGACTTTTTGATATGTGTGCCAGTGTGATACCATGAACCCTAATGGACCAACCTAGTGCAGCATCAGGGGCTCATCAATAGATGGCCTTGCCTACATCATACACTCAGAGACCTCATAGTTTGACATGACCAATGACTTTGTCTTGTTGAGAAAAGTTTAAGTTATTATTTTATTTTGACCAACCTAAAAGGATTGACCTAATGTATCAGGGACTCAATTGTGAGTCTTGCCTATGTAGCAAATGTGTAAAGACAATGTCGTTCAGACGAATAACAAAGACTGATTAATTGACATGACAAACTTTTGACAAGAGGTGATTTTGTGTTCCATGTCTTTGAGATAGCTTGAAATTTTTTGTGATTTCTTTAGGAAATTTTTTGGATTTTTAAGTCTTTCTTTAGGACACTTTGTGATGTTTTTGTCTTTTTTCAAAACTTTTTACAATGTTTTTGTCTTTTTTTAGAACATTTTGTGATGTTTTTTGTGTTTTTTCAAGACTTTTTGTGATGTTTTTGTCTATTTAGGACATTTTGCGATGTTTTTGAAACCATGTGTGACATCCACTGTAGTTACATGATAAAAATTTTCCCCCAGTTAGGTCCAAGACTTATCCAATTCCCAAGGGACATCAAAGGGATGTTTCCAATGTACTAGGGGGACAGTCATCAGGACTTGATGTCAACATTTATGAACCATGAGAGAAAGGGTATGGTGATTGACGTGATAATGGCGAGACATATATTTCATCCTAGGCCAAGGTAGAAAAAGTAACAGTAGATGATAGAGCAATGATTGATTACACATGGTGCCTATTTTCCAGGTTTTCACCATGGTACTTATCCAAAGCGCCTGTTTGCTAGGTTTTCACTATTGGATGAATTATTTATCTTTACTATTTTTGTCATTTTTGTTATTTTTATGGTGCTGCCAAGATGCCTATTTGTTAGGTTTTCATCAAGGAAATGATTCTTTTATCATTTATCATTTTTTTTGTATTTTACGATTTTCAACTCAATCTTTTGATGCTATGCATAGAACTTTCAGAGATGTAGACTATTGATAGGCTCTATCAGTTATTCCCCATCTAGAGTTTCTAGCTAATAGGATCTAGAGCCAAAAGAAGATATAATGACATAAGGACCCAACTAGTTTGGTTCAAACTTTCCTAGCTTTTCTCTGTCAGCCTGGTTCTTAGGGTTTTGCATGATGACTAAGTCGTCGATGTTAAGCTTCCTGACCATAACCTTTGTTTTGTAATTGTGACAGAGATGGTTTTGATACACCTATAGATGGTTTAAGGGATTTTTCCTTCTTTCTTCTAACATCTCTAGCTCGTGTAGGCGTGATTGTTTGTATTCCTCTTGATTAGTTAAACCCTTTAGGGAGACTTGTAAGGAAGGAATTTCAACCTTGATAGGTAAGATGACCTCAGCTCCAAAGACCAAGGTGAAAGGAGTGGTTCTTGTAGGAGTACGAATGCTAGTACAGTAGGCCCACAGAGTAGGGTTGAGTTGTATATTCCAGTCATGGCCAGCACCATTGATAGTCTTTTTGAGGATTTTGACAATGGTTTTAATTGATGCCACATCTTGACTATTTCCTTGTGGGTAATATGGAGATGAAAAATGGTGTTGGATGTGAAATCGCTCACATAACTCACAAAAATCTTGGTTTTTAAATGGATTTCCATTGTCAGTGATGATGGATTGCATAATGCCATACCGAAAAATGATGTAGTTAAGAATGAACTTGGATATTTGCTTGTCGGTTATGCATGTTAGAGGGATGGCTTTGATCCATGAGGTTGAGTCCCCATTGAGTGAAGGGCCAAGGAGAAGTGATCAGCCGAATTTCCTACACTAGAGCATGGATCAAATCACTATGAATCTGGCATTTGTGACAAGTCCTGACATATTCTATTACATCCTTTTCAACTGTTAGCCAATACTACCCAAGTATCATTACTTTCTTGGATAGAGTAGGACCACTTGAATGTGATCTGCATATACCATCACGTACTTCACATAAGGTTGTACGTGCTTCGTTGATGTCAAGACATCTAAGGAGGGTATCGTCAAAGCTACGATGGTAAAGGGTGTCACTAATGATGGTATACATTGTGGCTTTTCAGATGAAGGAATTCCTCTAGTTATTGGACAGGTTAGGTGGAAGGGCTTGGGATTTAAGGTAATCATAAATATCCTAGTACCAAGGAGAATCAAGACCAACAAGTTTGCAGACCATTTTTTACTCTAGAATGTCATAGGCAGGGACCATCAATTGCTCTATTAAGAATTCTAGTTGAGGTAGATTTCTTGGTATGTCCAGGAGAGAGCCTATTGTAGCCATGGCATTTGTTGGCTTGTTCTATGCTCTCAAAACTTGTTCAAAAGTTACCACATGAAAGTACATTTGGAAACTATCAACCATCCATTTGTAGGGCATCAAATTTTTGTCTTTTGTGTCATAGTCATCATTAACCTGGTTAATGGTCAGCTGAGAATCCTTGCATACATGTAGTGCTATGATTTTCCATTTAATTGCCATTCTTAGTCCTATAACTAATGCCTCATATTCTGCCACATTATTTGTGTATGGGAAGGAAATGTGGAAAGAATTAGGAATGGAGTCTCCTTGAGGGGTGATGAATAGGATTCCTACCCCCAAGCATGATTTTGTGTGTGATCCATCAAAGTAGAGTTGCCAAGGTGCCTTAGGTTCCATGTGGAATATCAATTCATCTGAAAAATCTGCAACTAATGGGTGATCACTTTGAAAAGGTGCATCTGCTAGTTGGTCTGCTATGACTTGTCCTTTTATGGCCTTCCTTTCTACATATTGAATGTCATATTCACTTAGAATCATGACCCATTTTTCCAAACATCTTGTTAGTGCTGCCCAACTTAACAAATATTTGAGTGGGTCAATCTTTGCTACCAGTTGTGTTTGATGGCTTAACATGTAATGTCTTAGCTTCTGAGCTACAAAGACCACAGCTAGACAAGCTCATCCAATTGATGTGTATTTCAATTCATACCTGACCAATGTCCAACTGATGTAGTATATAGCTCTTTCTTTTTCCTCTTGGTCATTCTGCACTAGTAATGCCCCTAGTGCTAAATTAGTGGCAGAGATGTATAGAATCAATGGCTTTTCATGAATGGGAGGCATGAGGAATGGTGGTGTTAGTAGGTAATATTTGATTTTTTGAAAGGATTCTTGACATTTATTTGTCCACACAAATGGAATAACTTTGTGTAGAAGATATTGGAATGGTTGGCATTTATCAACAAATTGGGCTATGAAGCGTCGAATAGATTGTACCCTTCTTTGTAGAGTTCTGAGTTCACTTATTCCTCTGGGAGGAGGCATTTCCATGATGGATTTTACATTTCTAGATTGACCTCAATGCCTCTTTGAGAAACAATGTATCCCAACAATTTACAAAAGGTGACACCAAAGACACATTTCTTAGGATTCAGTCTGACCTTATATTCCTCTAACGTCTTAAAAATTGTGTCCAACACCTTCAGATGATCTTTTCTTGTTGTCAATTTAGCCAAAAGGTTGTCCACATAGTCTTCCATTATTTTATTCATCATGTCATGGAAGATTTTGGTCATTGCTCTTTGATATGTGGCACCTACATTCTTAAGACCAAACGGCATGACATTCCAACAGTATGTACCCCAACGGCAAGTGAACAATGTTTTATGTTGGTCTTCTGGGGTGATGCAAATCTGATTATAGCTGGAGAAACCATCCATGGTGGACAACATCTCATATCCTACTGTGAGGTCAACTATAATATCAATATTTGGTAAAGGAAAGTCATCTTTTAGGCATGCCTTATTTAGGTCTCTAAAATATGTATAGATGTAGATCAACCCATTTGGCTTTATTATTGGCACCGGGTTAGATATACATTTGGTGTAGTCAATAGACTATATGAATCCAACATTTAGCAGTTTCTTTAACTTGACCTTGACCAATAGAACAACTTGAGGGTGCATTTTGCATAACTTCTGCTTGATTGGCTTGGCATCAGGTAGTAGTGGCAGATGGTGCAGAACTAGTTCTAGGTCTAATCCTGCCATGTCAGCATAGGACCA
Organism: Sequoia sempervirens; assembly: GCA_007258455.2. NCBI lineage: Eukaryota > Viridiplantae > Streptophyta > Pinopsida > Cupressales > Cupressaceae > Sequoia > Sequoia sempervirens. The sequence continues at coordinate 25,560,664 of VDFB02049217.1, forward strand.
TGCGAAGTTGATTTTATGTTTTGCAAAGAATTTATGAAATTCTAGTCTCTTTTCTTTAGTCAATGATGTAGCAAAGAGGACCATTTTATGATCTTCTACAGTTGATATGTTATCCTCTATGGTGTCTTCTATAAGCATAGCCGATTTCTCTTGTTGTAAGGGAAGAAAGTCTAGTTCTCCATCTTTGGGCACCTCAGAAAGGTTTTCACCCTCAAATACATCCTTTGTTTTTACTTTTTTGTTGTCAGAAGGTGCTTTTGGTTTTCACCTAAAGAAATTTCATTTTTCTTTTTTTTCTTTTTTTATGACTAGAGGATGCAGCATTCTCATTGAAGTATGCCACACAATCTAAATCAATAGTGAATCTTGCCTTATGATCACCAATGCGTATGCCTTCATGTAATCCCATAAATTTTTTAATTGCCTCATTCTGAAATGTGTCCAGGACTGGCAGGCCTTGTTGGTCCCAATAAACTAACTGAGGATAAACTAGGGAAATTCCATTGTCAGTGTTGGTGAATTGAGGGGAGGATACATAAAGCATGTAGACAGATTCAGTAATGTTGTAAATGAGATTATCATCGTCCAACTCGACATTAGACTCTATCCAATATTCCCCTTCACTAGTCTCATATTTGTTGGAAAAATAAGGGTTGAAGGACTTAGAGTCCTGGTTGTAAGTGTCATCTGGTACTTCAGATGGATTGGACTAGAGGGATTTTTTGGTGGTGTTTTCTACATAGCAATAGCTCAGACAAGATGCAATATCCTATCTCTCTTGGTAGGTATATCTCTATCAAGAAGCCACAAGCAATGACCCCAAGGTCTCTAATGTCAGGTCTTGACAATGCATAAACAACTCAGTGATAAATGTGAAAATGTTAGTAATCACAATGGTACCTTACTACAAGAAAAATATTGAATCTCAATTTACCAAATCTAGCAATACTGTGATACTTCAGTCCTAAATTTAATCCAATGATCTAAGAAATAATGAAAGATAAGGGTTTCAGAGAGATTTTCCAAACTTAACATTAAATCTAAGATTAACAATGCAAATGACCAAACACTTGAAATGGACCAATCCCTCAAAACTGATCTATACTTGACCTAGATAAATCTACAATCTTATAGAAACAGTGCAATCTTCTAAGGTATTAAGATTTTCAAATCATGAACATTCATTCAAACAATCCTATTGTAATTGAAATAAACAACACTCATAATTGAACTAAGCACAATGAATATAAAGTCTAGGCTAACTTTGCAAAGCAACTAATAATTAGTTGGCTGCAAAAAGTATGGACTAGGGATTGCTGCAACACCCCAAATATCAGATCATGAACATCATTGAATCAATTTTAATTATAAATATCGACCTTCCTCAAAGGAATACTAAAGATAGAATAACAAGAACCATGCAAGATAAAGGGAAAACAAGTATGGTACCAAATCACAATGTCATTACTTGCTCTCAAATTATCCACTGTAACAACAATTCTAGCTTTCGTTACAATATTTGCTTGAGAACCACTATTAACTAACTCTATCTCTACTTAATTCACTATACACTAGTTCTATCTATCTAAGATTTCTTAACCCCTACAAAAGAGGTAGAATTCCACATTTATCGAAAAACCACCCAAAAACATGTTAGCCTAGATAAGTTTTACAATAATAACAAAGCCCAACAAACCATCTAGGAGGAGCTCAAAATAGAATAATAAAAAAAGAACTAAATGCATGTGTTCCATCCAAGTTGATATGAGATCTCTAGTGTAGCTCGAACCAATGTCTGGCAACATAATGGGGAAGCACAAATCTCAATGTAGCCCACATTAACTCCCTTCTCCCTTATCTTTATTTTGATCTAGCATTTCATGAAATTTCAAAATCCTATCCAAGTTAGCTATTGGTGGCGCAAAATTCTAAGTATGAATATAAAGTCCAAGCTAAAGTCCAAGCTAACTTTGCATAGCAACTACCAATTAGTTGGTTGCAAAAATTATGGACTAGGGATTGCTACAACACCCCAAATATCAGATCATGAATATCATTGAATCGATTCTAATTCTAAATATTGACCTTCCTTAAAGAAATGCTAAGGATAGAACAACAAGAACCATTCAAGATAAAGGGAAAACAAGTATGGCACAAAATTGCAATGTCATTCCTTGCTTTCAAATTATCCACTATAGCAACAATTCCAGCTTCTGTTACAATATTTGCTTGAGAACTACTATTGACTAACTCTAGCTCTACTTAATTCACTCTACACTAGTTCTATCTGTCTAAGATTTCTTAACCCCTACAAAAGAGGCAGAATGCCACATTTATTGAAAAACCACCCAAAAACATGTTGGCCTAGATAAGTTTTACAATAATAACAAAGCCCAACAAACCAGCTAGGAGGAATTCAAAATAGAATAATAAAAAAATCACTAAATGCATGCATTCCATCCAAGTTGATCTGAGATCTCTAGTGTAGCTCACACCAATGTCTGGAAACATAATGGGGAAGCACAAATCTTGATGTGCCTACATTAACTCCTTCTCCCTTATCTTTATTCTAATCCAGTATTTCATGAACTTTCAAAAGTGTCCTATCCAAGTCAGCTATTGGTGGAAAAGGAAAAACCCTAAGTTAATTTTCAATGGATGCAATTTCTTCTCTTGACTACTTGATTGAATTATCCCAATCCACCTTGTACATCATATATTTATCAATAATTGCAAGGTAGGCAGCTGCTTCAACCAACTAGTGCTCATAAATAGAATCATCATCAAGTGGTGCATAAACATCCTGCCACCATTTTCTCAATTGTTCCAGACTCAAATATTTGGGAGAAATCTTCCTTCTTCCTATCATGATCTCAAAAAATGCAATAGAGCCATTATATACACCACTTAGGGTATCATCAATCTTCCTTCTTTGTTTGTAAATCTTCTTCAACACTTTCTCCCTAATTTGTAGTCCTCAAACCATCCCCAAGGTTCAGTAGCTTAAGAGAACGGAAGGTCTTGTCACTTACTATTTCATCCTTGGTGTATTCCATGACAATCTTGGTTTTCTGCATCAATAGGTATGTATCCTCATTGTCTTGTGCTAACACTTGCTTCAACCAAGCCATCTTCCTTGTAGAATCCTTTCATGTTGACAAGATGTCCTTAATAGCTTCATCACCCTTTATTTGGACCCCTTTCAACCAATTCACAGTGGCATGAGTGGAAGCCTTCATCTTATCAAGCTCAGTGATGGCCTCTTGAGGTAGAGGATTTGTAGCTAAGAAAGAAGGGTTAATGGACTGCAGTGGTTTCATTAAATCCTCCAAGCACTTCCTAAGATTATCATTTTCCTTCTTTAAATCTTGCTTGGTTCTTATCTCCTTCCTTAGTTTGTCCAAGATGACTGCACTAGAACCTTCATAATCTTCAATGTCCTGCTCAATGGATGTAGGTCCAAGATTCAAAGTTTGAATGTTGTAATCCCTTCTAACCACATCATTCCTATTCTTATCTAGAGCAAGGGTAGCAATATGAACAACTCTATTATAAGCTTCATCTCTTTCAATTCTTGAGATCACTTTGGCTTTCCTTTTACCTTTATCCTTGCCAATATTTGTTAGCAAGTCATCCCAATTAAGTGGTGTGTCTTCCACTACAACTTTTTTTCTCTTAATTTCTCTATCTAACCACTCTAGAATAGTAGGGTCCAATTGCAGTTGACTCTATCCTATTCCTTCTTGTTGACCTTCTGATATCTCTTCTTCCAAATTCTATTTCTCAGGAGTCTCATATGTCTTTCCTTTCTGTCCAATATGTTCTTCTTCATGTCCATGGGAAGGGATCCTTTCTGCCTCCTTCTCCCCTAGAGGAGACTCAACCTTCTTATTTGTGATGGGTGATCCCGCATATGCAACCAAGGGAGATTGCATTACCTTTTCAACTTTAGCTTTTGCACTGTAAACTTCCCCTACATGGAACTCCTCTCCTTCAGTATTTGGATGTTCTTCAACATTTTCCACCTCACCTAGTTCACTTTGAGTTTCATGAGTGGAAGGAACATCATCTTGCTACTTCTCTTGAGAAACAATAGGAGGAAGGCTTTCTTTTGGCACATTTTCCTTTAGAGAAGGAGTCCTAGACCTCCTTGTATACACCTTCACCTTCTCCCCTAAAATTTCTACTTATACCACAGGTGGGGCAATCTTTTCTTGTTCTTTAGCACTTTCCTTCTTTGACAATTTCACAATCCTTTTTCTCTTAAGCACCAAACAATTAGTCTCAGGATTTTGTTCTTCCATTTCTTTCTGTTCATCCCTTTTAATCTTTTTCCTCTTCTTAGCCTTTGGATTTCTCTATTTTTCAGTCCGTTGGACTTCTTCCTCATGGGAACCTTTGATCTTGACCTTGAGTGGAAAATCTAACTTACCCTTACCCTTTGGATCTTGTTCAGTTGACTCTTCAAAGGTGGAGGGAGGATCTAAATCTCCCATCAAACTGTATGTGCATTTGACTCCATTATGCTCCAACTCCCACAATTTGTGCCTTAGCCACATCTTGGTAAATTTAATAACTAGATCATTTTTTTGTTTCAACTCTATCTTTTCTTCCTCTAGCCAGTCAACATCACCAATGGGCCTATCCTTCAATGCCTCATAGGCACGATCCTGAATTAAGTTCCCATCATCTTCCAATTGATTAGGAACTACCCTTATATTGTATAGATGGATTGCATCCATTTGGGAGCCTATAAAATGTCTTCTTTCTGACCTCAAATTCATCATTGCAAGTGGCCTAGTAGTCCTCCAAGTTCACCTTATGGCTATACTCTTTGCTGGCCTTATTTTGAGCTTCTCTTGTAATATCAAATTTGGACCTCTTGGAGTGGAAAGACAAGCCAAGAGTACTCATTTCTTCTTCTAAAGCTTGAGCAGAACCAATGGAAGGACATACTTCTCTAGTGCCAATCCTTAGGGGAAAACCTCCACCAAATCTTGTCTTGTGTTTTTCATTCTTGAAAATAGCATCAAAGTCACAAATCTATCTAGTTACTTCCAACGATATGATATGTTGAGTGGGATACCTTGGAAGTCTATATTGGGCCCTTTGGTGGCCATCAATTTGGATGTAGGAGAAGGTTGGGAACTGTATAAACAAGGCTCCATACTTCTTGATGAGCTCCTTAGCCTGATCTAAAATCCTAACATGCTCTACTTCTTGAAGCATCCTTGTAATATACATGGTAAATGCATCATTTTCCCTCCTATAGTCTTGGTTTGCAACACATTGGACAAATCTTCATGGAGTATTTTTCTAATCAGACTAGCCCAATGATAGTCAGTTAGCTCCTATTCTATCCTTATAATAGCATGACACATCCAATTCTCAAATACACCTACACTCTTTAGTCTGAAAACCCTGCTAAGTAAGGTAATGGCATCATAATACTCTCTCTTGAGCTTCACCCTGAATAGATACTTGTGTAGTTTGGAGTAGTGTGTCTTGTGCTTTTCAAGCCAAGAGTTGATGAGTTGATTAGATTTAACAATTGTTTCTTCATAGAACTGCTTGGCAGACCCCATGTTAAATGCCACCACATGAGATCTATCTGGCATATCAAAATTTTGAGAAATGGAGATAGGGTTGAGATTTTCTATCATTCTCCCTTGAGGACTAATAATCTTTTGGGTACCCTAGTTGTACTGTCTGGCACACTCAAGGACAAACTCATAACACTACACAGTTGAAGGGAAACTAGCCACATGCACTAAACCTGAATCCTTCATCCTTCTAGCCACCAAGGGGAGGTCTTTAGCTGCCATTCTTTCTTTGAACTCTTCATAGCCCCACATTCCAACATTTGTATCAGTCACCTCAAACCAAATTGATGTGATCTTGCTCTTAATGTCCATTTTGATCTTTTCTACCTAAAAAATCAAGGATCCCTCTATTACCTTGCTATATTTAGCCTACAGTCACCAAGAAAGCAAAGTAAAACCACATGAAAGTAATGTCCATCCATGAACACATCATTAGAGTGCATCTCCTATAGTCAAGGTGTCATTAAATCTCACATAAAATGATCACAGTAAATTTTGGGTTTCAAGACCATCCGCATAATCTGAGCTAGAGAGGAATTTTGGGAAATTCCAGACTAATTGAATTCCAATAGATTAACCAAGAAACACCTACTTAACTATAAAACCTAATCATATTCAATCCATAAACCATATGGAAAATTGAAATATGACATGAAATAATCATTAAATGTATCAAAAACCATAAACAAATCCACTTGTCCCATGTTCCTTTACATTTCATTAGAGTTCGTTCAGGAAAATCTGTGAGGGACAGATTCTCATGAGGAACGAGCCAAATTTTAGTCTTTAGAAAATTCAAGAGACAATGGACTTCAAAGAAATTCAAGCTCGATGGAAATCCATGGGTAAGGTGAAACTCTGAAGTGATCGGCATAGGAGCATGTACTTTGTCCAAACAAATTTCATTTGGAATGAGGTCATACTAAGTGGGGCATGTCTTGCTGACCAAAAATGTGGATACACATGTCAATGAGAGGCTTTCTCTTTAGGGTGAGGTCATGGTGAATCCTTTTGGTCTCACTAACTATTAGGGTCCAATGAATGCTTCAGCCAGACTAAAGTTTCTCGATAGGAAGTCTCAGCAAACTTGCAGCATGTTACTGAATGTTGATGTAACAAACATATCGATAAAATAAATGGGTGGTTGGGGTATGGTCTCAGAGAATGTTCTTTTTCTCACCGACTAGTGATATAACAAACACATAGATATGACTAACCGGTGGTCAGGGTAATGTCTCAGTGAATTTTCTTTGTCTCATAGACTAGCAATATAAAAAACACATCGATATGACTAACGGGTAGTCAGGGTAAGGTCTCAACAAATGTTCTTTGTCTCATCAACTAGTGATATAACAAACACATTGATATGACTAATAGGTGGTCGGGGTAAGGTCTCAATGAATGTTCTTTATCTCACTAACTAGCTATATAATAAACACATTGATATGACTAACGGGTGGTTGGGGTAAGGTCTCGATGAATGTTCTTTGTCTCACTGACAGGATACAAAATACTTTTCAGTGTGAGAATTACATTGTCCTGGTGATCATATATAAACTTATGAAGGGCTCTTGGTGAGACACAAGGTGACTGATAGGATATCTCCTCAAATTTCAAGGGTCACAGTGAAGAAAATCTGAAAGGGGGCATATTATCCCAAAGGAACAAAAAATTCTAAAACAACAGAAAAACCCAGACTATGATGCTAAGTCAGGATTTCACTCAAACACTAGATCAATGATGAATTCCAAAGACTCAAACTTAGAGCCAGTTTAGTATAGTTTCTCTATGGATCCTCTTAGTGTTCTAGGCCTATTTTAAGATGAAATAAGGTGGAATAGTATTATCCTAGGTTTCAAACCCTACTCCTCTACCACTAGCGTAAAGGTAAGCTTAGAATTGGATCACTTCAAGTGCTAAGTAGTCACTAGGGTTTAATAATTACTCTTAGGAAAGATTCACCAAAATGTAGATAGATAAATGAATTCAAAACTCACCTAGGAGATGGAAAATAACACAAGACAACCCTAGCATGGAATGGTCGAACACAGAGGAATTTGAAACCCATAAGTTCTCCTCACATCAGTGTGCTATGCATAATTATCCATTAAAAGAAAGGCAATAAAAAATACCATTGTGATGCAAAAATTGACCTCAAAAGTAGCAAAGCAAACGACATCCACAAAGAACAGATGCAAAAAAATTAGCAATCACCACTTAAATCCACAATTCGCACAGTGCAAGGCCCTAAATTTGATCAAACACTCCTCAAGAACAAAAACTTAGCTCGATCAACAACAAAAATAAGCACGATGACACAAAAGACTTCAAAAATCCATTAAATACCTCATTCATAGCTCGTACAAAGACATTAATGCCATCAACAGGATAGTCACAAAAAACTAGGGACCCGATGACTAGATGAAATTTGAGATAATCTAGCCTATGCAAAATTCCACGGATGTAGAAAATCATCAAACAATAGGGTCTAGCTGGAGTCCAAGCAGGATTCAAAAAAATTTGACTAGGGTAGAATCTCCCGAATCTAAGTAGAAGCCCAAAATTTATCTAGAACTTAAAATTTTCAATAAATAACCTAGGGAAATCATTAAGGAAAATAAAGTGAACATTTAAGCACATGCCAAATTGAGATAAAACCTCAAGATGAAAGGGCCAAGACACCAAAACCAAAGCCAAAGAGAGTCCCTGCCTTCAATGGGGCATTTGTGCAAAAATTGCACAAAAAATGTCAACTTCCACTAGGGAAATGCTCCAGATCATTTGATGACAAACATGAATCAAGAACCCAGAAGCTCTAGTTTCAATCTCACGATCAAACAAAAAAATCAAAATGCAAAGATTCAAAGAATCAGAACCAAAGGATAGACTGAACCTTTCATAAACTAAAAATCCAAGTGTGTACATATGAGTTCATTCCTCTCCTTAAGCTACTACATAAACCAAGCTTTGTCAAGTCAGGCTATGTAAGGATTCTAACTTCAAAATTAACCTGGATAGAGCCTCGCTGCTAGTCAATCATCCATAGCTCTGACGAGGTTATTGTTGTCACTCTCTTGAACATAGCTCTACTACTAGCCAGCTTCTATAGCCCTGGTAGACGTGTTCAAATACTCTTGATAAGTTGAATTTATTCTTTTTGATTCAATATTTCATTTTTCCTTATTTTGATATTCTCTAATGTCACTTTCATTTCAACCTATGAACAATGAAGCTCACACTCAGGGCTGAGAACCATAGTGGTGCTGAAGAAGAAATAAGATTTTTCACTTGACAAAACTTCACAAGGATTCCTATAGTAACATCAAGATTCTTAAGATATATGAAAGATATGAGATTTAAGAGTATTTCAAGTTCAAATAAAAACTAGTGACCTATCTTCTATAAATTTGACATTAAGACTGTTGATGATAGAAAAGAATTCAATCATCCTTTCAAGATACAAGACTTCAGTCCACCAACAAAATACTTAGAATAGTTCTAGATAATGATACATTTTCCACACAGTTGTAACACATCCTGAAAAAAATAGAGAAACCCCCAAAGCAAGAGCCAAACCAAAACAAACCAAACCAAAAAGCAACCTACACTAACCAAAACAAGAAAAAGAAAAGAAAAAAGGAAAACCTAATCTAACGATATACAATACTAGAGCTGAAATAGCTCAAGACTAGAAATAATGCTTTAGTTATTGCCCATTGACAGGTAGTGGGATATCCTCTCCAGTGAGAGTTTTCAAATGGAAAGCATTACCTCCCAGAACATTTGAAATCTAGTAAGGGCCAAGCCAAAGCTTATTAAATTTTCCATGCTCCCCTTTACGATCATGGGCTTATCCTAGTACAAAACCAGGTCAGAAATCCTAAAAGCTTTTACCTTCTCTTTTATCAAACCATCTCTTGACTACCCCCTGGTGTTTAGCAAAGCTTTCTAGGGCTTCATCTCTTTTTTCTTCAAGATTTAACAACTCAGAAAGCCTGGCCTCACATTTATCTCCCTCATCATAAAATGGATTAATGAACTATAAGGTAGGTATTTTTAACTAGATGGGAAACACAGGTTCTAGACCATACACAAGGTGATACAGGGAAGTTCCTATGGAAGTCTTATGTCTTGTACGATCTACCCAAAGGGAAAATCTAAGTTGAGTGTTCCAATCCCTAGAATTTCTCTCTAATAGCTTACGGATGACTATCAAAATATTCTTATGAGAAGACAACCAACCCATTACCCTATGGATAGTAATTGGATGCAAATTTTATGATGATCCCATGATCAAAGACCCAATTGGAAAATTTCAAGGATGCAAAAGTAGGACCATTATCACAAACTAAAGATAAACGACATCCAAAACAATTTATAATACCTAATTCAAGGAATTCAATCACTACCTCAGAAGTACATTGTTTACATGCAAGAGCTTTAGTCCATCTTGTAAAATAATCAGTAATGGTGAGAAGATACCTGTGGCTTACAGATGAGGGTGGGTTGATTGGACCTATGAAGTCCATTCCCCATTATGCAAAAGGTTTTACCTTGAAGATAGGCTGGAATGGGAGTGCTACATGTCTCTCTCTGGTTGTTGTGGTCTGACATACATGACAAGTTCTGACGTGGTTGTGTGTGTCCTTGAACAATGTAGGCCAATATTAACCTACTCTTAAAATTTGGTTTGTAGTAGAATGTGCAGAACCATGGTCGGTACCATATCTGTCATGAAGTTCTAACATCACTCTTTCCGACTCTACCATTCCTAAGCACCTCAAATAAACACCTTCATGATTCTTCCTATTTAGGACAACTCCTTTTAGCATGAAACTATCACCTTTGAAGCATAATTCTCTTATTTGTATTGCATTAATATGATCAAGGCATTTTCAAGTTAAGAGATAATGGACAATGTCATCATACCATTCACTAGGGGAAACATCTTCTAAATTATAAGCTTGAGCTATAAGATCGGGGCCTATCTTTGCCATTGTCTTTGTAAACCCTTTCCCTCTGACTAGCTTCATGGGCTGAATCTCAATGTCATATTCCTATAACATGGTCACCCACTTAGCTCTATGCTCTCCTAACTCATTTTGTATTAACAACAGTTTAACTGCAGAATTAGGGACTATAGCAAGGATTTTGTTTCTAAGGATGTAATGCCTGAACCTTTTTACTACCCTGGCTATGGCATAAGCTTGCTTCTCCACATTTGGGTATCTCAGCTCTGCATCCTTCAATGGTGTGTTCACGAAAGCTATGGGATGTTCATTACCTTGATCCGATTTCTCAGTTAATATAGTAGCTCAGGAGTGGTTAGAAGCAAAGGAATATATGTAGAATGGTCTAGCATAGTCTAGACTGACCAAAAATGGAGCTTTAACAATAGCCCTCTTTATCTCTACAAATGCTTCTTTTACTTCTGCATTCCATTCAACCTTAGCCTCTTGCTTCAACATTGCATTCAGTGGTTTAACTATCTCTGCGAACCCAATCATGAACTTCCTTAAAAAATCAATTTTATCAAAGAATGATTTCATTTCTTTCTTACTAGCAGGTGGTGGAATCTTAAGAATAGCCTCTATGCATTCTAGATCAATGGTGATTCCTTTCTCTGATATAACATGTTCCAACAATTTACCTTCTGTAACTCCAAAGATGCATTTCTTGGGGTTGAGTGATATACTAGCTCTCTGCACTTTTGGAAAACATTGAACAAATCTGAGATATGATTACCTCTCTTCTTTGAAATACTATCAGATCATCCATATATATAATTATGCACTTCCTCATTATATCTTTAAAGGCTATGTCCATTTCTCTTTGGAATGTAGCTCCAACATTAATCAAGCCAAAAGGCATACTCCTATAAGAAAAAGTGCCCCACTTGGTGGTAAAAGCAGTTTTATGTATGTCCTCATATTGCACCATGACCTGGTTGTACCCTGAATAACCATCAAGGAAGGACATCATTTGAGATCCATTTACAATCTAAAGCACCTCATCCAATGAGGGAACTAGATAATTATCTTTTTCTGATGCACTGTTAAGGTTCCTAAAATCTACACATAACCTGATTTCACCATTTTTCTTCCTGACAGGAACCAAATTTGCAACCCAATTAGAATGTCTGACTAGAAATATGATTCTTGTCGACAACAATTTCTACACTTCCTTCTATATTATGGGTTCCATTAGAGCATTGATAGGCCTTTACCTCTATCTAAAAGGTTTCACTCCTGGGTTGAGGGATAGTATGAGTTATGATTGATGTATTATAAGTCTTCAAGTCTCCATAACTCTAGGCTATCACATCTAGGTATCTATGTAGTGCATCAATGATCCCTTTTCTTTCTTCTAGAGTGCATAATTTACCAATAAAGATATTTTTGACATCATCTTGAGATCCCATATTATATTTGTCACACTATCCACTGATGGATCCTTTCCTAGTATCCTATTCCTGATCCCTGACCTTATCTAGATCAAAAACTATCTCTAATTATACCATTACTCTGGGAATTGTATTGGTCTTCAGATTTATTACCCCTTCCAAATCCATCTCTGCTTCTTGAAGTTATTTTTCATCAGTAATTTGAGAAGTAAAGACATCAGTATTGGTGATAAAATCTAAGATATGCTTGTCGTCTTAAAAAAATTGGAAGTTGGTGACATTATTAGGTACTAAGGGTACATGGGTCAGTTCCATAGTAAATTTCTTTATTCCAAAGAGAGATAAACACTATAAAGTGCTAGCTACCTAGGCAAGAGAGTCAATTGTCTAGTTCTTACTCCATGGAATCAATTAAATATTGAAGGCATCAAATCTTTCGATGAGATCCCATACTCTATGTCTATAATTGGTCATTCTCCTATCATTACAAGAGTATTGTCTCCTAACTTACTTGACTACTAATTCAGAATCTCCAAATATTTGTAAGATTTTAACCTTCTTCTTCAATGCTATTAGTAGTCCGTGAACCAAAGCCTCATAGTCTACTACATTATTCATACAATGAAATTGAAGTCGATGAGCAACAAAAAATGTCTTACCTTTTGGACTGATTAGCTCGAAACCTACCCAACTCTCTACTTTGATTTGGACCCATTGAATTTTAAGGTCCAACAATCAGTACCTGTAGACTTTTGTGCCTCTTCTTTTGTACTATTACTGCTAGGTGGTTCTTCATAGGGCATCACTTCTTTTCCTTTGGGATCTTCCTGGGTATTTTGAATATCAATTTCAACTACTAGGATGGGGTTGATATGTTTTTGTTTTTGTTCTATTGCAGCCTAGCATACACAACAATCCAGTTCTAAATGGGAGGAATTATGTACCCTACACCAATTAGGCAAAATTAGTTCTCTAAAATTCATTTTTCTACCTAACTGAACCTGATCCTTGTACATTTCTGAATAAACTCTTGTAAATTATCTAACAAAGCCAGCTGATTATCCTTTGAATCATAGTCATTCTTAGTTGGTTCCACTAAGGCTTCAATGCCATTAGACCCTATTGTAGAGTCAATAGAAATTGTATGCAACATGAAGACTTCTTCTATGTCTAACTCTACAAAGGGATCTGCAAACACATAGTTTCCCATACTTATGATGCTAGAATTTTAGTTGAAGTATACTGATATTCTATAATCATGTACTTCATCTTGGGCTCTCATTCAATTCTAATCCAGTTTAGAACCCCCTTCCAAGGAAGCTACATATGAGAATGATCAGTCGAAACATAACCATTCAAAGCTCTGGTGAAATCTCTTCCTAGAATTAATCCATAAGCATCAGGTATGTCAGCTACCTATATGTTGATAACCTATTGGATCCTAGGATTAGAAGCAATTTTCATATGAATCGTATTCAATTCCCCTACCACATTTACTTCAATCCTATCTAATTGTGTAACTTTCTTTTGTTTGTCAGCAGGGGTGATGCCCATAGCTCTACAAACACTGAGGGGCATAACATTGGTTGAAGCACCAGAGTCCAAAAGATAATTATGCAAATTTTTACCAAATATGAGGACAAAAATTAGGAATGGAGGAGTATATGTCTTTCCCTGAAACAGTGTTAATGGAGTATCCATTTGAGTGACCTGAGTCTTATATTTATCTTTTCCCCTCTCTTCAGGAGGAATATGGGCTTATTATGACTGTGATTTTTCCTTCATACTGATTGAGAACTAGAGGCCCCATCAACACTTTCACTAACTAGTTTATTGTGTGACATAGGATTCATATTATAAGCTCCTAAGACTGCATTCCTAATAGTTGGGACTCTCAATAACTCAAATGAAAATAGGGTTACCTTCAATTTTTGGAGTTCTTTAGCAACATATATGGCCAATTTTTCTTCACTCAGATCAGCAGGGGTCTCATTTGGATATTCCATCACCTTTTCCTTGTTTGCATCTACAACTCTCCCCTTTGGTACATCATTATACCCTAGATTTTGAGATAAATATTGTCTGGACACCTGAGGCAGTGATGGATTATTGCTAGAATTGGGATTTGGGGGCGTGTTGAAATTGTTTGGTGGAATGGAAGTAGTGAAGGGGCCTCTAGCTTGTGGATGTCTGTGTGGTAACTCCCTCAAATCATACTTCTTGACGGGCTTCTAGAAAGTCTGCACTTCTTCCACATAAGCCTCTTCCAAATCTTTGGGACCATTATCACTTACTAGATTCTTAGAAAATAACTATTTGATTTCATCTCCATTGCATACCTAGTCTGCCTCTTCCTCCACCTGATCAGTTTCTTCTTTAGACAAGTTCTCTTTACTTTGAGGAAAAGGGGCATGATTCAACACCAACATTGGTAAATCATAAGGATTGGATGGTACAATTTCCTGATTACTTGCATTGTTCTCTACTTCATACTAGAAGATTGAGGTTGTTGTTTGGAATTATTGATAGTCTAAATCAGAGTGTTGACATGTTTCATGGAGCCTACACCACCCTAATAAAGTAGCTTCAGCCAGATATACACGGCTCAGAGGCTTTTCGTGAGTAACTAGCTGCTTGTCAGGCTGATTAGCTAGTTGATCCAATGGGGTGGGTACTCCATTGTTAGGCCTTATATTCAAAGTCCTATTCTATCCTAGTGGTTGCCTCCTATCGAGCCCTTTTCCACCACCATGACCTCTATTGAAATTCTGGCCTGAGGATTGTCCTTTATCATAGTTCTATCTTCTATCATTATTATACCCTCAGTCATTATTAAATTCCCTATCATTGTTGTAACCTTTGTCCTAGTTATTTCCTCTTTCATTATTGTATCCTCAATCATGGCATTGCCCTCTATCAAAGTTTTGTCCTTGTAGATTTTCTCTATTATGATTAGACTGCATATTTCTCTGAGAAGCTTGCAACTAGCTGTTTTGGTTCCCCAAGTATGTCACTTCCATATTCAGCTTCTTTATTTGTTTAGACAATTCATCCAGTCTCTCTTTGCTAGGGTTACTATATGGTAACTGATTTGCATTGTTCTAGGAATATCCTAATGCAGCATTGGCATTCAGTGATTGATTCAAGACTTCAAAATTATGTAGGAAGGGAGGATAGCTGGCCTGAGGCTATATGTGTAGAGGTTGATTCACATTTTGTTGGGGGTAAATAATTATGGAAGAAACTTGTCCCACAAGAGGTCCTGGGTGAGGGACTAGAGGCAACTGAGATACTACACTTATGATGGGAGTATGGTTTGCCAAAGCTTGGTTAAGGGCTGAGACTTGTCTAGGGTGAGCAACAGGTCCTAATGAGGGTAAAGGCTTAGAAAAATGTTGCCTTAAATTAGTGCTAACTTTCATAGCCTCTGCATATTCATCAAGTAAACTAATAGGAGAGTTATTACTCCACTTCATAAAGGTAGTTGTCAAACTATCAAGTCCCTCATAATAAACTTCTAAGGTAGTAGGTTCATCAACAGCATAAGGAGCCTAAAATCTATTGTTGAAGGATGCTATAGGCTCATTGAATTCTCTTTTAATATTAGTGAATTCATAGTACAACTCATTAGAATTGATAGGAATTTGAAACTTCTATAGGAATGTACCCTCTAGTTCAGTCTAATACTTGATGGACCCAATGGGTAAATGATTATACCAATACAAGGAATCCTCCCCTAATGAATAAGGAAAGAGCCTACATGCTACATCCTCATGGTTTATCCCTCTATCCTTAAGGTGGGTCTGAAAGATCCTGATGTGTTCCTCAGTAGTCCTATTGGGATCATTGACATGAAATTTTGAACAAAAGTGTTCAGGGTTTTTGGGCATGACATTGTAAATGTAACAACTTAGTGGAGATGGGTTATTAGCCAGGAATGCCATTGGTGGAGGTGGGGGTGGTAATGGATGATTTATGACTGGCTAAGGTTGTGGGATTGGAATTCCCTCAGACTCAGATGAACCTGATGAAGATGGGGAATATGGAGATGATGATGACTCCCCCTTTATATTGGTCTTGCTTGACCTAGTAGGGTCTAGTAACTCCTAAAATTCCTCCTTTCCTAGAGTAGATCTGGTTCTCCTTTTGAGTCTTTCAGGAGAGATGGCATTCAAAAATCAATCTAGTTTGCTTGTTTAGGCCCTCCTTCTAGCACCAATCTATTGGTGGTGTTTTCTGCATAGGAACAACTCAGACAAGATGCAATATCCTAACTCTCTTGGCAGGTATATCTCTATCAAGAAGCCTCAAGAGATGACCCCAAGGTCTCTAATGTCAGGTCTTGACAATGCATAAACAACTTAGTGGTAAATGTGAAAATGCTAGTAATCACAATGGGACCTTACTATAAGCAAAATACTAAATCTCAATTTACCAAATCTAGAAATACTGTGATACTTTGGTACTAAATTTAATCCAATGATCCAAGAAATAATGAAAGATAAGGATTTCAAAGATATTTTCCAAACTTAACATTAAATCTAAGATTAAAAATGCAAATGACCAAACACTTGAAATAGACCAATCCCTCAAAATTGATCTCTACTTGACCCAAATAAATGTGCAATCTTATAGAAACAATGCAATCTTCTAAGGTAATAAGGTTTTCAAATCATGAACATTCATTCAAACAATCCTATTGTAATTGAAATGAACAAAACTCATAATTGAACTAAGCACAATGAATATAAAGTCTAGGCTAACTCTTCAAAGCAAATAACAATCAGCTAGTTGCGAAAAGTATGGAATAGGGATTGCTATAACATCCCAAATATCAAATCACGAACATCATTGAATCGATTCTAATTCTAAATATTGACATTCCTCAAAGCAATGTTAAAGATAGAATAACAAGAACCATGCAAGATAAAGGGAAAAAATTATGGCACCAAATCATAATGTCATTACTTGCTTTCAAATTATTGATGGAATATGTGCCTCAATCCTTATTGCCATGGAACTCCTGAAGGGAAAAGTTATTGTGACATTGTTCAGGTCTGGCTGACTAACTGTTCTAAATCTACTTGATAGGGTCATGTCACCAAGACTGAGTTGATGTCTTGTAAAAAATGACTATCGCTGTGACTTTCTATGTTTGGCATGACCTTTTAGCGAATGGAGATCTCTGGGCGATAGTTTGATCTTATCAGGTAAACACGAGGGTCTCAGGGAGGAGTCCCAACAACTGGAGATTATCTTATCAACTACATGTGGTCATTGGAGTAACTCTTGGTGCCCGGTGAAACATTATGGTGAAGTCAATATGTCTTACCGACTTGGCAAGACATGGGCACTCAGCATGTGGTCTTGGCAAAAGACATAAGTCTTCTTGACTAGTGAATTCAATGCTCGGGGTGACTTAAGACCTTGATATAAGGTCTTGGTGAAGATGATAAGTCTCGCTAACTCTTGGGCACTTTGGTATGACTTGCTCAACTGATGAAAGGTCTCAGCGAAAGTGAAAGGTCTTTCCAACTCGAAAAGAAATGAGTAATCGGTATGTTATCACGGCGAAAGGGCATAAGTCTTGCCGACTCGGTAAGACATGATGAAGCTCGATGAAATGCCACGATGAAAGACATGAGTCTCGCTGATAATATGTGACATTTGGGGTGACAATAGATGTTCGCTATGACATGTCTTGGAAAAAATAATAGACCATTTGGTGGAAGCTTTATCTGTTGGTATCATGTCTCATTGAAGAGCGATAGTCATGCCAAATGGCTCATGCTGGCATGACTTGAAGATTTTGATATGAGGTCTTGGCAAGATCGGTATGTCTTATCGATGGTTTCTCTAAGTTTGATATGACTTGTGTGCATTCAATATGAGTCTCATCGATAAGGGAAACTCTTTCTATTAGGAATGAAATTGATATTGATGGATTCAACATTCGCTATGTTGTCTTGCCAACTATTGAGACTTATGTCAATATCGTTATGAATCTTTTGAGCACTAGAGAGATAGTTCTCATGTCTCACCAACATGCAAATCCAATTGAATGCTTCTCTAACTATTTGAATTTCATATGTGGCATCTCATGAACCAATCAGAGCAAGCGTATTTCAAATGAATGACAGTTGATTTTTTGCATTAGTTGGAAGACTAGAGAAAAACAACATGCAAGGAAAAATCAAAGCTTGAAAGGAAATTATCTATAGTTGGAAATGGCAGATAAGGATGCACAAAAGGAAAATCAGAATGTCTTAAATAAAAGTAGAATGATTTTGATTTGTAAAATATAGTGAGTTCAATCGACATTGATGAGAGAATGGTCTATAACTGGTAAACAATGAGCAAAGCTACTATGACTAACCCCAGAAAGTTGTCTTTCTAATTGTATGTAATTTCTTGTTACTATAATACAAAGAGATTCAGCTCGGTGCAGTGGGTTTTTTCCCGATAGGGTTTTCCCATGTAAATTTGGTGTTCAAATTGTCTGTATGTTTTTTATTTTGTTTCTGTTAATCTTTCATGTGTCTCTTAATTAGATTGTAATTTGAAAATTGAGAGTCCTACATTGCATTCTTCCCTATGGATTTGGCGTTAGGAAAGTGTTTCCACACCTCTTCTTTCCTTACAAGTGGTATCGGAGCCTAGCCAATTGTGTTATCCTTGTGAGTGGGTTGGGTTTTTTGTGTCAATTATTTTTCAGTGGGAGTCTAGTAGAGGTCTATTAATTCAAATTATAGATTAAGATGGCAAGCACATTCGAAAAGATGGAGATAGATAAATTCAATGGTAGCAACTTCAAGTTGTGGAAACTCAAGATGGAAGATTTGTTAGTTTACCGAGATGTTTGGAATGTTGTGTCTAGAACAAAACCTTAGGCCATGAAGCAAGAAGATTGGGACCTGGAAGACAGAAATCAAAAGGGCTGATAGGGTCTATCTAGTTGACTCTGTTCTTCTAAACATGCATGAAGAAAAGATTGCAGCCTCTTTGTGGACAAGACTAGGTGCTATTTATTAGGGCAAGTCCTTGGTGAACAAGTTGTTCTTGAGGAAGAAGCTATAAAAATTGAAGATGCAAGATGGAGTTGGTGTTGCTGATCAATTGAATGCTTTCAACATGTTGATTACTTAGTTAGCATCTATTAGTGTGAAGATAAAAGAAGATTGTTGCATGCTACTGTTATTTTCTTTTCCTAATTCATGGGATCATTTGGTGATGGCTATTTGGAGTACAACATCCTCATTCAAGATGAAAGATGTTTTTGCTTCTCTATTATCAAAATAAATGAGAAGAAATCTTTTAAGATGGAAAACGAGGCTCTAGTTGTCAGAGGTAGATCATGTAAGTAAAATTAGATGTGGAAATTTTTTTTCCTAACAATACCTCAGGAAAGAATGCAGAAATACTTTTAAATTTTCAATTACAGTCAAGTTAAGATGTACTATGAAACATATTATAGAAATAGACTATTTGAAAATCACACATGAACACCAGATATACGTGGGAAAACCCTTATGGTAGAAAAACCCACCACACCAAGAGAAATCACTTTGTATTACGGTAATTGAAATTACATACAATTCCAGAATTATCTTTTTGGTCTCATTATACAACAGTATTCATCATAAACTTTCTTTGAACATAAAACATCCAAGTTATAGCCTCTACAGATTTTAATTTCTTTACTGATATAGTTTTTAACTCTTCACACTTCATTGTTGATCGAACTACTATCCAACCCCCAAGCGTCTGCAACTTCTGACTATATCCATGGTGTTTCCTATCTGTCAAGCTCCCTCATAGAACTGTCACAATGAACAGACTCCCAACAGTTCCAATTTGGCTCCTCTGATTTGTCCATGAGATGCCACATCGGAGGTCATACTCAGTCAATAGAATTCACAATGTACTGGCATCTCAGTGAGACACTAATAGTGTCTTTCTAATGCCACATATACATCATAATGATGTTGCCAAGAGCCTCTATAGTTTCCAAGATGTTATATCGAGCTACAAGAGATACACCAAGTCATCACGTAGTTTCCCTGACCTATCACTTTCGCGAGGAGGTCATAGTGAGTCACTAAGGTTACACTGAAGTCCTCATACCTACCAAGCACCATGTAGAAGCTAGCAAGACTCACATCTATCACCGAGAGTTCATACCAATCTCCATATGTTACCCTGAAGTGTTCACCCATCACCAAGACACTGCCCTTCACTGAGAGAACTTACCGATCTCCATATGTTTCACCAATGACCAACTGTCACCAAGAGCTACCCTAATAGCCATCAGCTATCGACAAGACATTCGCCATCGCTATGAGGTTTCTCTGATAGCTTTGAGTTATACCAAAGGCTTTCACTTAAGTCCTCATCATTGAGACATATCCACATTAGTAGGACATCTTACTAATGGAACTTCCTTCGGCCAAGTCTCCCCAATGAAACAAAACAAAAATTGTTGGTGTAACATTTTACTTTCATGATGACTTCTTACCAAGTCAATATGGGTTACCCCAAGGAACTCAATAAATACACTATTGGTGAGAGATTAACACTTCACTGAGACATCTTAGCGAGAACCTTTAGCTTCACCGAAGAACATAGTCACCAAGAGTCTAGCCAATACATGAATGAATGGCCTTTTGGCCAAAGATCTCCCGAGCACTATGAGGTTAGAATGAATACACCAAGTTATAGTGATAGACTCCACGGTGTACTCTTTCAGCAAGACAATAACAAGGTCACAATGACCTGTTAAAAAATGAATAAAACAAACCTACTAATCAGCCAGACAAATAGAATGTCACACCAACTTGACTCTAATGGAGGTTTCTGCCTATAATGTTTGAGACACATATTTCCAACAATCTCCCACTTGACGAAGATCATTCATGCACCTCTAGAGCACACAAAAATACTTTACTAAAAATCATGGGCACTAAGGCCCATTGAACTGGCACACCACCTGAACTTGTTTGTGCTCACCGGCTTCGTCAATGCATCTGCAACACTATCTAGAGTATCAACCTTTTCTAAAATGACCTTTCCATCCTCAACCATATCTCGTACAAATTTATATTGTACATTAATATGTTTCATTTTGACATGGAAAGCTGGGTTCTTTGCCAGACAAATGGCACTCTGACTGTCACATTAAATTATTATTTCACCTACATCAAAACCAATATTAGAATACAAATGTTTCAACCATATAGCTTCTTTACAAGCATGAGTAGCTGCCATGTATTCGGCCTCTGTAGTGGACAAAGTGACTACAACTTGTCGCTTGCTCATCTAACTCACTGCACCACCATTCAACATGAAAACATATCCACTAGTGGATCTCCTGCTGTCAATGTCCCCTACCCAATCGGAATCTACATAACCATGAATGCTAAGAGTCCTTTGTGATTCAACCAAGTTCCCATGATAACACAAAGAAAAATCTAAAGTTCCCTTCAAATACCTAAACACCTTGTTCATAGCATCCTAATGTATTCTACTTGGATTAGCCATAAATAGAATAAGTACTCCCACTGCTTGGGCAATGTCTAGTTTTGTACAGACCATTGCATACATAAGACTACCTACAACACTAGCATAGGGCACATTGGTCATGTCCTCCATCTTAGTAGGAGATTTTGGATAGTCCTCAACTGATAGCTTTGTTCCCTGCATGACTGGAACAACTAATTGCTTGTAATCATTCATACAAAATCTCTTTAGAATAGTCTTTATATACTTACTCTGACTGAGCCAAAGCTTTCTATTCTTACTATCCCTAGTTATCTCCATCCCCAGAATATACCTTGCTACACCAAGATCCTTCATTTCAAACTTAGCAGACAACTGAGACTTAAGATTAGAAATAATTAGCTTGCTATTTCCTATGGACAACATATCATCAACATAAAGAGCAATAACAAGCACTTGATCACTTTCAGCTTTATAGTATACACAGTGATCAAATTTTTATCTCACAAAGCCTAAAGATAATACATAAGTATCAAATTTCTAGTACCACATTCTAGGTGACTGCTTTAACCCATACAAAGACTTCTTTAATTTGCATACCAGTTTTTCTTTACTTTTCTCAACAAAGTGCATAGGCTGGGACATATACATTTATTCTTCAAGATCTCCATGAAAAAATGATGTCTTCACATCCATCTATTCAACCTCTAAGTCATACGCTACTACAAGTGACAATAGAAATCTAATGGACATCAGCTTTTCTATAGGAGAAAAGATTTCCCCATATTCAATTCCCTCTACCTGGGAATAACCCTTTACAGCCAGTCTTGCTTTTTATTGTTCTATACTGCCATCTAGACCAATCTTTTTCTTAAATACCCATTTATAGCCCATAGGTTTTCTGCCTTTAGGCAAGGGCACTAGACTCCAAGTTTCATTTTTATCCAATGATGCCATCTCTTCTTCCATGGCTTCTAACCAAGAGTCTGAATTAGACATTTTAATTTCCTCTTTCACAATCCTAGGTTCATCAGTACTAGAAATCAAAGCATAGGCACAAGTAGAATCAATCAATGAGAACCCATACCTATCTGGTTGTTTCCTTTCTCGGGTTAACCTCCTCACTGGCTGAGGCTAAGGTTCTTCTTCAAAACTTTTACAACTGCTTGAGCTCTCCTTAATTTCAAGTACATTTCTTATCTTCAATTCCTCTTTCTCTAGTGTAGGAGGAATCATTGCTACATCCTTATTGTTTTCTATCTTTGTCTTTGACTATAGATCCAAGGTGGAATGTTTCAACTCATGAAAGGTTACACTTCTACTATAGACAACCTTCTATATAACATGATTCCAAAGCTTGTATCCTTTAATGTTAGCACTATAGCCAATAAAAATACACTTGACAACCTTGTTCTCTAAGATCTTTTTACATCCGGCACATGTGCATATGCCTCATAGCCAAAGACTGGAATATGTCTAAGAGGGATTCTTACTAGACCACACTTCCAAAGGTGTCTTATCAACAAGAGTAGAGTTTGGAGACCAATTAACCAAGTAACATGCAGTAGCAATAGCTTCAGCCCAGAACTTCTCCTCCAAACCAACACTACTAAGCATACTTCATGCTCTCTCCATCACTGTCCTATTGAACCTTTCGGCAACTCCATTCTACTGTAGAGTATAAGGTTTAGTCTTGTGTCTTTTGCTTCCATGGTCTTTACAGTATCTTTCAAATTCTTCACAATAGAATTCACCGCCATTATTAGTCCTTAAGCATTTTATTGTTTTACTAGTCTAATTTTTAGCAAGATTTTTAAACTCCTTAAATCAACTGAACACTTCTAATTTACTTTTCAAAAAATATATAAATGCTCTTCTTGAATAATCATCAATGAACGACACATAGTATATTGATTTAGATAAAGAAGGAACATCTACTGGACCAAACAAATCTGAATGAATATAGTATAACAAACTAGAAGATTTTATGTGGACTGTCATAAAATGAAACACGATGCTGCTTTCTATATATATAGTGTTCATAGAATTCAAATTCTAGATTACAATCTTCAAGCCCCTCAACCAGTTTTTTAAACCTTTTTCTCCTATGTGGCCTAACCTATGATGCCAAAGCATAGTCTTTTTTGCAGGAAGTTTTAGTTCCATAGAGTTTACATAATTAGGGATATTTCCCTCTTTACCTCCATGAGTAGCTTCTAGTGACTTCGAGGAGAAACTGTTACATTGAACAGCTTGTGCATCTAGCTTGTACAGGGTACCAATTCAAGCAACTCTAGCTAGCACCATTGAACCTCTAGTCATCTTACAACCACTTCCTGAGAACAAGACTTGTACTCCGATATCATTTAGCTTACTGACAGAAATTAGAGTCCAAGCTAGACCTGGAATGTGCATAACATTGTTGATCCCATTTATTTTTCCATTAGGGAATTGTATTCTAACTCTTCCATGGCCAACAATTTCCAAATTTGAATCACTCACCAAGTACACCTTCCCACCATCGTATTCTTCATACTTTGTGAACTATTCTCTATGAGATGTCATGTGGAATGATGCTCCAGAATCAATCAGCTAGATATCATCTGATGCTTGTGTAGCCAAGGCTGTAATGAAGGCATCACCATCACTATGAGAAGAACCATTATCGGAAGAGCCCTTCTTCTTATTTTTCTCCTCTTTACAATCCTTTTGGACATGACTAGGTTTCCCATAGTTCCAACACTTCACCTTAGAATTTTTGCTAGGAGACTTTGATCTCCCCTCTAATTTTGATTTGGACTTCTTGTCCTTCTTCTTGCCTTTCTCCTTCAACCTTCCTCTGACAGCAAGAGCCTCCTTCGCCATTTCATAAGACTTCCTTCTCATTTCTTCTGACAACAAAGAACCAACAACATCTTCCATCTTGAAACTGGATGTTGTACTCCCAATAGCCATTACTAGATGATCCCAAGAGTTTGGAAAAGAACATAACAAAAGCATACAACAATCTTCTTCTTCAATCTTTACACCAATAGATGTTAATTGTGTGAGCAACATATTAAATGCATTCAAATGATTAGCTACAGACCCTCCTTCTTGCATTCTCAAAGAGTAGAGGATCTTTCTCAAGAACAACTTATTCACCAAGGATTTCCCCTGATAAATAGACGCCAGTCTTTTCCACAAGATAGAGGCAGTCTTCCCTTCATGCACATTGAGAAGAACTAAGTCTGCCCAACAAAGCCTTATCATCCCCTTAGCTTTTCTATCTGCAAGGTCCCATTCTTCTTGCTTCATGCCTATAGGTTTAGTCCAAGACACAACAAGCCAAAGATCTCAATCTACTAAGAGATCCTCCATCTTAAGTTTCCATAATTCAAAGTTGCTCCCATTGAATTTATCTATTTCAATCTTTCTAGATGAACTAGACATCTTAATTTGTAAATAGAAATGACAATCTCTACAAGACTACCACTAAATAGGATTGACACAAAAAACCTAACGTACCCCCAAGGATAACATAATTGGCTAGGCTCTAATACCACTTGTAAGGAAAATTAGATGCGGAAAACAATTTTCCTAATGACAATACCTCAGGAAAGAATGCAGAAATACTTTTAAATTTTCAATTATAGTGAAGTTAAGATTTACTTTGAAATAGATTATAGGAAAAAATTATTTGACAATCACACATGAATACCAGATATACGTGGGAAAACCCTTACAAGAGAAAAACCCACCACACCAAGAGAAATCACTTTGTATTATAGTAATCAAAATTACATACAATTCCAAACTTATCTTTCTGGTGTCATTATATAGCAACATTCATCATAAACCTTCTTCAAATAGAAAACATCTAATTTATAGTGTCTACAGATTTTAATTTCTTTACTGATATAGTTTTTAACTCTTTACACTTCACTATTGATCGAACTACTATCCAATCCTCAAGCATCTACAACTTCTGAGTATATCCATGGTATTCCCTATCTCTCGAGCTCCCTGATAGAATTGTCACAATGAACATAATCCCAATGGTTCCAATTTTGCTCATTTGATTCATCCACGAGATACCACATCAGAGGTCATACTCGATCAACATAATTTGCAATGTACTGGCATCTTGGTGAGACACTAACAGTGTCTCACCAATGCCACATATACTTGATATCGATGTCACCAAGATGTTATATCGAGCTACAAGAGATACACCGAGTCATCACATAGTTTCCCTGACCTATCGCTTTCGCTAGGAGGTCATACCGAGTCACTAAGATTACACTGAAGTCCCCATACCTACCGAGCACCAAGTAGAAGTTGGAAAGACTCACATCTATCACTGAGACTCCATACCAATCTCCATATGTTACCATGAAGTGTTCACCCATCACCAAGACATTTCCCTTTGCTGAGAGAACTTACCAATCTCCATATGTTTCACTGATGACCAACTATCGCCAAGAGCTACCCCGATAGCCATCGGCTATCGGCAAGACATTCACCATTGATACGAGGTTTCTCCAATAGCTTTGAGTTATATCGAAGGCTCTCACTTAAGTACTCATCACTGAGACATATCCACATTGGTAGGACATCTTATTGATGGAACTTCCATTGGCCAAGTCTCCTTGATGAAACAAAATAAACACTGTTGGCATAACATTTTGCTTTTGTGGTGACTTCTTACTAAGTCAATATGGGTTACCCTGAGGACCTCAATACATATGTTTTCAACAAGAGATTAACACTTCCTTGAGACATCTTAGCGAGAACCTTTAGCTTCACCAAAGACCATAGTCACCAAGAGTCTCACCGATACACGAATGAATGGCCTTTCAGCCAAAGATCTCCTGAGCGCTATGAGGTCAGAATGAATACACCAAGTTACAACAATAGGCTCCATGGTGTACTCTTTCGGTAAGACAATAACAAGGTCACAACGACCTGTTCAGAAATGAATAAAACAAACCTGCTAATCGGCCAGACAAATAGAATGTCACACTGACTTGACTCTAATGGAGGTTTTAGCCTATAATGTTTGAGACACATATTTCCAATAGATCAAAGGATAAAGGTAAGAAGAAGGACAAGAAGTCCAAATCAAAATCAAAAGGGAGATCAAAGTCTCCTGGAAAGAAGTCCAAAGTGAAATGATAGAATTGTGGGCAACCTAGTTATGTCCAAAAGGATTGCAATGAGGAGAAAAAGAAGAAGAATAACTCTTCTGGAAATTATTCTTCTCAAAGTGATGCATATGCTTTCATTGTAGCTTTGGCTACATAGGGATCAGATGATGTCTGGCTAATTGATTCTAGAGCATCTTTCCACATGACATCTCACAGAGATTAGTTCATGAAGTATGAAGAACACAATGGTGGAAAGGTGTACCTAGCAAGTGATTCGTCTTTTGAAATTGTGGGTTGTGGAAGAGTCATAATTCAATTCCCTGATGGAAGAGTGAAGGGAATCAATGATGTAATGCATATACCAAGTCTGGCTCAAAACCTACTTTTTGTAAATAAGCTCAATGATATTGGAGTGTAGGTCATGTTCTCTAGAAATAGCTGCAAGATGACTAGAGGCTCTATGGTGCTAGCTAGGGGTGCTAGAATTGGTACCTTGTACAACCTGGATGCACTGGCTATCCAATGCAACAATGTCTCTAAAAAGTCACTTAAGGCTACTCATGAAGAAGAGAAGGAAAGTGTTCTTGATGGGGTAAACTCAATGGAGGTTAAACTTCTAATAGAGAAGACCATGCTTTGGCATCATAGGCTAGGCCACATTGGTGAGAAAGGTTTAAAAAACTTGAAAAATAAAAGCCTAGTAGAAGGGCTTGAAGATTGTAACCTTGAGTTTGTTTTTGCAAACATTGCATTTATGGAAAGAAACACTGTGTTTCATTTTATTTCAGTCCTCACAAATCTTCTAGTTTTCTTAATTATATTAATTATGATGTGTTTGGTCCAATAAATTTTCCTTCTTTGTCTAAATCAAGATACTATGTGTCCTTTATTGATGATTATTCAAGAAGAGCATTTGTATATTTTTTGAAAAGCAAATCAAAAGTATTCAATCAGTTTAAGGAATTTAAAAACCTTGTAGAAAATTAGACTGGTAGAAAAATAAAATGTCTAAGGATTAACAATGGTAGTGATTTTTGTTTAGATGATTTCGAAAGGTACTGTAAGGACCATGGGATTAAAAGGCATAAGACTACACCTTACACTCCATAGCAAAATGGAGTTGTTGAAAGGTTCAATAGGATAGTAATGGAAAGAGCATGAAGTATGCTGAGCAATGTTGGCTTGGAAGAGAAGTTCTAGGCTAAAACAGTCTCTACAACATGTTACTTGGTAAATCACTCTCCTAACTCTTCTCTTGTTTAGAAGACACCCTTGGAAGTATGGTCTAGAAAGATTCCCTCTTTGAGACATTCGTGTCTTTGGCTGTGAGGCATATGCATATGTGCCATTTGAAAAATATCTATGTTGGAAAACAAAGCTATAAAGTGTATTTTTATTAGCTATAGTGCTAACATAAAAGGATACAAGCTTTGGAATCCTAAGACTTAGAAGGTTTTGTACAACAGAAGCATTATTTTTTGTGAGCTAAAGCCTTCAACATTAGATCTACAATTAGAGAAGAAATCAAAAAATGAAAAGGATGTAGTAGCAATTCCTCTGACACCAGATAAAGAGGAATTGAAAAATCAAAATGTACCTGATATTGAGGAGAGCTCAAGTAGTTCTGATAGTTCTAATGGAGATGAAGAACCACCTCAGCCTCAGCTTGTGAAGAGGTCAACTCATGAAAGAAAGCAACTTGAAAGGTATGGGTTTTCCTTAATTGAGTCTACTTGTGCCTATGCTCTAATATCTAGTACTGATGAACCTAGGACTATGAAAGAGGCATTCAAAATTTTTGATGCAAACTCTTGGCTGGAAGCCATAAATGAAGAAATGGCATCATTAGAAAAAAATGATACCTGGAGTTTGGTGCCATTGCTTAAAGGTAGAAGACCTATGGGCTGTAAATGGGTGTTTAAAAAGAAAATAGGTCTAGACAGCAGTGTAGAGAAATATAAAGCAAGGCTAGTTGCGAAAGGGTATTCCTAGGTAGAGGGAATTGATTATGGAGAAATCTTTTCTCCTATAGCTAAGTTGACATCTATTAGATTTCTTTTGTCACTTGTAGTAGCGTATGACTTAGAAGTTGAATAGATGGATGTGAAGACAACATTTCTTCATGGTGATCTTGAAGAAGAAATTTATATGTCCCAGTTGGAGCACTTTGTGGAGAAAGGTAAAGAAAGACTAGTTTACAAGTTAAATAAATCTTTGTATGGCATAAAAAAATCCCTTAGAATGTGGTACCAAAATTTTGACACATTTTTTTTGTCATTGGGATTTGTAAGATCAAAATGTGATCACTGTTTTAAGCTAAAAGTGATCAAGTCCTTATTATTGCACTCTATGTTGATGATATGCTATTCATAGGCAATAGTAAACTTATGATTTCTGATCTTAAGTCTCATTTGTTTGAAAAGTTTGAAATGAAAGATCTTGGTGTAGCAGGGTATATTCTGGGAATGGAAATAACTAGGGACAAGAAGAATAGAAAGCTTTGGCTTAGTCAGAGTAAGTATGTCAAGACTTTTCTGGAGAGATTTTGTATGATTGAATGCAAATAGCTAGTTGTTCCAGTTATGTAGGGAACAAAGCTATTTGTTGAGGATTGTCCAAAATATCCTTCTAAGATGGAGGACATGACTAGTGTGCCTTATGCAAGTGCAGTTGGCAGTCTCATCTATGCAATGGTCTATACAAGGCCAAACATTTCCCAAGCAGTGGGAGTTCTTAGCAGGTTTATGGCTAATCCTAGAAGGATACATTGGGATGCTATGAAGAGAGTGTTTAGATATCTGAAGGGTACTTCAGACTATGCTTTTTGTTACCATGGAAACTTGGTTGAATCACAAAAGTCTCTCAACATTTGAGGTTATGTGGACTCTAATGGGGCAAGGGACATTAACAGTAGAAGATCCACCAATGGATATATTTTCACGATGAATGGTGGTGTAGTGAGTTTGATGAGCAAGCGGAAAGTTGTAGTCACTTTGTCCACAACAAAGGTAGAATACATGGTAGCAACACATGCTTATAAAGAAGCAATTTGGTTAAAACATTTGTCTTCTAGCATTGGTTTTCATGTAGGAAGAATTACTATTTACTGTGACAGTAAGAGTGCTATATGTTTGGCAAAGAATCCTACTTTCCATGCTAGGATGAAACATATAGATGTACAATATCACTTTGTATGAGATATGGTCGACAATGGGATAGTCTTTTTGGAGAAAGTGGATACTCTGGAGAATGTTTTAGATGCATTGACGAAGCCTATGAGCATAGAAAAGTTCAGGTGGTGTGCTAGTTTGATGGGCCTCTTAGCCCATGAATTTCAATAGTTTTATTAAGCTTTGGATGTGTCAGTAAGATCTTTGTCAAGTGGGAGCTTGTTGAAATATGTGCCTCAATCCTTACTGACATGGAACTCCTAAAGGGAAAATTCGCTATGACATTGTTCATGTCTGGCTAACTAACTATTCTAAATCTGCTTGATAGGGTCATGTCACGAACACAGAGTTGATGTCTTGTTGAAAATGACTATCGTTGTCACTTTCTATGTTCGGCCTGACCTTTTGGTGAATGGAGATCTCTAGGCGATAGTTTGATCTTATCGGGTAAACACGAGGGTCTTGAGGAGGAGTCCCAACAACTTGAGATTGTATTATTGACTACATGTGGTCATCAGAGTAACTCTCAGTGCCCAGTGAAACATTTTGGTGAAGTCAAAATTTCTTGCCAACTCGGCAAGACATGGGCACTCAACATGTGGTCTTAGCGAAAGACATAAGTCTTGCTGATATGTGAATGTAGTCCTTGGGGTGACTTAAGACCTTGGTATAAGGTCTTGGTGAAGACGATAAGTCTTGCCAACTCTTGGGTGCTTTGGTATGACTTGCTTGATCGATGAAATATCTCAGTGAAAGTGAAATGTCTTGCTAACTTGGCAAGAGGGCATAAGTCTTGCCAACTCAGTAAGACATGATGAAGCTTGATGAAATGTCACAGTGAAAGACATGAGTCTTGCCAATAGTGTGTGAAATTTGGGGTGACATTAGATGTTGGCTATGACATCTTAGCAAAAATAATAGACCATTTGGTGGAAGCTTTATCTTTCGGTATGATGTCTCACCAAAGAGCGATAGCCATGCCGAATGGCTCATGCTGGCATGACTTGAAGATTTTGATATGAGGTCTTGGTGAGATCTATATGTCTTGCTGATGGTTTCTCTAAGTTTAATATGACTTGTGTGCATTCGATATGAGTCTCACTGATAGGGGAAACTCTTGTCATTAGGAACGGAATGGACATTGATGGATTCAACGTTTGCTATGTTGTTATGCCGACTGTTGAGACTTATGCCAATACAGTTATGAATCTTTTCAGGATTAGAGAGACACTTCTCGTGTCTCACCAACATTTGAATCCAATTGAATGCTTCTTTGACTATTTGACTTTCATATGTGCCATCTCATGGACCAATCAGAGCAAGTGAATTTCAAAAGGATGACAGTTGATTTTCTGCATCAGTTGCAATGCTTGAGAAAAATAGCATGTAGGGAAAAATCAAAGCTCGAAAGGAAATTTTCTATAGTTGGAAATGGCAAATAAGGATGCATAGAAGGAAAATCAAAATGTGTTAAATAAAATTAGAATGATTCTAATTTGTAAAATATAGTGAGTTCAATCGACATTGATGAGAGCATGGTCTATAACTAGTAAACAGTGAGTAAAGCTACTATGACTAACACTAGAAAGTTGTCTTTCTGATTGTATGTAATTTCTTGTTACTGTAATAAAAAGAGATTTAGCTTGGTGTGGTGGGTTTTTTCCCAATAGGGTTTTCCCACATAAATATGGTGTTCAACTTGTCTGTATGTTTTTTATTATGTTTCTGTTAATCTTTCATGTGTGTCTTAATTAGATTGTAATTTGAAAATTGAGAGTCCTACGTTGCATTCTTCCCTATGGATTTGGCATTAGGAAATTGTTTTCACACCTTTGTTTTCCTTACAATTATCCACTGTAGCAACAATTCCAACTTTTGTTACAATATTTGCTTGAGAACCACTATTGACTAACTCTAGCTCTACTTAATTCACTCTACACTAGTTCTATCTGTCTAATATTTCTTAGCCCCTATAAAGAGGCAGAATGCCACATTTATAAAAAAACCACCCAAAAACATGTAACCCTAGATAAGCTTTACAATAATAACAAAGCCAAAAAAATTGGCTAGGAGGAATTCAAAATAGAATAATTAAAAAAAGCACTAAATGCATGTGTTCCATCCAAGTTGATATGAGATCTCCAGTGTAGCTCAAACCAATGTCTAGAAACATAATGGGGAAGCACAAATCTTGATGTAGCCCACATTAACTCCCTTCTCCCTTATCTTTATTCTGATCTAGCATTTCATGAACTATCAAAAGCATCCTGTCCAAGTTAGCTATTGGTGGCAAAGGCAAAACCCTAAGTCGATTTTCAATGGATGCAATTTTTCCTCTTGACTGCCTGACCAACTTATCCCAATCCACCTTGTACATCAGATATTTATCAATAACTACAAGGTAGGTGGTTGTATCATCCAACTAGTGCTCAAAAATAGAATCATCATCAAGTGGTGCATAAACATCCTACCACAATTTTCTCAATTGTTCCAGACTCAAATATTTGGGAGAAATCTTCCTTCTTCCTATCATGATCTCAAAAAATGCAATAGAGCCATTATATACACCACTTAGGGTATCATCAATCTACCTTCTTTGTTTGTAAATCTTCTTCAACACTTTCTGCCTAATCTGGAGTGCCTCAAACCATTCCCAAGGTTCAGTAGCTTTAGAGAAGGGAAGGATCTTGTCACTTACTAGTTTATCCTTGGTGTATTCCATGACAGTCTTGGTTTTTTGCAGCAATAGGTATGTATCCTCCTTTTCTTGTGCTAACACCTTCTTCAACAAAGCCATTGTCCTTGCAGCATCCTTTCGCATTGACATGATGTCCTTAATAGCTTCATCACAATTTATTTGGACCCCTTTCAACCAATTCACAGTGGCAAGAGTGGAAGCCTTCATCTTCTCAAGCTTTGTGATGGTCTCTTGAGGTAGAGGATTTGTAGCTGAGGAAGAAGGGTTAATGGACTATAGTGGTTTCATTAAATCCTCCAAGCACTTCCTAAGATTCACATTTTCCTTCTTTAAATCCTACTTGGTTCTTATCTCTTTCCTTAGTCTATCCAAGATGACCGCACTAGAAACTTCATAATCTTCAATGTCTTGCTCAATGGATGTAGGTCCTAGATTCAAAGTTTGAATTTTGTAATCCCTTCCAACCACATCATTCCTATTCTTATCTGGAGTAGGGGTAGCAATATGAAAAACTCTATTATGAGCTTCATCTCTTTCAATTCTTGAGATCACTTTGGCGTTCTTTTTACCTTTATCCTTGCCAATCTTTCCTAGCAATTCATCCCAATTAGGTGGTGTGTCTTCCACTACAACTTGTTTTGTCTTAATTTCTCTATCTAACCACACTAGAATAGTAGGGTCCAATTGCACTTGACTCTGTCCTATTCCTTCTTGTTGACCTTTTGATATCTCTTCTTCCAAATTATATTTCTCAAGAGTCTCATATGTCTTGCCTTTCTCTCCAATATGTTCTTCTTCATGTCTAGTAGAAGAGATCCTTTCTACCTCTTTCTCCCTTGGAGGAGACTCAACCTCCTTATTTGTGACGAGTGATCCTGCATATGCAACCAAGGGATATTGCATTACCTTTTCAACTTTAACTTATGCACTATAAAGTTTTCCTACATGGAACTCCTCTCCTTCAGTATCTAGATGTTGTTCAATATTTTCCACCTCACCTAGTTCACTTTGAGTTTCACGAGTGGAAGGAACATCATCTTGCTACTTCTCTTGAGAAACAACAGGAGGAGGGCTTGCTTTAGGCACACTATCCTTTAGAGGAGTCCTAGACCTCCTTATATACACCTTCGCCCTCTCCCCTAAACTTTCTACTTCTACCATAGGTGGGGTGATCTTTTCTTGTTCTTTAGCACTTTCCTTCTCTGACAATTTCACAGTCCTTTTTCTCTTAAGCATTGGAGTGTCAGTCTCAGGATTCTATTCTTCCATTTCTTTCTATTCAGACCTTTTAATCTTTGTCATCTTCTTAGCCTTCGGTTTTCTATATTTTTCAGTCCCTTGGACTTCTTCCTATTGGGCACCTTTTATCTTGACCTTGAATGGAGAATCTAACTTTCCCTTACCCTTTGGATCTTGTTCGGTTGACTCTTTAGAGGTGGATTGAGGATGTAAATCTCCCATTAGACTATACATGCATTTGACTCCATTATTCTCCAACTCCCACAATTTGTGCCTTAGCCACATCCTGGTAAATTTAATAACTAGATCATTCAGCTATTTCAGCTTTGTATTTTCTTCCTCCAACTAGTCAACATCACCAATGGGCCTATCCTTCACTACCTCATAGGAATGATCCTAAATTAAGTTCCCATCATCTTCCACTTGATTAGGAACTGCCCTTATATTGTATGGATGGATTGCATCCAGTGGGAGCCTAGAAAATTTCTTCTTTCTGACCTCAAATTCATCACTACAATTGGCCTAGTAGTCGTCCAAGTTCACCTTATGGTTATATTCTTTGCTAGCCTTCTTTTGAGCTTCTTCTGTAATATCAAATCTGGACCTCTTGGAATGGAAACACAAGCCAAGAGTACTCATTTCTTCTTCTAAAACTTGAGAAAAACCAATGGAAGGACATGCTTCTCCAGTACCAATCCTTAGGGGAAAATCTCCACCAAATCCCATCTTGTGTTTGTCTTTCTTGACAATAGCATAAAAGTCACAAATCTATCTAGTTACTTCCAACAATATGATATGTTCAATGGGATACCTTGGAAGTCTATATGGGGCCCTTTGGTAGCCATCGATTCAGATGTAGGAGAAGGTTTGGAATTGTATAAACCAAGCTCCATACTTCTTGATGAGCTCCTTGCCCTGATCTGAAATCCTGACATGCTCTACTTCCTGAAGCATCCTTGTAATATGCATGGTAAATGCATCATTTTCCCTCCTATAGTTTGAACTTACCAAATGCAACTGAGGGAAAAATTCAAAAATAACATCTTGTCAAAAAATTCCTTTTATATCCCATCCTTTGTAGGAATGGAATCTTGCAAGTGCATAGACTAGATATGAATTCATTGTGAAATTCTTGGTCTACAACAAATTGGACAATTGTTCATGGAGTATTCTAGTAATTAGACCAGCCCAATGATAGTCAATTAGCTCATGTTCCATCCTTACGATAGCATGACACATCTAATTCTCAAATACACCTGCACTCTTCAGTCTGACCACCTTGCTGAGTAAGGTGATGGCATCCTAATACTCTCTCTTGAACTTCACCCTGAATAGCTGCTTGGGAAATTTGGAGTAGTGTGACTTGGGCTTTTGAAGCCAAGAGTTGATGAGTTACTGAGATTTAACAATTTTTTCTTTATAGAACTCCTTGGTGGACCCCATGTTAAATTCCACCACATGAGATATGTCTGGCATATCAAAAGTTTGAGCAATGGAGATAGGATTGAGATTTTATATCACTCTCCCTTGAGGACTGATAATCTTTTGTGTACCCTGGTTGTAATGTCTAGCACACTCAAGGACAAGTTCATAACACTGCATAGTTGAAGGGAAACTGTCCACATGTGCTAAACCTTAATCCTTCATCCTTCTAGACACCAAGGGGAGGTCTATAGCTACCATTCTTTCTTTGAACTCTTCATATTCAAACTATCCAACATTTGTATCAATCACCTCAGACTAGATTTATGTGATCTTGCTCTTAATGTTCATTTTGATCTTTTTTGCCTCAGAAACTGAGGATCCCTCTATTACCTTGCTAGATTCAACCTACACTCACCAAGAAAGCAAGGTAAAACCACATGAAAGAAATTTCTATCCATGAAAACATCATTAGATTGCATCTCCTATAGTCAAGGTGTCATTGAATCTCACATAAAATGATCATGAAAAATTTTGGGTTTCAAAACCATCCGCAGAATCTGAGCCAGAGAGGAATTTCAGGAAATTTCAGACTAATAGGATTCTAATGGAATAACCAAGAAACACCTACTTAACAATCAAACCTGATCATAGTCAATCCATAAACCATATGGGAAATCCAAATATGACATGAAATAATCATTAAATGCATCATAAACCATAAAAAAATCCAATTGTCCCATATTCCTTTACATTTCATTAGAGTTTGGGAAAATTTGTGATGAATGGATTCCCATGAGGAATGAGCCAAATTGCAGTTTTCAAAAAATTTGAGAGACAATAGACTTTAGAGAAATCCAAGCTCGATGGAAATCCATGAGTAAGGTGAAACTCCAAATAGATCAATGTAGGAGCATGTACTATGGCCAAACAAATCTCATTTGGAATGAGGTCACACTGAGTGGGGCATGTCTTATCGATTAGCGATGGGGATACACATGTGAATGAGAGGATTTCTCTTCAAGGTAAGGTCATGGTGAATCCTTTTTGTCTCATTGACTATCAAGGTCGAGTAAATTCTTTGGCCAGACTAAAGTTTCTTGATAGGAGGTCTCGGCGAACTTGCAGCGTCTTGCTAAATGTCGATGTAACAAACATATTGATATGACTAGTGGGTTGTTGGGGTAAGGTCTTGGCGAATGTTCTTTGTCTCAATGACTAGTGATATAACAAACACATCGATATGACTAACGGGTGGCCGAGGTAAGGTCTCAAGGAATATTCTTTGTCTCACCGACTAACGATATAATAAACACATTGATATGACTAACGTGTATTCGGGGTATGGTCTCGACGAATGTTCTTTGTCTCACTGACTAGCAATATAGCAAACACATCGATATGACTAACAGGTGGTCAAGGTAAGGTATCGGTGATTTTTCTTTGTCTCACCGACTAGTGATATAACAAACACATCGATATGACTAATGGGTGGTTGGGGTAAGGTCTCGACAAATTTTTTTTCTCTCACTAATAGGATACAAAAGAATTTTTGGTGTGAGAATTACATTATCCCGATGATTAGATATAAACTTATGAAGGGATCTCAGCAAGACATAGGTTGATTGATAGGATATCTCCCCAACTTTGAAGGGTCACAGTGAAGAAAATCTAGAAGGGGGTAGATTATTCTAGAGGAAAAAAAAGTCTTGAATCAATGGAAAAACCTAGACTGCGATGCCAAGTCTAAATTTCACTCAAACACCAAATCAATGATGAATTCCAAAGACTCGAACATAGAGCTAGTTCAGTACAGTTTCTCTATGGATCCTCTTAGTGTTCTAGGCTTGTTTTAAGATGAAATAAAGTGGAATAGTATTGTCCTAGGTTTCAAACCCTATTCTTCCACCATTAGCATACAGGAAAGGTCAGAATTTGATCATTTCAAGTGCTAAGTAATCACTAGGGTTTACTAATTACTCTCAAGAAAGATTCACCAAAATGCAAATAGATAAATGAATTCAAAACTCACCTAGGAGATGACAAATAACATAATACTGAACAACCCTAGCATGGAATGATCGAACATAAAGGAATTTGAATCCCATAAGTTCTCCTCACATCAACGTGCTATGCATAATTATCCATTAAAAGCAAGGCAATAAAACATACCATTGTGACACGAAAATCAACCTCAAAAGTAGCAAAGAATAGGGTGTCCACAAAGAACAGATGCTAAAATACTAGAAATCACCACTTAAATCCATAATTCACACAGTCCAAGGCCCTAAATTTGATCAAGCACTCCTCAAGAACAAAAACTTAGCTCAGTTGATAGCAACAATAAGCATGATGACACAAAAGACTTTGAAAATCCATTAAATACCTCATTCACAGCTCATATGAAGAAATTAATGCCATCGATAGGACAGTCAGAAAAAATAAGGGACCTAACGACCAGATGGAATCTGGGACAATCTAGCCTATGCAGAATTATGTGGATGCTGAAAATCACCAAACAATAGGGTCCAGCTGGAGTCCAAGGGGGATCCAGGAATATCTAACTAGGGTGGAAACTCCTAAATCCGAGTAAAAGCCCTAAATTTATCCAGAACTTAGGATTTTCAATGAATAACCTAGGGAAATCATTAAGGCCAATAAAGTGAACATTTAAGCACATGCCAAAATGAGACAAAACCTCAAAATGAAAGGGACAAGACACCAAAACCAAAGTGAGAGTGTCCCTGCCTTCAATGGGGTGTGTGTGTAAAAACTACACAACAAGATTTAGATGGTTGGTCTTGTATGTCATGGGAAGCAGTAATGGGACTTTGACTATTTGGTGTCTGATCAATTTTAAATGTTTTCCAAAATCATTGTTCAAAGGTTAGTTCCCCTATTTTGACAAACAAATCATCGAGGCAACAACCACTTAAGGATTGTTCTAAGCCAAATTCCCACTCTTGGGAGTCAGTTTCAGTAAGGGTTTCCTTAGCAGTCTCTACACTTTCTAAAGCATGCACTCGCTCACTTGAAAGTCCATAGGTACGTCGACCATCATTGTCAGGTGATCCAAACCATAATGCAAGATACTTTGTGTGTTGAATGGTTCTATGTGTTCTCTTCATCCAGTTTTATTTTTTCCTAGGCCACTACTACCATCATAACCTTTAGCCATCATTATGTCATATCCCTTTCCATATTTCTCAATTGGTAATGGAGGTAGTTTGGTTGTATCTTTATAGAGCCATCCTGAAATATCAGCAAGGTCTTCATTACTCATGTCTCCCCATTTAATGAAATTTTTTTTTAGTGGAACCTTGAAATTTTCCTTGGCTTCCATTCTAAAACATGGCAAGCCATAGATCTTTGGAGACTTGGGTATTGTGGTTATGCTATATGTTGTGTGTAGTTTGAATTCTCAGCAGTCGAGGTCTTGGATTTTGATAGTGCATTTAGCCTTAGGGTTTATAGAAGGTGGTGGTGTGGCATAAGACATGGATGGGTCAATGTATTTGGATGACGAGGAGCTAGGTGCTTCTCAGTTAATAGGAACTCAGTTTTCAGAAATATCCCTTAGGTTGGTATAATATTGGAAAGGGTCAGGGTCTCGATATATGGTTATTTTTGTGCTATCAAATGGAAACTTTAGGCATTGGTGATATATGGATGGAACAACTTCTAAGGCATGAATCCATGGGTGGCTGAGTAAGATGTTATATGGTAGTTCCAAATCTAGGACCTGATAGGTTGTGTCCACAATGACTGGTCCCACTCTGATAGGGAGAGAGATAATGCCACATGAAGAGTGTTCTTCATCATCATATGCTTTGATCACTATACTCTTTGTTGGGTCTATGCATGCATCAGAGAATCCTAGAGCCTTAGCCAATTTGATGGAGCATATGTTCAATCCTACTCCACCATCTACTCAACCCCGTCTAACTTTGTGCTTGTAGACAAAATTTTCTATGTGTAATGCATCATTATGGTTGGTCTTGGGGGATGAGTAGTCTTGATCCAAGAAGGTGACATGGTGAGGCATGGTGAGGTATCCCACCATGGTCTCAAATTGATTGACATCAATGTCCTTGGGGACTGATGAATCTTGCAAGGTTTTATCTAGTATATCCTTGTGCGCAGGAGAGATACGAAGCAACTCAAGTATAGAGATTTGCGCAAGAGTCTTGCCCAGTTGGTTGATAAGGTTGAATTTACTTTTGGGTTGCCACTGCTTTGTGGTAGAGACAGGTTTTGGTTGTTTAGCAGATGGGATAGGTATGATAATTTTGGGTTGCCTAGCTGGAGGCAGACCAACTATGGTGACCTTTCCAATTCAAGTAGTAGCATTGCATACTATAATTGTATTGACATATTTGTTGTCAGTTTGAACATTATATATGATAGGTCCACCAGAATAGTCATACTTGGCTCAAGCGTAGTTAGCTTCATTATTATTTATCTTTGGACCTGACGTGGAGGTGTTATGAGAACCATGGTCCTACAGTGGATTTTTATGAATAGTATGATCTAAATTTGAGGAAAATTGT
This sequence comes from Sequoia sempervirens, assembly GCA_007258455.2. NCBI lineage: Eukaryota > Viridiplantae > Streptophyta > Pinopsida > Cupressales > Cupressaceae > Sequoia > Sequoia sempervirens. The sequence continues at coordinate 25,600,373 of VDFB02049217.1, forward strand.
GATCTTCCTACTTCAATGATATGGCTTTCGATAAGGTCTTGTACCAGGTTTTCCAGTTGTCGATAGTTAGAGGTTTTATGTCATTTTTCTAGATGATAATCACATAATGCATTATCATCCCACCATGCTGGTTTAAATTGTCCTAGTTCATATGATTTTGGTTCTGGCAATGTGATGACCCCATTCTTGATGCATTTCTTGAGGACTTCTTCAATGGGTTCACCTAAAGGAGTGTACGTGCAACCCCTAGGGAATTGTCTCATTTGTCGATATTTTCCTTGATTATTTTGGCCACTCTGGTTGTTTAAGGGAATGTTAGTAGGGGGTATAAATGTTGTTGTTGGTTTGTTTTGTTGTTGAACCCCTTTTAGGGCCAGTACAAGACCCACAGTGTTTGTGACCTTGGCATCAACAACACTATCATTTGTGACATGTTTATTTTTTACCCAAAATTTATTTTTGTCGGCAAGAGGATTGGAATTTTTTTTTTTAGAACTACATCTTAGTTCTCCCTTTGTGATAATGGCTTTCATAATTTGGACCCCTTTTTCAACTAGGTCCATGAATGTTGTGCATAAATGCACTTGCAATGAATATTTTAGGGGACACAAAAGTTTTTGAACAAACATGTCCACCTTTTCCCTTTTGAATATGTCAATGTGACACTGACTAGCGAGACTTCTCCATTTTTGAAAGAATGTGATGAATGTCTCACTAGCATCTTCTTGCGTGAGATTGCACAAGCTCATAATTGAGGTGTCCATGTTGATGTTGTATGCATAATTTTTTATGAACTTTTGTTTTAGCTCATCCCATGTTTGGATATCTTTTTGAGTGGAGAACCACTCAAGGGCAGGACTTGCAAGACTTTTAGAAAAGAGTCTCATCAAGTACGTTTGTTCATAAGCGACATCCATGCAATTGGTTGCAAATTTGTGAACATGTTCAATGGGTTTTGTCTTGCCCCTATATTTTGTGAAATTGGGTGACACATATCCCAGAGGAAATGGAGGCATGTATAAGCTCATGTTGAATGGGTACACATTTATATCATATGACACATCTGATTTGTTTCTGAATATTTGCATGTTTTATATTTTCTTCTCTAGACCCATCAATCTTGTTTGGAAGGCATCCATAATAGGGTCATTTGTGGTCCTGTACATTGGATTGTTTGGTACACCATAGGTCCCCATTTGTTGTGCATGGATATTGGTGTATTTTTTAGGGATGACATGTTGTGATATGTGTGATGTGGTCAGAATTGTGTGTTGTTGGTGTTGAAAAATTAGATTTGGTATATGTAAGTGGGTATGAACTTGCGATGAGTAGGTTGGGATATGTCCCCCAGCCATTTGTGTCATATTTGGGGGACATGGTGACCCTAGACATTGTGATGTACTAATGATGTCATGGATTGTATTATTTGGCCACCTTTCAAAATTGTTGAGGGTGTCTAAGGGGATTGTTCATAGTTGGTCCTTGGGAGGTGATTACATGTGACTGTGTTGTCGTGTTAACATTTTATTGTTGTCCTTGGACAAAGATATGCCTTTTTCCTCCTAAAGGATTTTGTGAAATACTAATGAGCGGATATGTCAAAGGTGTGCTCATGGTAATAGATGTAGCTATCAAGGGGAAGTTGTGACTTGATGATACCCCCGTGGCATTTACTGTTGTGGTAAAAAGGGGGTTTGAATAACTTGCCATTTTTTTTGAGGAGCCAAAGGTGGTTCTAGCCAGTTGTGACAATATTGTGGGTGTTGTGGGAATTGTGGCATAGTGTGATCCTCTGATGGATGTAGTGTTTATTGTGTTGGAGGTGTTTGGGATGTTGGGGGTAACATGTATTGTTGTTGTAGTGTCAAAGAAAGTATTGCTCATACTGTTTTGCAGCTGACCACTATGTGACATGTTATGTGTGTCGGTGTCATTAGGGTCAGAAGATGTTGGTCTCAATGTTTGGATGTCAAATCCATGTGGTAACTTAGCTCCTTGACTTAAAAGTATGTCTAAGTATCTGTCTCTATCGTATAGGACTATTTGTTCCAAAAATTGAGAGGGCTCTAGATCTTGTGCCGCAACCTTTAGGTTCTCCTCAAGTATTTGTCCATGTTCATCTTTGCGTAAGAAACGTTCAAAGGGACTATTTGATGAGGATGTGAGAGTTTGATTGTTTGCATTTCCAAATGGGTCATCAAATGTCCAATTTGGGTTGTACGTGGGGTTGTTGATAGTGGAAGTGGGGTTTTTTCCAAAATTTTCCATTTGTCATTTCCATTTTTGGAGTCTGGTTTCCACCATAAAATGAGATTGATTAAGCAAAAATGACAACTAAATGCAAGGATGACACTATGCAAGGTCTAATTTCAAAATGATGACTAAGATGAATAATATTTTTGGGTTTTTTAGGAATAAAGTATGCAATGTCTAAACTTATGATGCAGTTTGAGGAAAGGATACCTAAACACTTCTAAGCTCAATCTTTTCTTTCAATCTTGGTTACTAAAGGACTTTGTTGAAAATGACAAGGTGACAAGGCCAAAATGACTAGTGAGTTTCCTAACTAGACTTACGAGTTGGAAAAAATCTCACAAAAGGGACAATGACTAGAAAAGGGAAGAATGGTGAAGTCCAAGAGAACCTCATTTCAAAAGCAATGATGTTACAAATTGTGTTGAGATTTGTCTAATCCAAAGTATGAAAGATGGAAAACCTAGGGACAAACTAATGCCTAATGTACGCAATGAAAAAAAATGAAGGATGAAACCTATGGTCAAAAATTTGAGCAATTTCAAAATTAGTTTCTAACAAAATCTCCTTGGAAATAGTGTTTGACAAATGATTGATAAGGTGTAGACTTTAGATTTGAATTTGTATGAAGTTTTACTTGTGACAGGTGAATGTGTCATTTGAGGTAGTGAATGCATCACAGTTTTGCGAATAGGTCACAGTTTGAGCGAATGCAACTCGGGGAATGACAAATGTGACTCATTTTGGAAAATGCAGCTCTATAAGTTATAGATGCATTGAAACGAAGGTGAATGCGGTGTTTGAAATGGAAAATGCATTTTATTAAAGTGATTGTGTCTTAGAAATGCTAATGTTGTTTGACAGATGTGACACAGTTTATGAAAATTGAGTTTGTTGTCATTTTGATGGAAAATTTGATTTGTGTAATGGTGAATGTTTTGTCTAGAAATGTGAATATGGTGGATAATGTTTCAGTAATCTAGCAAGCAGTTGACAAGCATAGTGTTTTAGGTGTAAGCAAGCCCACATAAAACAAGTACAATCCTAGAAGGCTAATAGACCAAGGGTTTGTATACCTGGTATAGCCCATCGATATACCCCAGATTGGTGATAAACACCTTTCCTTCTCAAGAGCAGATAGATTAGAATTTTGGTGGCATTGGCTCCCCTCCATAGCTCATTAACATCATTCGAGCACACCAAATTTGAATTCTTGGGTAGTGAATTCCCAAGAACTGCTATCTCTACTCAAGGGGATCAGTAGTGAGTGTCTTTGGGCATGATATTGTACCCTGCACTATACCAAGCAACAACCAAAGAACGGTTGGACACTAAAACAAAAGGCATTTAATTTGGGCATTATGTTCATGGAGCATGATACATGAGGTGAGAGTCCCCTTTCGGATCCATCTCATCAAAACCACACCCATGATTCTTGGGCTTTCCCCAAGAATCCACTTTTATATACCAGTTGGAAGTCCCTTAGGTTCAAGGTGCTACCAGTCAGAGTCATCCTAGGGTGAGTACTTTTTCCCACTAGAACAAACCCAAGTTCTAGAGTTAGTAACCATTTCTCTTACACCCAGGATTGCTCAAAAGTTCAAGGGGATAAGATACTTTGATAGACCAAATTGTGAGTGTAATAACATATAAAAACTGGTCCAATTTTCTAATCACTGAGTTTTCACAAGGTGAGAGCATACTAACCTACCATTTTGTAAACACACTCAGACATAGTAGAAACACAAGTTCGTTTTAATTGCACCAAAAATAAATGTGTACTACTCTAAGAAAAATACAAGCACAATGTTTTAGTGTTTATTCTTTGATGTTCAAACCTACAAGACCACACACTAGTAGTTTCAATTTTTTCCTTTGACCCATGAAGAACTCCAATGCCACATGTTGCAAATGAAAATTAGTACCACAAAACCTAACTAGATAGAATGCAGAAAAACCAAACTAAAAAGATCAATAAAAATAGTAAAAGACAAAAAAAATCCAAATGCAAATACACAAAAAACCTTACCAGTCAAATGCATCATGATAGAGCGAAAGCTTCACTTTTTCAATCAAATGTGGTTTGGATATACAGATGCAGTGTTCAAGACTTCTATTGCGTCACAATAGGGTGATTGCAGTGTTTTTTTATATGTGTCGTGACGCATCAGATGTGTCATGATTTAAAAAAATAGTTGTGTCGTTCCATACCTATACCTATAAAATGACAAAAAACATGCAAAACCATATGGAAAAAAGAAGAAACACAATCAAGTTCACCAATGTAACTAAGGGTTAATTTCTAGGATTAGATTAAAAGTTAGCAAATCAATATAAATCAAGAAACCCAAAGCAATTACAAAACACAATGAAAGTTAAAATAAAGAATGATTATACCTATAAATCACCGAGACTTCCATGATTCACTTTTGTAACACCTTATAACTTGTTGGTTGACGTATTGCCCTTAGATCAAAGACACAAGGAATCTGAAAATAAGTGTCTAAGTTCTACACCAAGCTTTGAAGGATTTGAACAAATGTCTATGCCTGTGACTATGATTGACAATACCTTTCCTAAACATGCCAAGACTTAATAAAATAAAGACAATAAAATGTTTCAATTTCTATGAATAAATCCAAGTATGTCAATGCCTAAGTATGTAATGTGTCCATGTAATCAAAAAATGAGAGAAGAAAGGCATTTTATAGAAAATGCCATTTTGAATGAATGGATGAGATTGACTTTTGCCTGAGACCTAAAATCAGAGGCCCATATTAAATCTAATAATCCCTAATCAGGGTTAGGGCAAAGTCATTAATCGAGTGGTCGAGATTCCATCTAAGAAGATTGAATCGGTGGTGGAGAATAAATGAGGAAATTAATTCAAAAATAAATATTTTCAAAATCAAGAAGATAAGAGATGAACTGAAGATTAGATTTGGAAAATCAAGAATCTGCCTGATTACTTGATTTTTAGAAGATTAGTTACCATTTTGAATTAAATTAATTCAAAATATAGATTTTATGAGATAATAAATAATCGATTGTCCAATTATTTACCAAAATGAACTGACAGTGATGACATTTTAAATAATTTATTTATTTAAAATGAGGGGAATATCGATTTTGATAATTAAATAATTAAATATAATTATTTAATTTAGCAATTAAGACTAATAATCAAATAAATTAATCAATTCATTTAATTATAACAATTAGTGACATATTAAATAAATAAATGAAATTCATTTATTTAATAATTAGGAAGAATAAATGGATAAAGGTAATTAAACAAATTAACAAATTTATTTAATTAAAGGAAGACATTAGACAATTAAAGACGTATTGAATAAATAAATAAAATTCATTTATTTAATAATCATGAAGTATAAAAGGACATGAATTAATTAAACAATTATGAATTATTTAATTAATAGTCGAAAGCGGATGAAGGACATAATTAAATGTCATAATTATGCTTAGGCGAAAGATGAAAATGAAGCTTGCAGGCCTAGGTCATTTTTACATGTCTACGATGGGATATAACAAAAGTATCAAATGTTTCCACAAAAGCACACTTTTATCAAACACAAGTGTTGAAATTCATTATGAAAGTGTGGATTTGTTGAATGAAAATGCCAAATCATAAATATAAGTGCTAGACACAATTTATCATAAGAGAGGCGTCAAAATTTGAAACAAAAGTGTTGCTAAGCACTACAAAATTATGACAAAATCTAACAAAAGCACCTAAAGACACAATAAAAGCATGAGTTTGTTAAATGGAAGTGTAGATCATAAACCTAAGTGCAAAACTAGAACCTATAGCTCAAAAATCACCAAAAATCACAAAAAGAGGTTAAAATAGGGATGCGAGTCTTATTAGGCATTCCAAAATAAGGATAATAAAATTATTAAAGGTAAATAAAATAGAAGATAATGCAATATACACAATCACTTCACCTATAATCAACTTCAAACTCCATCACTAAGCTAAATAGGATGCAACCAAAGCGTATTGATATGCTCTTACTTAGATGGAATGTAGTTTCTTATCAAACCAACAACATGATGGCATGATCAAGATGATTCAATAGAAACTTGGACAACATAATAGTAGCATAAGATTATATTTATCCAAATGGAGTGGGAAGGACTCTAATTTATAGATTTCTATGAGAGAAATCAAGGGAAAAGATAGATTGGTTAATGGATGGCTAGGATTGAATGAGGATTAGGGCTTGGATTAAAGTTTTAGTCATGTGACAAGTGTTACGTGAGGGATAATAGCTAGGTTTAGGATTGGGATAAGGACAAAATCTCTATGTGAATTGCTAGGATTAGGAGGTGTGATATGAAATGAATGGATGAAATGGAAAGTTAGTATGATTTTTGGAAAGTGTTTAGGTTTAATGAATATAGGTAAGGAGTTAGTTAGAAATGTGAAGGAGACACTTGTCACATGATGATAAATTTATATTATGATCCATGTGAAAAATATAAAGCGTTAGGATTAAATGGATAAGGATAGAGGATAAAGGGGAAATAAATAAATAAATAAAATATTTATTTAGTTAATGGGATCGTGACAAAGGGATAATAATTAAATAAATAGTAAATATTTATTTAATTAAAAGATTATAATAAATATGGAAAAGGATGGGAATAATTAAATAAATGATAATTTTTTATATAATTAATGACTTGCAATAGAATAAAATAAGGTGTGGTTGGGTATATTTAGATTTTAGGTGTGTACAATAGTTATCAAAGTTTATGGTGCATAAGAATGTTGTATATAGACCTAAAAGTGAATATAGAGTCCCTCCACAATAACCTCTCTTAATTTTTTTCAACTTGACACTATTGACCATGCCAAGAATGAATGTATTCTTAACAAAAAAACATCATTTAGGAGTAGTGTAAACTTACCAAAAATAATATTTTGTGTTTTGTTAATCATGGGGTCAAACCAACTATGAAAGCACATCAATATGGGTAGGTGAATGATAGGGAAGGGCTTGGTATGTTCCCATAATCTCCTAATTCTTCTAGGCTATAATATTTTTGGGTAGTCATTTAAGAGCATTGAGAGAATAAAATGCCAAACTATGATGGATTAGTTTTTGGAATTTATGGCACCTAATTTTTTTTTTCTAGACCAACAAGTGGATATGGGGTCCCTTCATTATAACCTCTCTCAATTTTTATTAACTCAACATAATTTGGCCATGCAAAGAACAAATTCATTCTTACAAAAAACATCATTTCAGAGTAGTGTAAATGTGCTAATAGGCATATCTTACATTTTTTGCATCATAGGGCCAAAATGATTGCACCAACACATTGAGTCAGTGAGTGATTGAATATTGTTGGAGCCCTCAGTTTATTTCTCAAGTCTCTCAATCCTTATCGACTACATTATTCCATGGCAGTCTCTTAAGATCCCTAAGAGTAAAAAATTTCCAAACTATGATGAAGCACTTCTAAGACTTTAGGAATATTATTGTAGATAAAAAGAAGAAATTTGTAGGGGCTATCTTATGCCTTTAGGGTTTTGGACCTAAAAGGAGAGAGACAAATCTCAACTTCTCACTCAAGAGAAAACCCTTGAGATTAAAATGGAAAGGAGATTGAAATCTTGCAAAGTGGATTATCCTAGGGGCTGAATATGATTAACGAGGGGTTCACCACCAAGTGTAAACTTAGAAAATATTAAATGTTGGAAAAATAATGTGATATGCAAAATGACCTAGAAATGCAAGTAAAATGCCATAGAAAACTATGAAATAGAAACTGTACACTTGGGAAACTAAAGAAGGTAGAATAGAGGTTTGGAATCTTGAACAATCTACTATGTATGCCAATGGGGACTTGTTGTGACCTTTTCATACATCGCCTGATCGCCAATGGGGACCCCCAGTAGTCCGCTAGTTTTAAGGGTTTTGTCTCCACGCAATGATTTCATGAAGTCACCTCTTTAAGAGTTTCAAGTCAATATTCTGAGAGTCAGCCAAGCCAAGTCAGTAATCCATGCTTGAATCATTGCATAGACATCATGGAAGTGCTCAAAAGGCTAGAGAAATGAGGATCACTTGTGCTTTTAGCCAATTCTGACACTTCCTATTTTTTAGGGAATCTGCCTTTTTTTGCTTTTTTGCTTTTTCATTTTTGGCATTTTTTGACCAAACGGGGTTCCCTATTTTTTAGGGATTTTTCTTTTTCTAATTTTAGAAATTTCTATTTTTATAAAGTCAACCCTAGTCAACAAGTCAATTTTCCATCTCTAGATCCAAAAATCAACCTAAAAATTGAAAAATCATTGAAAAATCAAAGAGAAAATTAAAAAATCAAGTGAAAAATTAGGAAAAGCATGGAAAAATCAGTCAAAAATCTAAGAAAATCAGTTAAAAAGCATGAGAAAATCCGGAAAATCATTAAAAATTAGTCAAAATTTGAGAGAAAATCACCAAAAAATCAACCAAAGGGCATGAAGTTCATGATGAAATTCTATCTAAGTCTGGAAAATTCACCATCAAGCAGCATGTTCAGCCCTTAAAATGTGGGACATAGAGAAGAATGGCAAGGACTTGAGGAAGTCCACCCGACAATGAAGAGAAGAATGGAAAGGACTTGAAGAGGTCAACCCTTAAAAAGTGGGACTTGGCAAAGAAATTCCAAACATGTCCAAAGTTTTCCCAACCTTGATAAGAAGATGGAAAAGACCTTGGAAAGTCCATCCTTGACTTGGCAAGACATGTCCAAAGTCTACCCAACCTTGATAAGAAGATGGCAAAGACCTTGGAAAGTTTGTCCTTGACTTTGCAAAGACTTAAGGAAGTCCACCTAGGCCACAACAAAAGGAAGAATGAAGATTGCCTAACATGAGAAGAGAAGAAGGATTAAAATTTTCCTAAGTATGGACATTTGGAGAAAATTTGATAAAGCTGGCCAAGTATACAGAGAAAAATGCACAAGGTAAAGAGGCAAGAAAGTCTTCCCTTGGCTAGAACGGATAAAAATATGTCAAGTATCATGGAATTTTGTATAAGGAATACATCAAGACATAGAATTTTCCTAGAGAAATTCACCTGAGCAAGAGAAAATTTGACTTTGGCATAAGAAAACGTGCCCAGCACAATTTGAAATCCATCATGGTAGAAGAAAATGAGGATCTGGCATAACATTCATTGACAAGATGGCTAAAATTTTAACTTGGCTAGACAAAAATTTGGAATAAAATTGGAAAATAAATTTTTAGCCAAACAAAATGGACAAAAAATCAAAATATCCATGGGTCCAAAATGAATTAAAATATTTTAATATTTTAATAATTTACTTCCAATACTCATAAATTTAAAGCACCTTGGCCAAAATAAATTATGCTGAGAAAAGATAAAATCCAACGAGAAAAATTAAATTCTCCAATGAATTAAAACTTGGAAAAATTGAATTTGATTAGATGTTTAGTGTGTTTTTCAAAATTTTGAAGATCGAAGATAAACATCTAACCAAAACTCAATTTTTTGAAAATCAAAGAGATTTTCCTGGATAAGCTCACCATGAAGTATTTTAAAAAATTATTGGAAACTTCCCTGAGAAAAAAAATCAAGATCGAGAGAAAAGAAGGAAATTGCTAAAATAAATCAAGTTCTTCAGCATTATAATGAGTTTCAACAACTCATTTTTTATAGACACAACTGAAGAAAAATTAATCTCTCTCAAAATTCTAAAACGATCAATTCTACTGCAGGCAAGATCGATTTTCTGAGAGGAAGAAGTAATTTTATGTTGAAGAAGCAAATTTTTCAAAGAAGTAAAGGATTTATTTGCTGAAATTTGAATTTTTGTGCAAGAGGGGTGCACTTTGTCACTTTCTTTTTGATTAAACTCTCAAAGCTTAAATATGATCTATAATCGGAAGTTCTTTCCCGAGGTTTGAAGTTCAATTGGATAAATTTTCCATTCTCCTTTTGTCTTTTTCATCTTAGAAAAAGTTTTGGCTAAAATTTCAGCTTGATCCATTTACTTTCAACTTGCTTTTTTGCAAAAGTTTAATTATTTAATAAGCTGAAAGTAAAATATTCAAGCACAATGCACGAGAGTAAATTCTTTTTTTTTATAAAAGTCTCCATATTAATGTTGGTATTTTTACTACAGGTTGATGACCATGGCAGGAGAATCCTCAAAGAAGGCACCAATGAAGTTTGCTAGCATAGGTGTCCAGGGAGAGTCTAAAATAAATTCCAAGTGGAAAAATGTTGCAGACACCGATTTGGGACATGTTAACTTCGTAGAGTTCAAGAAAAGAGTATATGGACAAAACGGACTTCCAACACCAATAGCCAAGCGAATGGTGAGAAATGGGATTTTTCAGGTAGTTGGATTCCCGCTTGTGATGGATTGTGTAGAATTGATGGTAGAATGTGCCATCCATCATGATGCTTGGACAAGATAGATCATTGCACCTGATGGAAAAATTCTAGCACACTTAAGCGAGGTGGTAATTCAGGAAACTTTTGGCATCCTAGAACATTCTCACACTATCTACAAGACAAAAGAAGAAGCTAAGAGATTATATGATAGCTAGTTAGAATTATGTGCCATAAATATTAATAAGGCATGGATAGAGAAGCCTAAAATGTCAATAAAGAAGATTCCTAAGAGGCCACGTTGGATGGACTTTAAAGAAGATTTTGGGGACATCATTTTGATGCTGAACAGAGTAGTTGGAAATCCACATTGTGTATTTTTTGAAAACTAGATGTATTACTTTATAGATGAAATCACTTTCAGTGTAAATATTTTCAATTGGTATCGAATGATAAGTAACAATCTTCACGAGAAATTGGTCAATTTGGAAAAGACTAAGTATTTTCACATGAGCTTGTATATTGTCTATTTATTGTCCAGGTCATATAAATATCCAGGACTAGTTTGCAAAGGCAAGGTTGGCAGTAGAGAAAATGAACTCAGGCCTTATGATTGCTACCTACAGCTTCAACTAAATGAGAAATCTCATTTCAGGTGGGTGCACAATTCCTTCTTAATGTACATCACTAGAACACTTCAAGGAGGAGTGCATCAAAGGTCGAGCCATAAGGAAAAAAGTTTGATTAGTAAATATGGATCCTAGTTTATCCAGTTTCCAAAATTTACATATGTCAGGATCCAAGGATTCACTAGAAACCCCTACAAGTTACCCATCTATCTAACAAATTGGATGATCCTACTTGAAGTCTTGATGTAGCTGGAAGAATACCAAAACATCCAAAGGCCAACTAAAAAGGTGGCTATCACATTCCCATTCTTCATTGGGAATATGTTGGAGTCTTGTTTGTCAACACAAGCAGTTGAGAGTGCTAGGCTAGAGATCTAGTGGTACCCATTTGCAGCCTATAATTCCAAGACCAACTTTGACCTACATCATCATATCTGGACATTGAATGGGAGAAGGTACAAGCATAGAGTGGAATTGGAAGACTTCTTGGTGAATGTTGCTGATGAATATGAAGTCAGGAGGAGACTATGGTCCAAAATGCCAGTTGACTTCATGAGGGTGATAAAAATTTGTTGGGTGCTTGATCAGATATACAACACTGGAAATTACATCCATCCACACTTTGAGGAAAGCTGACCTCTCCCTTCAGTGAAGTGGTCTGAGCCTGAGCACTTAGATTTTGCAACCTTGATGCAACCGGTGATCAAGTACTCTCAATTGTGGGTTGACCATTAGGTTTAGGAATTGAGACAAAAGAAGATAATGCTCATGTATGACTTACTGAGTGAGACATAGTCCTATTCCTCTAATGCTAGTGCATCCCATCAAGATGATTTGGTTGAGATGGGAGAGAAGAGGAAAGAAACAATTCTAAGCACATAGCCTGCCCCAAAATGACATAAGGGAGAACCATCTTGCTTAAGGGCATCTTGAAATATTGATGAGCTAGTGGCCACCGCAAATGAGTCCTTGGTTGAAATGATGAGGCCTCCTACAATTCAAGAAGAGAATAATGAGCCTATTCAATTGGATGATGAGGGTCCCTCATCACTTATGGGAACATAAATACTAGGTTTAGATAATGAAGTGGAAGTCTGAAATGATGACTTCAAAGAGGGAATGATCTCATCCCTTAGAGAAGTCTTGGATATTCCAAATGAGGAAAACGTTCAAGAGGAAGATGATATTAAGCAACCTACCATTCTAGATTGGCTGATAGAGAGGATGAATATTTAGGCACCAGTGCAAGACCAAGAAGAGGATGATACTACAGTTTTCTTGGCAAGGTTGGAACAGGTTTTAATTAAGAAACTTGCCAAGAAATTTTCTACCATTTAGAGGGACAAGGTAGGTAATCATTCCATACACATCATAGTACCAATAGTGGATAAGCCACAAGATGAAATCACTCCCAAAGATTATGCCATAACCACTATAGATCTTGGCCCAACCACAAAAGGCCAAGATGTGAAAGAACTGGATAATTTTGTCTCAACTATCAAATTAAGATTGGAAAAAGAAGTGGTGAAAAAGAAAGAATATAAGAGGGAGGTTGAAAGCCTAAAGGAGTACATACGCCATCTAACCCAACCACTCAATCAGGGTGATGCAGTAGCTCCTCCTCTTATCAATTCTTCACAGGAGATAGCCAAGGATGTAGAGCAAGGAATGGTCACAACAAAGGAGGCTCAGGAATGGATGGTAAGTGAGGGCACAAAGGCAACCTTGTTCATGGAAAAATTGGCACTTACCTAAATAAAAATTCTTCTTTTCTTTCCAAACTCGTTGATATGGAAAAAACTTGGTACAACCTTCCAGATATTTAGGATAGGCTCATTCTATGCCTAGGGTCTTGAAGGGTCTTCCCAAGGAAAATTTAGTTGAAAGGAAGGTCATTGTTTTAGGAGCAACGTATGATTTTCAACATTTGTTCTGGGCAGTAACTATACAAAGGGAAATTCTAGAGAAGACAAAGGCGGATGGGCTTAGAGTTGAAGAGCAAGTGAAAGAAATCTGGGAAAAGATTTACACTATAGTTGTAGATGTGTTTGACCGAGAAGTTGTCCAGGAAAATGACATGCTACTGGAAAGGTTGAAGTGTAAGGTTTAGAAATTTTTCTTTTCTGCTACTAGACCAATTATGAGACAGGATTTCATGAAAGTGGAAAGTCTCTTGGCCATCTGAAATGATTTTGTGAGGTAGGAGGTAGACTGGGAAAGCACCTTCACCAAATGTGCAAAGAACTTGGATGGACTTGAATTCTAGATTAGGATGCTGCCACCTATCATGATGGAGGAGATTGTCATGGTTGTGTCCAGATTCATTGAGCACAATGCTACCCAAGAAGATAGGGATGCCTTCCCTTGACGATAGCTTCAACTGCCACTTCACTCCCTATTATTGCTTGTTTACTAATTGATGACTGATGTTATTTTGGGTAACCCTAATTAGGGTTGAGTTGTATTAATCTTGGTTGTTAAAATTGTTTTAATCTATGCCTTTTATTTCATTTTGAAAACTCTATTTAAATGGGTGATCTCTCACTTTCATTTGGTGTGGAGACAGTATATGAAATTGTTGCATTGAGACTATTTGCGATAGTAAAATCTCTTATGCATGATTTTCTTTGAATAACTTTTATTGTCAAGTAGTAAGCAAGGTTCCATAACTTCCTCTACCATAGATTATAGATAGATTAGAGATAGATTAAAGTTAGATTTCAAATGAGTAGAATTTTCTTTGAATGTTTTGGTTAAGTGAATGAGAGATTGATCATATAGATTAAATGGTGAAATATTGCTCATACTTTCTTCAAATGGATGATTTGAATTTGATGCGTAAAGTTAGTTTGAGCTTGTAATTGTGGATTCTTAACATCGGTCTCATTCAAGGCTTGAAAATTATAATCACACCTTTAGAAGATTGTACCCACTTTGCATAGTTGTCCTAGGGAGGTGAAACAAAGTACGGTTATTTCCTTTCACCTAATCTTTACTGTCTCTCAAATTCTTAGGCATAGAATAGATTCCCTAAACCCTTATCCTTTTTCCTTTTTTTAAGATCTAAACTAAAAGTAACAATTGAAGAAGCTTTTAATGATAAATCCATCTAAGTCCCAAACTTGTAAAGAATTCTTTAACATAATTCCCTTTGTGTATTACCAACAAATCACAATGCCCATTAAGCTTATCCATGTGTCAAGACCTGACAAAAGAAACCTTGGAATCACCATATGATCTTCTTGCAATCTTAGCATACGCGGTGGTTTTTCAAGAGAGGATAGAGTGTCTTTGGACATTTTATTCTAAAGTGCTCGGTGGATGATAAAATGTACACCAATAGTACTCATATGCCAAGCTAGGAAAATTAGTCTAGTTTCAAGGAAATTGTGTCAGAATAGGTTTTGGAAAAATGGGTAGTCAAATTTACAAAAAAACCCTGACAAATAGGTACAGTGGGACTCATTCACCAATAGTGGAAAATCAATGATGGAGAAAGTGATGTTTAATATTTTTGGTCCTATAAGGTGATTTATCCAATCATAGAGCACACAAAACCATTATGTGTCTTGATCCATGCCTTCAATTTATCATAGTCATCTTGATAGATTTCATGCAATACTAAGAATTCCTCAATGATCCCATTCTCTCTACATGTAGGATCTATTAGTATCTACTTAGTGGGTTGGTCATAGATATAGCCATCTATGTAGAGAGGACCATCAAACAAATGCTTGAGTATTCCCTTAGAGGAGAAAGAAATGTCAAGAGAACTCTAAGTTTAGCCCTTACAAGGGATGATGTCTATCATCCCTACCATTTCTTCCATAGGATTGACATTGATAACATTTAGAATAGGATCATTTTTTTCATCATCTATATCAACATTCATCACATCATTCATTATAGTTTCATTGGATTTGAAAAATTAAATATTACGTTTGAGCATAGGATTGGTAAAAATTTGTAAATTTTAGTTAGGAGGGGCAATCAATTTATTGCCTTGATCGCTAACACCTCAAATGGATAGATGGCCGAAATCAATGAGGTCTTGCACCAAATGTTTAAGAAACTTGAAATGTTTTGTGTCATGTCCATTTTTTTTGTGATAGTGGCAATAAGAATTGGATTTAAAGCTTGGGGGTAAAGGCTTATTAGGGTCAGGTGTTTTGATGGGATGCAAGGTAATAATTTGTTGTAAAATTTGGGACATTATGTTTTAAAGGGTATTGGAAATGGGAGTGAATT
Organism: Sequoia sempervirens; assembly: GCA_007258455.2. Taxonomy (NCBI): domain Eukaryota; kingdom Viridiplantae; phylum Streptophyta; class Pinopsida; order Cupressales; family Cupressaceae; genus Sequoia; species Sequoia sempervirens. The sequence continues at coordinate 25,615,878 of VDFB02049217.1, forward strand.
GTCTTTTTGGATCTCCATAACTAAAGGGTACCGTGGATTTGAAAGATACTATTTGATTATTTAAATTTTGATCTGTTTGTTGATGAGGATTGAATTTAAGGAACCTTTTATTTTATTTTCTAAAATTTTGGGGATTGTTTTGGTTTATAGGCTTAAATCTCTCTATTCAGCTAGAAGTGTGGTGCAGGAGCACCCAGGGCCTTCAAGAAGCACTTCAAGGATCAAGAGTGCGCAGGGGTTAGGAGGACCTTTCAAACAAGTCAAAGCATCAATTATGACCTATTGGAGACTATAATGGCATTTGGGATGAATAAATGTAATGAGAATGTTAAAAGTTCTAAGGTTCCTGATAAGGAATCTAGGTTAAAAATGCAATGTAAAGGAAAAATTATGTTCTATGGATTTCATTAGTGATCTACTGCTTTAGGTTGGTCAAATAAACTTGGATATTGAAGATCCAATAGTTTTTAGGTGGTGGTTTTTAATAAATTTCAAGTTTGCAATTTCAAATTTTTGAATTTTAGTTTAGGCGGGAAAGGGAGTTTTTAGCATTTTAGAGTTAATTAAGCAATGTAATCAATCCAAATAAGTTGGATCAGTTGGATAATGGGTTTATAACCCTAAATTTTTCATTTGTACGGAGGTTAGGTGATTGGTGAAAGCTTTGTACGGACTGTCCTTAGAGAATTCAACAAAAATTCCTCTTTTCAAGCAATTTTCTGTGTTTTCTTGATGATCCATTGATTTCTATTGAATTTATCTACTTTTGGATGCCTTAGGGGTTTGTATTTACAAGATTTGATACCTTTCACATGTTCTGATAAAGGAAATAGATCAATTCTTGCACATTTTTGCTGACTGTCTACAGGAAAATATAGATTTTGCTCTGTTTTGAGAGTTTTTAATGAAGGAATGATCCATTTCATGGATTATTATGACTGAAAATCTATGAAATGGACCACATATGACATGTATTATAAGAAACTAACAAATAAATGTGTAGGGAAGAGGAAAACTAACATGTGCATAGTGAATTAGCAAAGGAAAAGGCATGAAGATGGACCCTAGGGTATAGCAGTGGAGAATTCGCCTTAACAAGAGGTAAATTTTTGAGTTGCAGTAGTTGAGAAATGATGAATGAATGGTGAAAAGTCAAAATTTAAGACCTGGAAGTGTTTGGAAGTACTAGAATCAAAAATCCCTAGTTTTAAGCCAATTTAGGGAGGGTTTTGTAATTGGGCATGTTAAGACTAACCTGGAAGATTAAAAGTCTAAAAATATTTGGTTTGGGAATGTTTTGGAAGACTGTTGAGAGTTTCAAGGTTAGGGGACAAATTTGAAGAGGGATTGCTTTGAAAAATAGGGCTAATTAGGCCTAATTTTGAGGAAACAGCAGGGTTTGAAGAAAGATTGTCTGAAACAAGTGATGCCTAGGAGTTGACATGAGGTTTTTCATCACATACCACACCTGAAACAATCTTTAGATTGAAGGTTCATTTGCAAAGTTTGAGGGAAAATTCAAGAATCCTTCACCAAAGGCCTAATAGGGCTAGAAGGCTATTTGTGGAGCAAAGGTGAGTTTTGTTCAAAATAGAGGGTTAGGGCTTGAAACCAATTTGATTCAGGTTAGGTTAATTCCTTTGAGATCATTTTAGTTTTTTGGAACCACAAGAGAAGCAAATAGGTCATGAATGCAAAGTTGAGGCCTTATCTCTAGGTTGGTGCCTAGTTGAAAGGTTGTGAGTGAACCAATGATATTCTTGTAACTTGGTGAATTTCTTTTAAGATCCCTGACCCTTTGCAACAAAGCGGTATTAGAGCAGTGAGTAGGTCCTTTAGGGATTGGATAAATAGCAATGGCACCAAAAAACTAATTGGCAAGAGAGTTGGAAGAGTTGAAGGAGATCTTGGATAGGGAGAGAAGAGAAAGAAGGGAACAAGAAGCAGCAAGAGCAAGAGAAGAAAGGAAATGGAGAAGAGAGAGAGACACTATGTAGGCAAGGATAAATAAACTTGAGAGGAGTAGGAGGAGAGAAGAACAAGAAGACCAAGAAAACAATTATGAAGATGAAGAGCATGTGAGGGTATATGAGGAACAACAAGCTGATGAGATAGAGGACCCTGAGGAAAGGAGGTTACTGAGATTTTTGAAGGCAGTACAAGGTCATGGAGGGAAGAGTCACATAGAATTTCCTATCTATCAAGGAAAGATGGATAGTGAAGAGGTGTTGGGATGGCTTGATGCCTTAGAAAACTACTTTGAGTTTGAGGAGATGGATGAAGAGAGGAAGGTTAATTTTGCTAAAACCAAGTTGAGAGGCATAGCATTGACATGGTGGACTAGTTTCCAAAATGATAGGATGGATAGAGGATTGGCAAAGGTCTCTACATGGGCAAGGATGAAGAGTTTGGTCAAGGAGCAGTTCCTACCATCTGATCATACCATTCATGTGAAAAGGATGAGGTAGAATTTAATGCAAAAGGACTTGGATGTGATGTCCTATACTGAGCAATTTCACAAGCTTAGTATCAGAGGAGGTTATGAAGAAGAGGATGAGAAAATAGCCAGGTACATCAATGGCTTGAGGTAAAATCTACAAGATGAGATTGGTTTGCAATTGCCAAGGACATTGGGAGAATGTTTTCAGTTGGCCATTAGAGCAAAAGAAAAGGTGAAAAGGAAGCAAGAAAGATCAATCAATGGTGGAAGAGGAGGTAGTTCAAATAGGGGTAGAGGTAATAGAGAGCAAGGACAAGGCAGTAATGATAAGAGCAGCAATGGAAAAGGCAAAGAGATATTTTCTAATCAAAGAGGTGGATACACTCCTAGAGGAGGAGGCAGATTTGGACAAGGTAGAGGACCATTCATAGGTAGGTGTTTCAATTGCAATGAACCAGGGCATCCTTCCTTCAAGTGTCCTAAATGGGAACAAGTTGATAGGGGCAGAGAAAGGAGAGCTAACTTGGTACAAGAAGAAGAAGAAAAGAAGGAGGAGTCAAAAACATTCATGGCAGACCCTGTGACTGATGGTGAGTTTCTTATGATCAAGCAAGGAGAAATACTTCATCAAGAACCAAAGGTAACTATTTTCAAAACAAATTGTCTCAGTCATGGTAAGATTTGCAGATTGCTCATAGATTCAGGGTCACATAGCAATTTAGTTTCACTTGATATGATAACCAAGCTAGGGATTGAAACATTTGATCATCCTACTCCCTACATGGCCACTTGGGTAACTCAAGGATAGCATGTAGAGATTGGTAAGAGAGATTTTTTTGATTTCTCAATTGGTTCATATCATGATAGGGTGCTTTGTGATGTCATTCCAATGATTTGTGGTCATATCATCTTGGGAAGGCCATGGCAGTATGTTAGAAGGACATTGCATGATGTATTTCTTAATACATATTTGGTTCACAAAGGAGATGTTAGATATCAGTTGTTTCCTTTGCCTTTGGAGTAGTCTAATGATAGTTTTTTGATTTGTTTTGAGAAGAGTTTGCAGGTGAATAAGTAGGGTGAAACAGGGGAAGACATTGGTAGACTGAAAAAAGACAAGTTGCAGTAGGGTTATAAGGTGGACAATCCTTCAAATCAGACTTTGTGGGATTTGTATAGTATCAGGGTTGGAGGCATTGAATGCCCTATGATTGAGGGTAATAATTTTGGAGTTCTTTCACAAAGGAGACAGTGGTATGAGGGCAGGAGCAGGGCACAAGAACCCACTGTTATCAAGCAGCAAAGAGGACACACTACTCCATATTTTGGTTCTGTCAAGAATGTAGATTGGTAGAAGAGGAAGATAGTGACTTTGGGGGACTACATACCTTCTCATTGGAAGATGAAAACACATGAGAGAAAAAGTTCTTTTGGTGGCAACACATGGGACACTTCTTGGGGCAAGAGTTCTTTCTTTCCTGGGGAGAATGGTGTAGGAACACCCAGGGCCTTCAAGGAGCACTTCAAGGATCAGGAGTGTGTAGGGGTGAGGAGGACATTTCAAACAAGTCAAAGCATCAATTATGACCTATTGGAGCCTATAATGGCATTTGGGATGAATAAATGTAATGAGAATGTTAAAAGTTCTAAGGTTCCTGATAAGGAATCTAGGTTAAAAATGCAATGTAAATGGAAAATTATGTTCTAGGGATTTGATTAGTGATCTAATGCTTTAGTTTGGTCAAATAAACTTGGATATTGAAGATCCAATAGTTTTTAGGTGGTGGTTTTTAATAAATTTCAAGTTTGCAATTTCAAATTTTTGAATTTTAGTTTAGGCGGGAAAGGGAGTTTTTAGAATTTTAGAGCTAATTAAGTAATGTAATCAATCCAAATCAGTTGGATCAGTTGGAGAATGGGTTTATAACCCTAAAATGTTCATTTGTATGGAGGTTAGGTGATTGGTGAAAGCTTTGTACGGACTGTCCTCAGAAAATTCAGCAAAAATTCCTATTTTCAAGCAATTTTCTGTGTTTTCTTGATGATCCATTGATTTCTATTGAAGTTATCTTCTTTTGGATGCCTTAGGGGTTTGTATTTACAAGCTTTGATACCTTTCAAATGTTCTGATAAAGGAAATAGATCAATTCTTGCACATTTTTGCTAACTATCTATAGGAAAATACAGATTTTGCTCTGTTTTGAGAGTTTTTAATGAAGGAATGATCCATTTCATGGAGTATTATGACTGAAAATATATGAAATGGATTACATATGACATGTATTATAAGAAACTAACAAATAAATGTGTAGGGAAGAGGAAAACTAACATGTCCACAGTGAATTAGCAAAGGAAAAGGCATGAAGATGGACCCTAGGGTATAGCAGTGGAGAATCTACCTTAACAAGAGGTACATTTTTGAGTTGTAGTAGTTGAGCAATGATGAATGAATGGTTAAAAGTCAAAATTTAAGACCTGGAAGTGTTTGGAAGACCTAGAATCAAAAAGCCCTAGTTTTAAGCCAATTTAGGGAGGGTTTTGTAATTGGGCATGTTAAGAGTAACCTAGAAGATTAAAAGTCTGAAAATATTTGGTTTGGGAATTTTTTGGAAGACTCTTGAGAGTTTCAAGGTCAGGGGACAAATTTGAAGAGGGGTTGCTTTGAAAAATAGGGCTAATTAGGCCTAATTTTGAGGAAACAACAGGGTTTGAAGAAAGATTGTCTGAAACAAGTGATTCCTAGGAGTTGACATGATGTTTGTCATCACAAACCACACCTAAAACAATCTTTAGATTGAAGGTTCATTTTCAAAGTTTGAGGGAAAAGTCAAGAATCCTTCACCAAAGGCCTAATAGGGCTAGAAGGTTAGTTGTGGAGCAAAGGTGAGTTTTGTTCAAAACAGAGGGTTATGGCTTGAAACCCATTTGAGTCAAGTTAGGTTAAGTCCTTTGAGATCATTTCAGTTTTTTGGAACCACAAGGGAAGCAAATAGGTCATGAATGCAAAGTTGAGGCCTTATCTCCAGGTTGGTGCCTAGTTGAAAGGTTATGAGTGAACCTTTGATATTCTTGTAACTTGGTGAATTTCTTTCAAGATCCTTGACCCTCTGCATGAAAGTGGACCTTATATCTTGACTACTAATGGAATTTTGATAATCACGGAGGGAATTACACAAGTGCATGAAGGATGGGAATTTCAGCATAGTGAGTTTGTCTTATATCTTGGTTTGCAAGTTTTCTATAAACATCTTTTGAAGGTGTGGGTCTAGGACCTTGACATCAATTTGGGAATAAAGCAATTGATAGCATGAGATAAAATTAGTTATCCTTTCATCCTCTTTTTGCTTGCATCTCATAAAATTGGACAAGGTCATCTTGGGATTCATATGCACTTGGAAATGGTTTAAAAATGCAACAACAAGTTCATTGAATGAATGAATCAAATTTTTTGTTAAGAAGGAAAACCATTCCAAGGAGGTGTTATTTAAGGACCTAAGGAAAATTTTTGACAATAGTTTATCATCAAGGACAAATTCACAACATAAGGTAGTATAGGAATTCACATAGTTAGAAGGATCTTCGTTCCCTCCATATTCCTCAAATCTAGGAACCTCTACACGTGGCATCAATATTTGCAATATCTCCAAAGACAATGGACTAATTTTGACATAGTATGCGGGTGGGAAATTTTGATACTGGTTTATGGAGGAGATTTGCTTTTGCATGGATGAAACAATTTGGAAAATTTGTGTTATGAGAGGATCATTACTTGTGGTATGATATAGAAATGATAAATGTGAATGGGTGTATGCATTTGTAGGAAAATTAAATGGAATTATTATAGGTGGTAATGTGGTAGGAGATATGATGTGTGATGCCACATAGGAACTAGGGATGCTAGCAGAAATACCCAAGGAAGGCATCACATTACTAACATGTTGTATTGTTGTTGTGACTTGAAGAGTGGTATAGGTAGGTATTGAGGCTATTATTGAGAGAGGAGGAGTTTGAGTTCCTTCTTGGATTGTGACATTTTTTATTGGTGTAGGAGCACTAGGAGTTGATGGAATATTTTTTCCAAAGATCTCAGCTATGTTTTTCAAAAGGTCAAGACCATCTTCACTTTCAAGAATGCAGTGAATGTTTTCTATGGTTGGAATTGTAGTAGTTGAAATTTTTTCAAGGCTTGTTTAATGTTATAGGTTTACTAATACCTCATGGATTTGAATTAGTTTCTCTTGTGTGATATCATTCCTTGGTTCAATTTGCATGCTACTTGAAGGAAAAGTGGTGCAGGGGCACCCAAGCTCCTTGAGGATCATTTGAAGAGTCAGGAGGTTGCAAGGGTAATGAAGATTTATCCAACATCTCAGGGAATCAATTATTATATCTTGAAGCCTATAATGGCTTTTGAAATGGATAAAAACATTAAGGGGATCAAAAGATCTAAGGGTCTTGATAAGGACCCTAGGACCAAACTGACTTGTAAATGGACCAATAATGTCCTAGGAGTTTAAATAGGTATATAGTGTTTTAATAATGTCAATAAGGTTTAATAATAATGATGTAATAGTTTGTAAGGGTTTCTAGTTAGTTGGAAACAATAAAATACAAGTTGGAAATTCAAATTTTTGAAATCCAACTTTGGGCAAGAAAGTAGCTTTTAGGAGTTTAGACATTAATATTGTAATCAAACCAATTCTAGTTGGTTGGGATAGTTGGGGAAAGGGTATTTAAGGTTGGAGAATTCATCTTTATGGAATTTGGTTGATTTTGGCAGTGGTTGTATGGACTACTATAGAAAAAGACAGTAAAAACTTCAAATTTCTTACATTTTCTTGAATCTTTTGGATGAACTTCTGATTTCTATTGAAGATATGTTCAGTTCGATGCCTTAGGAACTTGTATCTACTTGTTTTTAAACCTTTCCATGTACTGAGAAGCAATAGTGATCAATTATTTGTAAATTATAATTAACTTTCCACAGGAAAAGTCAAAATTTTCACTAATTTTGAGGGTTTTTATGGATGAATGATCCATTTCATGGGAGATTGTGAATGTAACCTATGAAATGGATCCCTTATAACATGTATCATATATATCTAAGAATATAATTTGAAGGTAGGGAATATTATAGGGTGTACACCATGATTTAACAATGGAAAGGGCATGAAAATGGAGCCTAAGGTATAGTAGTGGGAGTTCTTCCTAAACAAGGGGAATTTTTTTGAGTTTTGATTGGTTAAGTATGTTGATATAATGGTGTAAAGTCAAATAATAGGTTTTGGAAGTGTTTGGGAGGCCAAGATCCAAGAAACCCTAGTTTTGGAGCAATTTAATGAGGGTTTTGTGTTTAAGAGTCTTAAATGTGTTATAGGAGCCTAAAAAATTGAAAATAATTAGTTTGGAGACATTTTAAGACACTTTTGAGAGTTTCATACTTAGGGGACAAGATTGGAGTAGGGTTTCTTTGAAAAAGAGGGCTAATTAGGCCATGATTTTGTGGAAACAACATATTTTGCAAAGAGTTATATGAAACAAGTGCCATCAAGGATTTGATATGTTGTGTAGCATCATAAACCACATCTCAACCAATCATTATATTGAGGAGTCATTTGGGGAAGTTAAGAGAAAAGTTCAAAAAATGAGTGCTAGAGGCTAAGCTAGGCTAGAAGCCTAGTCAAGGTAAAAAGTGGGTTTGTGTCTAAGTCAGAGGCTTGGGGCTTTGTAATCATTCAAGAAAATATTTCGTGAGTCTCTTAAGAGATTTACAAGGGTTTGAGTCCATAAGAGAAGGTTTTAGGTCATAATTACAATATTAAGGCTTGTCTCCTTAAGGTTTCCTAGAACATGGTTTGAGAGTGCATCATTGAAATTCTTGAAGACATTGTGTTTCCTCTAAAGTCCCATACCATCTGCATCAGATTGGTATCAGAGTAGAGATTAGGTCCTTTAGGGATTGAAGAATTAGAAATGGCACCTAAAAATTAGTTAGCAAGAGAGTTGGAGGAGTTGAGGGAAACCTTGGAAAAAGAAAGAAGGGAAAGAAGAGAACAAGAAGCAGCAAGAGATCAGGCCAGAGCAAGGGAAGAAAGGAAATGGAGAAGGGAGAAAGAGACTATGCAAGCTAGGATAAAAAACCTTGAGAGAAGTAGGAGAAGAGAAGAACAAGAAGACCAAGAAGACAATGATGAAGAAGAAGAGCATGTGAGGGTAAATCAAGAACAACTAGCAGATGAGATAGAAGATCTCGAGGAAAGGAGGTTATTGAGATTGTTGAAGGTAGTACAAGGCCATGGAGGAAAGAGTCACATAGATTTTCCTATCTATCAAGGAAAGATGGATAATGAAGAGGTGTTAGGATGGCTTGATGCCTTAGACAACTATTTTGAGTTTGAAGAGATGGAGGAAGAGAGGAAGGTTAAGTTTTCTAGAACAAAGTTGAGAGGCACAACATTGACATGGTGGACTAGTTTTCAGAATGATAGGATGGCTAGGGGACTATAAAATTTTCTACATGGGAAAGAATGAGGAGTTTAGTCAAGGAGAAATTCCTACCATCTGATTACACAATTCATGTGAATAGGATGAGATAGAATTTAAAGAAAAAGGACTTGGATGTGATTTCCTATACTGAGCAATTTCACAAGCATAGTATTAGAGGAGGATATGAGGAAGAAGATGAGAAAGTAGCCAGGTATATCAATGGCTTGAGGTATAACTTACAAGATGAAATTGGTTTGCAAATGCCAAGGACATTAGGAGAATGTTTTTAGTTGGCCAGTAGAGTAGAAGAAAAGGTGAAAAGGAAGCAAGAAAGGTCAATCAATGGTGGAAGAGGAGGTAGTTCAAGTAGGGGTAGAGGTAATAGAGAACAAGGGCAAGGAAACAATGATAAAAACAACATTGACAAGGGCAAAGAGGTGGTTTCAAATCAAAGAGGTGGATACACTCATAGAGGAGGAGGCAGATTTGGACAAGGTAGAGGCACATTCACAGGTAGGTGTTTCAATTGAAATGAACCAGGGCATCCTTCTTTCAAGTGTCCTAAATGGGAGAAATCAGATAAGGGTGGAGATAGAAGGGAAAATTTGGTACAAGAGGAAGAGGAAAAAAAGGAAGAATCAAAGACATTGATGGAAGACCTTGTAATTGATGGTGAGTTCCTTATGGTAAAGCAAGGAGAAATACTACATGAAGAACCAAAGGTAACTATCTTCAAGAAAAATTGTCTCATTCATGGTAAAATATGTAAATTGCTTATAGATTCAAGATCAAATAGCAATTTGGTTTCATTTGATATGGTAACTAAGTTAAGAATTGAAACATTTGATCATCCTAGTCCCTACAAGGCCACTTGGGTAACTCAAATATAGTATGTAGAGATTAGTAAGAGGGATTTTGTGGATTTTTCAATTGCAGCTTATTAGGATAGGGTGCTTTGTGATGTCATTCCAATGACTTGTGGTCATATCATCTTAGGGAGACCATGACAGTTTGCTAGGACGACAGTGCATGATAGATAAAATAACACATATCTGGTTCATAAAGGAGGTAATAGATATAAGTTGATGCCTTTTCCTTTGGAGCAGTTAAGTGAAAGTTTTGTGATCTATTTTGAGAAGTATTTGCAGTTGAATATGCGGGGTAAGATAGGGGAAGATATTGTTTGGATGAGAAATGATAATTTGTAGTAGGATTATGAAGCACACAGTCCTAAAAATTAGAACCTATGGGACTTAGAAAGTATTAAGGTTGGGGGTATTGAATGCCATATAGTTGAGAATAATAGTGGTGGTGTTTCTTTACAAAGAAATCAGTGGAATAAAGGCAGGAATAAGGTACAAGGATAGACTAAGCTCAAACAACAAAGAGGACAAGCTAATCAATTTTTTGATTCTGACAAGAGTACAGGTTGGAAGAAAAGGAAGAAGGTGACTTTAGTGGATTTACTAATTAGTAATCAGAAGGCGCAAACATACAGGAACAAGGAGCAATGTGGAGGCAACCAACTGGCTACTTCTTGGGGCAAGAAACTTTTCTTTCTTGGGGAGAATGGTGCAAGGGCACCCAAGCTCCTTGAGGATCATTTGAAGAGTCAGGAGGTTGTAGGGCTCATGAAGATTTATCTGACATCTTAGGGCATAAATTATGATATCTTGAAACCTATAATGGATTTTGAAATCGATAAAAACATTAAGGGGATCAAAAGTCCTGAGGGTCCTGATAAGGACCCTAGGACCAAAATGACTTGTAAATGGAACAATAATGTCCTAGTAGTTTAAATAGGTATATAGTGTTTTAATCATGTTAATAAGATTGAATAATAACAATGTAATAGTTTGGATTTGTTTCTAGTTAGTAGGAAACAATATAATACAAGTTGGAAATTCAAATTTTTGAAATCCAACTTTGGGCGGGAAAGTAGCTTTTAGGAGTTTAAACATTAATAATGTAATCAAACCAATTCTAGTTGGTTAGGACAGTTGGGGAAAGGGTCTTTAAGGTTGGATAATTCATTTCTATGGAATTTGGTTGATTTTGGTAGTGGTTGTGATGAGCTTAAAATATTCTCATAATTTGAGTATTCTAAAGTATTTTTAATACCCTTACTTTTATTGCTTATGGTTGTTTAAAACTTTGATTAAAGACTTTTTATTTAAAATCGGGTAGAATCCTATAGCTTAATATCCATGTGTCTATATTAATTACCCTGTTGACCTCTCAAATGACTGATATAATGCATGTGCTTTTTGGATAATGAAATAGATTTTATTGTGTGGTCAATGAATGTATCATGTTGTTTCCATGCATGCTTTCTTTTCACTTCTGTTGCCTTGTACATCGCAAGTTGTTGAAGGAAGCATGAACAAGTCAAGCGCAGTAGATCTCAGCCCTACAGTAAAGTCCACTTTCAGCATGGTTTCAAGGAAGTTGTTCTAGCGAAGACTCTCTGACCGGGTCATTGGGAAGAAATCTAAATGATCATTAATCTAGAAAGAGTGGAATGCTAAATTCTCTTTAAGTTGTGTTGAACAGTTATGCCTTCATGAGAAATTTGTTCCTTGATTTTTTGATGTATTCATGTCAACGTCTTTCTCTGATAAAGTTAGCTAGTTAGTTGTTTTTTAAATATAAATAAGTGTTCCTCCTAAGCGAGTGAAAAATATAAAGTGTGTGTGTAAGAGTTAGTATTATAATAAGAGTAGTGTTTTTTTAGTTCTTTTTACAGGAAGAATAATCCATGTATGTAATTCCCAGACTATAGATAAAAGCTGATGAAGTTTTGAGCTCAATACTTGCATAAGCTAGTTGATGCTTGATAAGGGGGCCCACTTAGTAAGTATATGTAGTTATTTTTTTATTTCCTATTAATTAGAAGTTAGATTTCATTTTTAAAAAGTTTTAGTGCGAACTCAGTCTTATATTGTTCCTACAGCACCAGGAATCCATCCATGTGTTTGTTCCTATAGCATAAGACCAGTTCATAGTTTGTCCCGTAGCAATAGTTGACATGATTTCTTCTTTGATTAAGTTATGATTAAGTTAAGAAGACTTTACATTACATTCTTGCAGCATAGGTAGAATTCCTTTCAAGTATTTATTTTTGGTAAATCATGACTAAAACTGGTTCTTAGTGCACATACAGTGTCGCTCCATTTCAAGTATATGTTCCCTGGTTTGACAAAGTAAATGAATGGCCATAAGAATATGTTAGTCACCTGTTGGAATTTCCAATTCCCAGGTTAGGATTTTCCATGACTTTATATCCTTTTGTGGATCCAACCAAGTTGTATGGACTGTTATAGAAAAAGAGAGTAAAAACTTCAAATTTCTTACATTTTTTTGAATCTTTTTGATGAACTTCTGATTTTTATTGAAGATATGTTTAGTTCGATGCCTTAGTAACTTGTATCTACTTGTTTTTAAACCTTTTCATGTACAGATAAGCGATAGTGATCAATTATTTGTACATTATAACTGACTTTCCATAGGAAAAGTCAAAATTTTTAGTAATTTTGACAGGTTTTTATGGATGAATGATCCATTTCATGAGAGATTGTGACTATGACCTATGAAATGGATCCCTTCTAACATGTATCATATAGATCTACCAAGCTAATGTGCAGGTAGGGAAGATTCTAGGGTGTACACCATGATTTGACAATGGAAAGGGCATGAAAATTGAGTAAGGTATAGTAGTGGAAGTTCTTCCTAAACAAGGGGAATTTTTTTGATTTGGGATTGAGTAAGTATGCTGATCTAATGGTGTAAAGTCAAAGAACAGGTTCTGGAAGTGTTTGGGAGGCTAATGTAAGGCCTCTCATTGCAAGTGCCTAATACAACCTTAAATTGTTATATATTTCTCCTAAAAAGATGGTTAGATATATTACGAACGATATGAAGGCGACTGTCTAACAATGACCTTATAGTTTATTTTTACTTTATGTTATATCATTATTATTTTACTTAATGAAGATGTATGGGCATGCGAATTATGGCATGAGATTCAAACTTATAAGATGAATTTGAAATAAGATAATTGTTGTATCGTATTGCATTAAAAGAGTAATTAGCTATGTAACTGGTTTGTGAATAAAGTTACAAAGATTCGGTTTGCAATTAATGTGGTTATTATTATATCTAACTATGTTTAATTATGTTGTGCAGGAAATTAAGGGAGTCAATGTGGGATTAACATTCAAGGAATCAAATATGCAAATAGAAGGCTGGATAAATATCGAAACTGTATCAGATACATCTTTGGTAAGTTCTAAGTGTAGCCCTATTTGACTTGGAAGAGTTTGAGGTTTGATTATTGATTGGGTGATCATGTTTGAGTATAATCCAATTATAGGTCATATGATGTGAGTTTGGAACCCTTGGTCAGGATAAAAATTTGTATGGATTCTTTTGTGGGTTTTAAAAAGGGATTATTGAGTCAATTTCCTTGGTTTTTGAACAAGAATAGACCCCTAGGACCTATACCTATGGGTTTGGAATCTTTTTGACATGTGAACTTGTCCTTGGAGTGTGAAAAGACCCCTCAAAAGTCCACATTCATGAATGTGACGAATTCAAAAAGTGTTGGGGCTTGGGACAAGTGACTTGTCACTCTCAACTTTCCACTCCCCAAAAGTTCTTGGAATTGGCACAAGACTCACACATGTGTGAGCACTTGTGGGAAAGAGTGTAGGTTTGGAGGATTCCTATATATCTCAAGAAGATGGAAGATTTGGGCATTGCCCACTTCTCCTTTTGGAGAACTTGTGAAGTGAAGAAAAGAAGGAGAGAGTCAAGGATGGAAGAATAGGAGTTCAAAGGAAAGCAGCTTGTAGAGAGATAAGTCTTTTTCCATTTCTTATTCTTAGTATTGGTAGAGATAGCTTGATCTATGCATTGAATCATAAGTAAGATTGTTTAAGGGATATATTAGAGTAATGTGTTGTATAATGAGCAAGCTTGTTATAGCACTAAGTTCTCACCATTGAATTACAATGGTGTATAATGTATTTCTTGCTCGGGGATATGGCTAGAGCCCACGAGGCTCCATGACGCCATTACGGTAGGGTGGAGAGCAAGACCTTATGCATTGGTTTTTTAGTTTTCTATGTATTGTGGTAATGGTGAGAGCTACGTAGGAAAATGGTAATCAGTTTAATAAAGAAAGGCAATTTTCCTCTTTCAAAATGCTTGCATTATGATACCTTACTTTGTAATATTCTTGAAAGAGATAGTGGGATCATTTACCTTCTTTGAGAGAGATGTTTTGTAAAGTATATTTGAATGTTGTTGTATTGTTAAAAAAAAAACATGATAATTTATGATTTATAAAGACTTTTGATCAATGCTATTAAGGAAATAAAGTAAATGCAATAGTTGGCTGCTCATGATGTTGCAGAATTAACAGAAGCTAAACAGATTTTGGTTTGATACTATTCCATAATTCAAAATTATATGTAAAAGAAATGTGAATGGGGGTTTCACTTGTTTTATCCCACAATGAGTGATAAGAATAAATATAAGTCTATGTTAAGTCATGTATGTTGGTTTGAAATATATATAGGGTTCTCAAGACATGCCTATCGTACTTACCAATGTGTATTTTCTTATCTAGAACACGCATACCCACATATCATAAAACATTAGGTTTTAAATGTATATATATATATACATTCCTCCTATAGTATTTGTGAAAGAAAATCTCACATGCCACTGTAAGTAGTAATGCCTATTCCTCACTTTCAAAGAAAGCCTATGATTCCATTCAGCTTTATAAAGAATATACATACACAAATATATGGTTGTCTAATTATAAAGAATAAAAACGTGATAGGAGTAGATAAATAAATGAAGCAAATCGCATATGCATTGCGTACCAGAACAAAAATCAGTGAACATGTCTCTGGTAAAAGATATGTTTTCGCATACGTTCCTTAATGGCAGTATAAATGATAATAAAATATATAATTTAGGAGTAACAAGGAATAAATGAAAATGTTGATGTGATGTAGAGAATAGATTTATTAAAAAAGAAAGAAAAAAATAATTATATGGAACCATGACGAAATCTGAGATCAACTTAAGTTTTCTGAGGGAGGTAAAATGAATTAGAGAGGGAGCTGGATATGAAGTAAAAAAAAAAAAGAAAGGAAAAAAAAATGCTATACCGGGCATTCTCTATCCTTATAGTGTCGAATCTCTTAAATCAGAGGCACTCGTCCATTCTCAGAAGCTAGGAATGATGGAAGTCGATTACACAATGGTTCAACCAGTCAGATCCATCATTGATCGGGCCTTCACTATCATTATCTGCACATTGAGGTCAGTAGAGGTGCCGCCCAAATACTTCTCTTGCCTGAGATCAAGCACAATAGTGTTCTTATAGACAACTCCTTGAGAACGTAGATGCAAGGAGGATCAAATCAACACAATAGATTTAGGGGGAAGTGGGTCAATTAAGAGTTACTCAGGTGCCAATCTAGTGACTGCTATTCCTTCAATTTACGATCAGAGAGGTATTGCAGAAATAGGGATAGGATTCTGCGCCTCCACGTAAAGGATGGTAGAGTAGGCGTCGAGTAGGCGTCTCGTAATTAAAACCAAGGCGGTGACCCCTCCGTACCCACGACTCAGACAACACGATGAAAAAGTAAAAGGTTAAAGCACTTTTCCCTGTGCGCGTCTGTTGCTTACATTTACTCGACATACTAAACCATCATTTATGTCCACTCAACACATATGCTCATGCCAAACCGATAAGTCAAATCTTTGTACTTAACCCACAACACTACGTAAAAGAGGAAGGAAAGAAAATACTTAATAAATGTTAATAAGAGCTGAACATGATCCTTGCTACGTACTACTCACATGCCTATTCAGAAGGATTAGTCATCAATTTAAAGAAGGCAAGCAGCACTCGGTAAATCCTGTAATGGTAGCCTGTCACGCAAGAGCTACTGGCCCACGTTATGGTGGTAGCGAGTTGAAAACTTTGAATTAATTAAAGGCCATGTTAGGTACTTGCATTTGTTTAATATTTTCCCGCAGGCAGGAGTTACCATAATCAAGGCCATTTTGTACATACCCTGCAAGTGCAACATACCGTGCGCTAAGATCTCTGTCAAGGCACTCAGCCAAATAAATTTTGCGTCTCCACTATGCTTCCAAGACATGCATAAGATGACATTTAATTGAGTTACTCTGTCAAAAAAATTCGCTTTGTCTTTGCCTTTGTATTTCACTGTTGAGCTAACGTATTCCCAGACCTTTTGTCAAGGGATAGCGAGCCTAGGTTTTGCCTTCGTTTTTGTGGCTTTCCACCTTTGCTGGCACGATTATGTTGTGGAGATAGCAACTATAACATCTTCCAAAAATTAAAAAAATAAAATAAAATAAAATGAAAATGAAACTCTGTCTATGCTGTTCCCTTGGATGTCGTACCTTCTGCATAGACATAAAACTTTGTCACAAAACTTTATGCTTACGTCCAGCTAAATACACACATATAGTTTACAAAGTAAGTAAACAGGTGGTCTAAATAAGACTATAAAACTGTGATTAAAAGAGAACAGATTAATAGAGGAAATACTCAAGATAGACATAATTCATAATGAGCCTATTCTATTACATTTTCCCTATCCAAATTAGTAAACAATATGTATGATTTCAAATAGTTAAATACATACATTCGACACACATATATATATGGTGTAAGTAAACAGGGCATCTAAATCAGTTTATAAAACTCTTCGATTAATTTTTCTCCCCTAAGTTTGTAAATCATCCCTAAATGCTCTAACGTTTGGGCACTACCTACTTTGGAATGGTAAGAACCAATAGTGTTATAAGTCAATGGTGATAATTTCCATGACACGGGATAATACTAGCTCAGTTAGTGATTAAAATAAAAGTTTAATATGCTAAGAATAAAATCACATCCTTGCCACGAATAATACATGGGATAAAATAATTGTATGAGAAAAAGTGAAAGAAGGGAGAAATATCCCCATACTCTTAAGAAAGAGACACTATTAAGTTAAATTATGTTCTAGATATGAGATTAGAGTAGAAATTAAAGAAGAAGAAATAACTTCCTCTTTATTTGATTCTTTTCTTTTCCTTAAGAAAAAAAAATATAAACAAATATAACATACAAATAAAGGAAATGATTTATATTTAAATTCTTTTCTTAAACTTATTTCTTGAGTGAAAATAATAGATGGAAATAAATATGCTGCTATTTATTTATTCATTTAAATATTAAATTATTTAAATTAGGTCAACAATAAGTAAGAAAAAAAAATCTATAAATATGTTATTATTTATTTACTAATTTAGTAATCAAGTTAAGAGTAATATTAAGTATGAATAAATAATTAAATTTGATAATTAATATATAAATGTGTCTTTTCCTCTCATGATTGAACTTCGGATTTCGATGAAGATGTGGAGTACATCAAATTAGGTAAGGTGTCCCAAAGAGCGTCAATTAGAAAATAATGCTATTTTCATTGATAAATTATGGGTTGAGTATAACTATCATTGTTATTTATTGAATTGAAGATGACTTCATAAAGTTGAGATAGTGAGTAATAATAGACTTATAAGGTAAGATAAGACAAAGATATTAGTAAATATTAATAACGTTTACATAAGTAATTTTCTAAATTCAATAATGCTAGTAATCCCCCAACACGCATGATAATAAACGATCATAAAGAATCTTGGATGTATCAGGTTAAGGATTCAATGAAAGGGTTGTTCTTGTTTAAATTATATTTGGTCTGGTAGCATAAATGTTAACCCTGACTTATCCATCTATGGGTAATGTTCTAAATTAACAGTTATAAACTAGGCCAAGAGAGGGTGTGACTTCAATAACCTAGCCAACCAAATTGAGTTGTGTCTCATGCCCAATTTGGCATTGTCTAATAAGTGTTGACATTAGAGGTTGCATTGTGCAAGAAGGATGAGATGTGTAAATGTTGGTAAAAAAAATAAAAATAAAAATAAAAATATTGTTGGGTTTTTCTAGCGAAAATTATGGGCATGACAGCTAAGATCCAAGAAGCCCTAGTTTTGGAGCAATTTATGCAAGGTTTTGTGTTTAAGAGTCTTATTGGAATTCTAGGAGCCTAAAACCTTGAAAATCCTTAGTTTGGAGACATTTTAAGACATTGTTGAGAGTCTCATAGTCAAGTGATAATATTGAAGTAGGGTTTCTTTGAAAAAGAGGGCTAATTAGTCCTTAATTTTGTAGTAACAACATATTTTGCAAAGAGTTATCTAAAACAAGTGTCATCAAGGATTTGATATGTTTTGTAGCATCATAAACCACATCTAAATCATTCATTATATTGAGGATTCATTTGGGGAAGTTAAGAGAAATTTTCAAAAATCTTGTGCTAGAGGCCTAGTTGGGCTAGAAGCCTAGTCAAGGTAAAAAGTGGGTTTGTGTCTAAGTCAGAGGCTTGGGGCTTTGTAATCATTCAAGAAAAGTTTGTTTGAGTCTCTCAAGAGCTTTCCAAGGGTTTGGGTCCATAAGATAATTTTTTATGTCATAAGTGCACTATTAAGGCTTGTCTCCTTAAGGTTGCCGAGAATAGGGTTTGAGAGTGCATCATTGAAATTCTTGAAGACATTGTGTTTCCTCCAAAGTCCCATACCCTCTACATCACAAAGAGTTTCTAAGGGTGTTATCCATGCCTAGTGTTTGTAGTTTCAATACTAGGAGTGGAAGCTCTAGATAACCCAAGATCCACAACAAGTGTGTTATCATAGGATGCCATGACTCTCAAACTTCTTCTCACTATGGTATTAGCAATAGGACACCAAACACTCATGGAAAGGTAATTAAATGCAGGGCGAGTGCAAATGCAATGTATGCTAAGAACAATAAAATACTTATAACTAGAATTTTGGAAAATGAAATAGAAATGTAGAAACAACAAACATAAACTTAGAAAATAAAGTTTAAATGCTAGAAAATGTAGTGCAAAATGTGCAAAGGTACTGATTTTCCCAAGGTGGCAAATGAGTCCAAGTACTAATTTTTTTCAGAATTTTCAAAAATTTTGAATTGGATTTTATGCTTTTTATGTTTTTTGGTGCAAGTATGAGATGCAAATGCAAAATTTTGGAAATTTTCAATGAAATTAAATGCAATAATGCAAGATAAATAAGCTTTTCACTAATGCAAATTTTGAAACCCTAGAATGCTAATTAAACAATTCAAGATGCAATGCAATGTTAATGCAAGCTAAATATAAGATTTAAATGCACTCCCAATCATAATTATGATGTTCTAAATGTAATTCAACCAAAATGAAAAGAAGAAATTTGTAGGGTCTCTCTTATTCCTTTAGGGCTTTGGACCTGAAAGGAGAGACAAATCTCAACTTCTCACTCAAGAAAAAAACCCTTGAGATTCGAATACAAAGGAGATTGAATTCATGCAAAGAGGATTGTCCTAGGGACTAAATATGATCAATGATGGGTTCATCACCAAGTGTAAACCTGGAAGGAATGAAATATTGGAAAACATAGTGTGATATGCAAAATGGCCTAAGAATGTTAATAAAATGCAATAGAAAACTATGAAACTAAAAGTGTGCACTTGGGAAACTGAAGAAGGAAGAATGGGGATCTAGAATCCTAAAAAAATTACTGTTTATGCCAACAGGGACTCATATGCCAAGCTGGGAAAATCAATCTAGTTTTAGGGAAACTATGTTGGAATAGATTTTAGGAAAATGGGTACTTAGATATGCAAAAATCCTCGATAACTAGGTATAGTGGGACTTATTCATGAATAGTGGAGAATCAGACCACTTCTAGATTTCTAGAAATTCAAAATTGGACTCTATAGTTCTCACTCTACTTTTATGTTCCTCATTCAAATCTAGGTTTGAAACTACAAAATTCAACTTGTAGACCTTCTCCAAGCTTCTTTGAGGCTTGTTTACAACTTTGACAACTTGGTGACAACTTTTCCACTCTTTCTCTTTGATAGAATTTCCACATAGACCTACAAATCACATACAAAGAGAGGGAAAAGTGTTGTGGGGTTAGTGGATAGGGCTTTGCCTTGGTCAAACCGCTTGTTGGTAATGAAACCCTTGAAATATTATGAAATAGAATGGGGAATGATGCATGAACAAATAATGAAGTTGTAACTCACCAAACCCTAGCAATGAAGGTCCTGCAAAAATATAAGTAGTGGCTCCAATGGATGTAGACTTGGAATCTAGCTTGACATTGATAGATCTTGATTGCAATGCTTACTTGAATCACATAATCCTACACCACAATTATTAGCTCTAAAACAACATGATGCAAAAAATATTTGACCTGATGATTGACACTTGAAGAATGCTCTTAAAAGCTTGATAATCTTCCCTTGAAATTCCTTGAATGCTCTTATAAGTGCTCAAATGATCTTGTGAAAAAAATGCATGAATACTTGAGTGTTAGGTGACTTGAATGCTTGTTAGGAGAAAATTAGTGGAAGAACCTTGTATTTATAGCCAAGTATGAAATAATTCTCAAAATTACAACACTACACGATGACCTCAGATCTTAGAGAATAGAAACTTACCAAAAAAATAAATTAAATTTGAATTTTGAGCTAAAGGGGACTCATTCACCACCTTTGGTGAAATGGTTCCACCTAAGGGGACTCATTAATGGTGAATGAGTCCCACCTTAGGATTTTGAGGTGGGTTTTAGGATTTTTATGGTTTAAATGATGTTTGTTAGGATTATTCTCAAAAATAAGGCATGTGGATGCAAAAGAGGGCCAATTAAAGCATAAGAAAGCCCAATTATTGATGACAAGCCTACAAGATTGTGAAAGTGTGTTACAACAATTTACATCACTGCAAATAAGGAAAGATTAATGTTTTTTAGATAAAATAGTATTTATTATGCTTAGTTAATTGATAAAACCCTAGAAAAGTGTGAAAGTGTGTTACAACACTTCACAACACTTTTATAAGCACCATTAAAATCTATTAATTCATAAGGCCCCAAAACCTAATGTGAATGTGTTATCCACATTGTAACACTAAACCAGGGAAATATTAAGCTAAAATCCATAAGAAGGGTCCAAACAAGTGTGAAAATGTCTATGGATCCATTTTACTACACTACAATAGAGAATAAAATAATGAAAAAACAAAACATAAAACATAGACACATATATACATGGTTCCCCTGATATGGGCTACATCCATGAAAAATAAATATTACTTATTTTTCCAACAAAAAGGGATACAACCTACAACACATCCACTATGACTTCCTATTTACTCTCTCATAGTCTCCTCACACATTTACCATCCTCTTGCTTGAAGTGTATATAAATTATTTTATTTTTACTAGTTGTTGTACTATGTTTTACATTTGATTTTTTTTTTTAAAATCTCTTGAAGGGCACAACCCCTAGACCCCCTAGTAATAGAAATGGTGGGGTAAGCCCCCCTAAACCCCCATCAAGAAATACAAACCAAACATGACTAAAATAACATTTGAATAAAAAATTAGGCTTGACTACCAACATTTTGAATGTTTTGTGTACACCTCCAACTAGACATCAAGTCCCTTTCTATGCAATTTTTTTTTGGTTAACTTAACAACACTTGAATATGCCAACAATGAATGCATTGTTACAAAATACATCATTTGAAAGTAGTGTAAATAAACCAATAGGAATATTTTTCATCATATATGTCATGGGGTTAAAATTACTATGTAAACACATTGAGGTAGGTGGGTGAATGCTATTGGAGGCCTCAATTCAATCCCCAAGTATCCTAATCCTTCTAGGATACAATGCATTGGGTAGTCTCTTAAGAGTATTAAGAGAAAAGCCTTGCTAGAATTTTTCTTGTCTATAATTTTAATATATGGAAAATATGAATGTTTTTCGAGACCTATATATGGACTTTAGGTCCCTCTATCATACCCTATATTATTTTTGGTCAAATCTAAACAATTTGACCATGTCAACAATGAATGCATTCTAGAAAACTATGTGATTTGAGAGCAATGTAAAGAATTCAATACAAATAGTTTTCTTCTACACATCATGGGACTAAATAAATTATTCCAACACATCAAGGTGGGTGGTTTAATGCTACTGAAGGCCTCAATTTTCTCCCTAGGTCTCCCAATCCCTTTAGTCTACATTATTCTAGTGTAGCTCTATAAGAGCCTTGAGAGAATTTTTTTTTGTCAAACTATGATGAAGTAGTTTTTAGAATTCATAGTACATAAAAATGTTTTATATAGACCTACAAGTGTATGTCAAGTCCCTCTATAGTAATCTATCTTTATTTTTGTCTAATTGACACAATTTGACCATGCCAACAATGAATACATTCTTACAAAATGTGTCATTTAAGATCAATGTAAACGTGCAAGATTTGTGTGTTATAGGGCCAAACTAATTATGCCAACATATTGGGGTGGGTGGGTGTATTATACTAGAGGCCTCAACTCATTCCCCAAGTCTCATGATCCTTCTAGGCTACATTACACTAAGTCAATCCTTAAGAGCTATCTAAGAAAAAATTTCCAAACTTTTTCCTACCTATACTCCCAATTTGTGACACCTAAAAATACTCTTTCTAGATCTACAATTGAATCTCAAGTCTCACTATAGTATCCTATCTTTGTTTTGGTTAAATATAGACTATTTGAGCATGCCAACAATGAATACATTCTTACAAAATATATCATTTAAGAGTAGTGTAAAGGTGTGAATACATATATTTATTCTTCTCCATGTCATGGGATTAATTAAATATTCCAACACATCAATATCGTCAAGTGAATTCTATTAGATGCCTCAATTCATTTTGTGTATCTCTCAATCCTTCCAAGATACATTGCATCGAGGTTGTCTAATCTTGCAAGCTTCTCATCCATGAAAGATAAACAAGATGAACCTTTCCCTTTGGATACATTCTATAGGATTACTAGAAAATAGTAATGATGTTGGTGATCAATCGTACATGCATGGTGACTCTATCACTTGGTGTAACATATGCTACATGTCTCATAGGGAATGTGTTAGTCCAAATGCCTTTATTAGGAAATAAACTAATTAATCGGTTAAATTTTGTCATTATCCTTATGTGTTTTATTTTTAAAAGGATTCTTGAGATAGTATTTTTTTAAAATTTCTAATTGGGTAGGAAAATATAGTATTGTGAAATACATATAAGCTTGGTAATGTAATAAAGGAGAACTTGTGCAATGTGTTTACATAAATGTGAATGTGGATTAATTTTATCTTAAACCTTATAGATTTTTCATATTTTAGAAGAGATTTTGGATTACTATACAAGAATTGAACTATCTAGAATTCCTTACTCTTATATTTTTGTTTTTGAAACTTTAATCAAGATATTTATGAGTAGAGAAAATATATGTAAAAACTAACCATAAAATTTTCTTAAAGATTTGAGTTTGAATTGTGTGTTTTGTTTTATAGAATGGTAGAGATAGAATAGAATAATACTATTGGTTAAAAATTCATTGTCAAAACCTTATACTCAAAACCTTAAAACCTATAACTTAAAAATCAAAAACCATTTTATTTTATGGGAAAACAATCCTATTGAACTTTAGTAAAGAGGACTTATTGAATTGCTACATGATGGGGCTAGGGTATAATCTTTGATGGGGGATATAATACAAATCATATAAACACAATGAGGGGTTTGTATCAAGTTAAACTTATGTATGTAACACTTCTAAAGTGGTATTTGGTGCAATAAGGTTTATCATTATGGTCAAGTAATATAAATCAATGTAAGGTGCTACCATTGGATGAGTAGTAGTTAGCTAGGATATTATGACTAGATCAATCAAGTGACACTTGATAAGTACTTGAGTTTCATTTCATTAAGTTAAAACTAATAAATATAAGGTTCTAGGAGTAGTTTATTTCTCAATTGAACCTATACTATATTACTTAACTAAAGCCTTAGAATCAAGGGCATGTTGAAATTCATGTGTTAAGGCCATTTCTAGTTGGATCCATGAATCACTAGAGATTTCAAGGAAAATAAAATACATTATTTTGTTTTGTAGAAACCTATGATCATATTTATAGTTATCTAGGGATGAACTTGGTTTATGAGGCTTGAATATGTTCTTTATCCATAAGTTTCGTCACCCTAAAAAGGTAGGAGTCTAATTTTATAGGTCAATCGAATTGAACTGAAGCTAGCTATTGACATGAAAGTAAAAAAAATAGAAAATATTAAATGATACATATATCTCTAATACATTCTTATCCTTTTAATCAGTTCTCTATCTTCAAATGTAGAAGATTAAAGGGATTCAAATGTGTATCATGTAATTATCATTTAGAGAAAATATAGGAAATATTAGTAAAAAAATGAATAAAATAAAAAATAATTGATACATACAATGTTAAATGTTGGTAAAACTATAATATATGTACAAGAAATATATATAATTTTACAAAATATCCATATAGGTGTACAATCACACAAGTTAGTATTTACACAAAAAATGTACAAGAAAGCCATATAGACATAGAACAAAGTCATAATATAATTAGTTCTCTCTACTAGGATGGGAGATTTAATGACCCTTTTACTATCAAGTAGATTGGGAGGAAAGCAATAAATGTTTCTTTTGAGCCCACTAATTTGGATATGATTTCTTTTGGAGGTCCACCTAATATAATAAAAAAATTCATACTAATATAGACAAAATAAATTATACAATGGCATATAAGAGAATAATCACTTACCACCATTTGATAACCATTCTTAATCAATCATTGTGTCTCTTCATCTAAATGAGGGATGTAGATAGTAAAAAATATCCCAATCCAACAAATAACATTTTATCACTAATTCACCTTTGTTCATGCATAATTAAATAATTTAATTATTTCCTAAAGTCATATTCCTCTATTAATTAAATAATTATTTATTATTTAATTATTTTATTTTATCCTATTCTTCTTTTGATTAATTTAAATAAATGTCAATTTATTTAAATTGAGTCACTAATGTCCCTTTTTCCCTCTATAATTAAATAAATTATAATTTATTTAATTATTCATTTCCATAATCTCTATAATTTTTTTATTTCTTAAGGAAAAAGACATATAACTGATCTATTATATTATATGATGAGTGCCAATCAAAATTTTATAGGAATTACAATGCAATCCAATAACCTTCGCCAACATCTCAGAATAACCAACACATTTACAAGTTCAAATATATGCATTGCTTTTCTATACAAAACATACAACCACATATACACTGCCACCTTATATTTGATACATCACATATACGCAGCTTGGCGAGGAATAGCATACCTCCACATATACGCAGCTTGGCGAGGAATAGCATACCTCCTTCAATTTCGGTGACCTTCTACCTCCTTTGCATTGGGAATCAGGAGTATATATTCACTCATACTCCATCCTTTGGAGTGCATAAATGAGCTCACGTGGCAAGCTCGAACAACGAAGTATAAAGCTCCAAAGCTTGTCAAATGTCAATGATGGGCCTTCCAAAATAATTTTTACTACTCTTCAAACCATTGTAAACCATCTCAAATACCTCCAAAAAAATCAAAGTACGAAGACAGTAACCTTCTTTCAATTTATCAAATGTCGACATTCGCCATTCCCTCATACTGCTTGGCTATCTTTCGATAAGGATTATGCCATCCCTTTGACTCGCAAAACATGAAGTATCTTCGTTGTTACAAAGCCTGAACCTCTTCTAAACATTTTTAGGCATTGGAAATCGACCTTCTATGAATTTATCAGATACTGAAATTGGCCATTCCCTCATGCTGCTTGCCTACCTTTTCGTAAGGAGTAGAACATCCCTCTGACTCACAAAACCTGAACTATCTTCATTGTTCTAAAGTAAAAAGCTCGTCCAAACCTTGTTAGGTGATGGAAAATTCTAAAACTTGATCTTCCTAATAAAAAAAATACTAACTCTTTCTTTACACATCACCATATTGCCTTCATGCCTTGACTAGGTATTGTGCACTTTTTTCACACATGCCTAGCTAAAAGTAGGGACCCTCTTTTTCTTGACATTTTCCTCCAACAGTATCCAACTTCATTTTTCCTAAAGGGTGCAAGGGAACCTTGGGGTCTCCATGCCTTTTTGAGGCTTTTTTTGGATTTTGTTTGATTATCAAATTTTATTATGTTGTAATAAGGTCCTAATGACCATCTTGAATGGTTTGTAATAGGCTTTTAAGCATGGTGTTGAGTTTTGATAATTGAACTAGGTCTCCTTCTCACCATGCAAACTTGGCACATCTAGGCCAAATAAGGAATCAAGGTGCCATGATGCAACCAGGTATCAAAGGGGAGTCACCTTAATTTTTTTGTGTTTTAAAGAGTCTTTGACATCTTTTGAATGTTCATTGTAATCGGGTTCATGAGTATGGTGTTAGTTTCCTTAACTAGGAAATTAGGGGTGTAGTTGAATTTTGTTGGTTTCCCAAAGTCCCTCTAATTCAAAATTTAGTTGAAGGACATTGGGAAGAGGTTGGAAATGTTGAAATAAGCTTCTCTTGGTTGAGGAAAGTTTATGGTGAAGTTTTGAAGAAGTTTGAATAAAGAAAAACATTAGTTTCTCCATTTTCTATGTGTAATTTGTTGCTAACTCTCATGGTACAAACAAAATACACTCTATATGGATATGAGACTATCATGATTTGATAGGGGAATAAACTAGCTCTCTATTGGTGATGGTTTGATCCATTTTCATTAATTATTAAGGAGGTTCTCTTAATGTTTCTGAAAGTGGTTTAAAACCCTCAAAACTCAGGTTTTGGTCTCAAAAAGGCTCTTCACTCACCATCTCCACATGTTCATGGCCTGATTCTTGGTGGGGGGCGTGAGGGAAAAAATGTATTTTATGTTTGAGAAAGCTTTTGAGGATGGAAGAGAATCTGGAATGTCTTTGTGGAAACCCTAGGCTTGGCATCTTCATGTGACAAGCCTAATTTAGTGCAATTTTTTTGTGTTTGTTGATTTGTGGGAAAAATATCTAAAGAAGTGTGATTGATAAGGATTGAAATGTGTGTAATGATGCTGTGAGAACTATTTTTATGGCTTATGGGAGTTGGAGTGTGCTTTGTAAACTTGGTTCTTGTTTGGAGCAACTAGTTTAGGCCTCCTTGTGGTGTTGCAAATTGTCTCTTTGTGTCAATCTGATCAAGTGTCATACCTTGGGGTTTTGGGAATTGAAATTGATCCATATAAGGATTCTAAGGCTAGTTCTATTTTCCTAATTCTTGTCCTTAAGTTGGTTTTATGTTGATTGTCCTAGTTGATAGGCTGGAAGGAAGAGAGACCTAGTTGAGGGGTAAAGAGTATTTGTGTTGTTCCTAGAATATTAAACCCTAGTGGAGGGTGTTGGAAGACCATGTGTGTGTTTTTTTCAGTATTCTCAAGATTGTGGGTATGCTTGGTTGTAGGAGTGTGTGTCTGTGAGTTTCCTTTGAGACTATCCTACATTGGATGCCTATAAGGTTTTTCTAGGTCAGTCATAGAAGCAATGAGAAAATGAAGGGTACTAGTTACAAATCTAAGTTAATTGTCATGTTTTTGCATGGGAAAGGTGTCCTAAGCATTACTAAGTCAATGGAGTTTTTTTGTCCTTGAAAATCCTTGTGAAGGGTTATATTGTCTCCTTGTTTAAGAAGTGGATTAGAAAGGTCCACTTAAAGAGTATTTGAGAGAGTTGTGGTAGGAAGGTTGTTGGTCATCTAGAAGAAGGTTCCCCTGCTCACTTTGCATTAGAGTGGCATTAGAGCTAAGCTTTGATTTGGAAAGTTGTGAAGATAATTGGAGGTTGTGGTGAATAAATAAAGATTCCTCCAAAAGCTAGGACTACAATTGCAAGGGAGATGAAGGATTTGAGAGATAGGATACAAGCCTTAGAGAGAAGGAAGGAAAATTTTGAGGAAGAGAGCACCTCAAAAGAGGAGGTAGAGGGTGGAGATGAAATCCATCCAGAAGAGGAGATGCCTCTTGAAGAGAGAAGGTTCATTGGAGCTTTGAAAACCATGAAAGTAGAAGCCACTGAAGTGACGATGGACATTCCAATGTATGGAGGAAAGATGAATGTTGAGGCACTACTAGAATGGGAAGATGCCTTGAACAACTACTTTGAATATAAGGAGATGGAAAAAGATAGGAAGGTTAAATTTGCAAAGACCAAGTTGAATGGGGCTTCTTTGACTTGATGAATTATTACCAAGGAGAAAGAGTGAAAGAGGGAAATAATATGATTTCCACATGGGACAGAATGGTGAGTAGATTGAAGGCACAATCTCTTCCTGCAAATCATGAAGTTCAAGTGTTTAGGAGGCTACAAATCCTAAAGAAAAAGGATTTGGATGCGGCAACCTGTACTAAGGAGTTTCACAAACTTAGTATGAGGTGTGGCCATGTAGAGAATGACAAGGAGAAGGTGACCAGATATTTGAATGGCCTAAGGTTTGTAATCCAAGATAAGATGACTCTTGTGACTCCTAAGATAGTGGAAGAGTGATTCCAAGTAGCATGCAAGGCGAAGGAGAAGTTAAAAAGAAAGCAAGAGCATAAAGGAAGGGGTACAGGCAAAAATTCCAAGGGAAGAGGAAATTTTGGTGGTAGAAACCAATAACAAAGGAAACAAGGGGAGTCAAGTGGAAAATGGGAACAAAATAAAGAATCAAGAGGTAGTAGGTCTAATGGAAGGGGCAAGCTCAATGGAAGAGGTTCCAATTTATTCTTTGGAAGGTGCTACACTTGTAACCAATTTGGGCACCCATCCTTCAAGTGTCCTAAGAAGCAAGATTTAGCCTCTCATAGTGGGGATAGGAGAAACCAATTTGTTCAAGAGGAGGATGCACAAAGTGTAAATTCACCTTCTATGCTTACTGATCCTGAATTTGGAGAGAGCTTGATGATGAGAACACTTCTCAAGGTACCAAGTGCCAAGGAGCCACCATAGAGGAAGTCCTTGTTTAGTACTTCATGTAAATATTATGGGAAGGTATTTAAAGTAATTTTAGACTTAGGTTCTACTAATAATTTAATGTCTCTAGAAATGGTTGAGAAATTAAAACTAAAAAAGATTTCTCACCCTAACCCAAATAAGGTTTCCTGGTTGAATAAGGGCCAACAAGTTCTTGTTAATGAGCAATGTTGGGTGGAATTTTAGATTAGGGAGTATAAAGATAGAATTTTGTGTGATGTTACCCCCATGTATTCTTTCCATTTTCTCTTAGGATGCCCTTGGTAGTATGATAGGAAATCCCAACATGATGGGTAGAAAAAGACCTACACAATAACAAAAGATGGGAAAATTTTCACTATGAATCCCTTACCAAATGAGGGAGTAGATAAAAAAATTAGGTTTAGCATCATGTTGGTAGGTGAGAAAGAGTTTTTGAAGACCTTAAAGGAAGAGGGATGTATAGGGTGTGCCTTGGTTTTAAGCCAAAATGCAGGTCTATTTTGTCCTTAAACAAAGAAAAACCCATACCTAGTGAAGTCCAAAATTTGTTGAAGTATAAAGAGATTGTGGTGGATGAATTTCCTAGTTCCCTACCTCCAATTATAGATATTAGCCACCATATTGACTTGATACTAGGTGCTACATTTCCCAATAAGGTTTCATACAAGATGACACCAACCTAAAATGAAGAGATAGCAAAACAAGTGCAAGATTTGTTGGATAAGGTCCTAGTGAGGAAGAGTTTAAGTCCTTGTGCTGTTCCAACTATGTTAGCCCCAAGGAATGATGGAAAATGGAGATTATGTATTGATTCAAGATCCATAAATAGGATAACCATCATATATAGGTTTCCTATTCCAAGGATGGAATACCTTATAGATTTCTTGGCAAGAGCTTGCTACGTTTCAAATATTTATTTGAAAAATGGGTATCACCAAATTAGGATTCATGAAGGGGATGAATGGAAGATAGCTTTCAAGACCAATTAAGGTATTTATGAGTGGATGGTGATGCCTTTTGGATTGTATAATTCCTCCAATACCTTCATGAGGTTAATGAATGAGGTATTGAAACCTTTTATTGGAAAGTTTATTGTGGTTTATTTGGATGGCATTCTTGTATTTAGTAGGACCAAGGAGGAGAATTTGGAGCATCTTGGATAGGTTTTGAGAAGGATTCATGAAGAGAAGTTGTTGATCAACTTGCAAAAATGTGAGTTTATGAAAGAAGAATTGGTCTACCTTGGATTTGTCATCTCACAAGGCAGTTTGAAAATGGATCAATCAAAGGTTGAGGCTATTCTTAATTGGCCAACAACTAAGTCAGTAGGTGATTTGAGGAGCTTTCATGGTCTTGCAAGCTTCTATAGGAATTTCATCAAGAGTTTCAGCCACATTAGTGTACCCATCAATGATACAATCAAAGGAGAGAAGAGTAAGTTTCAATGGACCAATGAAGCAAATGAAAGGTTTGAGTACTTGAAAATAAAGGTATCACAACAACCTATCCTTGCTCTTCCTGATTTTAGTAAAGTTTTTACTATTGAGTGTGATGCAAGTGGTCAAGAAATAGGTGTTGTTTTGAGCCAAGAGGGCAGACTGGTTCCATTTTTTTGTGAAAAATTAAATGAAGCTAAAATAAAGTACTCCTCATATGATCTTGAATTGTATGCTATGGTACAAGCTTTAAAGAAATGGAGGAACTACTTGTTACCAAAGGAGTTTATAGTATTCACTAACAACCATGCACTTAGTTTCTTGAATGGATAGGAAAAATTGAATCAGAGGCACATGAATTGGGTTGAATACCTATAAGCATATACATTCTCCATAAAGCATAAGAAAGGACAAGAAAATAAAGTTGCAAATTCCCTTAGTACAAGGGTCATGATGGTTCAAGAAGTTCAGTTGCAAAGTGTGGGCATAGAAGCTCTCAAAGGTATGTATATAAGGAGGA
This sequence comes from Sequoia sempervirens, assembly GCA_007258455.2. Taxonomy (NCBI): domain Eukaryota; kingdom Viridiplantae; phylum Streptophyta; class Pinopsida; order Cupressales; family Cupressaceae; genus Sequoia; species Sequoia sempervirens. Next base: position 25,646,811 of record VDFB02049217.1, read on the forward strand.
TGAAGATTTCAAGGCTGCTTTTGAAGTTTGTTCTCAATTTTTTGATGTTTTACATAGTGATTGTGTTGATTATGTTTTGCAAGATGGCCTATTATTTAAAGGGGATCAATTGTGCATTCCCAAGCGCTCTATGAGGGAGAATATAATAAAATTAAAGCATAGTGGGAGTCTCGGGGGGAACTTTGGACTTTATAAAACTTAGGAGCAGGTTAGGAGATTCTACTTTTGGCCCAAAATATAGATGGATGTGAGAAGGTTTATGGAAACTTGCACCATGTGTCAAAGAGAAAAGGGGAATACTTTAAATGCTAGTCTTTACCAACATCTACCAATCCAAAATAGACCTTGGGAGAGCATAAGCATGGACTTTGTCTTAGGGTTGCCTAAGAAACAAAGGGGAGTTGATAGTATGTTTGTAGTAGTTGATAGATTTAGCAAAATTTCCCAATTTATTCCTTGTAGATGCACTAGTGATTCTTCTAACATTGTAGGTCTATTTTTTAGAGAGATTGTGAGAATGCATGGCATTCCTATGAGCATTGTATTTGATAGGGACTCCAAGTTCATAGGTCATTTTTGGAGGACCTTATGGAGAAATTTGGTAACTAATTTGTAGTATAGTTCTGCTTACCATCCTCAAATAGATGGACAAACAAAAGTGGTTAATATATCTCTTGGTAATCTTTTAAGGTGTTTGACAAAGGAACCTGGTGTTCAATGGGATTTGGTGTTGCCTCAAGCAAATTATGCTTATAATGAATCCATAAACAAGAGCATAGGTAAAAGTACCTTTGTGGTTGTGTATGGGATGAACCCAAGGGGAATCTTTGAGTTAAGAGATCTAAAAGGAATGGAGAAGAGGAGTGTAGAAGGAGAGGTGTTTGTCATAGACATGAAATCTATTCATGATCAAGTGAAGGAAAATCTCAAGAAAAGTGTGATTCAATACAAAGAGAGGGAAGATTTGAAAAGAAGGAATGTTCAATACAAGGTAGGAGATCTATTTTTTGCATATTTGAAGGAGAGTTTTCCTAAGGGAAAATACACAAAGTTACAAATGAAGAAAATAGGCCCTTGTAAGATCATTCACAAATTTGGGAAAATTTCCTATGAGATAGCACTCCTTCCTAGAGTGGCTATCTCCCCCATTTTTAATGTTGCTGATTTGTGCCCCTTTAAGGGATCTTTGAATGCAAGTGCAAGTATAGAAATTGATGAAGATTGGGTGCAGGACCTTCCTCCATTTGAACCGTTAAAACTTGAAACCATTCTAGACACCAAAGAGGTAAAAAGGACAAGGAAAAAGGTATATAATGAATATTTAGTTAAATGGTAGGGTATTCCACTTGAAGATGCAACTTGGATGAGTAAAGAAGACATCAAACAACATGGTACTACTCTACAACAATTGATCTTAGGTGGTACTTGAGAAATCTTCCACCCCAGGTGCATGGTACAGGGGCACCTTGGGGTCTCCATGCCTCTTTGAGGATTTTTTTGGTTTTTTTATTGTAAAAGTTGATTACATTGTAATAAGGTCCTAAGGACCATTTTCAATTGTTTGTAATAGGCTTTTAAGCTTGGTGTTGAGTTTCAATGATTGAACTTGGCCTCCTCATGATGTAAACTTGGTACATCTAGGCTGAATAAGGAATCAAGGTGCCATGATGCAACTAAGTATCAAAGGTGAGTCACTTTAATGTTTTTATATGTTTTAAGGAGTTTTTTTAAATATTTTGAATGTTCATTGTAATCAGGTTCATGAGTATGGTGTTATTTGTCTTAACTAGGAAATTAGGGGTCTAGTTGAAGTTTGTTGGTTTCCCAACATCCCTCTACTTAAAAATTCAGTTGAAGGATGTTGGGAAGAGGTTGGGAATGTTGAAATAGGCCTCTCTTTTTCAATTATAGTTAATGGTGAAGTTTTGAAGAAGTTTGAATAAAAAAAAACTCTATTTTCTCCATTTTCTATGTGTAATTTGTTGCTAACTCTCATGGTATGGACATAGTACACTTTGTATGGACATGAGACTATCATGATTTGATAGGGGACTAATTTATCTCTCTATAGGTGGTGGTTTTATCCATTTTCATTAAGTATTAAGGAATTTCTCTTCATTTTTTTAAAAGTGGTTTAAAACCCTCAAAAATTAGGTTTGTCTCAAAAAGGCTCTTCACTCACCATCTCCACATGTTCATGGCTTGATTCTTGGTGGGGAAGCGAGGGAAAACATGTTTTTTATGTATAAGAAATATTTGGAGGATGGAAAAGGCTCTAGAGTGTCTTTGTAGAAACACTAGGCTTGGCATCTTCATGTGATAAGCCTAGTTTAGTGCAAATTTTTTGTGTTTGTTGATTTGTGGGAAAAATATCTAAATAAGTGTGACTAAGAAGGATTGAAATGTGTGTAATGATGTTGTGAGAACTAGTTTTATGTATTACAGGAATTGGGGTGTGATTTTGGTGTAGAGAAAGAGAGTTCATACCATCAACTTTCTATATTCTTGGTAATAATCAAGTACACAACTGAAATTCTTCATTCTTGAGGCAATCTCAATCCTTTAACCTTGAGCAACATGGGCCCAACTTATACAAATGGACTCCAATATCTATCAAACTTGGTAAATGATTTCAAATTTCTTATATTCATCCCAAGAACTCATTATGACCATCCAAAGATCATACAACAATGATTTAAGGCCAACCATAAACAAACTATGCATAGCTTTGTTCAAACATCAAGAAAACCATGTTTCTTTTACCACTCTCCACCAAAATGAAACACATAATCTACCATAACTCATGAAAATGAATAAATGAACCTTTTTCATTTGAATTTTTTTTATAAAATGTAAAAATAGAACTTTTCACCAAGTTTTATCACTTTTTATGGTGGAATAAAAAGATATGAATTTTTCTTATCTACTAGAAACCCTAGTTCTTGAACTAGATAGTCTTCACCAAAATTGTCATAAATCAATCACAACTTAATGAAAATTTATCAAACCAAGTTAAACTGAAACTATATTCACATATATAACATTTACAATAGGTATTAGGTCTTTATTTTATCTATAAAATCTATACCATTCTCTGCAACATCCTACAACTTCCAGAGAAAACAATCCCATAGGTCTGCCAATGGTAAAATGATCATAACTTTTTCCAAACTCAATAAAAAAGCACCAAACCAATTGGTAATGAAATATAGTTCATTCATATAGAAATAAAAATAAATTTCATATTTTTACACCTTCATACAAATCCGTACCATGTAAAATAATAGGGCGGAACATTGGAAAATTGTAGAAAAATTCATCTCTTCATTC